>CM046029.1:71068627-71712601 GCA_025215565.1 Flaveria ramosissima | reverse complement strand
TGAAAACGATGATGGCAATCAAATTAAACTCGTGGGTAGCTTTGTACAGAGATGAGGATTAAAAGCCCTCTAAAAGTTTCACGTTTTGAAGTCCCAACAATGGCCTTCGGTAGGTTTGCAGGTCGCGATGTATGGTGTCGATGGAATTCGGTGGTTGGATTTGTTTCAGGTGCAATTGAGAGATGTAATCGATTAGATTACTTAGATGATTGTTTTGGGTTGGTTTAATTAGGCTATAATTACAGTTAATTGCTCGAACGGATCTATGATAAAGAGGTTTCGGTTATGCATTTGATTCAAGTTGTAACCGGCCGTTTAAACACGTTTAAGATGCGTATTCAAGTTCAAAACATGTAATTGAAGCGATTAGAGTCGGTTTGAGTGTTGAAACCGACGATTTCGTGGGTTTATGGGGCTCGCCGGCGACTGGCCGGAGATAGCCGGAGGTTTGGCCGGAAAAACGGCCTAAGGGGGAAAAGAGGGAAACTTGTTTCAATTATTTACAACTTTGGTCCCTGAAATTTTTATTTAATCCTTTTATGTCTTAAACTTTGTTTTTAAAGTTTATGAATAACATTAGGGCCCCCTTAACTTATTAAATCTAAGTTTTAAACATTTCAAGTCTAATATTTCTTACAAATTATTGTTATTATCATTATTATGCTTGGTTATTATTATTATATTATTATTATTATTATTATTATTATTATTATTATTATTATATTATTATTATTATTATTATTATTATTATTATTATATTATTATTATTGTTATTATTATTATTATCTTTAATACCTTACAAATTAAAACCACTTTAAGGTAAAATTCATAAACAACTCATAGGTTTCATGAATGACACCATTAGCCCATGCAAGAATTTAACAAAGTTAATTCTTATTAACTAAAAAATACAGATGTTACAGTCTTCCCAACTTAAGATTTCGTCCCGAAATTAAGAATAAAGCTAAGAGAACAAGTGCGGGTATCTCTCCTTCATATGATCCTCACGCTCCCAAGTGAACTCAGCTCCACATTTGTTTTCCCAACGGACTTTGACAATAGGCGTGGTAGTTGTTCGGGTCTTCTTCAGGTTTTGATCCATAATCTCAACAGGCTTCTCAACGAAATGCAGTGACTCATCAATTTGAATTTCCTCTAGTGGAACATGAAATTTTCATCAGCCAAGCCTTTCTCAAGTTTGAGACATGGAAGACAGGATGAACTCCGCTAAGTTCAGAAGGTAGCGCCAGTTTGTAAGCCACTTTACCAATTCTTTTTAGAATCTTAAAGGGTCCTACAAAACGTGGGGCTAGCTTACCCTTCTTCCCAAAACGTACAACACCCTTCCATGGAGAGACCTTAAGAAGAACCATATCATCGACTTGAAACTCCAACGGTTTGCGTCTTTTATTCGGCATAACTCTTTTGGCGACTTCTAGCCACCTCAAGTTATTTCGGATCTTGGGAAACTTTGTCAGTCGTTTCTTGAATAAGTTCCGGACCGGTGATAAGATTTTCCCCAATGTCAGTCCAACAGATTGGAGAACGACATTTTCGACCATACAAAGCCTCGAATGGTGCCATCTTGATACTTGAGTGATAACTATTGTTATACGAAAATTCCGCAAGCGGTAAATGCGTATCCCAATCACCACCAAAATCAAGGACACAAAGACGCAGTAGATCCTCGAGAGTTTGGATTGTTCGTTCGTTTGACCATCGGTTTGAGGATGGTAAGCCGTACTTAAATCCAATTGAGTACCCAAAAGTTCTTGCATCGAAGACCAAAAGTGTGATGTGAAACGGCATCTCGATCGGAAATAATGTGTAAAGGCACGCCATGACGACTCACAATTTCGTCACGTAGATTCGAGCCAGCTTTGAAACCTTGTATGTATCTCGTATAGGTATGAAGTGTGCTGTTTTGGTCAAACGGTCAACGATGACCCAAATACTATCATGACCACGAGGTGTACGAGGTAACTTGGTTATGAAATCCATGGATATATGCTCCCATTTCCACATAGGGATTTCAGGTTGCTCAAGTAAACCACTTGGTCGTTGATGCTCGGCTTTGACCCTTGCACACGTGAGACACTTAGAAACATAAGACGCGATATCTTTCTTCATCCCAGGCCACCAATATTGACCACGCAAATCCATGTACATCTTATCAGAGCCAGGATGAATGGAATATCGGGTTTGATGAGCTTCGTTCATAATGAAGTGTCGAAGATTGTCACGGTTCGGGATCCAAAGTCGATTCAAGAAATACCACATGCCATTCGGTTTTGTCTCCAGTTGCGATCGTACGTTAGCCATCAAATCTTCATCCTTCCCTTCGTCGGTTAATGCCGCTTGTTGAGCCTCGCGAATGCATAACTCGAGGTCACTATCGATTCTTATGTTTTGGAGCATGATAGTAGCCTCGTTGACATCCACATGGATCTCGGTATTAAATTCTCCTAGCGTATCAAACCATTGCCTTCGATCTCGAAACTCTTGAAGCGAGACAGTCTTTTGTGTGAACCTTGCGACTTAGCGCGTCGGCTACAACATTCGCCTTTCCAGGATGGTAACGAATGTCGCAGTCGTAGTCGCTAATTAGCTCGATCCATCGTCTTTGTCTCATATTGAGATCCTTTTGGTTAAACACGTGTTGGAGACTCTTATGATCGGTGTAGACTATGCATTGCGTCCCATATAAATAGTGTCGCCAAATCTTCAATGCGAAAACTACAGCACCAAGTTCAAGATCATGAGTTGTGTAGTTCACTTCATGAACCTTCAATTGTCTCGACGCGTATGCTATAACTTTGCCTCGTTGCATGAGACACAACCAAGACCTTGATTAGAAGCATCGCAATATACGGTAAAGTCGTCGTTTCCATCGGGAAGTGTGAGAATAGGAGCGTTACACAACTTGCGTTTCAATGTCTCGAAAGCCTCTTCTTGCTCGGGTCCCCATTCAAAGAGTCGATTCTTTGGGTTAGCGCCGTTAATGGTTTAGCAATCTTCGAGAAATTTGCTATGAACCTACGGTAATATCCCGCTAAACCCAGAAAAGAACGAACTCGGTTGGGGTTGTGGGAGCACACCACCATTCTTCACGGCTTCAATTTTAGCGGGATCAACGTGAATCCCTTGGCTATTCACTACATGTCCTAAAAATTGAACTTCCTCCAGCCAAAATTCACACTTGGAAAACTTAGCGTACAATTTCTCCTTCTTCAAAAGTTCAAGAACTTGTCGCAAGTGTGTCTCGTGATCGACTTTCGTCTTGGAGTAGATGAGAATGTCATCAATGAACACGATTACGAACTTATCCAAATACGGTTTACATACTCGATTCATAAGATCCATGAACACGGCAGGCGCATTGTCAAGCCAAAAGGCATAACCATGAACTCGTAGTGTCCATATCGAGTACGAAAAGCGGTCTTTGGAATGTCATCATCGTGGACACGTAGTTGATGATACCCTGAACGTAGATCGATCTTTGAGAATTGAGTTGCTCCTTGAAGTTGGTCGAAGAGATCATCGATTCGAGAGAGGGTATCGGTTTTTGATAGTAAGCTTGTTGAGTTCCCGGTAGTCGATGCACATTCGAAATGAACCATCCTTCTTCTTCACAAACAGTACAGGTGCACCCCACGGTGATGAACTAGGACGAATGAAACCCTTATCGGTCAACTCTTGCAATTGACTAGCTAATTCTTGCATTTCAGACGGTGCAAGACGATAAGGTGATTTAGCCACAGGGTTTGCGCCAGGGATTAAATCAATCTTGAACTCAACTTCTCGCACGGGAGGTAACCCTTTAAGATCCTCGGGAAAGACCTCGGGAAAGTCTCGCACAACAGGGATGTCTTTCATCTCCTTACCCTTGGCTTTCGTATTAACTACATATGCCATGAAAGCCATGTAGTTTTTACTTAAGCACTTGCGAGCCTTGATGCAAGACATGAGTTTGAGTCTTTGGGATGATTTCTCCCCAAAGACCTTCAAAGTATCCCCAGACGGTAAAGGGATTCGGATACACTTCTCGAAACATAGAATTTCCGCACGATGCTTGGCTAACCAATCCATACCAATGATAACATCAAAGCTTCCCAATTGCATAGGAATAAGGTCGACGAAGAACTCGTGTTCGTTAAGGCTTAAAGTGCAGTCACGTATTACAACATCCACAACAATAGATTTTCCATCGGCGATTTCGACAGTGAAAGATCTTTCTAGATTGTCCGCGCGGTTTAGAAAGTAAAGACTCAAATTCCAGGGACACGAAACTCCTATCGGCACCCGAATCAAACAATACAGATGCATAATGTTTATTTACAAGATACATACCTGTTTGGTAACAACCTATTATTGGTATGATGAACATAGATAGGAAATTTCACAAGACAAGAAAAGACTAAAAGAAATTCAACAGCGTACCATTCACCACGTCGTTGTTGGCTTGTGCTTGGTTGGCATTGATGTTGAAAGCCCTTCCACGAGCCGGTGGCACGGTTCCCACATTGCGAGGACATTGAGGGCGAATATGGCCAGCCTCGCCACAGTTGTAGCAGGTTCGATTGGTAAGCATGGCAGTGTTATTTGGTGCACGAAGACAGGTAGTCCCCAAATGACCATACTTTCCACACAGAGAGCAGACTCGGCATGGAATGTTGTTTGCATGGTGGTACTTGCACGTGTTACACATAGGATGTGGACCAGCATAAACCTTAGCCATGGGAGCTTGATTTGCAACCACCATTTGTTTTTTGAGGAGCATTAGGGGTGGTCACGGCGTAGTTGCGTGTCGGGATGAACTTACGCTTTTGTTTTGCGAAGATGACTCGGCCCTTACCTCCTTTGTTGCCTCGGGTATCACCTTCGCAACAGACCTTGGAACCCTTTGCCGACATAGTACCAGCTCTTATATGATTCTCAGTGAGCTGTGCAGTAATGGTAATTGCTTCCTCCAAAGTTGTGGGCCTACTACCCACCACGGCATCTTGAATTTGAGGTGGCACCCCCTTGATAACTTCTCGATATTACGGGGCACGGTGTCCACCATGTGTGGTAGAAGCATACTCAACTCATGATGCCGGGTGGAATAAGCCAAGTGATTCCCACCATCCTGTTTGAGGTTCCAGAATTCCTCCTCTAGCTTTTGCAACTCGCTCCTCGGACAAAACTTTTGGATCATGATCTCCTAAATTCCTCCCAAGGTAAGGCCAAAGCAATCTCGGTTCCACGGTTTCTTTTTTCACTATTCCACCATGTGAGTGCTCGTTGTTGGAGAACACTTGTGGCATAGCGAACCTTGAACTCGTTGGGGCACTCACTAACAATGAACGTGTTCTCCATGCTTTCAAACCACTCGAGAAGTCCAGTGGCTCCTTCTTTTCCACTAAAGCTAGTGGGTTTGCACGAGTTGAAGTGTTTGAAGGTGCAAGTACGGTCATTCCCTTGTTGATTGTTCCCATTTTGATTGTTGCTATTGTCTCCATTAACACCACCATTGTTCCCATTGGTGTTGTTGTTGTTGCTATTAGCCATTAGTGTGCTATTGAGTTCAGCAACCATAGTCGGGAGAACGGCAGCCATTTGTCGGGCAATCATGGCAGCCAGTTTACGGTCGGAACTTCCACGCTTTCCATGGTGACGAGACATGCTGGATATACAAAAATGAGTTAGTATAGGAGCGGGGATAACAAAGGATAGTAGTTTAACAAAGATAAGCTAAGGGTTATAAGGTACACGGGATATTTCCATTTGGTAACGCATTACCATTTGAAAACGTTGACACGTCAAGGTGAATTAACCCATTTACCTTAGAAACTTGTGTATGTTGACCATAGTTTATCACTCATCCCAGAAATCCCCAGGTAAGCATAACTAGTCCCGTAGGATTTATGCGATATGCTTGCCTTAGCCCGAGGGCCTTTTGCCAGGAAAACCAGGATACAGGTGTCTATGTGTCACACAATATTTCTTAGGTTCATAGAATCAAAACCTTGATGAGATTTATATAGATTAGACATAACGTCTAAAGATCCAAGTCATAACATAAGCATGAGATTCCACGTGTCGACGAGAATAAGATTAAGAGAGTTCATGTTCGGGGAGAGTCAAAGAGTCAAAGTTAAGTTTAGGGAGACAAGTAACAATATTTAGGCAACCTTATGCTAAGGCATCAAATTGCACATAAGGGGCATAGCATTATGTAGCATGAAAAGTATATAATTTACAAGATAGAAATATAATTCTATAAGGTTCATGCATACTATAGCCTAGGTCACCGTTTCTAATACCTAGATCCCTATAGTTATGGGCTCTGATACCAATCTGTCACACCCCAACCTTGACGGCGGAAACGTCGAGGAGTGAGAGTTAAGATCGTTCATAGCCACATAACGCTATTAATAACCAAATAAAGTTTAAACATAAATTTTTAAATTTGTCCCATTACAATCATAAGTTTTCAAGGAAACAAAAACATAACGTAGAATGCAATGAATCATTCTATCTTATTTATTAGTCTAGGTCCATTCCTAGTTGCAAGCTTCAAATTGTAGAAATCAAACTTGGGCATTTCCTGAAACATGTTAAAAATAATGGTCAACAATAATGTTGGTGAGCATTCCATAGTTTTAATACTTAAGTACATATAAAAGATGGCAATTCAAGTCATAAGTTAGTGAATATATTGTGATTAGGGATGCTATGAACAATGCAACAATCAAACCTTGACAATGTTTTACAAGTCTCAAACGTTAAAAGTATATACGATCAGCTAAGTGTACTTGGATCAACCAAGCAGGCTTGTCTTACCCATAGATCTAAGACTTCGCTGGGCTAGCAATAGTTAATGATTGTACATATAACGCCATAACATGGTAACCACAAAAGTTCAACTAACCACAACTTTACAAGATGAATTGCCATAGGTTTACAAGTCTCAAATAAGTTTACAAGTGCAATAGTATAAGTTAACATGTTTCACCCCAAAGTGTGAAAATAAGCAAAAAGGGGTATGGAAATACTCACTTGGCTAAAAGTATAAGTAATAAGATTGATAATAAACGTTGTTCCAAGATGAACGTCACAAGGCACCTAAATATATATATTCACAAGGTTAAAGTTAAATTATAATAAGTTTAACGTTTTAGTGGAAACTAAGGTTTTAATTGGATTTTGGATGTTAATAATTATAACCCAACTACATGATAAATTATGGTTATGCTTTGTGTCAATATATTATTTAATCGTTTTAATACTACGAAATAAAGAAACATATTTAACAAAGTCTAATATAATTTAAACAATCTTTTAAGATAACTCTTTTTTAAACATAATATATATTTGTTATTTGAACAAATAATAATTAAATGAGTTATAACAACATTTAATGTCTATTTTATAAAAAAAGTTTAAACATATTATTTGAACAAACAACTATTTAGTAGATTAAAACTATATTTCAAGTTTAACTTATAAGAAATAATCTAAATATATCATTTGAACAATTAATGTTTAAATAGTTAATCAACATTAAAAATCATTTTTTTATAAAAACTTAACTAATTATATCATTTGTTTTGTAAAAAAATAAGAATATAAATTTCCAGAAAATAATTTAATGTATTTTAGAAAAACATCCTTTGTAAAATGAGTTTTTTATAATTTTTAAAAATATTACATTTGGTTAGAAGGCTAAAAGCCTAAAAAAAAAGAAAATGGGAGGTGCCCGGGTCGAACCCGGGACCTCCAGGTTCACAAGGGGACAGTTTACCATTAGGCTGGGTCGCCTAGGCCTGTCAAAACCCGTTTCCTTTATCTTTTAAACCAAAACAAGAAGACCCCCCCAAATCCAAGAACCCTAGTTCGTTCTTGGATTAAATTGACCTCCAAATCAATGTTGAAAATCAAATTAATGTTAGGGCTATTGTTCCCCAACAAAAATCGAGCATGTATGTATGATTAATTACTTGAATTGCAAACGGAATGATGATGAACACTTGATGAACAGACCGCGACCTCGACAGAATCCAACAGGTATGAAAACGATGATGGCAATCAAATTAAACTCGTGGGTAGCTTTGTACAGAGATGAGGATTAAAAGCCCTCTAAAAGTTTCACGTTTTGAAGTCCCAACAATGGCCTTCGGTAGGTTGCAGGTCGCGATGTATGGTGTCGATGGAATTCGGTGGTTGGATTTGTTTCAGGTGCAATTGAGAGATGTAATCGATTAGGATTACTTAGATGATTGTTTTGGGTTGGTTTAATTAGGCTATAATTACAGTTAATTGCTCGAACGGATCTATGATTAAAGAGGTTTCGGTTATGCATTTGATTCAAGTTGTAACCGGCGTTTAAACACGTTTAAGATGCGTATTCAAGTTCAAAACATGTAATTGAAGCGATTAGAGTCGGTTTGAGTGTTGAAACCGACGATTTCGTGGGTTTATGGGGCTCGCCGGCGACTGGCCGGAGATAGCCGGAGGTTTGGCCGGAAAAACGGCCTAAGGGGGAAAAGAGGGAAACTTGTTTCAATTATTACAACTTTGGTCCCTGAAATTTTTATTTTATCCTTTTATGTCTTAAACTTTGTTTTTTTAAAGTTTATGAAATAACATTAGGGCCCCCTTAACTTATTAAATCTAAGTTTTAAACATTTCAAGTCTAATATTTCTTACAAATTATTGTTATTATCATTATTATGCTTGGTTATTATTATTATTATTATTATTATTATTATTATTATTTTATTATTATATTATATTATTATTATTATTATTATTATTATTATTATATTATTATTATTATTATTATTATTATTATTGTTATTATATTATATCTTTAATACCTTACAATTAAAGACCAATTTAAGGTAAAATTCATAAACAACTCATAGGTTTCATGAATGACACCATTAGCCCATGCAAGAATTTAACAAAGTTAATTCTAATTAACTAAAAATACAGAATGTTACAACTTGAACCATCTGATATGGTCCAAATGTGAAACCTTCCCTGACTCCTTCTCTTTTAACATTATTTGCATAATGTGTGCTAGCAGGATTGTAATAACAATCTTTAGCCATGTGGTTTTGCAAACCACACATTATGCATGCAATGTTAATTTTCTGGGAATTGGAGGGTTGCTGTTTCTTGTTCTTTTTCTCTTCATCAGCAACCTTTCCTTTAACTTCTGATCCTTTGGTAGGACAGGAGTACTGGTATTATACTCCTTTCCTGAATCAGAAGGTCCAACCACCTGGAATCCTGCTGATATGAATACACCCTTTTGCTTTGGGTCTATCTTCAGCTTGGATTCAGCCACCTTCTTGGCAGTTTTTCTGGCTGCTTTAGCCCTGCTTCTTCTGGCTTTGGTGGTCAGAGATTGATCATCATTGGTCTGGGAGGGCTCAATTACCTGTTCCTTCCCTGTGATGGTCATGGTCTCCACAGTTGCATCACTCTTTGACTCTTTACAAGGTGGGTCAACAGATGGAACCTCTTGCTCTTCAGTACCACATCTTGGTTGTCTTACAGACTCATAAGAGTGTGGTGGAGCAATTTCATTGGTTCCCAACCCACTTTTGTTTTGATAACAAAGTTTGGAGTGAGAGGATGATGCAAGTATGGCTTGGAAGTTTTGCTCAGCAATAGCATACTTCCTGGCTTGAGCCTCAGCTGTGACAAGCTGGGCTTGAGCCTCAGTCAATTTGGATATTAAATCCTTGATTTGAGTCTTGTAGTTGGTGTGTTCATGTTTTAAAAGAGATACAGTTTTCTCTAACTCCTCAATTTTCTTTTGGTAGTCAGATTCAGCTCTTTTAAAATCAGATTTTAGCACATTTAAAGACTCAATATCGGATTTAATTTCCATATTGTAGTCCTGGTACAACTTAACCTTAGCAATACAAGCAGGGGTACAGAGATGTTCATATACCTTTATTTTCATCTGTTCCTGCCATGAGTGCTTGAGCAGGAGTCACATCTTGAACCATAAAGCTCCAGTCAACTTCTTGAGCCATAGCTGCAGTTTCAGTTGACTTTCCATTGGGCTTTGGTGTAGAAGGATGTGTGGAGGCCTGTGAGGTTCCCGGGTTGGACTTGGGAGCCTTGCATTCCCTTGCAAAGTGGCCAAGCTGGTTACAGTTGTAACACTTAGCCTTGCTTTTGTCAAACCCAAACTTGCTAGTGATTGGGTTTTGAGGGAATTGCCTTCCAGTTCTCTTAAAGAACTTCTTCGCTCTGTAGGTAAGGAGAGCCATTTGCTGGACAATGTCCACATACTCTATGTCATCTGGACTAAAGCACTCAAGATCATCAAAGCAGAACTGATGATCATTGGAGTGTCCACTCCCTGAAACAAACGCACAGCCCTCCTGAAAGGAGCTCTGCTGAGCTTGATGAGACCTTGGAGTCTCAGGGAATGTGATGTAAGGCCCAGATGAACAAGATGGCTGCTGGGTGTATGACAGGTACTGCTGAGACTGTGGGATACCTGAGCCTTCAGCAACCATTAAAGCGTTGCTAGCAGGAAGGCTCAAGGGTCTGCTTGCTTGGTGACCCTTTTTGCTTGCCATTTCCAAACGGTATCCATCTAGGATCCCATAGAGTTCGGTCATGGTGAGAGTGTTTAAATTCTCTGTTCTCTTAATGGAGACACAGTAGAAAGTCCACTCATTGGGTAGAGCACTCATGAACTTTCTGGTAAGGTCTCTTAGTTCTTGAGTGATTCCCACAGATTGGAGGGAGGAGATAAGATCCATATACCTATACCTGAAGTATTGCTGGCTAAATGTTTCTCCAGCAACATAGGTGAAGTTCTCGAACTGCTGCTTCAGTGAGTCCTTCTTTGAATCATTAGAGCTCGAGTACATCTGAGCAAGTGCATCAAAGAGTTCTTTGGCTGACTTGCAATGCTCAAACCCCACCATGATGGAGTTTGGGATTGCAGTCATGAGAACAGTCATAGCATTGCTGTCAATGTCGAGCCTCTTCTATCTTCATCAGAATAGTCTTCGACATCCTTTTCGATCATGGCACCATTTCCACCAGCAACTTTTGGTTTGTATGGGCCATTCACGATGGACTGCCACATCTTGCTATCCTGGTATCTGATGAAGCCTTCCATTCTTCTGCTCCAAGACCTGAAGTTTTCAGGATCGATGATAGGAGCTTTGGTCATCGTTCCCATTTCGACTTCAGATTTGTTGAGGGCCATTTTTGAGTGAGGTATAAGGAGGAGTGAAAAACTTGGTTGATTGGGATGGTAAGATCTTACAATCAAGAGCCTAAAAAGCTCTGATACCAATTGCAGGATCGGGTTTTGTCACTTAACACTTGTTTTCTCTCAAACTCACTTATAATATTCACTCAAACAAGATGAAGCAATGTCTTTGACAGGAGTTGATAGTAATATAATAAGTAATCAATGCAACAAACAGAAATATTTTCAAGGCACTTGTATATATTACTTCTCAACTCAAGATTACAAGACTTACAAGCATGCTACAAGAGTTACAATGAGAAACTATATATACTAGATCCTACAGCCGGTTATACTTGATACCAGCTGGAAACCTAAGACTAAAGCATATACTACAATGCTATAGTTAAGGTATCTTAGATAAAGTATTATCTAAGATATGGTAGTCATGACATGTCCATGACTTACCTTTTTGTCACCAACTAAAGATGGCAACTGTACTTAACATAAAAAGGTAAACAGTAGATTAAAGTATGGTCAACTACATGGCTTTTGAGAAAACGCCATGCAGTATCTCAGAGATTTGCAGCGGACTGTCAGACAGACCATACTTATGTCTACTGGATAATAGAAGTGTTCTTCCGAAGGTTAACTGGCTTCGGAAGAACAAGTTCTTCCGATGCCACTTATACTTCGGAAGATGCTTCTATGCTTCCGAGGCTTTTAAGGACTTCTTTATTCTTCGGAAGTTGACTTCAGAACTTTGTCTTCAAGTCTTGAACCTTCGGAAGTAGCTTCTTTACCTTCGGAAGTTGGAGTTCTCCTTCGGAAGTGTATTTTACACTTAGACTTCGGAAGAACTCTTTCTTCCTTCGGAAGTCCCACACTTGGCTTCGGAAGACCTTTGCATGTAGTACTCAAAATCTTCTAAGTGATATTGTTTTGGTTGCAACAGCCTCTTATGATCCAACATACTCTACAATCATCACTATACTTGTGAGTTTTCCATGTGAGTATTTCCATACCCCTTTTTACTTATTTTCACACTTTGGGATGAAACATTTTAACTTATACTATTGCACTTGTAAACTTATTTGAGACTTGTAAACCTATATCAATTCATCTTGTAAAGTTGTGGTTAGTTGAACTTTTGTGGTTACCATGTTATGGCGTTTATGTACAATCATTAACTATTGCTAGCCCAGCGAAGTCATAGATCTATGGGTAAGACAAGCCTACTTTGGTTGATCCAAGTACACTTAGCTGATCGTATATACTTTTAAACGTTTGAGACTTGTAAAACATTGTCGAGGTTTGATTGTTGCATTGTTCATAACATCCCTAATCACTTATTCACTAACTTATGACTTGAATTGCCATCTTTTATATACTTATGTATTGAAAACTATGGAATGCTCACCAACATTTTTATGTTGACCTTTTATTTGTAACATGTTTCAGGAATACCTCAAGTATGTGATCTACTTTTTGAAGCTTGCACATCTAGGAATGGACCTAGATAAATAAATGAAATAAGGATGATTTGTTACATTCTATGTTATGCTTATAATTTCTTTGAGACATATGTTATAATGTTACAATTGAAACTTATGTTTAAATCATATTTGGATTATTAATAGCGTTATGTGGCTGTGAACGATCTTAACTCTCACTCCTCGACGTTTCCGCCGTCAAGGTTGGGGTGTGACATACGCGGAGTGGAAGAAAATCGCTCTCGTGTTACAGTGGATCTACGGAACACTGTCTAACGATCTGCTGACCCGAGTCTTGGATGATGATCTTACGGCTCATCAAGCTTGGGTGAAAGTCAAGAACCTGTTTCTCAACAACAAAGGATCCAGAGCCGCAACCCTTCAACATGAACTCACCAACATCACTCTTGCTGCCATGCCTTCACTCGAGGCATACTGTCAACGCATTCGGGAATTGGCTGACCAGCTTACTGCTCTTGATTGCCCCCCCTAACCAACAACCAACAAATTTTGTACCTTGTTCGTGGTTTACCAAAAGAGTACGACACGGTGGCGTCAATTCTAAATCAGTCGTTACCACCTTGGGAAGATGCCTGCAACAGTTTGCAATCCGAGGCTCAACGATTATCTGCTCGTGATACTGTCACTACTACCCCTGTGTGCTGCTACTGTACATCATCACTCGTACAATCACGTCTCAAACGCCCGCAAATCATCGTATACAAACTCGTCGTTCTAATCCGGCTCGGCGCCAACAAGGTCGTCCAAACAGGTCCTCAAACCACTCTGCTCAGCCGCCTCATCAATCAAACCAACACTACCCTAGTTCACATCAGAACCAGTCAGCGTACAATTACTGGGCCCCGCCACCTTTTTGGGCTGCTCCACCTTGTCCCTATCCCACTCAAGGTTGGGCCTCTCCTTGGGAAAATAGGCCCAATAGCAGAAACAGCAATCACTCAACAGCTCCATCCTCAAATAGGCCCAAATCTGCTCAGGCTCATGTTGCAGAAGTCGATCTACTTCAACCAACTCAACTAGCAGATGCTGTTCAAGCACTCTCTATGCAGTCCGGGGATGACCAGTGGTACCTTGATACAGGTGCGTCATCTCACATCACCTACGATCCAGGTAAACTCGATACTTTTTCCACCTATTCACCAATAGCGTCAATATTTGTTGGCAATGGTCATAGAATTCCAGTTGAGGGCTCCGGGTCATAGGAAGTGAAGCATGGGTGTGGATATTCCGTAGTTAGTTCCTAGAATTGCTCAATTGTTTACATATATTCTACATTAATGGTGCCAATAATATCGTGAGATATTATCGGCTAACACTATCATTAATAATCGATATTTGAATATTACTTATTTTACTAATGCACGTCTCGTAAAACTTTAGAAAAAAAAGTAAAAAAAAAAAATCAAAGAAAAAAACAAAATAACTTACAATTCACAAACCATAAGGTACTAATCATTAAGCATAACTAAGTTGGTAATTAGTACTATATAAATATTAAAACATTAACTTGGCAACACTAATGTAATTTTTACCTTCTCCTAGTTTCCTTTTTGTAGTCTATGTTGTTTAGGTTTTGATTTTAACATTTGCTAAGACTATACGTAGTGGTTATTTTAGGGGCTTCAAATATGATGATATGTATACAAGTGGGGCTCCAAACATTATTACAAGCTAATTAAAAATAGCTTTAAATTCATAGGATTCGAAGCTTTTAACGGACAACAAACAAAGTTTTTTTTAATTATTACCTTAATAGAAGTTTTGAATATTAGTTAACCACCATCTTTGATTTACAAATAACTTTGTTGTTTCAAAAAGAAAAAATTAAAGTCAAAACAATCAACAACGCAATTTATAGGTATTGAAGTGAGATTTATGGGAATCAAATCAAATGGCTACTTCATAGTATGAGTGGGCCACCCAACCTTGGCCACAAATTTTAATAGTTACCTACTTTTGTAGCCTAAGACCCTCCTCCATTAAATTATTTCATGTCCCATTAAATTAAAACGTATACTTATTAATAAAACAATAACTTTAATGTCACATGGTATTCTTTTAGGTTTTTACTTTTTCGATTCTTGCCTAAATATGTATTTGTTTTTAGTGTTAGTCTAGGTTCATTGACTAAAAGTCAACTTCTGATACAAAAGATATTTAGAAAAAATTTAGAAATTTAACCCTAAATTAGATAACATCTTCTTTTTTGAAATTAAATCATACAATTTCTTTTTCCTTCAAATAATTCATCAACAAAAAGTGTAGAAATCGTCTATGATTTTCTTCATCTATGAAATCGATTACTTGATTGTGTGTTTCAATTAAATACTCGGTTTATATTCGAATCTTGACAAAAGTTACGGAATTTTTTCATCGACTCCTCTCCAATTTGAAGGAATTCATCGGTATCTTTTTTTGAAAATGAAATCATACCCGATTTTAAAATATTTATATCAATCATCCCAGCTTTACGACCCTCTCGATTTGTTTCTATAAGTCTGATGATATCGCCTTTGACAAACTTCATCAACGTTCTCATTTTGACTTCGGTTTCATCAAGTTTTTTTTAGCAAAAGGTATTTGTTATTTGTTATATTTGAGCTTTCATCCTCTCTGATTATGATTTAACTTATCATTATCTACAACTGTGTTTTTGGATTAATATTATTTTACTTTCATTTTTTTTATTTAAAGGTGATCTACTTCAACAATCCATATGTGAAAAAGTATTACATACTTCTACTTTTTAATCTTTTTTATTTCTTTTTATGTGTACTACCATATTATTATTATGTTTGATTGAAACTCGTTTGATATGTGTAAATTGTTTTGATGTATCTGGAAGTAATATTGAAAATCACACTATTATTTCACGGTTGACTTTAGCACCTCCAGACAAAAGAATTTCTTTTAAATTTCAAAGAAAGACAATATCCGTTAGCAGTGTGTTTTGCAATGACAATAACAAGAGCCAATGAAAATCGCTATCCAAAGTTGGTTTGTTTTTAAACATGAGAGGATCATGGTCAGCTCTATGTTACATTATCTCGAGTTAAAAATAGACAGAGATTAAAATTATTAATATTAGATAATGATTGAAAAATCACCAACAAAACATCAAATGTCGTATATAAATAAATTTTCGGATGTTTATGAATTTGAATATTGTTTTTCATGTTTAATTTAATTTGTTTATTATTTATAGTTTTTATTTACTAGAAGGGTGCCCGCGCAATGCGGCGGGGTGTCATTTTATATCCGACACGTGAATTTAATATTTTGTTATTCTTGTATTAGTTTTAGAAAAGTCTATTATGTTTTCTAAACTAAATTTTTTATCACCAAATAAATGGGTTCTGCAAGACTACTTGTACATATATACATTAACTTATTGTATCTCACAAAATTTAAATATGTTTAGCAAAAGTTTTACACCAAAACGTTTAAAAAAACACAGGTTAAGTTGTAGTCACAAAACGTTTTTAAATGTGATAGATTAACATATATAGCTGAAATCTTAAACATATTAACTTTTTTTTGGTTTTGGTTTATGGGTAGATAATAATATTTTACAAGTGTTAGTAAGTGTAAGGTTATTATGTAACTAATTGTAAGGGGTAATTTGTAAATGATGTTATAAATACTATTTTACTCTCAAAAGTGCTTGTATCTTATGCATTTAATATAGTAAGTGTTATTAATTTTATGGTATCTTCAAATACCCCTCTCATATGTTTTATATATAGTATATATAAGTTTATCTCATTTAATAGTATACACTATTTAGATATATAAATATTAATAGAGAAATCCTACTAATATTAGATGTAGCTAATTTAAAAAATTATACATAAAAGCCGATATACAAAGTATTATCAACAACATTATAACTTACGAAACTTTTTAAACAACAACAATATTTTGAATTAAACCCGCGTGTTACACGGGTCTTTAGCCTAGTACACAATATATAAATGATTTATAAGATATAAATGATTTATGGGCGGTTACTAGATACCAATATATACCTAGAGGCGAGAACGTAACTAGTAATACTTTTGAGGTTTATTTTCGTTTTGCAAACACATTTCTATTAACATAGTCATTATATGTATACATTTGATTTTGCTTACATAGATGATTTTGAGTGAGACAAGAAAGCATGACTTTTTGTAAGCGAAATCAAGTGTAAATTTAAGAAACATGTCAGTGAGATTCCTCCTGACAAAATGAAAGTTGATAGTAACATTGGTCAAATATCATTGAATTATTGTTGTTCTATAAGTAATCATTTAGATTATTAAAATGTATTTGATGTTGTAATAAGTTACACTAAATTGAGCATGTCTAGTTACAAAACATATACACTACCTTCACATTTTTTTCATCAACTATCAAAATTGTCTTGAAATATACAAAAGTCTCACTTTTAATAAACTAATGTTGATATGTGAAAAAACATATATGTGAACAAAAAGTTTTACTTGTTAGGGTACATGTAGTGGACTAATATCCGCATACACTTACTGGGGCGCCAAACGTGCGTTGCGGTGGCGTTGTCCAGGGGGGATAGGGAGGGGGTTGTGGGTTAAACGGGCGTGAGAGTATAAGTAGTTGTTGGAGTGGTGGTGGTTTCAAAGAAATAGTTGTTAAACAAAAATAAATATTTAAAAATATTTTTAATTTAAACGCACATACATATATTCACAAACCTTTCTAATTTTATCCATAGCTCTCCCATGATTCTTATAAACATTATCTACTTCTCTTCAAATTTTTCTTAAAAATAAATGAATTTGCCACCCAACTATTCATTTCGTTCAGATTTTAAAAATGAGTTGATTGTTTCTGCGGTTTGAGTGGGGATCCAACTTTTAGCCGGAACCTCACAACCATTTACTCGACAAGCTCCACATGAACTGGATCGTGAGGTTGCTCAGAATCATTTGGTAATTAATTAATTTTCTCAAAATCCATTGTATTAGGCGAAGACTTTTGGTGTTGTTTCACTACTTCAGCCACTAATCCGCTAATCTTACTTTTTGTTTGCGATTTAGAGCGTGTTGTAACATCTGGCATCTCACACCATTAATATTATTCGCTTTGCCCACAGAAAGCTCATAAATTTTCTTTTGGTTGCCGCATGAAAACTTCACAAGGAGGTCACCCATCCCTGGATTGTTACCACCTGAGCACGTTTAACTGTGGAGTTCTCCTCTCATCCACAGCCAATACACTCACCTGTCCACAGTCAGACATCACTTATGAACCCGACATCTCTCCTGTCCATGACCAATGTGGGATTTACGTAGGGTGTCACAATCACCCCCATTTGGACTCATCGTCCTCGATGAGCCCGAGAACTCACCATCCTCGGTGAGGTTTGTCCCAACACGAATGACACAGGAGTGACTCTAATAGCATTCTGTAACATTTGGCCTATCGTACCACCAATATTATCCGCTTCGCCTTTGCTTTTGTTGCCCAGGTGAAAACTTCCTAAGGGGTCACCCATCTCTGGATTATTGCCACATAAGCACGCTTAAACTGTGAAGTTCTCATCTCATCCATAGCCAATACGTTCAAAACACGTTGGTGATATTAGACTAGACATTTCTTATGAACCAAAAATCTTTGCTGTCCACGGCCAATGTGAGATTTATGTAGGGTGTCACACGTGCGTTTCCATGTAATGTTATGTAAGCTTCTTTGATTTACATAATAAGATTTTGGAGGACAATGGGAAAGTAATTTGTCAAAGACTTTAAAGATGATATCCAACCAACGAACATAATACTAAACTCAAAGAGAAAAGAGCCATTCTCATGAGAACACACGATTCGAAAACACATATTAATATTCGATCGGAGTTGATAGAACATCTATGGATAAATATGGTGACGATGGTGACGATGATGAGAATAAATAAGTGTATTTTTTAGTATCTAGAAATATTTCTTTTTTGTTTGTACTTTTTATACTGATAATTGTAATTTTTATTTTGTTTTACAATTAATATTTGTATTTTAATAAAAACAGAACATTAAAATATATAAAAAACAATGATTGGCAAATGATTGAAAAATAATTATGTTTTGGGTGAAACCATTATATGATTTTGATTGTCTAGTTAATGAGAACTTCATTGTCTACGCAACAGTAACATGTCAATCACTTTTTCATCTTTAAGTTTAAATTACTATACATAGTCTTATCTTAAACTTAAAGTTTATACGTAAAATAATTCACGTGTACAATAATTATAGAGGTAAAAATATGTCTTAATGAAACACCAAATAATTATAATTAAAGTTTAATTGTATAAACAATAAACAATTGACACACACCTATATGTGTGTGTGTTTAAATCCGAGTGGGTCCCTATCTTAATGTAAGAATAACAATTTAAACGGACCATGTAGCAATATGAATGTTCATATGATTAAAGTGAAGTAGTGAACCAAATGACCAATGGTCCAAGGCCACTAAGAAGAATATGCCAATATTACATTACGACTCAATATAAAAAAAAGTAGGGGTAAATAGTCAATTTGCGAGACCTAATATTTTAAATTTTAAAGAAATTATATATATATATATATATATATATATATAATATATATATATATATATATATATATATATATATATATATACATTTACCAACTAGATGTACAGTAATGTACCATCAGCTATAGCTTAATGTACAAGGAGTTGATGTTGTGCTCATCTAACCTGTAGGTGACTCACTTGCATCTTCCTTGCTTGCCACCATATTAACAAAGATCCCACTCATTTCTTTTGCTTTACCATTTCTCTCCCCCTGCTTCACAACAATGGTACTTCACGATCAAATACCGCTTATCGAGCATAACGAGTGCGACGACAACGGTTTGGTTGATCAAAACAACCTCTCGGTGGTGGCTAGGGCTTGCAGTGCTCCTACCGCAATGGTGGTTACAGCTTAGGGCTTTACACCCAACGAAATCGTTGACGAGAGACGATGTACCTCTAAGGCGGCGACTTTCAGTGGTGTTTTAGGTTTTTTCTTCCTTTCACTTAGCCAAATTCATAATGGTTTGAAATTTCTTATTTCATAGTTGTTGATCTGAATCTTTAGGTTGTATCTTCCTGATTTCCTATGGTTAACCTCATGAGAATATGCATCTAGAAAGACTTGTTGATTCTAGGTTTAGCTTAAATTACCCCCAAAATCAAGAAACTTCATTAAATCCCCCAAGATCAAGATATTTCATTTAACCCCCAAAAACTAGAAGACTTTGCTACATCTTTGAACGATTAGTAATGGAAATAGCATTTGTATATGATGTAGGTGGTGTTTCTATCTACCAGCGACTCATCATACCTAATTGCATTACTCCGGAGTTGTATATGTTAAAAAATAGAAAGTACAACTCACCAAATGTCTTGAATGATAAATATACATAATTATAACACAAGTAATATGTAGGTTTGCATTCATGTATAAAAAATAAGAATACTTACTAAAAATAAATAAAATAAGATGTTTTGCTTACTTTTATTGTTTTAAGTGTTTGTTTAAAGTAAGTTGAGTATTTGTTTTAAGTAAGTTAATGTTTTTTTGCTTGCAAGTGCATATATGGAACTGATAGTTTGTATATTTGGAGTTTTTGATAGCATTCAACTGTATTTAGTTCTGCTTAGTGCTTAGAGTTATTTTTATCCTAAGTCCTATAGTTCAGCCAAGTTGTAGTAGTCCAACTTAATCATTCGGTATGTTTGTTTATATTTTTAAATCCCATGTAGTATATGTTTTTGAATTCTAATCACTTCAATATTACAAACGGTTACAACAATACAAATATGAACCATAATGCAATATAATTAGTGGGAAAAATTCAAGAAGATAAAATTGCCTGTGTAGACAGTGTAGTGGCGGCATAGGAGGACGCAATGGTAGGGGCGATCAAATGAAGGGAGGGAGCAAGGTTATAGACACAATGGTATATTTATTGCTTAAGGCAATGAAGGAGCTCTTTACATTAGGAAAATCATCACAGGAGTGTGTACAAGGATAAGAGGATATGCATTTGAATTTGTTTTGTAATAAAAATGAGGATGGAAAAAAGGTTGATTACAGAGTATGGAAGCCCTGCTGCTACCATTCTTAGTGGTGTTGATAATATTTGGATGGTAGGTTTTCACCGTTATCGATCAAGCAAACTTATCACCAATTTGGGGCCATATGTACAATGGCTTGAATAATAAGATGTGGGTCATTAAATAAATATGTTGTTCTATGTCATGAAAACCGCCGCGAAGCGCGGAAATATTTACTAGTTATATACATGTTACATTTGGCTATGAGTGAACAACAGTTAATCAAGGTTGGTGGTTTTTGTCGGTTTTGTCACGTACCATGGTTTGATTGAGCCAAAAGGTTGTTTTTTTTGTTATTATTATTATTATTACCTTTTTGCTTCTCACCAATTTATTTACTATATACTAGCACAAATGGCCAACATGAAACATAGAAAAGGCCATAGCCAAGCATCCGTTTTCCACCTGGGTTCGAGATTGGGAAGCACCCTGCCGTTATTCTGTTCTTTTTATTTGTTTTCTGTAGGGTTAGCTTTTAATCTATTTTTCCTTTATTTTATCTACTTAATTTATGTTTTCACCCCTAGTTTATAACTAAACAAAAATAAAATATCAAAAAAGTAAATTTTTTAGGCTTGCTGCATGGTGCATTTTTTGTTACGGTTTCCAGTACCTGTTTTTGTACCCGTTACCCAATACATGTTTGGTACAAGATACCTCAAAAAATCATCCACATGTCCAACAAAAATAGTACATAAACTTGACCATGCATTCTAAATATCAACAATTCCGCACATGTTTACCACTCATCAGTTGTGAAGCAACACTGACAAAAAAATATATATATAGTAAATTGTTTTTGCTTAATGGTGATAAGTTTCATCCAAAAATAATAAACACCAATAAGATCAATATCAATACCAAAAGTTTCAAAATATCAAAGAAAGTTAATCTTCGATTTGATCACTATGTTGTCCCTCCTTTTTCAAAATAGGTTATTCGTATTCAGGTACTATCAGGACTATACGGTACTTTTGGGTAAAGTACCGGTACCGGCCAGTACCGATCCCGAAATATAAGAAAATCAAGTACCGGTACCGGTACCGGTACCGATACCTTATACATATTTTCGGTACCAGTTGGGTACCGGTATGGGTACTGGGTACCAAATGCTCATCCCTATGGATAAGCAACAAGTTTATGACGTAACATTTTCATGATTTCTAACTATACTAATAAGTAACAGGTTTATGATCTATCTTTTTTGTGACTCCCAAACATACTATCATGGTGTGTTTTTTTATCTACGTTTAGTTCTCAAAGACGATCTGCAGCAACGTGCAGTATATCATGACGTAACATTTTCATGATTTCCAACTATACTAATAAGAAATAAGTTTACGATCTAACTTTTTCGTAACTCCCAAACACACTATCACGGTGTGTTTTTTATTATCTACGTTCGGTTTTGAAAGACGATCCACAGCAACGCACGATATATCATGCTAGTTTTTTAATATGCAATGACATTTAATTTTTTTATTTTGTTTTATAATTAATATTTGTATTTTAAACAAAATATTTGAATTAATAACAACAATGATTAACAAATGATTGAAAATTAATTCCGTTTTAGTTAAACCAATAAATAATTGCAGTGAAAATAAAATATTTAAATAAATAAAAAAACACCAATGATCATTAGCCCAACTGGTTAAGATGAGATACTCATGACATGTAAATATTAGAAGGTCATAGGTTCAAGTCTCATTCTGAGCAAAATACTCAGAGTTGAGCCAATAGATTTTCTCAGCAATGATTTCCCACCTGAGGTGGTTGGGGGTGCGGTCCCGACTGAGAAACGAATAGGTGAGCCCGATTAAGATAACACATATTCTCCGAAATAGGGTCGCACATTTACCATTAAAATGAATAAATAAAAAACAATGATTAGCAAATGATTGAAAATAAGAATGATTTAATCAAACAATTACATATTTTTTAGATTTTAGTTAATGCGAGCCTCAATGTCTACATGATATTGACGTGAAAACACTTTTTAGTTAAATCACTACAAATACTCTTATCTCTAACTTAAAGTTGATATATGAAATAATTTACGTGTACAATAACCGTAGAGGTAAGAATCTATCTTAACGAGACACCAAATTACATTCATATTTTTGTTATAATTTAATTGTATAATCAATAAACCATTGGCTTATATGTTGAAATCATTGTCTTTATGTAACAATAACAATTTAAACAGCCCACGTAGCAAAATCCCATGATTAAAGTGAACCAAAATGATTAATGGTCCAAGGCCACTAACAAGAGTAAGGGGCTGTTTCACAGCCTCTTAATCAGCTTTTTAATGATTCAGATATCTGAATAGTTCAGCACTTAATGATTCAGACTGTTTGTTTCGTGCCAAATGTCTGAATGGTTCAGACATTTACCTCTGAATAGTTAAGGATTATACTAATGCTGAATGGTTAAAAGGTCAAATGCTAAATGGTTAAGACATCTTATCTGAATTGGTCATACATTTGCATTTGAATAGTCAAACCATATATTAACTCTTAATGGTTAAGACCTCTTAATGGTTCAGCGCTTAATGGTTCAGACTTCTTATTGGTTCAACACTTAATCATTCAGAAGTTGCCAAACAGCCCTAAGCCAACATATTACAATAAGCAACAGAGTACATTGTATATATACACATTTACAAAGGTCGGGGCCAAAAACCCCTTAACTTTCTTTATTTGACACTTTGTACCCCTAAACTTTTTGTAAAACTTTGAAAAATGTCACTTTCACCCCCTTAAGTTTTTAAAGGTCCGAAATTACTCCTGTAAATATAAATTCGAGTCCATCATCGTTAGGACCTAATCAGATGTGAGTCAGCTTAACTATTTTTCGACAAACGCCTACGTTTTGATGTAAATTTTGTTCAGATATTAGTTGAGCCAAATTTAAACGTTTCGACGTAAGTTTTGTTTGGGAACGCGTCGGATCAAATATAATATATTTTTGTTTACTCTACGTTTCGACGTAAACTTAATTCGGACACGAGTCAAATATAAATGTTTCAACATATGTTTTGTTTGGAAAAAAGTCGGGTCTAATATAATACGTTTTCATTCAACGGTATAAATTCTAGTCACTCTACATATTGGCGTAAATATAGTTCGAAAACGAATCGAGTCGATTGTAATTTATAGATTATCACGCAACGTAAGGTGTCGCGGCAACACGCGACGGGTAAAATAGCTAGTTCATATTACAATAGTCAATTTGGTAGAGTCATCCGTTCGAGACCCTATTTTTTTAGAGAACCTACATACATGTTTAAAAACTTGTTTTATTTTTCTTATCACTTCTCACCAATTTATTTATTGCGTATTATATATACACTCATTTAGTAATGTCGGTGGGGTTTGAAGTTGCGTAACAAATGCCTTCTTTTGTTTTTTTTATTTGTTTTGTGTTATTTTTTCTAGTTTTTCAATCCACTATAATCGGCTTGATTTTTGTTTTCACCACTTCCTTAGTTTGATTTTTGTTTTCTTTATTTATTTATTTGTCTCTGTTACTTTTTTTCCTTCAGAATTTTTAGTTACGTTTTCTTTTAGTATACAATGACATTTAGTTTTGTTTTACTTTAACATTATAAATTTTAACACCATTTTTACATTAACGTTCTGACATGCACAACAACGATTTATTTTATATGTATAAAAAAATATTATCACCGCTGCATAGGTGCTCATCAAATGTTAGTTATTTTTGTGTTGATTTGCTTTTCTTTTTAACATTCTACTAATGATATTGACTATATTATGTGTTACTTATTTTGTCTTCATACCACTAAATGGTGGTTCCACTCTACATGTTTTATTAATTTTCTCTACGGTAGCCAAGCTTTTATATAAGTTGTCTAAAACCTAGGTGCGTTAAAATAAATGAGCCTTCTGAAGGAATTTGAAACTTTTACAATAATTGAAGTGTAGAGAATTTATATCTAGAATTTGGATTTGTAAATGGATTTGAATTTTGAAGTAAATGAAGTCTAACAAATGAATTTGATTTTATGAGCGTTTAGGTGTCAAAACTACACTATATTGGATTGGAACGTATCACAACTTCCGCCGCCCACCGACTCGTTGTAGCCGACCATTGTCCACCGGGCACCGCTGTCATCGTGTTTTACCATTAATTTTGTACATAACATTTTTAGTTACTCATTGTTGTTAGATCAACAACGGAGTAATAATCCCTAGTTTTGATGCTTTTTAAAATTACAACTTGTGTTAATAAATTAACATCCGCTTAAATTTAAATCAAATTTTATAAACATGTCTTATTAAATATATTAAGGTTTCAAAGTTTGAAATGAATATAACTAGATGAGACTTGCTGAAGTTTAAATACATAAGAAGTCTTTTGGTACCGGAAAACAGATAGACTAACTTATTATAAAGAGGAAACACATATGAAAAACAAGAAATATATTTTTACAAATTATAAAATTAAGTGTTTTAATTTCATGATAAATTAACCCATCCTTTTTAAACAACTCTGAACTTATTTTTCTTGAGACCTAAATTCTGAAACAAATGTGCCAATACGAGGTTAAATTATTAGATCTAACAACATAACAACACCCAACATCTATAACATAAAAGACATGAAAAACACCATCTAGCATTGCATGGTCGCTATAGTGGACTTTTTCCCTCTTTTGTGTTGATCTTCCCAACATTTGTTGACCACCCCTTTTGCTTCAAAATATTTTGTGTGAGAGAATTAAAGATAAAATATAAAGAGTACACATAAAAAGTTATTCAATTTTTCAATTATTTCATTCTTATTTTGTGTTTTATTTGTTTGGTGAGTCATCATATTTTACAGGAGGCGTAAATAAGACATTAATGAGCTGTGAGAGAGGTGGTCACCATCTTTCAGATCAGTGAGACGTTAAAGGTGATCATTTCATTTAGTAAGTGAGACATTTGCATGATGTGATCGTTTTGTTTGCAAAACTAAAACGTTGGTGTAGCAGTGACCTCTTTCGTTTTTAAGATACGACGAGTGGAGTAAACTTGCGAGTGAAGATTAGATAAATAATATAGTGTTAATAAATTAACATCCGCTTAAATTTTATAAACCTGTCTTATTTTTTGTACTCTAAACTTTTTACATATAATTATATTATTGTTTTAGCTTGGCTATTAACATTAACATTAAACATTAAACATAAGTTTATGTTTCAAACACGAATTTCAGCTGATAAAAATAATGTGAAAACCTACTCACCCTTTCTAATTATCTACAACAGGAGAACTATATATGTCAAGACCATGCTTATAATAACGATAAAAAGCACTTAATTCATGATGTAATTTATTTTAAAAAATATTTACGTACAAATAACTACAAACATTTAAAAAACAAGGAGAATGACATGTGACCTGCACACTTAAGCTTAATTTGTTATTATTTATCCCCCCCCCCTTCGCAAAATTCCACTTAAGTAATTATCATTATTTTAAATTTGAAAAAGAATAAAAATGTTTTTTTTTCTAAATGGGGGAACTAGACCCTCAACGAGACAGAAACTGATGAACCGTCCCAGTTGAGTGTTGACCATCACGAATAATGCAATGTTCACGAGTTAATTTAAGGAGATAAAAGAAAGGAATCGGAAGTAAAGATAAAAATTGTTGTGTTCTAGAGGTTTTTTTAATGAAGTAAATGAAAATAAAGTAAGAAAGTTGTGTTTCTGAGTTTATTTAAGAAGGGAAAATAAAGAAAATGAAAAGAAAATAAAACTTAAAATGAATCCTTTCAAATTCGAATGAAATGAAGAAAAAAAGAGAGAAATAAAGAAAATAAAAGAAATAAAAAATGAATTCTTTTTTTACTAAAGTAAACTCGAGAACACAACGTGAATAAAATTATCAATAGTAAATTACTATTTGCATTCCTTACATGTCCTAAAATAACTATTTGCATCCTTAAAGTTTAAAATTGTCACTATGTCCCCTGAATTTTCATTTTTTCATCCATTCCTGAATACTAACACCGTTAGTATTTCTGTTAAATATTTTATGAAAAGACAAAACTACCATTCAAAATAAAAAAAGGACCTACCCAACTTGACCATAAACACATTCTTCATCTTCATCTTCACCTTTACCAAACACCTCCATCACCACTATCTCTCATCTCTCCATCACCACCACCACCACTACCACACCCAACCATCACCACCACCAGAACCGCCATCACCACCACTGGAACCACCACCACCACCACAGGTACTGCCATCTACACAGCACCCACCATAAAAAACACACACTCTCTCATTGTCACACACACACACACACACTCTCTCTCTATCTCTATCTCTCTCTCTCTCTCTATATATATATATATATATATATATATATATATGTATATATATATATATATATATATATATATATATATATATATATATATATCGTTATCTCGCTTTCTCTCATACACACAACGGTGATAAGGGCTGTGGTGGTGGTGGTGACGGGGGCTGTGGTGGGCAGCGATCGAGGGTTGTGGTAGTGGTGACGGGGGCTGTGGTGGGCGGCGATGGGGGGCTGTGGTGGTGGCGAATGGGGGTTATGGTGGTGGCGATGGCGGTTGTGGGGGTGATGTTGGGGCTGCAGTGGTGGGCGGCGTACGGAGGCTGCGTTGGCGGCGTTAGGGAGGCTGCGTTGGCGGCCTAGGGGAGGTTTCGATAGGGAGTGGGGAGGTCGTGGTGGCGGTGACAGGAGGTTGTGGTGGCCGTAATGGTGACAGGAGGTTGTAGTGGGGTGATGTGGAGCTTATGGTGGCGGTGGGCAGGTTGTGGTGGCAGTGACATGCAAGCTGTGGTAGAGCTTATAGTGGACTTTTTTTCCCTCTTTTGTGTTGATCTTCCCAACATTTGTTGACCACCCCTTTTGCTTCAAAATATTTTGTGTGAGAGAATTAAAGATAAAATATAAAGAGTACACATAAAAAGTTATTCAGTTTTGTGTGAGAGAATTAAAGATAAAATATAAAGAGTACACATAAAAAGTTATTCAATTTTTCAATTATTTCATTCTTATTTTGTGTTTTATTTGTTTGGTGAGTCATCATATTTTACAGGAGGCGTAAATAAGACATTAATGAGCTGTGAGAGAGGTGGTCACCATCTTTCAGATCAGTGAGACGTTAAAGGTGATCATTTCATTTAGTAAGTGAGACATTTGCATGATGTGATCGTTTTGTTTGCAAAACTAAAACGTTGGTGTAGCAGTGACCTCTTTCGTTTTTAAGATACGACAAGTGGAGTAAACTTGCGAGTGAAGATTAGATAAATAATATAGTGTTAATAAATTAACATCCGCTTAAATTTTATAAACCTGTCTTATTTTTTGTACTCTAAACTTTTTACATATAATTATATTATTGTTTTAGCTTGGCTATTAACATTAACATTAAACATTAAACATAAGTTTATGTTTCAAACACGAGTTTCAGCTGATAAAACAATGTGAAAACCTACTCACCCTTTCTAATTATCTACAATAGGAGAACTATATATGTCAAGACCATGCTTATAATAACGATAAAAAGCACTTAATTTCATGATGTAATTTATTTTAAAAAATATTTACGTACAAATAACTACAAACATTTAAAAAACAAGGAGAATGACATGTGACCTGCACACTTAAGCTTAATTTGTTATTATTTATCCCCCCCCCCCCCCCCCCCTCCGCAAAATTCCACTTAAGTAATTATCATTATTTTTTTAAATTTGAAAAAGAATAAAAATGTTTTTTTCTAAATGGGGGAACTAGACCCTCAACGAGACAGAAACTGATGAACCGTCCCAGTTGAGTGTTGACCATCACGAATAATGCAATGTTCACGAGTTAATTTAAGGAGATAAAAGAAAGGAATCGGAAGTAAAGATAAAAATTGTTGTGTTCTAGAGTTTTTTTTAACGAAGTAAATGAAAATAAAGTAAGAAAGTTGTGTTCCGAGTTTATTTAAGAAGGGAAAATAAAGAAAATGAAAAGAAAATAAAACTTAAAATGAATCCTTTCAAATTCGAATGAAATGAAGAAAAAAGAGAGAAATAAAGAAAATAAAAGAAATAAAAAATGAATTCTTTTTTTACTAAAGTAAACTCGAGAACACAACGTGAATAAAATTATCAATAGTAAATTACTATTTGCATTCCTTACATGTCCTAAAAATAACTATTTGCATCCTTAAAGTTTAAAATTGTCACTATGTCCCCTGAATTTTCATTTTTTCATCCATTCCTGAATACTAACACCGTTAGTATTTCTGTTAAATATTTTATGAAAAGACAAAACTACCATTCAAAATAAAAAAAGGACCTACCCAACTTGACCATAAACACATTCTTCATCTTCATCTTCACCTTTACCAAACACCTCCATCACCACTATCTCTCATCTCTCCATCACCACCACCACCACTACCACACCCAACCATCACCACCACCAGAACCGCCATCACCACCACTGGAACCACCACCACCACCACAGGTACTGCCATCTACACAGCACCCACCATAAAAAAAACACACACACTCTCTCATTGTCACACACACACACACACACACACACACCACACACACACACCTCTCTTCTTCTCTCTATATATATATATTATATATGATAATATATATATATATATATATACTATACTCTATATCTCTATATATATTATATATATATCTATATCTATCTCTATATTATATATCTTAGATATATATATATATATCTATATAATTATATATACTATATATATATATATATATCGTTATCTCGCTTTCTCTCATACACACAACGGTGATAGGGGCTGTGGTGGTGGTGTTGACGGGGCTGTGGTGGGCAGCGATCGAGGGTTGTGGTAGTGGTGATGGGGGCTGTGGTGGGCGGCGATGGGGGGCTGTGGTGGTGGCGAATGGGGGTTATGGTGGTGGCGATGGCGGTTGTGGGGGTGATGTTGGGGCTGCAGTGGTGGGCGGCGTACGGAGGCTGCGTTGGCGGCGTTAGGGAGGCTGCGTTGGCGGCCTAGGGGAGGTTTCGATAGGGAGTGGGGAGGTCGTGGTGGCGGTGACAGGAGGTTGTGGTGGCCGTAATGGTGACAGGAGGTTGTAGTGGGGTGATGGGGAGCTTATGGTGGCGGTGGGCAGGTTGTGGTGGCAGTGACATGCAAGCTGTGGTAGAGCCGTGGAGGTGATGGTGGGTGGTTATGGTGGTGGGGATGGAGGTTTTGGTGGTGGTGATGGGGGTTGTGGTAGTGGTGATGGAGATAAGGGAGATGGGAGAGAGATATGTTGCGTGAGGTTTACAGACATAGAGTTTTAATATGTGAAGAAAATAAGTGGGCGGGTGGGTTCGATAAGCTTTTTTTTTAATTCTTTGGAATTTTAAGGGTAGTTTAGTCTTTTTAACAAAGCTTTAACAGAAATCCTAACGGTGTTAGTATTCAGGACGCAAATAGATAAAACAATGAAAAATCAAAGGACATGATGATATTTTTAAAATTTAATAATGCAACTAGTTATTTTATAAAAATGTCAATTATCAAATTGTGGGAGGTGCAAAAATACACTTGTTAAAAAAAAAACTAGAAATGAATACCATACCATTTTAACGATTACATATATAGAAAGCATATGGTTGCTGAAACCATCACTATCGGTATCACTGAGCCCTAACTCGAACTGAAAGTGAAATCCAACTCAAAATCAACGTCAATCGGAGGCGATCAACGGCGACGACGACGGAGACAAAAGCCAATGAACGACGATCGCGGTTAATCTCACATCTTCCGCCTTCAATTCGTAAAATCGTCACCAAAATCGTTGTTTATCGTTAAAACCCTCACCACCTGACACCGTCGCGAGCGACGATGGCAATCGAACCGATGGAGATTACAGAAACAGAGAATGCTTCCGAATTTACACTCGCAGAGGTACATTTTCTCATACATGAATTGCATAAATATTAAGCTATTTTGTCACCGGAAAGTTTCATTTTAACTCGTTTTGTGCTTTTTTTTGGAAAAAGTGTGAGCTATCCGTCATTTGTTGGTTCATAGATGTTTCAGAATTTATATCAGTTGATGTGGTGGTACGCTTTATGCTTTTGCATGTGTTTATCCAAATTGGTAACTTCTGATCGTGATGGTTTTGGTTCAAGCACACTTTCTCCTCAATTGTTGTGTTAAATTGTATTTTTGGATGTAAATTTGTAATAGATACAAGACAGACTTTGACTTCAAGACAAAGTTAATTACATTATTAAGAACAACTATAATGAGATGACTTAGTTTTTAGGAAGAGATCACCAATTCACCATAGCCCCATTTTCAGGGCCTTGGGTGCATTTTCAGGTAAGTTCCGGCCGGATTCCAGCCAAAAATCATCTCATGGATTTGAAACAATTACACTAGCCCCAAGTTTGGAATTAAATTCAAACTAGCCCAAAATAAGCCTAAAGATGTATGAAACCTATAAAAATGATATTTTTATACTATGCGGCTTGCTTTTGAAGTGCCTTGTGCCTAGGCCCAACTGCTTGTGCCTTGAGTGCTTATTGCCTTCGACAAGTATGTTAGATTCACAAGGAAAGGACTTTCTATGTTAGATAGGCTTATTGTAACAATATTAGCCCTAAAATGGATAATGGAGCGTAATGTTTCATGTGGAAAAAATTCACACAACCATATTAAACTTTAGGGATGATGTATGCCATGGCCATCCCATATTCAACTGTTTTTTCATCTTGCCACCAATAAACTGAAACTACTTCATAGCCTTATGTCTGGTTTAGTTTATACCAATTCCCTTAAAAAACATGCTGATTGATAAAATGCCCTTGTTGGTTTTAGTATTTTGAAAAATTAAGGACATCTATATATTGGAACTAAACAGGGTGAAAACATGCCGCATGATGACAATGCCCTTTACATGGTGATACTTCTTAAATGATTTTTTGTGTTCTCCAAAAAATTTTAGGGCATTTTCATCATGTGACATAGTTTTGGCTGGAATCGGTATAAATGTAACAAGATGCATGCTATGGTGGCCTATAAAGTAGTTTAATGAGCGGGCTTTATGAAAAAAGTTGAATACTTGGGGCGGCCACCACATTAGTTATCACTAACCTTTATAGCACATTTACAGTAGATAGTTGGATTGGTGTTCAGTTTATGACAATATTTAAACAAAATTGATCCCAAGGGTTATCTTTAAACCTATTATATAGGTTTATCATTTATGTATAATGTACTCATGGAGCACTAACACTTTGCAAACTATTCCCTTAAATCATGATTTACGTAGAACACCTTGGATGTGATTTGGCAAGCATTATTAATGTTATATCAATATTAATAAATGTTTCTGGTAGGTCCTGGAAATGGAACACTTACACAGGAAGCATGGTAAAGAAGTAAAAAAGCAGGAGTTTTGTGAAGAACTCGCAAGCAAATTCAGGTAAAATTTTGCTTAAAATGCAAGCCCTTGCTAGGTGAAAGGTTTTCTTTGCCTAATGATAGTTTCTTGAGAACTAGTTTTTCCTTTAACCGTTTATCTTTATTGCAGTGGCTCAGCTACTAGAAATGGAAAATCTATCATAACATGGAACCAGGTTTGTTTTATGTTTAACATATGCTTTTACTTTCTTTAGGGAGTGTTTAGTTTGAAGGTATGTGTGGCCATGCAGGGTGTCTGAGTTTTTGGAGGCCATAGCAAAAATAATTGTAGTTGCTAAAAATACAGTCTAAATAAAAGGTGTCATATTGTCATCCTTCTGGACGACATAACTAGACGTTATTATTGAAAAGTGCCATCTTTTTAGTATTCTTTGTTGCAAAAATGTTTAATCAAATCTCTGTAGTCAATTTTCTCCAAAATATGAATTTCAGTGGATGATATATCTCATCCATTAAGACTTTCATTGAAACTGTAAAATGTAAATAGGATCCTAGCAACTTCTGTTTCTGCTATAGCAACAAACATAAGAGTAGCCAATAAGATTCTACATGCAATCACTACATTGTGTAAACAATCTGAATGTTTTATGAACTAAAAAAATTGGCAAGTCCTATATTTTCATCAGGCATATATTGGTAGCAAATTTTGAGGTCCCAAAAAATTCGAGGCGCTGTGCGGACGCACAACCACAAAGATGACCTTGGGTATGGGTTTGAGAAGATTTGGAGGAGTGCTATTAAAACCCGTATATCAGGAATCCTTCATACACACCTAATTAAAATACAAGCCCATTTCTATTCACCCTAATATCAAGTCCATAACCATACTGCCATAGTGATTCCCGACTACAAACCAAACAACACCTTGATCTGTTTTTGTTTCTCTTGTGTAGGTACACAACTGGTTCCTCGATAGACAACTATTTTCAGCAGCTAAGAGTAAAAGCTCAGTTGTTGAATCAAATTTAGTGAAAAATAAGCTTGCAGTTCTAAACTCTTCACCAACTGCTCTAAAAAATCTTGTTGCCTTGTCGAAAGCACAGGCTGTATCTGAAAAACCTACGAAGCCCAAAGGTGTTAGATATTAATTATATGAATAAATAAAAGTTCTTTCTTATCTATCATGAAAACTTAAATTATAATGTTTATAGATTAACATTTAATGAATTTTTGTAACACGTATGATTTTGTGCTTATTAATGTTCATCTGTTTAAGCTTCTTGAAAAGAACTATGTTTCATCTTAGAATTTCCAATCTGTGCATCAAACATGTGCACCATGTTGGTGTAGAGTGGCAGATTCTTGGAATATGCTTGCGAAAAAAAAAAAAAAAAAAATTAAACTTCAATGTGTATGCACCAAATTCTTGCTTCAATTTTTTTTTTTATTTTGTAAAACAGAAAAAGAAATTTATAAATCTGTATCGATATAAATCTAATTTATGAATTAGTTATTTAGTTATCTTATTAATAAGAAATATAAGTGAATAGTAAAATTATCAAACTTTACTTCAGCTTTTTATTTGTAAAACAAAAAAAATTTGATTTTGCAAATTTTATATTTCCATAAATCTATCTAATGAATTAATTATTTTATTATCCTAGTAATAACAAATATAAGTGAATAATAAAAAATAATATGGCACGCGTCTCAAATGTTTCAATGTGAAGGGTGTAGTACTATTTTGTGTTGAATTCATAATAAATATATGAATTATGTAATTTTTGTATGTTGAATAATGTTGCATTAAAATTTTACAACATTTTAATGTTTTAGTGAATACATTAGAGATGGTCTTATCTAACCCTTATTACAGTCCTTGCTTTAGAATTTCTTTCTACAACTCATCTTTTTGAATTTTTTTGGACCAAATCTTTGCCTTGACTTGTATTCTTGAAAGCATATCTATGTTTGATTGTCAATAATCATGCACTTTGTTTGTTGAACCAATTATAACCCTTAGTGGAAGACACTAAGCAGCTTGCACTTCACCATTTTTATTCTACAGCTCAAAGAGTTAAAGAAACCGCAGATTTGACTTTTGAAGCTTTGTCAGCAAAGGATTATGCTTGGTCAGTAACTCTAAATACATGTCGTGATTTTGAGAGAGATATTTTTTTTTGTTGAGACTTAAAAAGGGATAATGTAATTGGGTTGCTCAAGTGTAACATTTTTTTTTCATAGGGCAATGATATATTGAATTTAACTTGTACGCGACCCACACATCCAATTTCATCTATACCAAATACGCCTCAAAACATGCCTGAATATTGTAAAATGACAAGAACACCTAATTTTTTCACATTAAATTGTTGGGTCATTACTTTTGATGGATCGATATAAAGTTTCTTTGTCATAAAGCTTGTTTTTATCTACATTTGTTATATTAAACAAAATCATATACATACTTGGGTGGCTATAAAATAGTTTCAAATACACGAGTGATCTTACTGAGAAGAGTTGAATACATGGATGGCCTCCGCTTATATAATAGACTTTGAAACCATCAGTTATGTAATAATCTCCTCCACTAATTTTCCAGGTATGACGTTGCTACATTCCTTAATTTCAGAGTTATGTACACTGGCGAGCTTGTAAGACTTTGTTATCACAACTGCATATATCACGCTATGGTTTTCTGTAGAGGTGGCAAAACGGGTGGCTGTCGCTGGTTTTAGTGGGTTAAAATGGGTAATTTAGTATGAGTGAACAGGTGAGGCTGGGTTGGGGATGATCTAGAATGATTCTCGTCCAACTTTTAAATTTATTTTCTTGTGTGTCAAAAAAGAATAAAAGATTTAAAAAGATCATATTATTTCAATTATAATCTAATTATAAATAAACTATTTCGGAGGTCGTACGCTTAAAAAACACCCTGTTTGACTTTCGCCCCTTATACTGGTTTGTGACCCATTTTTATCACCTAAACATAATAGAATCAACCCATTAGTAAATACTAACTAAATGGACAATCTGACCTTTTTACTATTTTTTTTACTCGATCTGTCTTTATTGAACACATGTTCAAATGTGTGTGCGTGTGTATACATACCCATTCATTCTGATCTGTTTCTTAAGTGACTGTTTATGGTGGAAACTTCCACCTTCTATAAAAAAGAAATCGACTAGAGGGATTTCCTTAATCCTTATACTAGAGGTGTCAAGGTCAGCTGCTCAGGCTGGCTGGTTTACGAGTCAAAATGGGTACGGGTTGAAACGTGTCATTTTTTTAGTATGTGTTGGAATGGGCCAATTCTGGTTGGATTGACCCAAAAATACTTCTTTTGTCTGCTTTTACTATTTATAAATGAGTTACCGTTTTAATTATTATTGCAGAAAATAATATTACTTTAAATGAAAGGGTTGAGTTATTATGCATCAAAGAATCACATGTATGTTTCTTTTTTTAACAGGAAGTGCGTGTGAGATTTTCTGGTTTTAGTCATGATCAAGATGAGTGGGTAAATGTCAGAAACGGGATACGTGAGCGTTCAATCCCTTTAGAGGCTTCAGAATGCCACAAAGTCAAAGTTGGTGATCTTTTGCTATGCTTCAGGGTATGATTTGCATTTTATTTATTTTCTTTTATTGCTATTCTGGTTGTGTTTCTCTATATTAAGCTGGAGTCCCTTTGAGTTTTTAATAGAGAACTTGATTACTGAATTATTACAAGGGCAATTATCAATAAAAATAATTGGATATAGATTTTCACCGACTTGCATTTAGTTTCTAAACTTTAGCTTTTCAGGGCCATTGTTGAAAAAGACGTTATGGACTTTTGCTATATTTGCATCTAACCTTGGATCTTATTTGTGAATGATAAATCCCTAGACTTTTTGAAACTTAACGAAAAGATCCTTTTCTTTAAGTTCAGTTACTTAAATGATATTTAAAATACATTTTTGTTATTGTTTAAGAAGTTAATTGGATTTAATCATGCACATAAGGAAAGTATTTATATGAATTTGATCATGCAAAGAGCCAAAGATAAAGTCTAGGAACTCATATACAAAGAAATAATGGAAGTCCATGGATTTTGTTTTGACAATTGCCCTATAATTGCAATGATTAAATCACTGGACTTTAAAACCTTAATGAAAATGGCCTTTGTATTAAGTTTAGGATCATGCGAAAAATGACCTCTTCTTGTTGTATTTTGAAAACTTAACAGATTTTATCATACAAGAATCAGGCATTGCGTTGTTAAAAATAAGGGATAATGTATGTGGAGGCCACTCAAGTATTTAACTTTTGTCTCTAAGGCCACCCATATATTGGAACTACTTAATCATTCATCAAAGAATGCATCTAGTTTCATTTATACGGTTCTGGCACAAAAACATGCTGGATGACGAAATTGCCACTAAATGAAAAGATAACAATTATAAGGTGTAAGATGTTAACACCTCAGATGCAATATATAGGTTGGCATATTGAAGAAACTTGGATATATGGGCGGCCTACACCCACCCACTTATACTATCCCTAAAAGTTAAGGGATTAATTATGTAATATCTTTGGATTCAACACCCATATGTTGGAACTACTTAATAAATCATCAAAGAATGCATCTAGTTTCATTTATACGGTTCCGGCACGAAAACATGCTGGATGATGAAATTGCCCCTAAATGAAAAGATAACAATTATAACGTGTAAGATGTTAACACCTCAGATGCAATATATAGGTTGGCATATTGAAGAAACTTGAATGTATGGGCGGCCTACAGCCACCCACTTATACTGTCCCTGAAAGTTAAGGGATTAATTATGTAATATCTTTGGATTCAGCAAAAGACCATATTTAATTTTTACTTTATCGTGAACTTTAGAGGTGTTTACACTAATAAAGGGATCGTTTTCGTTTAGAAGTACATAAAACATGTGCCATCTCTACATTGCTAACTAGTATTCTGTATATTAATTATGATCACAAGAACAATTAAAACTTTTGAGACTCTTGTTCTTTTTTTTTTGCTTACAGTTTTTTGCCTTACCTATTTGACCAGTTATTGATAATTTAGAACCCAAATTGATGCATTGTCATGTAAATAGGCTGAATTTACCATCTCTAGGGTGATCTGATAAATTTATTAACAAGTGGTGTGTGTGCAGCAGTATGCCTCTGTTTGTTAAAAACAAGATTTCACAAAAGGATAACCCTCATGCACGGAGGTTGAATACTGGGTGGGTTGGGTAATGAGTCAAAATGTGTAGCGTTTATGTGGATTAAAATGGTTCAAGTCCGGATACGCCGATCCATTAACACTTTTTTGCCCATTTTTAGAAGTTTGTAAATAGTTAATGCATCAAATATGACAAGACACCAAAAGTTAATTGTAAATTAATCAAATTTCTATAAAGAAAATGAGTTACGACATTACAAGCATTTGAACACAGTAACACGAGATGAATGTTAACCCATTTAACTTGTTTCATTTTTAGCTACCACGTTTTGGTATTTTATCCTTTACCAATAAAATACAGCCCAATATATTTGCTGCAAAACTCATCTTTCTTTGTATTATAAATAGGGTATATACTATATAGTTTGTTCAGTTTGTGATTATCTATTCATGTTTGTTAATATTATCAGGCAAATGAAGACCATGCACTTTATTCTGATGCACATCTTGTAAGGGTTGAAAGACAGTTGCATGATAAAGAAAATTGCACCTGTACCTTTGTGGTTCGGTTCGAGTATGATAATGCTGAGGTAACTAAAATTCTTGAAATGTCATCTCATCTCATCTTCCTGTTATCGAAAAGGCATTTTACACATCGTAATAAAGTAGGTTATCATTCACTTTATTTCTCATTTTTTTGAACTTTTACTAAAATTAGAGGCTGCAACATGAGTGGGTTGAGTAATCGGTCAAAACAGGGAAATTTTGATATGGTTCAAACTGGGACACTTTTTGTCCATTATCTTTAATTTTTATGAACATTGAGTTTGTCAAATGTGAAAATAATCGAAGATATTGAATAAAATGATTTATGGATTTTATACCGTGAAAACACTACCTTGGGTGCATTTTGATATGTTTCTCCATCAATAACTTTCTTTGTGGCAGGCCTGAGTACTAGGCTTGCAGTTGGCTTGAATAGTCAAATTAGATGTGGCTCATTGCCTCTAAACGGGTTGATTTGGGTAGTATTTGATCTCCTGTGGCCAAACTGGTTAAGCTAATGGGTTTATCCAGCCACAAAACTGGTCAAATACTCAAAGGTGCCGAGCGTAAAAGTTATCTAAAGTATACTCAAATGCATAAAGATATTCATAAATCACTTTCTCTACAATCATATTTTGCAAGGCTTTTGAACTTAAATGTATATGCAAGCATTTGCTGGTTAACCCAACCCAACTCCACCCACACTAACAGAACAACACTCTTTACCCACAAATTATTTAGACAAACCATTCCTAACATTCTTAGAACAGCAATTGGTTTTTTAAAATTTAAAGCACAATAAGTAGCTTTAGTAACCAAGTCCCAAACACCCCCTTTGATGGTCTTACTACATTATTGATTTTTTCCCTTTTGTTTTGATAGGTAGGACTTAGTTGTACCGAGGTATGTTGCAGGCCATCTTGAAGTTTCTACAACTGGTTTCTCTTTTGTATCTGAAGATCCTGCAGACGATGTTTAACAAACTTATGTTGTATTAACATGGAGATGATATTTATGCTAGCGATTTGGAAGTCGAAAGTGGACTTGATAAGTATGTAATCATAACGATTTAACGAAAGATCGAACTTTCCATGGGTGATTTTAGTCTAGTAGATAAAGTTTCTTTGGCTATATTTGAAATCTGATTAGAAAAATGGCCTTTGAATCAAGGTTTTCCAGCATGTTGGATTTTACCGCCATGTCAGTTTGATTCGTATGCTATGGACCATCAAAGGTTGAACCTGTTTTATATTTGTTTTCCCGGTTAAACCTGCAAACTGCGAATAGGATCGCTTTTTTGTTTTGCTTTTGAATTAACTTGAAGGGAACCAATGATCACTTGGATTAAGCTATGGAGCTTGTTTCATTTTAATGTTTGAAGTTTGAACTCTGTAAATGTTGATGTTTGGATGATTAGCGTCTAATGTCCTACTATTCTTTGTATTTCATATACTTTTTCTTTAGTTTTAAAACTGATTGTGATGTCATCTGGTTTATAACAGTGATACAAGTCCGAATCCGCTGTAAAGTTTATAAGAAATAAAAAAATCGATTTTAAAATATATAAAAACTCGAAATACGTAACAGTTTTATATAAAAAATTTATGATTTTATGCGTCCAAAGTAATGCCTTCTTTTATTTTATATGTATTTAAACGTTTTTATGAAAGACAAGAAGCCCGTCTAGCTCAGTTGGTAGAGCGCAAGGCTCTTAACCTTGTGGTCGTGGGTTCGAGCCCCACGGTGGGCGCTTTTAACTTTTTGAACATGTTCCAACCATGGACCCTTGCTAAGCTAAGCCCAAGCTTCTAATAAGACGAAACCAAACCACATTAAATTTGAACATGGGCCCAAGGTTAAAGCCCAACAAATTCAAAATGCAACTATGCAAGTATAAACCATGGTTTTTTATATAAAGACCATTCCAATTTCTAGATGTAAATTTAGGCCTAGGTTAAGTCCAAACCTTTTTAACCAAACCAAACCAAACCAAAATACATTAACAAAGGATTTTTAGCGGTTTAGTCTAACACCATCCAGATGAATAACATGATGTCTATTATTTAAAGGTCAAGGGTTTAAGTCCCCGGCTTAAAAGGTGACTCCAAGGGTTTAAGTCCCCGGCTTAAAAGGTGGCTCCAAGGGTTTAAGTCTTGTGCTAAAGAATGATGTGAAATTAGAAGTAGATTTGATTTAAACACAATTTTCAAACTTATTAAAAGTATTCCTGTAAAAATTCTTGATTCTAGATTTTAAAAATTAATGAAGAAGAGGATATTTAGTAGATATAAATTTTTTTAATAAATAGAATCTTGAGTTTCTTAAACCAAGCGAATGTGAAAATCTAACACAACGTAAATATAGTGAACATTAAAGATCAAAGGCGTAAATTTCAACTTTGAGACCAAAAGTTGAGTATGGGCATACCACAATCACAATCCATGTAATTTTCTTTCATATTATTTTTAATAGACTGTAGAATCTTGAACCTTTTGATCAGAGGATACGAGTAAACAAATATTTTCAACAATAACCGTACACAACTTTAAATACAATTATTGTTTAGTTTCAATCAATCGTAACTTCAACTATTTTCAAACAAATAGAGACTAATTTTATTCATCATGTATATTAATAAAGATCTATAGAATATCAATCGTTTAAGCGCAATACACTATCACATCATACATTTATACTGTTTACAAAACAACCAATCTTAATAGTTAATGTAAATTAAATTTCTGTCAAAGATTCCCGCTCTAACATACATAAAGAAAAAACCTTTACGGGTGGCCTACATGGTCACGTGACAATCAACACATGTGAACTTCTTTATATTATATTATAGTATTTTATATTTTTATGTTGTAGTACATATATCTGCACTTGAGTGAAAAAAACTTATTGAAATATCTAAAACGTGACACTAGTAAAAGGAATCGTGAGAGTCAGCCAAACCTTTATAGCCATCTATTGTTTAGAATAAATGTATATTTGCAAACGACAAGTAACAAATAATATGAACAAAACATAAAAGACAATATAAGCCGTAGTACTTCCCCATTACGACCATCTTTACACATCTTCCCACACACCACCATCTTTAACGTTTTCTTTTTCGAATTATTAATAATAATAATTGATCTTTATGTTCGGTTCTTTGTCGTTTTCAAAAGCCTGAACATGACACTTTTGTATCAACATTGATTTTTGTGAAACTTAGTCAGCAATTCATGGCATCATGTTGTGCTTTATAATGTTTGTTCAAAGGTTGCATGTTTTAAAAAGCTTTTTCAAGTGCACTTTAAAGGATGCTAGTAAAATATCCATGTAATTCGAGTTTGTTTATTGACTAAGATCAAATTTAAACAATAGCTCGGTCTCTTTAAGTTTGGCTAGACACAAACTTATGGGGAGCCGGTATTTAGTAGCTTGTATTATTCACATACCCCTACATTTCTTTGACGGTTGGAAATTTATGTATCACTGTCTAGCAAGACACTATACAAAAAAAGTTAAATAAATAAATAAATGATTACAATGTCAATAATGAGTTTCACATCCATGTAACCTTAAACTCAGCCTTCATATTCCTATGACAAATTTGATTTTAATAATCTAAATTATAACTTATTGTCTGATAATATTAATCCATTGTATTATTTAGGCCAGAAAGACTGGGCATTCAGGCGAGCCGCTCGGTGGTGTGGCACGTAGTGGGTTTAGGTACGCCCCGCTAAAACGGCTCCGAAACAAACAAAAAGGTGCGAAGCGACTAATAGGCTTGGGTGGCTTGGGCACATGCTAGCGAGGTTACACGCCTGGTCCCAAAATCACATCTGGCAGATGCGATTCCTGGATGTAATTGGATGTGATTAGCGGTGAAAGCATAGGAGGATCTCCTGTCAATAGTCACAGGGAATTACACTATAGCTTTATGACCTGACTTGTAATAGATGGTGTAAATGTCCTTATTTATTATAGGATGAAGATGATTCACTCACCAAGAAAACCGTCTACTCGAGTGCAGCTCGTGTAAATCGACTGTTATAACTCATCCCTATATCTACTCATCGACTATTATAACTCATCCCTATATCTACTCATATACTCTAGCTTCGCTAATAAGATAGGGGAAAGCGAATCAATGAGATGAGAAGCCCGTGCTTCCTTACTCCAACATGCCATGGAATAGAGGTTCCACCTAAGACATAAATTTCATTCCATTCCGCTGCAAACCTTGTAAATTGTTTTGCTCTCGTAAAAAACCGCCTTTCGCTAACCTATTGGGTAACCTCATACTGGGAGTGCCCTTTCTTGCTTGTCAGCCGTTGTGCTACCACTCTTATGATTTTATCATTTTTGTTACCAATGACAATGCTAGTGGCAAAATATTTATTAATTTACGCTTGATTTTCACTCGATTTTCATTCCGTTGCAGTGTATGTTTTCCAATTTCATTCACAATCATCACCGTGAGTGAAATCGAATGAAAATTAAATGTCAATAAATAAATGATTATGCTATTAGGATTGCTCTTGACAACAAAAATTAAAGTTAGGATTATTATCGGCCAAACTGATAGTATGAATTACTACCGGTCAATAGGTTATAGTTTGAATTATTAAAATGTAATTTGTCAATTCTGCTATTCCTATTAACAATATATCCTAAAATATGCTTCCTCAAGATTTGTAGCTAGCGTCTTGAAAAATACACTCGTTCACACCCCTATATTAATAAGTGGTAATTCAAAAGTATTCTTATACTTCTAATCTTCCTACTCTAATAAAAAAATATTTAGGGGTGACACTTGGCAACACTACATTCACTCTCATAAAATTTTTTCTGTTTTTCTCTCTTATTAAATAACTACATTAATTACTAATAATATTATTTTTAGATTTAAAATAGTTTTTTTAATTAAGAAAGAGATTTTTTAATTAACTTTATTTCTAAAAAAATTATCATTTTTTTAAAACATCAAACTATTTTTAAAAATATAAAATATTTTAGAATTAATTTTTTTGAAAAGCTAAAATTTATATAAACCACAAATCATTAAAATTGAGGTTATAGTAAGATTTTTTTAAAATGACATTTCTTGAAAACGATTTTGTTTTGAAACAAAATGTTTAATTTTTTAAAAAGTATATAAAAAGTTTATAAAGTTGACATTATTGTTTTATTACTTATAGTCATTACTCATATTTAATTTCAATTCACATATTTAATTTCAATCATATCTTATCCTAAAACTTTTTAAATTTTATAATTAATAAATTTTTATTCTATTTAATATATTATTTATTTAACCCGTGTAATATACGAGTTTACTAAAACTAATTATTAATAATATTAAATAATCGCTTTAGTTAGTGGTTAAAAAGTTTTCGATTGGTTTAGTGGTACTTTAGTGTAACAAAATATAGTCCTTGTTTACGTTTCATTATTGTAACACACTAACACAAATTTCCAATTTAATACATTACGTTATTAAGAAATTAAAATGGAATAAAGTTGTGTTACATAAATGTCGCAAAGTGACATGCACTTGTTATATGTATAAAAACTTTGAGTCGTAGTCCTTCCAGTTACGACCATCTTTAAACATCTTTCCACTTCCTCTCTTTAACGTCATTTCTAATAAATCATTGCTTTTAGCATTCGCTTTACGTCTTTTTCAAAAGTCGAGACGTGACATTGTGCATCAGTTTTGATTATTTGATTGTCGTTACCTTTCTTGAACGCATGCGAATGCACGTGGTCTTAATATATTTAGGCTCTAAAAAATTTACCCCAAAATTGTATAAGAAAGATGGTTATAAATCCAAAACTTTTTTCTATCGCCGGTGTTACTGTTTTTGGTTTTCAGATGTTCGAGAATACTTTTAACCGTGCCGGTACATGTCAATAAAATTGACCAGTATTCCACTATTAGTGTTAACTTTAGGATCTAGAAATACATAAATCACATAACCATCATTTTGATTCAATTCATGCTAAAAGTCTAAACATCAAAATCACTCCATTTCTTTTATCTTTTAGGCCTACAGTGTCATTCTTAAAAGGAAATACAGTGTCATCGTTCAAAATACGTACTATGTTTATTGAAAAACATATACAATCAGTGGTGGGACCAGGATTTTTTTCTTATGGGGTCACTAATTTTTTAGTGATTATATATAACATTATATTTTCCGGATCGTCCAATCTAGTTAGGTCGGTTCGGGTCGAGTCGGACTAGATTAAACCAACTTTTCAAGTTATTAAACCCCTAAATATGATCATACTTAAGAATGATAATTTTTTAAAGATTGAACCAATTTTCAAGTCGAGTTGAGCCGGTTCAAGTTTTAATTAGAACCACTAGAATTAATAACCAAAATTAATGACTATAATTTACTATAGTTTCAACCAAAATCACGAATAACAATCAGTCAATCAAAAAACCCTATAATAACAGGAATGCAAAAAACACACACTAAAAAATGTTAAACCAAAAAATCGTTTTCACAAGTGAAATCACCAAGTAACCTCAAGCTACTTTGCACCTTAACACACTGCCTTGATCTAACAAGGCTTAAACCAATACAAGTTTGTATACTCAGAAGAATACACTAGTTATTAAACTTGATAAATAAAAAACATACTAAAAGAGAGTACAACCTAGATCTATATATAAAGAAAACAAACTTGACTTACAAGGGATAAACTTAAAATTCAAACAAACAGATAAAAGGTAAGCTAAATTAGTAAAAGATAAATTAAGACTTTTAAATATTATCTATAACTTCTCCATCCATCCTTGAGATTTACCATACTGCCATTAATGACTTTGCTTTGCAAATATCGCTTGTTAACTAACAACAGTGAAAAGCAATGTAAATTTATGGGTTGATTCTTCTTCTAATCTAGAGACAAATAAACAACCCGAGTAGGGCTTGAAGTCTTGAACACAATCTAGAAAAGTAAGGGTAAAATGATAATTGTAGTCAAATTTTATGAGGGAAGGGTTTTTTTAGATTAGGGTTAAATGTAGAAGACAAAAAGGGTAAAATGGTAATTGTAAGTATTAAAAAGAAGTGTAAAAATTAGCCCCTTGAAAGGCTCGAACTCTCGACCAGAAATAAGGGTAGAACTTAAGACACCTGCGCGACCACTGAACCAACTTCAAGAATCTCATGTTTTAAACTTAATGATACTAAACAGTTCACCATCTGAAAAATTATGGGTTCACTTAAATTTTCGGTATTATACGATACATTACCCGCTAAAAAATCAATGGGGTCACTTGACCCCATACCAACAGCCGTAGTTCTGCCCCTATATACAATACATAAAGTGGATACGTGGAAATATACACGTATTTGTATTCTTTTTCCAAGTAATTTATATATCATATACGAATAAAAATGTAAAATTTTATCTCACATATATAAACGCTATTGTCTATGTATATATGCCTAAAAATAAACACATTTATAGCTATCTTAGAAAATAGTTAAATCACGTAACTTGAGATATTATTATTTTTATAAAAAAGCAAATATAAAAGAAAAAAAGAAAATTGAAGTTTAATAATACAAATAATAATAATAATTCATACTATTAATATAGCTGATAACACTCTCAACTTTTATTTTTATTAATTATCAGTGACAATCCTATTAGCATTATTACCATGTATTCACACTCGATTCACATTTATTTTCCACTTAGTTTCGTATGTATGTTTTTTTCATTTTGTTCATGATCAGTATAGTGAGTGTTATCGAGACCGTTATTGGCAATAAAAGTAAAATTGAAAGTGTCACCAGTCAAATTATTAGTATAAATTAGAGTAAATTAAAAATTTCATCCTTTAAGTATACTCAAATATTTGGATTTTATGTTTAAACTTTAATAACTACACCACGTGTCTTTTATTAGAAAACTTGTCATGTTTTTTCTGTCTCAATAATTATATTTTTCTGTTAGTTTTCAATAAATAACTATTTTACCATTGCTGTTTAAAAGACGAAATATACAATTTTCGCTTATCTTGTATTTTTTCGTGTGTTTATTTTATTTACTTTGCTTTTCTTTCTCTCTCTTTTTTAATCATTTTGATTTATAAAGCTATCTTAAAGATAATTAATTTATTAATTTTAATATTTTTAATAAATACAATTTTATTTACAAATTTCTAATTGAATATACTTTTTTTTGTTTGTTCCATATAGTTATTTACTTTTTAAATTGACCGAATAAAAACTAGAGAGCTTATAACTTTTTTTAAATTAAATTATAAAATTAAACTAGTAATAGGTCTTGTTTTACCGTTAGGCTTTAACCTTTTTGGTATAAGAATTATCATATCAAATACTTTGACTTACAGTTTATCTTAGAATATATTAAAGATCGCATAATTTTGGGTTGTGATTTTTTATATTTTATTTGGTTATAATTATTTTAAACTATACTATACATATGATTAGGCTTTCCTTAATAGTGGATTCTTTAACTATTTTTACTGCAAATGCTCAATAAGCTCAAAGAGTAAAGCCAAAGCAAAACAAAACCATTAGTAATTGTTTGGCTCGGTCTGTTTTAATTTTTAGTGGTTTGGTTTTGTTTGAAAGAACAAAAACCTGTTATTAACAGTTAATTAAAAGTAAAGTTACCGGCGCTCACACTATATTTATATTCAAAAAATAAGTCATTTGATTGAACACGAAAAATTAAATACAAAGCATAAACCAAATCATATAGTCTCCAATTGGTTTCAAATATACACCGTAAACCAAACCGTTTGAAATGATTAAAAAGCCTTGTACCCAAAAAGTTAAAACAAAGTTGTCTAATATTTATTGGTATTATTAGAAAGATAAATGAGTAAATTGAATAAATATAAATAAATTTACAAAAAAAATAAAATCTATAAATAAACTTATAATAAAAAGATTAATACTATTTAATAATATTTAAGATTATTTTTAAAAATAAGAGTGGTTAAAAGCAAATAAATAATATATAAATAAATAACAAAAAGAAAGAAAATAAAAGATTAATACAAATTACTCATTACGTCCTTGTAAAAGATAAGGTAAAATGGTAACTTTTAAAAAATTAACAGAAAAAATTAACTTTTGTTAATAGAAAGGAAAAAAATCATGAAAGGATCTCAAATAAAAAACATTTAACGTGCTTACTAACATTTAAATACAAAATCAATTATTTTAAATATACTTAAAGACAAAATTTATAATTTAGTCTATAAACTATTAACGTCTAAGAGATAATAATTTTGAATTATTAATATATTTTTGTAATATGTCAAAATGTTAAAATGATGAAGAAAAAACTAAATATGAAAGAAAAAGTTGTTTGGTCCCTCAAAGTTGATTGGTTTCTCAAAACGCCGCATTGCATCCAGCCATCCACTCTCTAAACGGCTATTACTTTACTCTATTATCTATTAGCTGGAATCTAAATACTTACTTCTACTATAAAGGCACATACATCTTACTATTTTAACCGTCTAGTGAGAACATTTAATTATATATATCTACTTACTAGGCTAAAGTCCCGTGTAACACACGAGTTCAATAAAAAAATATTATTGTTGTTTAAAAAGATGCGTAAGTTATAATGTTGTTGATAATATTTTGTATATCGACTTTTATGTATAATTTTTAACATTAGCTATATCTAACATTAGTAGGTTTTCTCTATTAATATTTATACATCTAAATAGTGTATAATATCAAATGAAATAAATTTATAAATAAGAACTTTAAATAATAAACAAATTAAATTGAACATGAAAAACAATATTTCAAATTCATAAACATCCAAAAATTTATTTGTATACAACATTTGGTGTTTTGTTGGTTATTTTTTCCATTATTATCTAATATTAATAATTTTAACCTCTATCTACTTCTAACTTGAGATAATACAACATAGAGCTAATCATTATCCATGTTTAAAAACAAACCAACTTTGGATAGCGTTTATCATTGGCTCTTGTTTTATTGTCATTGCATAACACACTGATAACAGTAACTGACTTTTTTGAAATTTAAAAGAAATTCTTTTGTTTGAATGTGTCAAAGCCAATCGTGAAATAAAAAATATGATTTTCAATATTACTTCCAGATACATCAAAACAATTTGTACATATCAAACGAACTCCTATCAAACATAATAATAATAATAATATGACAGTACACATGAAAAAAAAATAAAGAAGTTTAAAAAGTAAAAACATGTAATACCCCTCTTAAAGATTGACTGTTGAAGTAGATCACTTTTAAAAAAATTAAAGTAAAATAATATTAATCCAAAAACACAATTTTAGACAATGATAGGTTAAATCATAATCGCAGATGATGAAAGTTCAAATATAACAAAAAATAATTACCTTTTGTTGAAGAAAAACTTGATAAAACCGAAACCAAAATAAGAACGTAAATGAAGTCTGTCGAATACGATATCATCAGACTTTATAAAGACAAATCGCGAGGGTAGTAAACTTGGGATGTGTCACACCCCAACCTTGACGGCGGAAACGTCGAGATGCGAGGGTTAAGATTGTTCACAGCCACATAACGCTATTATTAAATCCAAATATATTATACATAAGTTTCAAAATTACATTACAATCATAAGTCTCAATAATGAAATAAAATTCAACATGAAATAACAAACATAATCATTTTATTTATTAACTAGGTCCAAGTCCTAGAATATGCCAGCAACATAAGTTCACTTCAAACTTGGGGGTTTTCCTGAAACATGATAAAAATAAAAGGTCAACTATAAATAGTTGGTGAGTTTCCAAGGTTTTCATACATATATGAAAAGGTTACAAGTAGCAATTCATGTCATAGGTTATAAGCTAGTAAGGTTATAGAACACATATCGTTACAACCAAACCTCGACTTGATTACAAGTATAAAAGATTGGCTAAGTGTATTTGGTTCCCTAGTGCACAAGCGTACGGCCCCTAGGAGTCAGCAATACCTCGACTTTAGCACCAAATAGGCTTGTCAGGCCCAAAGATCTAAGACGTCGCCAGGCTAGCAATAGTTAATGATTGTAAACAAACTATGTATCTCATATAATCACTTACATTACACAAATAACCATGACAAAATAATAAGTTGAATTGCATGTGATTACAAGTCTCAAACGTTTACAAGTGTACGATGTATAAGTATCATGTTTCACCCCAAAATAGTGTGAAATAAAGTAAAAAGGGGACAAGGAAAACTCACATGGAAATAAGCATTTCAAGATGATATAAAAGATTACAAGATAAATCCCAAGTGTCCATTACAAGTACCTAAATATATAATTTACAAGATGAAGATTAAGATTAATATATTGATTAATGTTTAAATAAGAATTAGGGTTTCAATAGATTTAGGGTTTTGACGAGTAAGTATGTTTATAATGGTAATGATAATAATTTAAACGAGGTTCCAAATGATTTCTTTTACAAGTTGTTCAAACGTATTGATTCCAAAATAAGGTTCAATAATAAGATTATCAATTAGACATGAACTAGGGTTTCAATTTGGATTTGGGGTTTTAAATAATAAAATAATGAATCGTTTATGTTTTGGTTTAATAATCAATTAAGTCCAAGAATGATTAAAAAAGGTCTCAATAACTTAAATTATTGATTTAATAGAAATTAAGTATAATATGTAAAAAGAAATAATTAATTTAATAATTAATTATTTGATGAAGAGAATTTATTAAATACTTATTTAAGTAATCTTAAAATATTTAAAATCATTTTATAGAATGATTTATTATAAAGATCTTATAATACAAGATAAAAAAAATAAAGTATAATATATTATTTTATTAGTTCCAAGAATTTAAGCAAAAGTTTAATAATAAGTTTATTAAGTATAACATGGTTACATGATTAATTATTTAAAAACTATTTGAATAGTTAATATGTAAATAAATAGGGTTTTGAGATAATTCTAATTTGAACCATAATATATTTATATCATATAATGACTAAATATAATTTTTATAATCTTTTTATTCTTTTAAAAAAAAGATAAACTGGATATTATAAGTTTAACAACCTTTAAAAATTAACTTAATAATTTTAGAAATACTTTAGTTAACAAAATAATATTTCAATTCTATTTAACAAGATATTTAACTAATTATATTCTTTGTTTTAACAAGATAAAATAACATATTAGGTTATTATATAAAAATAAATTTCAAAAAAATAATTAGTTAACCTTTAAAATAACTAGAATTTATAAAATAGATTTTTAGAATTTTTAGAAATTTTTTATATAATTTGTATAGGCTGAAAAGCCTTAAAAAAAATACATGTAGGTCCCCGGGTTCGAACCCGGGACCTCATGTCCAAAGCACAACACCTTAACCATTGAACCAAAGGCCTCAGCCGCGAGATAAATTGGTTTCAAAAGTTTAAAAACATAAGCAAAGGAAATCCCCAAATTAACATAAACCCTAGAATTGATCTTCTCCAAATTAAACCCGAAATTGATGTTGTTAATCAAATTAAACATAGGGCTTTGATTCCCCATGTGAAATCGAGCATAATGATATGTATAACTTACATGCTTGTATTCGAATTGATGATGATCCATAAGTGATATAGTCGCGACTGATGGCTAGTCAGAATTCGTAATAGCAATGTTGATATGGTTCAATTAATGGATGATAAAGCTTCCAGAGGTGATGAGGGACGAAAGCCCCTTATCAATTGCATTCGAAATTGCTCCAAAGGTAGCCATCGACTAAGTGTCGAGCCGAAGAAGATGATGATGATCGAGCTTGATGATTGCGTTTACATTCTATGAAATTGAAGTTAGTATACGATTGAGTGTAGATAATCGATCGTTTGGGTTGCTTTAATTTGATTATTATTAGGTTTAAATGCTCAAACGAATATATGATTTTAAGGTTTCGGTTATGCGTTTATTTGGTGTTAATAATCGATGTTTAAACGAATTTAAGGTAGTCATTAAAGTTCGAAACGTATAGGCGAAAGGATTTGAACGATCTGGGTAGCAAAATTTGTTGTTTTCGCGAAGTTTCGAAGCTCGCCGGCGCCGCGCCGGGCTTGGCCGGCCGGCGGCCGGAAAAACGGGTAGAAGGGGGGGCGGTTTGGGTTGTTTCACAAATTGACACAAATGGTCCCCGAGGTTTCCAAGTTTATTATTTTATGTGTAAACTTCCTTTTAAAGTTTCAATATTTACCTTATATCCCCCTAGACTTTAAATCAAGGTTTTATACATATTAAATTTTAATAATTCTTATAAGTTATAAATATTGCTATTAATATTATTATTATTATTATTATTATTATTATTATTAATATTATTAATAGCATTGTTATAATTATTATCTTGATTATTATTATTATGATTATTAGTGTTATTTAATATTAATAATATTATTATTATTTGTGTCACTATTATAATAATAATAATATTAGTCATTATTTTATTTAAAATTATTACACCTTAAATTTTATAATAACAAGTAAACATTATAACACTTATAATGTTGTTATTGTTATGTTAATTTGTTAATAACAAACCCTAAAGTTTCAAAATGGCATAAAAGTTAAGATTTAACAAGTTAACCTTTTAAGTTAGCAAAATACGAGATGTTACAGTCTCCCCAACTTAAAAGAATTTCGTCCCGAAATTAAAAATGAACTTGAATGAAACAAAGGAATTGTAATGAAAGGTGAGTGTTCAACGAACAGTGTTTGACGTTTGATTACAGGTGAAACGCTTCTCTTCATGGAATCTTACAAGATTCCTAACATAATAAGCGCGAGATGTGTTGAGATGAAACGCTGGGAAACGATGATGAGTTACCGTGGTACCTTAGATTTATAAGTCACAACTTCAAGAATATAACTTCGTAGTATAATGATGTCTAGAAATCAATAAAAGACTAACAATGATAAGAAATGTTAACCGTCAGGATTTAAGAATCCCAAACGTCACTACATGAAACGATCTTAACGCATATCTTGTGAATATGTATCTCTCGTTTGTCCAATCATCGGTTTAAGAGTAATACGATATGCGAAGATTGTGAAATAAGTTCACGACGATGGTTGAGAACATTATTAAAAGCAGAAAAGGAACCGGTCATCCAAAATAACGATCGATGTTTTAACGCCATACCACGGCATACGAATTCTTGAGTTAGATACAAGTCAATTTTATTGACTCATTATCTCACATGAGTCAATATGAGATTAATCAATTGGTCTATAATGCACCAATTTACAGTATGCCATCCAAAATAAGAGACATTCGGTGATAAGAAATAAAACAGAAGATTCACAGGAACACGAAGGTTAGGTGTTGTCCTATATGAATGTGAGACACTTGGACATATACCAAGTTATGTCTTTTCTTTCATACCAAACCCATGACCACAAGGTTCGAAGGTTTATTAACCTTTATATCCGTGTCACAATGTAAGTAATAACGAGTCTCGTTGATCGAAATCAAGATAGTGTTTTAATGATTTTCAATAGTTAAGGATTAAAGACGATTTAAGAAATAACGTGAACAATAGGATATGTACTTATATTTTGCAAGGTAGCAAATTTCCAAGTATAGTTTGCATACACAGTTCATCAAACCCATAAGTACAGTCGAGAACATTCGTATGACTAGAAAGACATAACCACAAGTTGACAATGTTTTGATTTAGTAGAAAGATTTTTTTAAGAAGGCTACCATCACACAATCATGTGTTGATGATAACTCAAAATGAAAGTTGATAAGTAGTGGATAAATGGTTCGATATAGCTAGATCAAATCAGAACATAAGGATAAAGGAAAAGAAATCAATTTAAGAATTTAAATGCTCCAAGCTCGAAATCAAAATCAACCAAGAGTGATCGGGTCTCCTTTCAAGTTCAGAAATCATGTTTTGGCTTGATAGGTCCAAACACTAACATTGGTTCACCCTTCAAGTTACTACATGTTCCTTGTCACTTGATTAAAACCTTGATAAGTTGGAGATCAAGAAATGAGAATAGTCATCAAGGTGCGGTTTTCACTCCTAACTTGATGGTGTATTCCCAAAGTATGACCACTAACTTACCAATCAAAAAGTTCGATCCCAACTCCTTGTTAAGGATCCACAAAAATAAGACGAGGTAACTCACCATTAAGGTAAGGGATATCACTCCTATCTTAACGGTGAAGTTTTACAAAAACAAAATATGTCAAGATGAACTTCTTCATCAAAATCCAGAATTCACTCCTACTTTGGTGAAATCATCTCACTTGAACAAATACAATTCATAAAGATGATATTATCATCAAGGTATGGAATTCACGCCTATCTTGATGATTGAATTTCATAATAGCAAGAAAACAATCGAAGTTTGACATTTGTCACCAAAGTACGGGTTTCAATCCTATTTTGGTGAGTTCATGTCATTTGTGAAATGTCGTTTCAAAGGAAATAATTGAAGTCAATCCTCGGGATAAGGAAATCACCCCGATCCAGAGGATGAAATTTTATAAATCACAATTGGAAACCATTTATCGAAACGAATAGAGAATCATCAAAGTAAGGGAATCACCCCCGTTTTGATGAGTTAGAATCATTTAGGAGATACGGGTGTTCTTAGTCATAGGTTGACTTGCAAACACTTGCATCTCTCACGGTGCAGACGGTACGGAATTTGATTTAACGACGAAAGGAAAATAATATCAATTAGGAATTCGGAAAATTTCAAGTTACATCAATGTAACAAAAGGAAAAATCATGCTTACAAAGTTTAAGGTCAAAGTTCGAGGTAACAGAATTAGTTATGATGGTGTTCAAATCTTGAATGGTTTAAATCGGGAAGACTAAATCAATGACAAGAGTGATTCAACACCACGACGAGATGTGAACATTCGATTCACAATTGAAGGAATTACACAACTTCTCAAGATGTGAGGTCAAACATAACCTTATTGAAGACACACGTACTTATAAGTGATCACTCATCTCAAGGGTTTCGGGTCAAATGAATGGATTCGATGATCAAGTCAAATCACCATTCACACTTTGCCTAGACAAAGTATCTCGAGATGTAGGAATTCCACTTATAGCGTTACATGTTCTTAGTTACGGGACACATCCTTAAGAAGACTTTGAGAACCATAAATAACGGTTTAAAGTTTTTGATGACCATTCGATTTAGATTCCCAATATCTTTGGGTATATTAAGATTCATGTTCACGTTGGTCAAGATATAGAAATAGTTACATAATACGCTCGACGTGTAACGATGTTTAAAAGTTGAAATGTAAGATAGGTTCAATTTTAACAGGAACATTATGTATGATAAGAACGAGAAGATATTAAAACTTTGGTGATAAACCAGATCAAAGAATCAAGGACTTTTAAGACACAAAGAGGGTGGTTCCATTTGGTAACGCATTACCATTTGGAATCGTTGACACGTCAAGGTAAATTGACCCATTTGCCTTAGAGACTTGTGTATGTTGACCATAGTTTATCACTCATCCCAGAAATCCCCAGGTAAGCATAACTGGTCTCACAATGAGATTTATACGATATGCTTGCCTTAGCCCGAAGGCCTTTTGCCAGGAAATCCATGATACAGGTGTCTATGTGTCACACAAATATCTTAGGTTCATGAAATCAAAACCTTGATGAGATTTTACATAGATTAGACATAAGTCTAAGGATCCAAGTCATAGGCATAAGTATACAATTCCATGTGTCGTCGAGAATAAGATTAAGAAGTTTCATTTTTCGGGGAGAGTCAAAGTGTCAAAGATAAGTTTGGGGAGACAAGTAACTAGGGTTTAAGCATACATAAGGCAATCCTATGCTAAGGCATCAAGTTGCACAAAAGGCATAGCATTATGTAGCATGCAAACAACATGTAAGCACTAAAGTATAAAGATCTTTCTATGAGGTTCATGCAACTATAGTCTAGGTCACCATTTCTAATAACCTAAATCCCTATAGTTATGGGCTCTGATACCAATCTGTCACACCCCAACCTTGACGGCGGAAACGTCGAGATGCGAGGGTTAAGATTGTTCACAGCCACATAACGCTATTATTAAATCCAAATATATTATACATAAGTTTCAAAATTACATTACAATCATAAGTCTCAATAATGAAATAAAATTCAACATGAAATAACAAACATAATCATTTTATTTATTAACTAGGTCCAAGTCCTAGAATATGCCAGCAACATAAGTTCACTTCAAACTTGGGGGTTTTCCTGAAACATGATAAAAATAAAAGGTCAACTATAAATAGTTGGTGAGTTTCCAAGGTTTTCATACATATATGAAAAGGTTACAAGTAGCAATTCATGTCATAGGTTATAAGCTAGTAAGGTTATAGAACACATATCGTTACAACCAAACCTCGACTTGATTACAAGTATAAAAGATTGGCTAAGTGTATTTGGTTCCCTAGTGCACAAGCGTACGGCCCCTAGGAGTCGGCAATACCTCGACTTTAGCACCAAATAGGCTTGTCAGGCCCAAAGATCTAAGACGTCGCCAGGCTAGCAATAGTTAATGATTGTAAACAAACTATGTATCTCATATAATCACTTACATTACACAAATAACCATGACAAAATAATAAGTTGAATTGCATGTGATTACAAGTCTCAAACGTTTACAAGTGTACGATGTATAAGTATCATGTTTCACCCCAAAATAGTGTGAAATAAAGTAAAAAGGGGACAAGGAAAACTCACATGGAAATAAGCATTTCAAGATGATATAAAAGATTACAAGATAAATCCCAAGTGTCCATTACAAGTACCTAAATATATAATTTACAAGATGAAGATTAAGATTAATATATTGATTAATGTTTAAATAAGAATTAGGGTTTCAATAGATTTAGGGTTTTGACGAGTAAGTATGTTTATAATGGTAATGATAATAATTTAAACGAGGTTCCAAATGATTTCTTTTACAAGTTGTTCAAACGTATTGATTCCAAAATAAGGTTCAATAATAAGATTATCAATTAGACATGAACTAGGGTTTCAATTTGGATTTGGGGTTTTAAATAATAAAATAATGAATCGTTTATGTTTTGGTTTAATAATCAATTAAGTCCAAGAATGATTAAAAAAGGTCTCAATAACTTAAATTATTGATTTAATAGAAATTAAGTATAATATGTAAAAAGAAATAATTAATTTAATAATTAATTATTTGATGAAGAGAATTTATTAAATACTTATTTAAGTAATCTTAAAATATTTAAAATCATTTTATAAAATGATTTATTATAAAGATCTTATAATACAAGATAAAAAAAATAAAGTATAATATATTATTTTATTAGTTCCAAGAATTTAAGCAAAAGTTTAATAATAAGTTTATTAAGTATAACATGGTTACATGATTAATTATTTAAAAACTATTTGAATAGTTAATATGTAAATAAATAGGGTTTTGAGATAATTCTAATTTGAACCATAATATATTTATATCATATAATGACTAAATATAATTTTTATAATCTTTTTATTCTTTTAAAAAAAAGATAAACTGGATATTATAAGTTTAACAACCTTTAAAAATTAACTTAATAATTTTAGAAATACTTTAGTTAACAAAATAATATTTCAATTCTATTTAACAAGATATTTAACTAATTATATTCTTTGTTTTAACAAGATAAAATAACATATTAGGTTATTATATAAAAATAAATTCCAAAAAATAATTAGTTAACCTTTAAAATAACTAGAATTTATAAAATAGATTTTTAGAATTTTTAGAAATTTTTTATATAATTTGTATAGGCTGAAAAGCCTTAAAAAAAATACATGTAGGTCCCCGGGTTCGAACCCGGGACCTCATGTCCAAAGCACAACACCTTAACCATTGAACCAAAGGCCTCAGCCGCGAGATAAATTGGTTTCAAAAGTTTAAAAACATAAGCAAAGGAAATCCCCAAATTAACATAAACCCTAGAATTGATCTTCTCCAAATTAAACCCGAAATTGATGTTGTTAATCAAATTAAACATAGGGCTTTGATTCCCCATGTGAAATCGAGCATAATGATATGTATAACTTACATGCTTGTATTCGAATTGATGATGATCCATAAGTGATATAGTCGCGACTGATGGCTAGTCAGAATTCGTAATAGCAATGTTGATATGGTTCAATTAATGGATGATAAAGCTTCCAGAGGTGATGAGGGACGAAAGCCCCTTATCAATTGCATTCGAAATTGCTCCAAAGGTAGCCATCGACTAAGTGTCGAGCCGAAGAAGATGATGATGATCGAGCTTGATGATTGCGTTTACATTCTATGAAATTGAAGTTAGTATACGATTGAGTGTAGATAATCGATCGTTTGGGTTGCTTTAATTTGATTATTATTAGGTTTAAATGCTCAAACGAATATATGATTTTAAGGTTTCGGTTATGCGTTTATTTGGTGTTAATAATCGATGTTTAAACGAATTTAAGGTAGTCATTAAAGTTCGAAACGTATAGGCGAAAGGATTTGAACGATCTGGGTAGCAAAATTTGTTGTTTTCGCGAAGTTTCGAAGCTCGCCGGCGCCGGGCCGGGCTTGGCCGGCCGGCGGCCGGAAAAACGGGTAGAAGGGGGGGGCGGTTTGGGTTGTTTCACAAATTGACACAAATGGTCCCCGAGGTTTCCAAGTTTATTATTTTATGTGTAAACTTCCTTTTAAAGTTTCAATATTTACCTTATATCCCCCTATACTTTAAATCAAGGTTTTATACATATTAAATTTTAATAATTCTTATAAGTTATAAATATTGCTATTAATATTGTTATTATTATTATTATTATTATTATTATTAATATTATTAATAGCATTGTTATAAGTATTATCTTGATTATTATTATTATGATTATTAGTGTTATTTAATATTAATAATATTATTATTATTTGTGTCACTATTATAATAATAATAATATTAGTCATTATTTTATTTAAGATTATTACACCTTAAATTTTATAATAACAAGTAAACATTATAACACTTATAATGTTGTTATTGTTATGTTAATTTGTTAATAACAAACCCTAAAGTTTCAAAATGGCATAAAAGTTAAGATTTAACAAGTTAACCTTTTAAGTTAGCAAAATACGAGATGTTACAGGATGGTTGAGAAATATTTTAAACTCGAGTATGATTTCATTTCCAATAAAAAATACATATGAATTCCTTCAAACTAGAGATGAGTCGATTAAATAATTCTGCAACTTTTGTCAAGATTTGAATATAAATCGAGTATTTAATGGAAAAACACAATCAAGGAACCAATTTTATAGATGAAGAAAACATAAATGATTTGTACAGTTTTCATTTTTGAATTATTTGAAAAAAGAAAAAAAATATCAGGTATGATTTAATTTTCAAAAAAAAATGTGCTTTAATTTAGAGTTAGTTTTCAATTTTTTCTTAAATATCTCTTGTATATAAGTAAATTTTAGTCAAATGAACCTAGACTAACAATAAGAACAGATACATATTTAGGCGGAAATTAAAAAAAATAGAGGCTTAAGAGAATGCCATGTGGCACTAAAGTTATCCATTTATTAATAAGTATAGATGAGTCGATTAAATAATTCTGCAACTTTTGTCAAGATTTGAATATAAATTCGAGTATTTAATGGAAAAACACAATTAAGGAACCAATTTCATAGATGAAGAAAACATAAATGATTTGTACAGTTTTCATTTATGAATTATTTGAAAAAAAAATATCAAGTATGATTTAATTTCCAAAAAAAAATATGCTTTAATTTAGGGTTAGTTTTGAATTTTTTCTTAAATATCTCTTGTATATAAGTTAACTTTTAGTCAAATAAACCTAGACTAACAATAAGAACAGATACATATTTAGACGGAAATTAAAAAAAATAGAGGCTTAAGAGAATGCCATGTGGCACTAAAGTTATTCATTTATTAATAAGTATAGATAAGTATAGATTGTTAATCAAAATCAACTTTATAATTACTTTTAATATATACCATTGATATTATATATAAGTAGATAGTAAAATGATAAGAATCAAATACTCTTTAGGTACTATCCGGATTAAAAATTAATTAGGTGCGGTTTACACACCCACACTAGGTCGTCCATGCCACATGCTATATTATATATTTTTCTATTGTGAAAATTTTATACAATAATAATAAAATTTCTTAACTATTTCATTAAAGTCATTTAAAGCTTTTCATTGTCTCTTTAAAGTCACTCAATTTTCACCTAATTTCAATCATATGTAATATTTTTACAAATGTTATAAGAATTTAAAACTAAGTGAGAGATATATGAAATTTTGGATAAGGATATCCGTTCGGATATCCAAATTCTTAAAAATATGTATTTTTAACATATTTAATAAAAGTATAATATTTTTTTAACAAGTTTAATAAAAGTTTAATATCCGAGTTCTTAAAAAATATGTATTTTTAACAATTTTAATAAAAGTTAATTATTTTTTATTAAAACACTTTTGGATATCCGAACTTCTTATAAAAATATCCGAAATTTATAATTAATATTTATTTTTATTATTTTTATAAAAATGTATCGGATGTCCGAATATATGAAAATTTTCAAAAACACTATCCGAATCCGAATGCAAAATTTCGGATATTTCGGATTTGGATTTTCGGATATTTTGAAATTCGGTTTCGGACTCGGATATTTTTGCACACCCCTACTTTATAATGTACAAGCAATCACCGCACAAAATACAAGCTGTTAGAACTAATTCAGATTTCCCTTATATGTTTTTATATCAAATCGGAATTTATTTGTGATTATTTTTATCAACTTTAATATTTATAATTTTTGTGTTTTTTCCGTTGCGTAGTTGTAATATATTTTTTAATAACATTCCAACGTTAATTTTTAATGCTTGTATTACTTTTACATTATGCTTCAAGTATTATCAATACCTCGTCGTAGCGCTTATGCCTGTGACGTTTTTGGTTTTTATGTATAAATTTTTATAGGTTTTGTTTTTCTTACTTTTAACGCGCGAGTGCATGGTTTCACATTAGTTTTTTTCATTGTTTATGCCATTGACATAACACCGGTCCTCATACAAGTTGACATATAAAACCTAGACCATGTATCATGACGTATAGGGTGTGTAGGGATGAAAACATAATATACTTGGTTAATATATAAAAATATGTGTCCCCATTCCCCAACTTTTATACAACATACAAATTGATATGAAACTAAACCTCCAAACCATTGACCTTTGCTTCCAGTATATAGGTTTGTATGCTTAATGACTAAGGAACCAGTTACATATTTAACTTCTACAATTTCAACCTAAAAAAGTGCCACAGCTGGGGACCATTTTAAGTTTGTAATAATTGAGTGTGTATAAATAAGTTTTAAAAAGAAATAAAATCTGAATCCATTGTACTTTTGTTTTTTTGGACTTTAATATATTAATCATCAAAGCAAACAAAAAATTCACTCACTTTTGCTGAATAATACTATATTTGCTGAATGACTCAATACAGTAATTATCAATAGAAAATAAAGTTATCTACTTATAGCAACATGTTTAGTTGAATAAACCAGAGAATTGAAAAATATTAGATATCGAGATGATTAAATTTAATGAATGTTATTATTAATTTACTTCATATACAATTAAATGAATAAATATAATATAGTATTATAAATTTTTCAATATTGCATTTTTAAGGCCCCATATAGTAGGGTCGGTGTCAAACGAGATGATGAGAAGTGAGGGTGGGGTGGAGCTGACGTGGAAGTATTGAGCGGGAAGAATATTGGTGGATTGAGATGTCCATCATAAAGTGTTTGAATACAATGTTTTGAAAACCGGATTAGACTGGCTGGTCCGACCAGTTGAACCGGGGGTCGGACCGGTTGAACCAGGTTTTTATGTATTTTTTTTAACTTTTTGATATTTTTTACATTTTTATTGAAAATAATTATAAGTTTTTTTTTCAGTTCTTATATTGTTGGCCGGCAAGACGTCCGGTTTACTATACGGTTAGGTTATGAAAACAGCAGTTGAAGAAATAAAGAAGAAAGAAGAGTAGCATGATGGAGGGTTGAGACGGAGGGTGATGTGACACTTCGAGACGAGCGGGAACGTTGCCGCCCCACCTTCGAGATTGCTTGCGGGATGCAGCTGGATGGCCGGTTGTACATTATGACGCCCTCCAACCTAACAATTTTTGAACTTTTAGAATAACAAGTATGAGTATAATCCTAAAATGTATGCATTTTTATGGTTCATGCAAGTGTGTATATAAAGTGTCTCCATGGTAATAATATATATGTATGAAGATTTATCACACAAAATCACCAAGTTCAGTTAATTTAAAATACTTATTTACTGTATATTAAAACAACACATTGCTACAATAAATTTTAAGGATTTTGAAATTTACTAATCAAACTTCCTACTTTTGTAATATTATGTGAGCTAGATTTTTTGATTTTTCCTTTTTACATTTTATCAAATGCTCTTAAGTATATTATAAAAAGATTATATCGATTTTTACGACACCTAACAATTATACTAACTCGCTCCATTCAGAGTGTGACAATGAGTACAATACTAGAATGTAACATTGTTTACCATGATTTATATTTACTCATAGAAAAGTGTAATTTTATATAGAATTTTAGATATTCTAAACGACTCAGACCTGATAAAATTTCCTTTAAGCATTTGAATTTTTAAATTTGTTAAAATCGATAATATTTTTTGTAAGTTACAATTAAATTTAATCACGAATAACATCATGACTAATGATCTTTTATTTTCGTGACATTTAGTGTTTATTCTCATCATAATGGTACAGATTAAAATTTTATAAAATAAGCAATAAATAGATTTAAAAATACATTTTAAGAAAGCCTATGCGTTGGTCTTTTGAAAAAAAAAGGAACAATGTCGTGAAAAGTACATGTCCATTGGAAAGAACCATAATAAAAAAATTTAATGTATATGTAGCCGTTAGTAAAGTTTTAGTACATAATTCACTACGTCCTACTTGTACCTATACGTACGACTAATAATTAATCCATATTTGATTTCATAACTTCAAAGCCACTTAGAGTATATTCCAAGTATTTTGTCCTTGTTTTATTCTAATACATTGAATTATTATATAATAACTGATTTTATTTTTATGTAATATATAGAGAGAGTTTTTTAACCTGCTAAGCTAGGAAGCCCGACAATAACACACGTCTTAGAGTAAAGAAATTTGTATAAATATAAATTTCACACTTTTCTTTTGTCATTTACCTTGCAACAAACTACAGTTATCAATAGTTACGCTTTATATATAAATTATAGACACTATAATCATGTTATAATCGATTTTTTAATTCCCTTTTATAATAAAAAATAGAGTTAATTTTAGTTTTGCTTACTAAGGTTTGACAAAAGTAACTATTTTTCTTAAAAAGTTTAAAACCTCAATTTATATCCAAAAGTTTTATAAGTTATTTCAATTTCAATCCACAAGTTTTATTATTTTGGATTTAGTTGAAACAATGTTGAAATTCTTGGATTGAAATTGAAACACTTATAAAACTTTTGGAGGTTAATTGATTTTTTCTAATCTTTTGGAGGTATATAATTATTTTTGTTAAACATTAGATAGCAAAACCGAACTTAACTCTAAAAAATCTATTACTATACTATGTCAATTAAATTAATTTTTTTTATTTTATAGTATACTTTTATTAAATAATATAACTTCTTTATTCTGTTGTAATTTTTTTTATAGGTAAATTAACTTTTGGGGTTTGATATGATAATAATTTTCTTTCATATTTTCTTTGTTATTCTATGGTCATATTTCCGTTACAAGTTATTAAGATTGAAGAGCTACGGTTGATTCTCATGACAAAGCAAGTTAAAATTAGAATGAGATCTACTTTTGAGGTCAAAGTTTCGAGGCACCCTTATAAGTTATATCGAGTTGATATAATTATTTGTGGTGTAACTGAAAAAATATTTTATTTTTTTTGTATAATTTATACTGTCATGTAAGATTCATTGTTTCAAATACATATATTGATGACTGTATGTGTTAATAGGTTACATTATAATTTATTCAACACGTAAAATACATAAGTTTATTCAAACTATATATGTAATACACGAGTTTTTTATAAACATAATTATATTTAGTATATAACATTACTTTTTTTTAAATCGTGTAATAAACATGATTCTAACGTACTTTCTTTTAGTTTGGTTTGAAAGCGTATTTTATATGAAATATCTTTCTTTGATAATTTCTTTGTTATTTTATGTTCTTATATTTCTTACTAGTTTTTAAGATTGAATGGATGAGGCTAGTTAATTAAATGACAAAACATTTTGAAATTAGAGCGCTTAATTTTAATTCTTTCGACGTCAATTGTTCGAGTCATGTTTACGACATGTTGATATAATTAGTCATGATATAAAACTACAAGTAAGTCGGGTAAATGTGTGAGTTAACGTTTTAAAAAATTGTATTAAAATACAAAATTGACTTTTTGTTACGAATAGATATAGAGTTGTAATTTTAAATTTTCTTTCATGAAAAAAAAATTGATCTCACCGACAAGTAGTAACAATTACTTGCAATAATCCGAACATTAACATATTTAAAGTCACGAATTTATTTTCATCATCAAAATCCATAAAAAATTACAGATAGAAACGAGAAGAAGATCACAAGTTATTCAATAATCTCATGTAACCCCCCGAAGAATCAGCTAACGACACTGAAGCCCCTCAATTTTCCCTTCTCAAACCGCTATAAAACCTCATAATAAACTTATCAGCAGCTTCATCCACCTCACCACCATCTCCGTCACCGTCACTCACCGGAAACGGTGAGCCCGTTATCCTCAGCCGCTCAATCACCTCCGGCGGCGCGTCGGCGCGTGTCATCATCTCCTCCATTTCCTTCATAACCGCAGCATCGATAACAACCATGTCATCATGATTACTGTCATCAACATCCGGCTGCCGGAGATGAGAGTCACGGCGGCGGTGGTGGTGGTTGTGGGTGGAGAAGAGGGAGAGTGGGTATGGAGGGGTGTTGTTGCAGGTGAACTCGTAGTCGCCGGAGGGTGGGTGGTGGTGGAGGAGGTGGTGTAGGGATTTTCCGGCGATCTTGCTGCGTTTGATCATGGTGGTGAGATCTGTGAGTAGTTTTGCTTTGGAGATGCCTTTCTTTAACATGAAGAGGATGAGATGCAAGAAGCTACGTGCTTTTTTCGCCATTAATGGTGGATTTTGCTTCGTTTGATTATTAATTCTCTCTTTAGGGTTTGATGGTTTAAAAAGAGAGAGAGAGAGATGTGGTTTGAGGTTGAAGATGGAAGGAAGGCATATGGGTATTTATAGGGTGAAATCATGAGGGTAGGTTGTGTTAATTAGTGTATGAATGTATGATAGTTTAATAAAAGAAAAAGTTTCATTAGTTAAGGTAGTGGTGGTTCTTAGAACCCACGAGAATAAACTGGTTTTGGGTTTGATAATATCATAATTTAGTATCAAACGAGTTAATTCGAACATGACTTGTTTAAGTAATGTAACACTCCAACCCGGAAAGGTTGAAGTGTTACTATTACAGATATCAAATCAAAAACCAAATCCACGATATTAAATAAGCAGACAGAAGTAATAATCTCAAACAAACCAAATAATCCGAAAGAACCTAATTAAGGGTTTATTACATCAATTAAAGCAAAAGATAATCTTGATCTTCAATTCACTCTTCACTGATTTCCCGGATTACCCTGATTACCTACAATTAAATAAGAAAAACACCACAAAAGAAAATACGGCTGAGCCAAAAGTTGCTCAGTAACGGAAAGAACAATAGTAATGACTTTAAGCATATAATACTGATATCAAATACTGAACTGGTCATAAAATGCGGAAACTGAAATTTGATTCTAAACATATAATACAGATACCGAACTGAACATGTAATACTGAAACTAAACTGATCTACACGATGAGTATATGCAAATAAAATAAGTCGTGTAATATAAGAAGTACCCAGAGCCGAAACTGAACTGATAAGTACATAGCTAGCTAGACTACGCACTTCTGAGATGGTGTGTGGGGCGTACACACATGACTCCACCCCCCGGAACTGAACTGATCTGAACTGAACTAGGATCGATCCATCCGCCTCCTAAATAAATGTGGCCAAAGTACTACATGAGTACTAACGTGTTAACGGAGACGCCGTGAGCTTTTATAAACACCGTCACGAAAAGTGTCATGTCATTCACGCCACAATGACATGTCGGACAAGCTCGGGTGACAGAGTGCTAAATCAAAGGTAGTATAACTACCGACGTATCAATAAATTATTTATGGGAACATGCAATAATGAGCATAAATTTATAAACTATATTGCATGCTACAAGTCTCAGCAAGTCAAACAAATAAGTCAAACAAGTCAGAGCAGAACTAGATAAATAATACTAGACGACTAGTAAAGGCTAAACGAGTCATATTAACGGAAACAAGGTGTCAAAAATCCGTACTACAAAGTAACGGAAAATATTATTTATACTAAGATATAAAGGACCAAGGATCCGTACCTTATCTTAACAAGCAACCACGTCTAAGTCGAGCTCAGATCGTATGGAAACCTACACTTTAATTATTCTGTGAGTTAGGTTCACAACTCTTGATATACGTTATATTGATTTTCCGGCGACTACTACTTTTTTTTTAGGATTTCAAAATAATTGTGAAAAGTCTCGTTCCGTGAATTTGATTTCTCTCGTAAACTTTTGTTTACTCGTTAATTATATGAAATAATCATCCACTAAATCCTTGACATCATGACCATCTTTAAGAAAACTATTTTTAAAACTCAAATTGTGGTGATAGTGTACGTTGTTAGACTCCCCATTAGACTTTTCCATGGGCTTTCATAAATATATGTATGCTAATTTTTTATTTTTTTTTAACAGAAGGTCATAACTTAGTTTACCCTCAAGTAACCCAACTCTTTATCCATTTAATAGTTTCTGATTAACCACAGATTACACACAACATCTTATAATTATTTATATTAGTTATGTTATTGTAAGTAGATTAATTCTAACATATTATACATAACAGTAGGTGATTTGAACTTAAGAACCAAGTGATTAGCCTTCATGTTCCATTCATAATTTCTAATTTACTAATAATATTGTTCACCAATTTATTGTACCAGTTATATATCTACAAGATTCATGAATGGTATGGAGGCTTCAACATACCCATACTACATACTCAGCATAACACCAACAATTCCACAAAACTAATTTTATAATGGAATTATATCTCAAATTAGTGTAGGGTGGATTTGAAAGAATCATATAATGTGGCTTAACTAGTTTGTTATAAAAATATGAATCTGAAACTTGTTGATGCGTTCAAGTTTTGGTGCTATGCGAGTCCAATATAGTAAAGTTTTACAATCAAACCCCAACTCAAGTTTATATAAAAAGACTCAATTTCATTAAGCTGATCAGAAGCGTATACCCCACAAGGCACGTCGTATGAATGAATAGTTATCCCATGGCTTAAAGATCATTAGAAACCATTCCAAAGACGCTTAGTCGCCGGAACAAACGGAACAAATTAGGACCATATAACAGGGCAAATCGGTACCTTGTTTCTGCAGTGAGCGGTTAGATTCAGTGATTTGGAGCCGGAGGATTGTCGAATCGAACCAATATAACGCGAAAGGCAACAGCGATACTCGTAATGGTGCTATATATACCAACGGAAGAAAGCAACAAACTTCAAGTTAGAGCATTACAACACGGGATTTAAAAGAAGGAACAAGCTGAATTACTCGATACCTTGTCGCGCCAAGGCTGCAGAAGAAAACAAATTGTAACTTGTACGGCGGTGACGACAATCTTAGGGTGGCGGTTGCGCGGAACGGAGAGGCTGATTAGTAATGGTTGGTTTCGGTGATGGTTCTTTATGGTGTCAACACGCAACGACTGTTGAAGGCATAGGATTATGAGTTTAGATAGAGCTTACGTGAGTAAATCGGTGATCAAGAGAGGTATATAAAGCCTAGGAGAAACATGGTTATAAAGATATTAACACCACGATCCACTCGTGCTTCAGTTGCAACTGTAACGTCGATGTAGATGGAGAAGATAAGGATGGTCAAAGTCAATCCGAAGAAAAACGTGGATATTGTGGCTCAATGATTTGAAATTTTGATTACTTGAGTTATTGTTTCCTTTACCTTTACTTTCTTTCTTTCTTTTTATTTATTAGTAGTATAACCCTTACTATAATATAATAATTATTGTTGTTATTTATAAATATTGCTTATATATCTATTATATATGTGTATATATATATATATATATATATATATATATATATATATATATATATATATATATATATATATATATATATATATATATATATATATTTCGAGTATTATAATTCTACCCCCCTAAAAAAATTTCGACCTCGAAATTGTTAGGTATGGATTACGAGAAGAAATTATGACATAACGTATACGAAGTAGTAATTCTTAACGTGTGAACGAAATGACTGATACCTACTGTGATGTGAAAATATAACGGATATGATAATAATGTAACTGGTAGTTAGTCCGATAAAAGGAATCAGAGAGCTTTATAACCTCATAATTTAGAATCAAACATGATCAAATGCAATTAAATCTAAAGCAATTTACTACGATTTAAAATAGATTCGGATATTGAGAACGGATCGTGTCTTCCATCTCCCATGTTGCTTCACGTTCGGAGTGGTTCTTCCACAATACTTTAACAAAAGGAATAGTCTTCTTTCGCATAATGCGCTCTTGTTGATCAAGGATAGCTTCTGGTTCTTCGTCAAATGATAAATCTTCACGAATCAGATGAAGCGGATAGTTCACTACATGAATTGGATGATAATTGTACCCCCTTAGAAGAGATACATGAAAGACATTATGCACATGTGATAGCTGAGGTGGTAGTGCCAAACGGTAGGAGACTTCACCAACTCTTTCTAAAATCTCAAATGGCCCGATGAATCTAGGGCTGAGCTTTCCCTTGATGCCAAAACGACGTACACCTCTACAAGGTGAAACTCTTAGAAATACTTTATCACCAACCTTAAACTCCAAAGGTCGACGGTGTCGATCTGCATAACTTTTCTGTCTACTTTGAGCTTCCTTTAACTTTTCTCTAGCAATAGCAACTTTCTCATTCGTAATCTGTACTAACTCAGGTCCTTCAATGATTCTTTCACCGACCTCTTCCCAACAAATAGGTGCTCTACATTTACGACCATACAATAGTTCGAAAGGTGCCATGCCAATGCTAGCTTGCCAACTATTGTTGTAAGCAAACTCTACTAAACACAAATACTCATCCCAGTTCCCAGCCCACTCTAAGGCACAAGCTCGAAGCATGTCCTCAAGTGTCTGAATAGTACGCTCCGACTGACCATCCGTCTGGGGATGAAACGCCGTACTAAACCTCAACTTAGTACCCCATGCGGCTTGCAAACCTTTCCAAAAGCGAGAAGTGAACCTCGGGTCTCGATCAGAAACGATAGAGACCGGAGTGCCATGAAGTCTAATAATCTCTTGTGTAAACACTTCAGATAGTTTGCTAACCGAGAATCCTTGCTGAATTGGAAGAAAATGAGCTGACTTTGATAACCTGTCAACTACAACCCATATTGCATCATTCTTCTTAAATGTTCTTGGCAATCCTGTTACAAAATCCATGGAAATATCATCCCATTTCCATACAGGAATAGGTAGTGGCTGAAGCAAACCACTAGCTCTCTGATGCTCAATCTTAACTTGCTGACAAGTAAGACATTTGCTAACGTACTTAGCCACGTCCTCTTTCATTCCGTTCCACCAAAAGTTCTGACGAAGATCCCGATACATCTTAGTAGATCCAGGGTGAATAGAGAATGACGAACTATGAGCTTCGGCTAATAAAGATTCTCGAAGAGCAGAATCATTTGGAACACATAAACGCTTACCGCACCAAATTACTCCATATTTATCTACTCTAAATTCTGACTGTTTCCCATCCTCCACATTTTGTAAGATTGCCCAAAGTTCACCATCGTCTTTCTGTGCGTCCTTAATCCGAGATACTAGATCCGACTCGATCTGGAATCTAGCGAGATACACATCAATCTTGCCAATATGAAGACCAACACCCAATCTATCAAGATCTGTAATAATATGAGGTTGTAGCTGTAAGGAGGCCACCGTTCCCGAGCTCTTCCGGCTAAGAGCATCGGCTACCACATTAGCCTTTCCTGGATGATATTGAATGTTGGCATCATAATCTTTCAATAGTTCTAACCATCTCCTCTGTCTCATATTAAGTTCCTTTTGTGTGAAAATATATTTCAAGCTCTTGTGATCAGTAAAAATATCACAAGTCTCTCCGTAAAGATAGTGACGCCATATCTTCAATGCAAAAATAACAGCAGCAAGTTCAAGGTCATGCGTAGGGTAATTAACCTCGTACGGTTTCAACTGCCGTGAAGCATAAGCAATGACCTTGCCATGTTGCATTAGCACACATCCGAGTCCCTTTTTAGAGGCATCGCTGTAAATCTGGTATCCACCTGTGCCTGATGGAAGTGTGAGAATTGGAGCAGAAACTAATCTTTTCTTGAGCTCTTCAAAACTTTTCTCTCGTTCATCGTTCCAAGAGTACTTAACCCCTTTCCTCAACAGTTGCGTAAGGGGTAAAGCTATAACAGAAAAACCTTCGACAAATCTACGATAGTAACCAGCAAGGCCAAGAAAACTACGGACTTCTGTGGCTGAGGTAGGTCTAGGCCACTTAGTGATCGCTTCTATCTTAGCAGGATCCATCATAATACCATCCGCAGAAACGACGTGACCCAAAAAGGCTACTTGACTTAACCAAAATTCGCACTTTGAAAATTTAGCATAAAGCTTCTTCTCACGTAGTGTTTCAAGCACGATACGAAGATGATTCTCATGCTCCTCCTTACTTTTAGAATAAATTAAGATGTCGTCAATAAAGACAATGACGAACTTATCAAGGAACTTGCGAAAAACTCGGTTCATTAGGTCCATGAATACGGCTGGAGCATTAGTTAACCCGAACGGCATAACTAGGAACTCATAGTGACCATACCGAGTACGAAAAGCAGATTTTGGGACGTCAGAATCCTTGATCTTTAGCTGATGGTAACCGGACCTCAAATCGATTTTAGAGAAACACTTTGCGCCCTGAAGTTGATCAAATAAATCATCAATACGAGGCAGAGGGTAACGATTACGGATAGTGATCTTGTTGAGTTCCCTGTAGTCAATGCAGAGTCTCATAGAACCATCTTTCTTCTTCACGAATAAGACCGGTGCACCCCAAGGCGAGACGCTTGGTCTAATAAATCCCAACTCTAGTAACTCCTGTAACTGCTCCTTCAACTCCTTAAGCTCCATAGGTGCCATACGATACGGTGCCTTAGAAATCGGCTCAGCACCAGGAATAAGATCAATAGTGAACTCTACCTCGCGATCTGGTGGAAGTCCGGGTAGCTCCTTGGGAAACACGTCCGGAAAGTCACATACAATCGGATAATCAGATATGTTCGGCTCATCAGAAGATGTAGCTTTCACTGAAGCTAGGAATCCCACGCAACCATGCGATAAGAACTTCTGAGCCTTAAGTGCAGAGATGATTTTCAACGATTTCCGAGGCTGAGTCCCTTGATAAACGAGTTCAGGGCATTGAGGATTTCCAAATAAAACACGACGAGTCTGGCATTCAATAGTAACGTGATGTCGAGTCAACCAGTCCATACCAAGTATGACATCAAAGTCACTCATTTGCATAGGAAACAAATCAGCTTCACGAATAATAGACTCGATTCTGATCGGACAATCTCTATAAACATGTGAGATGATAGTCGAATCTCCTAAGGGAGTAGTAATAGCTAAAGTGTGCTCTAAAGAAGTCGGTGCAGTCATCAAGTGCTTAGCAAACAAAAGAGATACGACAGAATGTGTAGCGCCCGTATCAAATAAGACATAAATATCCCGCTTCCCTATGCAAAGGGTACCGGAGACCATACCTGGGGCGTTAACTATCAGTATGAGATAAGAAACATGTATAATACTTCTCTAACTAAAACAGTTTAGAATTATACCTGGTGCATTAGCTGCTTCATTTGCAGTGAGTGCAAAAACTCGTCCTCCAGCTGCAGGTTTAGCTTGATTCCCTCCAGCATCACTACGAGGGTCACGCTGAGGGCAATCCCTAATCATGTGTCCTGCACGCCCGCATCTAAAACATAATCCTCCGGCCAGGCGACAAGCTCCCTTATGAAGTTTCCCGCAGGTGTTACACTGAGGGGTTGCATTCTGATCCTGATTAGGTTGATGTTGATTCGATGGTTGAGCACGAGTAGAGGCTTGTTGAGTCTGGTTACGAGCTGGTTTTTGGTTCTGGTTTCGGTTCTTCCATGGTCGGGAGTTATTGTTGTTGTTACGATCAAAACGGTTTCGATGGTCTCGCGGTGATGAAGACTGATTCTTATTTGTATGAGAGGAAGACTGATCATGGTCATTCTCCCTAGGCCGCTTACGGTTATCATCATATGACTTCTTTCCATTCTTTTTATCATTATATAAGTTTTTAACTGCATCAACCACTTCATTTATATCTCTAAACCGATGATTCAGTATAAACTTTCGATCTCTTTCACATATGGCCCACTGAAAATTCTCTGTCTGCTCATGCGGTGGACCGGCAGATGCACCAAGAAAACTCACTAACCGCGTAAATCGTGTCTTGAAATCTGTTATGTGCTCATCATCCCTCTGTCTAATATTAGCATACTGTCTACGATACTCAGTGCGGTCAGCAGCGGTGAAGTACTCCTCATAAAATAATCCTCGGAATTCATCCCAAGGAAGTGTAGCTGCATAATCATTTCCTCCTCTAGCTTGTTTCACAGTCGTCCACCATCTATGAGCATCATCCTCTAACTTGTATGTTGCCAACCTTACTTTGTATACGTCCTCAACGCCAAGTACCTCAAACAATTTCTCAATATGACTGATCCAGTTTTGCACCTCGACCGGATCACTAGAAGTACTAAAGGATTTAGGCCTTTGCTTCTGAAAACGTTCCAACCAAACATGAATACCATCACGGGGTGGTGGTGTATCACCAACGGGAGGTGCTCCTGTATGGTTTCCACCAGGTGGAGCCCCTGTGGCATTTCCGGCAGGTGGGGCGCCAGTAGCGTTACCGGCAGGTGGTGCGCCAGTGGCGTTACCGGCAGGTGGAGCTCCGGTAACATTTCCAGCGGGTGGTGTTCCATAAGCATTTCCAGCAGGCGGTGCTCCTTGGTTTACAACCATATTAGCCTGCTGCATTTGTTGGAAAACAGTTTGGGCAGTCTGAGCCATCATGTTAGGAAGCATCCCTGAAATAGCAGTGTTGACAGCATTAGCAACCAGTGCTTCCAAGTTTGCATCAGAAGAGGGACCATTCGAGTTATTGCGGTTGTTCACACGTCTTTTAGGAGCCATCTGAAATGAAGATACACGTGTGAGCACCAGAATCTAGATTGGCAAAAGATTAGATCCTAATCCAATGTCTACCCATTACCTCACAAGTTTAATTATTAACGTTTAAGTTTTCTACAGGAAAGAGCCTTTGCTCTGATACCATAACTGTAACACCCCAACCCGGAAAGGTTGAAGTGTTACTATTACAGATATCAAATCAAAAACCAAATCCACGATATTAAATAAGCAGACAGAAGTAATAATCTCAAACAAACCAAATAATCCGAAAGAACCTAATTAAGGGTTTATTACATCAATTAAAGCAAAAGATAATCTTGATCTTCAATTCACTCTTCACTGATTTCCCGGATTACCCTGATTACCTACAATTAAATAAGAAAAACACCACAAAAGAAAATACGGCTGAGCCAAAAGTTGCTCAGTAACGGAAAGAACAATAGTAATGACTTTAAGCATATAATACTGATATCAAATACTGAACTGGTCATAAAATGCGGAAACTGAAATTTGATTCTAAACATATAATACAGATACCGAACTGAACATGTAATACTGAAACTAAACTGATCTACACGATGAGTATATGCAAATAAAATAAGTCGTGTAATATAAGAAGTACCCAGAGCCGAAACTGAACTGATAAGTACATAGCTAGCTAGACTACGCACTTCTGAGATGGTGTGTGGGGCGTACACACATGACTCCACCCCCCGGAACTGAACTGATCTGAACTGAACTAGGATCGATCCATCCGCCTCCTAAATAAATGTGGCCAAAGTACTACATGAGTACTAACGTGTTAACGGAGACGCCGTGAGCTTTTATAAACACCGTCACGAAAAGTGTCATGTCATTCACGCCACAATGACATGTCGGACAAGCTCGGGTGACAGAGTGCTAAATCAAAGGTAGTATAACTACCGACGTATCAATAAATTATTTATGGGAACATGCAATAATGAGCATAAATTTATAAACTATATTGCATGCTACAAGTCTCAGCAAGTCAAACAAATAAGTCAAACAAGTCAGAGCAGAACTAGATAAATAATACTAGACGACTAGTAAAGGCTAAACGAGTCATATTAACGGAAACAAGGTGTCAAAAATCCGTACTACAAAGTAACGGAAAATATTATTTATACTAAGATATAAAGGACCAAGGATCCGTACCTTATCTTAACAAGCAACCACGTCTAAGTCGAGCTCAGATCGTATGGAAACCTACACTTTAATTATTCTGTGAGTTAGGTTCACAACTCTTGATATACGTTATATTGATTTTCCGGCGACTACTACTTTTTTTAGGATTTCAAAATAATTGTGAAAAGTCTCGTTCCGTGAATTTGATTTCTCTCGTAAACTTTTGCTTACTCGTTAATTATATGAAATAATCATCCACTAAATCCTTGACATCATGACCATCTTTAAGAAAACTATTTTTAAAACTCAAATTGTGGTGATAGTGTACGTTGTTAGACTCCCCATTAGACTTTTCCATGGGCTTTCATAAATATACATAAGCATGTATGCTAATTTTTTTTTTTAACAGAAGGTCATAACTTAGTTTACCCTCAAGTAACCCAACTCTTTATCCATTTAATAGTTCCTGATTAACCACAGATTACACACAACATCTTATAATTATTTATATTAGTTATATTATTGTAAGTAGATTAATTCTAACATATTATACATAACAGTAGGTGATTTGAACTTAAGAACCAAGTGATTAGCCTTCATGTTCCATTCATAATTTCTAATTTACTAATAATATTGTTCACCAATTTATTGTACCAGTTATAAATCTACAAGATTCATGAATGGTATGGAGGCTTCAACATACCCATACTACATACTCAGCATAACACCAACAATTCCACAAAACTAATTTTATAATGGAATTATATCTCAAATTAGTGTAGGGTGGATTTGAAAGAATCATATAATGTGGCTTAACTAGTTTGTTATAAAAATATGAATCTGAAACTTGTTGATGCGTTCAAGTTTTGGTGCTATGCGAGTCCAATATAGTAAAGTTTTACAATCAAACCTCAACTCAAGTTTATATAAAAAGACTCAATTTCATTAAGCTGATCAGAAGCGTATACCCCACAAGGCACGTCGTATGAATGAATAGTTATCCCATGGCTTAAAGATCATTAGAAACCATTCCAAAGACGCTTAGTCGCCGGAACAAACGGAACAAATTAGGACCATATAACAGGGCAAATCGGTACCTTGTTTTTGCTAGTGAGCTGTTAGATTCAGTGATTTGGAGCCGGAGGATTGTCGAATCGAACCAATATAACGCGAAAGGCAACAGCGATACTCGTAATGGTGCTATATATACCAACGGAAGAAAGCAACAAACTTCAAGTTAGAGCATTACAACACGGGATTTAAAAGAAGGAACAAGCTGAATTACTCGATACCTTGTCGCGCCAAGGCTGCAGAAGAAAACAAATTGTAACTTGTACGGCGGTGACGACAATCTTAGGGTGGCGGTTGCGCGGAACGGAGAGGCTGATTAGTAATGGTTGGTTTCGGTGATGGTTCTTTATGGTGTCAACACGCAACGACTGTTGAAGGCATAGGATTATGAGTTTAGATAGAGCTTACGTGAGTAAATCGGTGATCAAGAGAGGTATATAAAGCCTAGGAGAAACATGGTTATAAAGATATTAACACCACGATCCACTCGTGCTTCAGTTGCAACTGTAACGTCGATGTAGATGGAGAAGATAAGGATGGTCAAAGTCAATCCGAAGAAAAACGTGGATATTGTGGCTCAATGATTTGAAATTTTGATTACTTGAGTTATTGTTTCCTTTACCTTTACTTTCTTTCTTTCTTTTTATTTATTAGTAGTATAACCCTTACTATAATATAATAATTATTGTTGTTATTTATAAATATTGCTTATATATCTATTATATATGTATATATATATATATATATATATATATATATATATATATATATATATATATATTTCGAGTATTATAAGTAAGGCGTTAAATTGAACACAACTTGTTTATAATAAGACTTATCAGGGTCATTAGGAAGGTGCGCATGAAAGTCTTTAAGCCGATTAGCAAGCGGTACTCGAGGAACAAGCTTAGTCAGAGATTCAAAGAGAGCTAGTATGAAGAAGTAGGAAGGAATATTCGAAAGGCAGAAGGGTAAGAGCTAGAAAGCTGTCTTTGAGGATAGGATGGTCGGATAAGGAATCCAACCTCTCTCTATAGATAAGATAAGTCTGTAACTTCAGGTACTTTGGCTTAATTAAGGAGTGAGGCCCCTCAATAGTAAGTTGCTGCTATATTTGCTGCCGTAGGGGCCCTGGGCAAATGAGAAGGAAAAATATGAGCTTTATATTTTCATATCTATACTTATTAATAAAACAATAACTTTAGTGACACGTGTCATTCTCTTAAGCCTCTATTTTTTTCAATTCCCGCCTAAATATGTATATGTTTTTAGTGTCAGTCTAGGTTCATTTGAGTAAAAGTCAACTTCTGATACAAGAGATGTTTAAAGAAAATTTGGAAATTTAACCTAAATTAGAGCATTTTTTAGAAATTAAATCATACCCAATATTTCTTTTTTTTTTCAAATAATTCACCAACAAAAACTATAAAAATCATTTATGATTTTCTTTATCTATGAAATCGATTCTTTGATTCTGTGTTTCATTAAATCTCAACTTATATTTGAATCTTGACAAAAGTTACAGGATTTTTCAGCGACTCCTCTTCAATTTGAAGGAATTCATGGGTATCTTTTTTTGGAAATGAAATCATACCCGATTTTAAAATATTTCTCAACCATCCTAGCTTTACGACCCTCGCGATTTGTCTTTATAAAGTCTGGTGATATCGCCTTCGACCGACTTCATCAACGTTCTTATTTTGGCTTCGGTTTCATCAAGTTTTCTTCAACAAAATGTATTTGTTTTTTGTTATATTTTAGCTTTCATGCTCTGCGATTATGATTCAACATATCATTGTCTACAATTGTGTTTTTGAATTAATATTATTTTATTATCATTGTTTTTATTTCAAGGTGATCTATTCAAACCTATTTGTGAAGAGGTATTACATGCTTTTACTTTTTAAACTTCTTTACTTCTTTTTATGTGTACTGTCATATTATTATTATGTTTGATTGGAATTCGTTTGATATGTGTGCAAATTGTTTTAATGTATCTGAAAGTAATATTGAAAATCACACTTTTATTCCACGGTTGACTGTGATATTTTCAGACAAAATGATTTCTTTTAATTTTTGAAGAAGACAGTTGTCGTTAGTAGTGTGTTTTGCAATAACAATAAAAAAAGAGCCAAGGACAATTGCTATCCAAAGTTGGTTTGTTTTTAAACGGGGATCATGGTCAGCTCTATGTTGCATTATCTCGAGTTAAAAGTAGATAGAAATTAAAACTATTAATATTAGATAATGATGAAAAAATCACCAACAAAACATCAAATGTTGTATACAAATAAATTTTCGTATGTTTTGAATTTGAAATATTGTTTTTCATGTTCAATGTAATTTGTTTATTACTTGAATTTCTTATATGTAAGTTTATTATACACTATTTAGACGTATAAATATTAATAGAGAAAACCTACTAATATCAGATGTTTTTAATGTTAAAAATTATACATAAAAGTCGATATACAAAGTATTATAAACAACGTTATAACTTACGAACCTTTTTAAACACCAACAATATTTTTCTATTGAACCCGTGTGTTACACGGGTCTTTAGGCTAGTTTTAATAATAAAGTATCTTGATATGACACGTGTCAATACCACATAATCCTCACCAAAATTTTTCCGTCTCTCTCTCTTATTAAATAATTACCTTAATTACTAATAATATTATTTAATACTTTTTTAGATTCAATAAATTAAGAAACATATCTATTTATTAATATTATTTTTAAATAAATAATTTTTTTTTCTAAAATAATAATTTTTTCTAGAGCATAAAACTTTTTTTATAATACGAATATTTTAAAATTGGTATTTTTAAAAAGTTAATTTTAGAAAACCAAAAATAATTAAATTTAGGAGTTATAAATAGGAAATTTTTGAAAATGATATTTTTATACGATTGTTTTAAAAATATATATTTTTTAGGAAAAAATAATTTAAAAACATAATTTTAAAAAGTTGATATAATTGTTTTATTACTTATAGTTATTTTTCATACGTAATTTCAGTCATATAATATTAGTTTAGAATACCATTTTATAATTAATAAATTTTAGAGTTAATTTCAATTTTTGCTCCCTAAGGTTTGACTAAAGTAACATTTTTCCTCCAAAAGATTAATAACATCAATTTACCTCCAAAATTTTCATACGTTGTTTCAATTTCACTCCAAAAGTTTTATTATTTTGGATAAAGTTGAAACAACTAATAAAATTTTGAACTGAAATTGAAACAAATTATGAATCTTTTAGAGATAAATTGATGTTTTTAATCTTTTGGAGGAAAATAATTACTTTTAACAAAACTCAAGGAGTATAATGAAACCTAACTCTAAATAATATTATATTAATAAATTATTTATTTAATATAATATTAATAATATTATATTAATATTTTATTTTATTAACACACGGGTTTACTAAAGCTAGTATAAATTAATAACCTCGTATATAAAACTTCAATAATACGATAATAATCGTTAGGAAAATGTTCAAATAAAAGGGGCTCTAAAACTAAAAAATATAATAAGTAATCCCAACCATCTATCTTTTAATGAGATCACAGAAAATTTTTGTTAGATGGGTATTTTACGGATAGCCACTTTTGTTACTTTTTGTAGGTTTTCCCATTTTTGTAAACATATAAGTTTTATGTATGACATTATTATTTTTATTATAAAAATAAGCGTTTTTTATCTTTAAAACGAGTATATTATTGTTATATAAAATTTTAATAAATACTTTTACGTTTTTAAGCTCATATGTCGTCAATATGTCTTTTAGTGCAGTTTATTATGTAATTTTTGCTAGTTATTGTGTTTTTTTAAATACTATTGTGTTTTTCTAAAATGATGAACTTTAAAAAAGTATAATGATGAAATAATATTGTTGTGCATCTCTAATATGTAAAACACAATAAAAAATTAACAATTAATTATTTTAAGGAATCCGATTCAAGAATGATATTAAAAACAATGACAAAATAACACAATGTCTTATTGTGTTTTTTGGTCATCATTGTGTAATTTTAAACACTATGAGTTTTGAAAAATACATTGATGATATAACATCATTGTGTACTTTTAGTTGTAAATGATAATAACAAGTTTATATAATGTATAAAAGACAATAACAAAAATAACACAATATGTTATTTTTAACATTGAATTTTGATAAATACATTGGTAAAAGTATATTATTGTTCATATTAAACATAATGATTGATAAGAAGTTTATATAATTTATAGAAACAATGACAATTATAATACAAAATGATCTAAAACGTAAAATACAATGTTGAATACATATGTAAAATGATATAAAATATATGACACGATTAACGTATATTATATAATGAGCTGATATATTCAACACAATGACTAAAATGCACTCATATTTAAAACAATAAATGACACGTGTCAAAACCACAATTATTTTTAGACTTTTTAGATTAAATATCATTTTTACTATAACTCTACCCTAATCATTATACGGATAAATAAAAACATTGTAACAAAATAATCTATATTACTTAACTAAACGTATCGTGAAGCTCTTCTAGCATTTTGAGAATGAGTTTAGATTTGGTAAATAGTAGTGAACTAAACTAATTACAATATTAATAAGTTCTAAGGTTTAATAGTTAAAGTAATTAAATTCTTTTTGTTTTTTTAATGGCCTATATTTTATTTAATAAGAATATACATACATACATATATAATATAAAAATTTCTGGTCCCTGGAGGAGATCGGACCCTGGGCTGTCACCCACCCGGCCCTCTCTCTGGGCCACCTCTGATACTTATTTCATAAACAAATGTGTAAAGTTTTGTGACAATTTGATGAATTTGTTGATGGTTAGAAGAAAACTGAAGTCGACATTGTCTGGTCCCTGGAGGAGAAAACTGAAGTCGACAATTTGATGATTTGGTAAATAGTAGTGAACTAAACTAATTACAATATGAATTTGTTGATGGTTAGAAGAAAACTAAGATTTGGTGTTCCCCTTGTACACGGTCCATCTAAAAAGAAAAAAACTATAAAATCTAACTTTATGCACAATTATTCAATAATACTTAACACTAGTGGTATATATATTTTTAAATAACTTAAAAGCTAGCTTGATGTTGGATGACATCAACATTGTCTTAAGCGGTATTATAACATGTGCTTTCTTTATACTTTGGTTAAGCGAGATACTTAAGAAGATGCATGATTCATTTGCTTAATTATATGTAGTTGCCAAACTTGAAATTTTAAATTAAGAGTTTTTATAAGATGTGCTTTCTTTGTAAATATAAAGAAGATGACGACATTATACGATCATTATTATTAAAAAATTGAGTGGCGATAAAGTAACGTTTTCATGTAGTTTTTCTGATAGTTAATTAGCTAAAAACTACTAGTACTACTGGATTTATTAACCGGTCAATAACACATCCGTCCAAGAAAACCACACCACACAATGCGGCTCACAAGTTCAACCAAGGCAAGGCATGGCCAGGGTTTGAATACTAGCCCTGCCCCTAGGGGGTTTTCAAATTTGGATCTCCGAATTTCGAATTTCGGATAGTTTTCACTATTCGAATACGTATCCGAAATTTCGGATTCGGATATCCGAACGAAAATTCGAATTCTAAATATATGTATTATTTAATAATTTTTATAAAAAATAACAATTTTATTAAAAAAGATTTTGGATCCGTAGTTTTTATAAAACTATCCAAAATTTCTAATTAATATTATTATTTAATAACTTTTAGAAAAATATTTCAGATATCCGAAAATTCTCAAAATCAATATCTGAATCTGAATCCTAAATTTCAAATATCGGATATCCGGAATTTTAGATATTTCAGATTCAAATATTTTTGAACACCCCTACCTGCCCCAAAATTGCTCTACACTCATACCCTAGTCAATCTGGGCTCCTGATTAGCGTTGTGAGCTGGTTACCGAATGATCAAACCCAGGTTTCCGATGGAAAAATTGTCAATTGCTAGACCACGTTTAAGTAAATTATATTATAACATGATTTTTTAACTTTAGCTTATTAAATTTGCCTTTTAAAGTAAACTGTATTTATATTTAGAAGAAGTAAATATATTCTATTAGTTTTGTTGAATTAAATATTACAAGCTCAATTTGTTTACTTAGCAGAGGAGGTTTCATGAGACCATATATATGGAGACTTTAGAGGGTGAATGTACATGGAAAGACACAATTCTGGGGGCACACTCCTGTTTCTACTCAACGTCTAATTAAACAAAAGTAATTTTAGTGTTCAAAAGTGCATTTCTTAATCATTACAAAAATAGGTGTGTTTGCTTGCTTTTTAAAATAAAAAATCTAAATGAGATTGTTTAGTACGTTTGAGGGTTTGGTAAAGTAAAGATTACGTAATATAACATTCAAATTAATTGGTCTAACACAAAAGGTGGGTCAAACAGGCACCATTTGGGCTTCTCCTTTTTAAAAGCTACCCAACTTCGTATTTCTATTTCTTTTCTTATTTTCTTTATTTCATGTTTAATGTCCTTCTTTTATTGAGAAGGAGGTCAGATGCTCTCATTCGCAACAGTACGTCTACAACCTTTAATTCAGTTGTTTCTTTTTTTTCTCTCATCCACCTAAGCGTCCATCAGACCGGTCTAACTATTTTAATCTAATAGTTAAAGTCGGTGACAAAAACATTTGTGCTACAAGACATGTAAATAGGGCTGCAAACGAACCGAACGAACACGAACAAGGTCTTGTTCGTGTTCGTTCGTTAAGAAATAAACTTGTTCATGAACTGTTCACGAACACTTACCGAACGAGATTTCTTGTTCGCGTTCGTTCATTAAGAAAATAAACATGTTCATGAACTGTTCACGAACACTTACCGAACGCAAACGATCATAAACAAAAGCAAACGAACACAAACAACTGTTCATGAACATGACGAACACAAAAAAGTTCATAAACACAAACGAATACAAATTATTATAGATTTATTTTAGAATAAAATTTACATTTTTATTACAAAGATTATACAAAATTAATCAAAAATAAATTAGTAGTTAACATAAATATCAAAAAATACTTGATATAATAGTCATAAAAATAACTGACACAATAATTAATAATATAAACGAACACTTTATCAAACGTTCACGAACGAACACTAACGAACATAAACGAACACATTATCGAACGTTCACGAACATAGATGAACGAACGTGGCTTGTGTTCATGTTCGTTCGTTTAACTAAACGAACGGAATTATCTTGTTTGTGTTCTTTCATTTACTAAACGAACGAACATAAACGAACTTCCCGTCGAACGATTCACGAACTGTTCGCTTAACGTTAATTCGTTTGCAGCCCTACATGTAAACTTTGAAAAAATAAGGCCTTCAAAACCGGTCGTTAAAACACAAAAAAATTGTTATCAGTTTACTTGTCATTAGTTATGAGTTATGTATATACTAGTAGTAGAACTAATAATAAAAGAGAACTAATGGTCTTTAATAGTTAGTTTTCTTTTACATTGTTCTTTCCGTTACAAAAATAAATATGTTGATGTTTTAAAAGAAATGTTACTTTTAAATATAAGTTTTGGCAAAAAAATTTTCTTTTAAAATGTAATAGCGTTGGCGTATTTTAATAATAATAAAAAAATATCTAATTTTTATTTATAAAACTATACTAACATTTATGATAATAACAAAATATAAAGAAAAAATATTTGTTACTTATATAAATAAAAAAAATTAAATTGTTTTCTAAAAGAATTGATATTTGACATTAAAAGTTGTTTAGACTTGTTTTCTTACATCAAAAATATTTATGAAAGCTGCTTATATTCTAAAGGATATGATGTTATTTTATTTAGTATATGATGCATGCCACACATGTATCATAATGTATTTCCTGTTTATTACTCTATATATTAATTTTCAAACTTAAAAAACAGTGAACTACACATGTTTTTTGCGTTTTGTACAACTTTCATATACAGACATTTTTTACTTCTGTAAATACGAGTGGTTTGTGACTGTGTAACTAGAGAGGTTGGGAGTTAGAGTAAGTGATCGCTAGATCCGGCCACCCTTTCCGGCAAACCTCACGGCGGTGCTAGGGGCTCCAACACAACAAAAAAAGGATGGCGACTATGTGAGTGATGGTATATATGTATATAAGCTATGCTCAAGGTACAATCTCTCATCTTCTTAGGGTTTTGTCTCCTTCATCCATACATGCATAAGACAACGCTATATAGTGATTATGAACAAGGAGACATTAGGTTTATTTATGATTTGAAAATTTACTAACTATTCTTAAGCACGTATTAAATATCAGTTTAGTACCTTAAATAAATAAAATAAAATAAAATAAGTGACTACCTAAATAAAAATTAGCATGACGACAAATACTTCTCTTTAGAGTTAATTACGCAGATAGTCCCTGTGGTTTATTCAAAATAACAGGTTTAAGTACTAAGAGTTTCAAGTAACAGGTTTGGGTATTGTGCTTTTACTTTTGTAACGAGTTAAAGTATTAATACTAACAGATGTTAACTTCTCTGTTAAATCTAGGGTATTTTTGTCTTTTCACTTTACAAGGACTATTATTGTAATTTAGAGGGATTGTTGTGTCATTTTAATATATATATATATATATATATATATATATATATATATATATATATATATATATATATATATATATATATTATAAACACAGGTTCGAGAATAATTTCCCCACCACCAGTACTACCGCAAGTTCCCACCGCCATCAGAAGTTCGCACCGCCGACCACCACTAACGCCAATCCCCACCGCCATCTACCACCCCGTCACATTGTCCTCACCACCACCATCACCTTCTGCTCCTTAAATGAAACAACAAGAACACTATCAACACCATCTTCATATTCATCATCATCTTCATCACCACCACCACCAGTACCACAATCGCACCATCCATTGCCTCTTCATCTCCATCGAACCACCAATGCTGCCTACAAGCCCTAGAATCAAGAATCTCTTATTGGTAATGCTTGATTTGGATTTTAGGGTTTTGAGAAAAAGCTATAGGTTTCAAGGGTTCTGAGAAGAAGATTGTGACAGAGATTATGTTGGTTAGGCTCACATCTGGTGTGTCTTTTTAATTGCTATTGGTGTTGTCGATAATACCTTAACTCGTTACAAAATTAAAAGCATAATTCCTAAACTTGTTACTTGAAACCTTTAGTACACAAACATATTATTTTGAATAAACCACAAGGACCATTTACGTATTTAACTCTTCTTTTTATAAAACTTGCCTGTATACTGTTCTTTTAAGTCTCACTCCTTGCTAAGTTGTTTTGTAAAACTCATTGGTTGTTTTGAAGAAATTATAATGAATTGCACTTTTTAAAAAGATCTTTAACTGAATAAGCAACTTAACTTAATAAAAAAAATACAAACAATTCTTTTATAATCTCACTTATCTCAGAGCTATTACTTAGAGTTTTAAAGGAGTATGATTAGAACAAACCTTACATCTATCCTAAGTGATAGAAAGGCTTTTCCCGCTTGCTAGAGGTGCACAAATCAGGTTTTAGGGTCAAACTGTTTTTGGTTCAAGCCCATGCTGGTGTGGTCAACATAAGGCAAAGCCGATTTTTTGTTTAACTAATTTGGGTTCGGAATCAGTTCTTGAGGGGGTTTGAGTGGATTTTGACCAATTCAATCCGTGTTCAAACTCATTTACTAGAAAAATTAGCGTAATGCAATATTGTAGAAGCAACATTGAATAAAGGATTGCATTTTATAGCAAAAAATTGCTATAAAAATGTTACGTTAAATCTCCTTTGATAACAATATTGTTTTAAGATAAAGCAACATTAGAAAGGCCTAATGCAATCTCTTTTAGACCTAATTCAACATATAACCGGAGTTGTCTTAACTTTATTTTGTTATAATGATTTTAGGTCAGAAACCAATTTCAAACCTATAAGGTGAGTCGGGTTGGAGTCAGGTCCCACTAAAACAACATGTTTGGTAACAAGTCAAGTTTGAAATTGTTGGGTTTTGATTTTCAAACCGATCCATATCTAACATGGCTTTAAAGGCGTATTTTAATTTTTGATACATTATAAAAACAAAATAATAATAAATAATAATAACAGAACTTGAAATTAAAGAAAATGACGAATAAGAAAATAATTTAGGTTTTCATAAAAAGAAGTAAATACAAAATGATTCCAAAACTGTTAGGGTTACACAAATGAATATCCTATAACCTTCTTCGACAAAATTTAGTTTCATATAGCCCCCTAATAAACTCACTATTGACATCTCAACCCCTTATACATTTTCCCTTCTCAAATCACTGTAAAACCTTCTTATAAACTTCTCAGCAGCCTCATCCACCTGGTCATCTTCCAACTCATGAGCCACCGGTGACTTCATGAATCCCGACGATTCCGGTGACACCACGGGGCTTGTGATCATCATCATATTAAGAACCTTAATGACACCAGGGTCAATTACTATGTCATCACAATCATCCACCGCTAGCGGCGGATTACGCTTAGGAATACGGTGGGTGTTGTAGTGGTGAAAGGCTTTTCCGGCGGCGATCTTGCGACGCTTCATGATCATCATGTTGAAATCAATGGCCAACAGCTTTCTTTTGAAGATCATGCGCATAAAGCTCCATACTTTGTTGGTGATTAGTGGTAACTTTTGATCCATTGATTATGTCTCTATTGACTTTTGATTGATTATTTGCAGATATAGAGATTGATCATGAATTTGATGTTTGCAGTGAAGGAGTAGTGAAGATGACATGGGTATTTAAAGGAAATAAAAAGCTAAAAAGAAACACACTTCACAACGCGATATTGTTGACTCTAAATATAAAAGTTGGTTAACAATTAAAACTTTATTGAGTGTTTTTGCACGTTGAAATTAAATTTATGAATGACCAATGATGTTATACTTTAAAAAAAAGTCAGTTGAAGTGTTGTTTTATGAAGAACTATTATATAAAGTAAAAGATATTTAATTGTTTATTCACATATGTGCTTGTGAATAAAAAAAGAAATTGCACGGGTATTTTAATAACAAAAGCTTTACAACATGCCGAGAAAAACTCATGCACAACACCAAATCTTTGTACGAGTATTCCTTGGCTAGAAAAACAACCTCCAAATGTACGTAATTACGTATTGAAACGGCTTTTGAAATACATATAACACTACACTACGTACAAAGGTATGTATTAGTGCCGGACATATATTCATTCACAAATAAAAAAGTTGTAAAATTAGTAATTTTTTACGGCCGATATAAAACCATAATTTTACCCTTGTATACATTAGCTAGTGAGATTGCCAGTTTGATTACAATCTAAAATCCCTAACTTTACATCAGCAAACCTCAACAACACACTCCTCATGTCTAATTTTGTGAAGTGATTCAATCCTTTGAAACGATATATTGTGAATTCTAATAAGAATGGATCATTACAACGAGAATCCTACGACTTGATTGATCTTGTCAAAAATCTTTCACTATATATAAAAGCAAGTGAGTATTGCCGATGGACAATCATGTTAGGAAATTATTGGTGAAGAGGGTTACCGCCAAGAATCTATCGGCAATCTACAACCTCCACTATGGTCGTAGATAATTTGATTGTTGACGGATTACTGATAGAAAACTGTAGTGACAGGTTACCAATGGATTAATGACAGGTTGCTAACATATGTCTAGTGATCAGTTGTGTTGCACTCGACTTTATAGCATATTATATATATCTCATGATGAACTTGTGTCACACTCAGGGTTTTAGCATATATATGTAAACTAGTCAATTCAATCCTTTTAGATATCACTTGGCCCTACCAAGAACACTTACAATAAGTCACTAGAAACAACACATATGTAGCAACGGAGGACACCCTCTCTCATACCCGTCTCATAAAGTTTTTCTCTTTCGAAAACTTTCTTTCATCTCTCCTTCCTCCCCTAAGCATAACCCGCATGAGGCGTTCCTCACCAAGAACTCCCCCCCCCCCCTTCTATCACCTTCACAATCTTGCAATTCCCCTTCATCTCACCCTCTCTTTTATCATCAAAATGACCACTGGGATGATCTCAGTTGTTTAATAAAATTAGTGGTGTCAGAGAAAAGAAAGAACAGGAGGCTAACAGGAGTTGTACACTGTGCACAGAAGAATGCATTGTTAGCTACAGTCCCTTCCCTCACAAACCGACGTTCATGTTTAATATATATAATTTCATTTTCATTTTTAAAAGTTATACTAAAATGCACATCTTAAGAAGTCTTTAACCACTGAACAATAAATAGAGTTAACTAGATATAAAATTAAATCAAGAATAAGAAAATAATTTCCCTTTTTATAGAAAAAGAAATAATACAAAATGATACCAAAACTGTTAGGGTTAAGTACACTTTCATATAAGTTATATAACCCCCTAATATATTGACTATTGACTTCTCAACCCCTTATATGTTTTCCCTTCTCAGATCACTGTAAAACCTTCTTATAAACTTCTCAGCAGCCTCATCCACCTGACCATCTTCCAACCCATGAGCCACCGGTGAGTTCATGAACCCCGACGGTGCAGGCAACACCGCGGGGCTCATGATCATCATCGTATTAAGAACCTTAATGACACCAGGGTCTATTGCTATGTCATCACAATTTTCCACCGTTAGTGGCGGATTACGGTTAGGAACACGGTGGCTGTTGTGGTGGTGGAAGGCTTTTCCGGCGATCTTGCGGCGCTTCATGATCATCATGTTGAAATCAACGGCCAACAGCTTTCTTTTGAAGATCATGCGCATAAAGCTCCATACTTTGTTGGTGATTAGTGGTAACTTTTGATCCATTTATGTTGTTTCTATTGGGTTTTGATTGATTATTTGCAGAAATAGAGATTGATGATGATGAAGTTGATGTTTGCAGTGAAGAAGTGAGGAAGATGAATGGGGTATTTAAAGGAAATAAAAAGCTAAAAAGAAAGCCACTACACAACGCGATATTGTTGACTCTAAGTATAAAAGTTGGTTAATTATTGATATTTGATTGAGGGTTTTTGCACGTTGAAAATAAGTTCATTAAGGGCCGATGATTTTGTACTTTATTAAAAATAATTCAGTTAAAGTTTTGATTTTTGAAGACTTTTTTATGAATTGATACATGGTTAATTGTTTATTCACATATGTGCATGTAAATAAAAAACGAAAGTGCATGGGATTTTTAATAACTAAAGCTAGAAATAGTTACAATATGCCTAAAAAACTCATGCAAGACACCAAATTTTGTATGGTATTCCTAAGCTAGAAAAGCATCCACCCAAATGTAAGTAGGATTTTAAACTACAAATACCGTAGTAATGTCTGAAATTTACTACTAAAAACTTATAAAATAAGCGATTAATTTATGCAATTTAAAAACCTAATCCTACCCTTGTATTAGTGAGATTGCCAATTTTGTTATAGTGAAAATTCCCTAAACCAACTTTGCCAAAATAAAGAGAAGGCCTATCACTACATCCACAAGCAAACCTCAACAACACACTCCTGACATCTAATTTTGTGAGGTGATTCAATCCTCTTAAACGATTGCGAAATCTAATAAGAATGGATCTTCACAATGAGAATCCTACAACTTTTGATTAATCTCATAAAAAATATTTCACTATAAAAGCAAGTGAGTATTATCGATGGACAATAACATCAGGAAATCATTGGGGAATTTTAGGGGGTCACCTACAACAATCCTTTGGCAATCTATAGCAGGAAATATGATCATAGATAATTTGATTGTTTGCATAGTACCGACAGACACTTTAGTGAAGGGTTACCGACAAGTTACCAACATATTAATGATGGTATATTGACGGATTGCAGACTACTCTCTACAGATGGTACCTTTGAATATTTACAATCCTTCATCCTTTTCGGTAAATTTTTTTTATAGAAAACCAGAATTATTTTATTTTCAAAATTGAAAACAAACAATAAATTTAATCTGATATAGAACGTAAATTATAAATTATTAAACTTAAAATTGAATTATGGAACTACAATCACTAAAAAAATTTCCTGCTACCAACTTGTGTTGCGCTCGATTTTAGCATATATTTCTCCTGATCAACTTGTGTTGCACTCGGTTTTATAGCATATAACATATATACATATATATGTGTATATCTAATTAAGACTGACATAAAAGGTTATATACGATACGGTAAGATACGAACACGATAAGTATTGACATGAACATAACACGATAATTAATCAAACTTGTATAGAAACATATTACACGATAAGAAATGTTAAGAGACATGATAAAAAAATACATATATTTAGTAAAATAAAAGTTGTCAAAAGCCTATATAAAACTTAAATATACATGATCCTTAACATGATAATAATTGACAATATGTTTGAAATCAAAGTCAATAAATAGTTTAATTAACAAATAACATAGTTAAACAGGTCTATTGTCCAGAGAGGTGTTGGAAGAAGGATGGAACCTCGGTCAGTGGTACAATGATAGTCGTATTTGATTAAAACAGTTGGGCAAATGGTACAGTTTATAAAATGAACGTTAACAACAATGACATATATCATAAATATGTATATTTAAATATTTTAAATAAGTTATAAAATATAAATAGTTGTCTTAATAGATTCGCGGGTGTTTGACCTGTTAAGATACGATTATTATCAAGTCTTAAAAGTATCAACCTGCTAACGACATGAAACCTATTAAGCTCACACACAAAACCTCTTAACCTTGTTTCGTGTCGTATTAACGTATCAGTATTAAAAATGTAAGCTCTATGTCGAACTTGTTGGGCTTAGGGTTTTAGCATATGTAAACCTGTTAATTTAATCTTCTAGATCTCACCCCTAGTAAGACAATAAGTCTCTAAAAACAACGTCGGCCTATGTAGCAGTAGTGACATCCTCTCTCCTACTCGTCTCATAAAATTTTTCTCTTTCCATAACTATTTTTCTCACCCTCTCTCACATAAAAAACAACAGCAGGATCTCAGTTGTTAAATAGAATTCGTTTTTCATTTTTAAAAGTTATAATGAAATGCACTTCTTAATAAATCTTTATCCAATGTACAATAAACAGAGTACGTTAACTTGAAATAAATAAATCAAGAATAAGAAAATAATTTCACTTTTCAGTTTTCATGGAAAGAATAATACAAAATGATACCAAAACTGTTAGGGTTAATAAGTATACATTCATATAACCCCCTAATAAATTCACTATTGACATCTCAACCCTTAAATATTCTCCCTTCTCAAATCACTGTAAAACCTTCTTATAAACTTCTCAGCAGCCTCATCCACCTGACCATCTTCCAACCCATGAACCACTGGTGACTTCATGAATCCCGACGGTGCCGGTGATACCGCGGGGCTCGTGATCATCATCATATTAAGAACCTTAATGACACCAGGGTCTATTGCTATGTCATCACAATTGTCCACCGCTAGTGGCAGATTACGGTTAGGAGCACGGTGGCTGTTGTGGTGATGGAAGGCTTTTCCGGCGATCTTGCGGCGCTTCATGATCATCATGTTGAAATCAATGGCCAACAGCTTTCTTTTGAAGATCATGCGCATAAAGCTCCATACTTTGTTGGTGATTAGTGGTAACTTTTGATCCATTGATTATGTCTCTATTGAGTTTTGATTGATTATTTGCAGATATAGAGATTGATGATGAAGTTGATGTTTGCAGTGAAGGAGTAGGGAAGATGACATGGGTATTTAAAGGAAATAAAAAGCTAAAAAGAAACATGACACTTCACAACGCGATATTGTTGACTCTAAATATAAAAGTTGGTTATTGAAATTACACGTTGAACACAAGTTTATAAAATGGCCAATGATTTTGTACTTTACAAAAAGCAATACGATCAGTTGATGTTTTAATTATTGAAGAAACTTTTTACGAATTAAAACATGTTTCATTGTTTCTTCACATGAAATCAACTAGAGTAAATTACTATTTTGGCCCTGAGGTTAGGGCCATTTAACCCTATCAACCCAAAAAGGAATCTTTTGACATATCAATCCCTAACGTTCCATTTCTTAACTGTTTGGGCCCCTAACACTAACTCTGTTAACTTTTTTCAGTTACGTCTAAGAGCATTTTGGTCAATTTAAACTTAATAAGTGTTTATGTAAATTTTAAACCTTTAGAGTTATTTATGCACATTTTTTAAATTATATAAAAACAACCATCACACACCACCACCCACCATTACCACCACCCACCCACACCACCTAAAACAACCACCACCCCCACCCACACCTAGAAGCTCCAAAAAAACTTCAATCACCGACTTTGTTTAGGAGACTTGTTTCAGGTGGTGGTGGTTGTTTTAGGTGGTGGGGGTGGTGGTTGTTTTAGATGGTGTGGGTGGGTGGTGGTAATGGTGGGTGGTGGTGTGTGATGGTTGTATTTATATAATTAAAAATTATGCATAAATACCTCTAAAGATTTAAAATTACATAAACACTCCTTAAGTTGAAAATAACCAAAATGCCCTTAGACTTAACTGAAAAAAGTTAACAAAGTTAGTGTTAGGGGCCCAAACAGTTAAGAAATGAAACGTTAGGGATTGATATGTCAAAATATTCCTTTTTGGGCTGATAGGGTTAAATGACCCTAATCCCAGAACCAAAATAGTAATTTACTCAAAAAACTATAACAACTTCACAAAATCAGTATGTACGGGTTATATTTGGTTTATCTTCGCTTAAGTATAACACTAGTCGTCATAAAAATGATCTGACATACCCTTGGTAATTACCAACGGAAATTGTCCGCCAGCATACACATGTGTTTTGTGTTGTTTATATTCTATCATATTTACTAAGAACGTATAAGATATCGTTATAAACCTAGTCTTCGTAGGACTTTTTCTTGTAGTGTTGTTAGTAAGATGTCCCTCCTCATTAGTTTAAGGGTTAAAACTCAAGTCTCATAATAAACAATTGATGTAAAAGAATTTGTTAAAAAACAAATAGTATAAGCTAGTATTTGCAATATTAAAAACTATTCGACTGAAAAGAGCATTGCTATTTTGTTAATCCATGTTTTGCTCACTTAAATAAGTTCACCTCAATAAACATTTATTTTTGATGTCATCAATTTTGTTTAAAAAAAGAACAAGATGTTTTTTTTTTTCATGAGTTATTAAACGACGGAGTTTTGATATTATTTTGAAATTGTCTTTCATAATACATGTACCGATTTACGTCCTTGTCATGGATGGGGAAATGCGAATCTCGTGTTTAGGTACAATGGTGTGACATTCAATAGTTTGGTGACGATATTTTGTTAAGACGCAAAAAAAAAAAAAAAAAAAAAGAAAACAACTTAAAATGGAAAACAAAAAGAAAAAGAAAATGCAATAACTAGAAATCTAAAAAGCCGGTGATCCTTAACAAAGACAAGTAAAGGTTGACAATAATCATTGAAATCAAAGTATAAACTTTGATAGCTACGATCGAAAGGACGGCCATAAATTTAAGGAATGTTTTAAAACCGAAATGACAATAGACGCAAAATAGTATCAACGCCATAATAACATCACCATATTAAAGTGCATTCTAAAGACACATATATTTGTCTTGTATTGTTAAGTATATATATGTTTTTATAATAAACAGTCAATGACAGACTAGAATATGACACCAACGACGTAATGACATAAAGATTATGACACCAACAACGTAATGACATAAAGATAAGAAGAAAGTGATAAACAATTTAAACATAAAAACATAAATAATCTGAGTGAAATGAAAATGTAAGTTAATAATAATATATATGTGGTAGATAGGTAGGTTGCATGGAAATTTTAAATATGACATCTAGCCACTCAACCATTTTTGCTTATTACGATTTGATCTCCTAGACCTTTGTTTTCCTTAATCTTGATCTTATAAAATGTTTACGACTAAAACTTAATTCTAGTCGTACAAAAGAAAAAATCGAATCTAAAAAGTTATAGCCGGTAGCAAAATGATATTTTGCTACTAGAATGACCGTAAATACAAAGTTTTGTAGAGTTGATTCTTTTAATTTAAGTTAGATACATCCTATTAGTTTTTTTGGATTAAATATACATGATTTCATTCTAAAAACAATTTCAGGCTAAATGCAGTTAGAAAAGTAGATATCTCTGTTACGGTTTGCAAAGTATTTGAACGCAACAAATACCTAAATATATAGTGGTGTTCTTATTAGTTATATATTGTTTTATTATTTTTTAGAAATGAATTATGTTTATTTTTTAAAATTATGATAAATAATACCAAATTAATGATAAACGATTAATTAAAATAAATAGGTTGGTTTATTAAAATCAAATGTAAGAATGGTGATTATTTGAAAATTAATAGCATTTTTAGTCTTTACCACTGAAGAGGAAATTATTGTAACAGTTTACTGAACGTGTTTTAGAACAGTTTGAATCCTTACCACTATCAATTGTTTTTAGTATCTAGCCAACGGTCTAATAAATTAATAAATAATATTAAAAGCTAGAGCATAACTAGCTAGTTTAAAATTTTATAAAAGTAAATATATAAAAGATTTTGATGAAATCCATCCCTAATAAAACATAAAAAAACAACAAAAGTTGTTACCGTTCATATTTCATTGGTTTTGCTAGTTTACAGGTACGGACATGTGAAGCTACATGCGGTTATGCAAATTTTCTTTTATAATAAGAAGCTAACTTATGAGATGATAGAGTCATTCTTGCAGTAAACATGCTAGAAAATAACTAAACATAAAAATAACATCACTTTTGTTTTGTTTGGAGTTGCAAGGTTTATAAGTTTTATGCACATAATTGGCGTTCAACATGTCTACAAATGAAATCAAACGCATACTTATCACCTATTAAATAATTTGATAATGAAGAAACTAATAAATAGTTTAATTGCATTAAGACATATTAATATATCTAGAGGTTCTAACACAAAGCCAAACTTTACATACTTACTTAGCACAAGAAGTTAGTGAACATGCATTTTGGTGGAAAAAAGTTTCATGCGTTGATGCACCCACGAACCTACCCAACGGCTTCTTCATTTTTCTTTTCCGACACATCATATTAATTTAACCTTTTAACACTAATTATTCAAGTAATTTGTATATATGGGCCACATAAGTTTTACTTTTTTTAAATGATTGTACGGTTTTTTAATATAATAAGGGTTAAACTGCAAAGAATTAATTCGGTCTACTTTATTACATTTTACTAGTAAACATGAATGTCACTTTTATATAATTATAAATTGGAAAAATCACCAATAGTAGTCAGTTGATATTCACTGTAGGGAAAATACAAACGTAAAGTTCAATTCTTCGAGAAAGGATGATTTATGTACATAAATATAATTAGTTAATATATAACGCAAACCTTTGTTTAACAACTCTATAACCTGCTTTTACTAATGAGTGGGACGTAACCCACTAATTTATTTAAAAACTAATTAATTTTAATATTTTAAGTGATTAATGTTTTAAATATGATAAGAAAACAATTATATCAAAATAAACAAAATGTATTTGAATAATACAATTTCAACGTTACTACTTACTAGCTATAAGCACTTAAATATATATTATGTCTTTTGACTAACTTTATGTACTTACATAAAATTTATTCTTTTTATATATAACACCAAGCTGTTTGCAACTCACACTTTTAACTAACCTGCAAAGCAATTTCAATCTTTAATTTGCATTTCGTAATCATTTACTAAAATTGGTTTGTATGTTTGATTATGCTAATACCAATTGGTTACTTTTGAAGGGACTTTACCGTATGAAAGAAAAGGTTTATTGAACATGACAAAATTAATATTGGTCCAAAGCAAAAGAATGTGTCAAACAAGTACTACTTTGCTCTCTTTCTACAAAAGTTTGTTAGCTTCATTTGATATTTTTCCATTGGATTCATGAATCCTCACATAGATTAATAATTTTGGAATCCACGACACGTCACCTAATGAAAGAGTTCGGCAAGAAGGAGCTACAACCTTGAAAAAGGGTCAAACCCAAGGGTTATGTCATGATTCGACCTAATGGAGGTTATATAACTTGTGAGGCCTTGATATCTCTTTGAATCATATTGGATGTATTTAAATTAAAATATTTTATTTTACTCAAAAAAAGTAATTTAAAGAGAATAATAAGATCATGTAAAATCTGTTTTGAAAAACAATATTTCAAAATCAAACTAAAGACAATTTTTATGTAGGGGACGACCCATCATAATATTTCAGTTAAAGGTTGGTGGTAGATAGATATAATTGTCGACTGTTGAATGGTCAGAACATTGTCACTAACATATCAGTTTACCATCGATTATACAACAAATTAATGATAAGTTTGCCATACAATTTCCCAACGCTTATGCAAATCGTAAGTAAATTCGAATCTTTCCAACTATGTATCATAAAATATTTCTATTGTGGGTATCACTAGATGGCAAACTGATCATCAATCATGCAATTCTCACCACATGTTAAATCTCATGGACCCTGCCTAGGGTGTTACCTCCAAACCCCTACCAAAAGGCAATGCCCCCTTAAACCACCTGATTCATGGTGTATTAATTAAGAATTGTCAATATTGAGCATTCATTCAGTCTATAACTTTTGACTCGTATCAATATTTAATTTTATTTGTTTTTGATCTTAAGCAATGTTATAAAAATCGGTAGGCGCTAGTCGGGCGGTGGGGTAAGGACTAGTGATTAATCGGTATTAGTGGGGATTAATCGGGATTAATCGGTTTGGAATTTTTATATATAATTTTCAATTTACATATATATATACACATTTTTATATGTAATTTTTATAAAAATGTTTAGTTTTATAACATATAAACAAATCTGGCCGGAATTTACAAAATTTTCGCCGGAATTTCAAGAGTCACGCGAAATCTGGCCGGAATCTCGCCGGAAAAGTCGCCGGAATTTTTGATTTTCGGCCGATTTGGACCGCCTAGGGCCGAATTTGACCACCTTTTACCGCCTAGCGATTAATTGGCCGATTAGGTAAAATCTCCTAGGTGGTCGGCCGCCTAGGCCGATTTTTGCAACACTGATCTTAAGTATATCTATTTATACTAAAATAATCTTGACGGTACCAAAACCATCATCAACACCTAAAACATTAGATTAATTATACGGTTTGAATAAATTTGTGCTAGAGGTGGCAAATCGTGGCATAACACGGTAATAAATAGTAGTTGGGTTGTTATTCTTGTTGCAAAATTTGTTAAATGATTTTTAACACAATAGTAAAGTGAGTTTTTATTAGCTTTAGATTTAAACAAATATAATTGATTGTTATTAATATATATATGTTATACATTATTTTTGTGTTATTTAGTGTGAGAGCTTCACAACGATTATGTTTGTGTTATTTAGTGTGAGAGCTTCACATCGAATAAAACATGTCTAAAAGAATCTAAGGTAATTGAGAAATGTACCAAACATTCAAACAACATAACTTCTCTAGTATATTAGGGTTGTCATTCGGGGTTTTTTATTGGGTTTCAGGTTTCTCAGTTGGGTTCCTCGGTTTTGTAGATGTAAAAATAATGTTTAATCAGTATTCAGGTTTTGGTTTTCGGGTTTATTCGGGTCGGTTTAATCGGTGATCGGGTTGATCAACTTGTAAATTAAAAATAAAAAATAACATACTTGAAATTGTTATGGTTTTAATAATCGGTTTGGCATCCTTTCACAAGTAGGTCTGGTGGCCATATTTCAAAAAATCTAGAATCAACCACTAAATCCAAATGTTACTAAAACACATGCTTAACACAAACAAATATTTAATGCTTGAACATATGTAAAGCAATCACACGTTACTAGGGCCAAAAAAACAAGTTATCATTATAGTATTATGCTCGGAGAAGGAGTAATAAGCATATACTCTGAACAAATACATAAGAATGTTCGACTATGAAACCATCATACCTTGTTTGTAATAGGTTTAAATGGTTTAGTATGAAAGATTGATTTATGGGATACAGACTAGCTAATGTTTAGCTATGTCTAATAGGAAATCACGTGAGTGTTTTGAATATTGCAACGGTATTGTTATCTTACATGGGGATGAATTTTACGAATACTCACTAGTGATGACATTACATTATTGTATGATACGCATCAATATAGATATTGTATTATGGGAATGCTCGGTAGCATTGATTGCACTCATTGAGCTTCGAGAAATTCTCATGCGTGTTTGCGAGGGCAATATCATCAAGGTGATCATGCGTATTTTGGCGTAGCCGGTTCTAATGACTACATCAATGTTTTCCATCAACCTCCACTATTCACACCTGAAATAAATGGAACCGCCCTCAGTTGTTTGTTTCATGTTAACAGGCATCAATATGAACATGGTTACTACCTAGCCGATGGTATATATCCTTATTGGTCAACTTTTATGAAATCATATTCTTAACCTGTTGAGTATAAAGAAAAAAAATTAAGAATGTGCAAGAGGGCGTAAGAAAAGACGTGTAACGAGCTTTCAGTATTTTAAAAAGGAAAATGACAAGTACTTGAACGTCTGGCTAGGACGATGAAGATAGAAAAATAAGAATTTGAATGTACATATTCATTATAATCCGCAATATGATTATTAAAAAACAATGACAACACTACTTCTCCTATCCATATTCGAGACCCACCAATCATTCCAATTGAGAAGGCAAATACAATTTTGGAGTTGCGTGATAAGTACACATAATTTAGGCTTAGATTTGATCTCGTGAAACATGTTGAAGAGAATGTGAATAATACGAATTCGAACGATGAAGATAAATTTATTAGTACAAGTTGTTTTTATTTTTCAAGTTATTTATTTTTAAGTAGTTTTATATTTATGTTATAAACTTTCTAAAATTTTTAAAGTTCTTGTTCTATCAAAAAAAGTTTGTGGCACAAAGCCCCCTTCAAATTTTATTATGTGATGTAATTGTCGCATAGTTTGATGTGACAAATTCTTATAGGATTATTCATGGTGTTGTGAGACACTCATGACACGAGTGCTCTCCACCCTAAGGTGCTTCTCATCTAAGTTTTTTTTTCTTTATGTCAAACGACGCTTATTTAAGCTTTTTTTTTCTTTCTGTCGAACGATGCTTCTCATCTAACTACTCTTCTAGGTACGTAATCTTTTATTATCTCGAACCGTAATAGTTAGATACTTAGTTTTTTTTAGTGTTTAAGAGATTATTTAAACAACAAATAGATAAATTAAAATTAAAGTATATTACTCGGATCGTCCCTGAGGTTTTGATCAAATTTCATCTTTCGTGTTTGGGATTGAAAAATTAAAGATTTAGTCTTAAGGTTTGGAACAAAATATCACGTTTCGTCCTTGGGTCTAACGGCCGTTAATTAATTCTGTTAACTGGCTACAAAATGACCATTGTGTTTTTCTTCTTCCTCATTCAACCCCATCTCAACCACCACCACCACTCCACCACCCTCCACCAGCACACACCACCATCTTCACCTGAAACACAACCATGGTTCCAACAGGTGTTTCAGCCGCGGCCGAGCTAGTTATCAGTGATGACAACCGGCGACGGTGAAGCGGATTCCAGCGATTCGACGACGGTGGAATTGACGGTGAATGTATTTGAGTTAAGTATGGATCTAGATGTTTACTTTTTGTTTTTTGTTAGTTGATTTTGTATATGATAGTTGTAGATCGGAATATGTAAATATGAATATGTGATCGACTGTCCGCCATTAATGGCTTACGAAGAAGCTTCAAGTTTTTAACAGATGATGTCAATGGTTTGAGATGAATATAGATTATTTGAGGTTTTTAGGCGATGCTAATAATATGAATTTCATCTTGAACTGCAATTGATTATGGCATGAGCACGGTCCTGTTAGAATCATGGTTGTGTTTCAGGTGACGATTGTGGTGTGTGGTGGTGGAGGGTGGTGGAGGTGGTGATGGAGTGGTGGTGGTATGGTGGTGGTGGTTAACATGGGGTTGAATGAGAAAGAAGGGCAAAATGGTTATTTTGCAGCCAGTTAACAGAATTAATTAACGGTCATTAGACCCAGGGACAAAACATGTTTTTTTTTCAAATCTTAAGACTAAACCTGTAATTTTTCAATATCAGTGACAAAAGATGAAATTTGAGCAAATCCCAGTGATTCCTGTAATTTACTTTTAAAATTATTATTTTCAAATATAAATGTAAAATATGACATTTCTTATATTTTATAGTCTCTATGTTATTTTATAATTATATTTTTAATTAACAATATCATAAAATTCAAAAGTTAACTACTTTTCATGACAGAATCACTAATATTCTAATAATGAGAGGTGGGGTAAAGGTTTCTAAAGTAAGTTACGTAAAGGTAGAGTAAACATTACAATTAATCAATATATTATTGAATTATTTAATTTCCAAATAATCTTAAAACTAGAATTAAAAACCAGCATGTAACAAAACATAGATACCTTATAGCTAAGCTTACACTCAACAATTTATTATCATTCAATTAATCTAGTCAAAACAGATACATATATGTTAGGGACTTAGGGACACATACCTAAACAATACATAAAATGATAAAAATCTTGAAATGATTTCATACTTTCATGCAAGCCCCTGAAGAATCATCTAACTACACTTTACACCCTCAATTAATTCTCCCCTTTCAAACCCCTATAGAACCTCAATATAAACCTCTCAGCAGCCTCATCCACCATCCCACCGTCGTCACCTTCGCTCACCGGAAACGGTGAGTCCGTCACCCTCAGCCGCTTCACCACCGGGCTCTTCCCAAACTGCGGCGAAACAGCGAGGGTTGCCGCCATCTCGACCGCCTTCATGATCACTATCTGATCATCAATATTGTCATTGGCGAACGGTGGTGCATGGTGGTGTTTGTGGGTGGTGGTTGGATCGGAGAATGGGTGTTGAGGGGTGGTGGTGCAGCTGAACTCGTCGTCGGTTGGTGGCGGTGTGTGGACGGGGAGGTGGTGGGGGTGGCGGAGGGAGGTGGCGGCAGCCCAGCTGCGGTGGTGGTGGAAGAGGAGGTTGTGGAGGGTTTTTCCGGCGAGTTTACTGCGTTTCATTAGCATGTTGAGATCTGTGAAGAATCTTGTTTTGGTGATGGTGTTTTTGAATGATAAGAAGATGAGATGTATCAAGCTCCATGCTTTTTTAGCAAGAACAGGTGGGTTTTGATACATTGTTTTTTTTAGGGTTTTGAGGGATTAGAGAGAGAAGGTAAAGATGGTGTTGGATGTTTGGTTGCAGGTGAAAGCAAGGGTTGGAGAGAGTATTTAAAGGCAGAAACTTGTTGGGAAATAGAGGGTTCTTTTATTGTTTTTTTGGGTATATGGTAATAAAGGTGTGTATCGTGTTGGGTTGATGAGTTGTTAGGTTGAGATGTATATATCAAATCTGAATAAAATCCATGATTGTTATTCGTTGCTAATTTTTCTATCTAATAAAAGGATAACTACGGGTTTACTATAGCTAGTCTTATCTAAAAAAACAAAATAAGTTTATGCCATTTGTCGTTTTCTTACATCTGTTTTGACACGTGTCACTATCTAAACAAATCAACCATTTAATGATAACATTATATGCTAATGATATTATTTATATACTTTCTAAATGATAAAACAATTTTTTTGATAAATTAAAAATATGTTTTTTATTAATAATGTCTTTTTTTAAAAAAAATTATGAAATTATCATTGTTTCATCAATCTCTAATACAAATTCGAGTCCTGATTCAATAAAATATAAAAAAAGTGAATTGGATAGCTCCCAAATAGTTTATTAGTAACCAAAAATTAACTCATAATTACTTGCATGGTAACCAAGACATTACTATAGTAATTATAAAATAATTAGGAAAATGAAACAAACTTGACTAACTTGTCAGCTTAAGTCCCCCAATCTCAACGACTTGTGTGACGGGTGTACATAGACATTACGCAAACAAAATCATGACATGCATTAACTTTGTGATGCAAGAGCTAGTGTATATATGTGTTTAGAAAGAGAACTTTTAAGTGTATATAGTAGTACGTAAGTGACAATTGATATCGGCTGCATTTACAGGCTAAATAGTAGCATTGTGATAAACACTTAGATCTTGCAGTCGTAAAACACAATTAATTAAAAGCAAGAGTAAATTATGTCAAGCGAGCATTGTGTTAGAGTTACTAAACTCGAACACATGCAATTCACATCTTTATTTATGTCAAACACATTAGTTCTAACCTAAACAATAAAATAAAAATCATACTTGGTATGTTTCCGGATGTACCCGTGTCATGTTTTAGTTTGTACCAATAATAATCTCGCATAAATTTACAACGAACATGAGCATGCACTACTTTATAAATTTAGCATCTTTTAAAACGATGTTTCAAGATATGATTTATATGTATCTATATATGGAGTCTAAACATGTATCGTTCATCCACCCATCTATATACAAATGCAGTTCCATCAGTGTAACTTGCATAATTATGCATAATTAGTGGCGGAGTTTGAACACTCTTATAAGGGGGCGGGGGCGAAATTAAATTTTTTTAGGAGTGACGAGGTTGATATGTATAATAAAATTTACACTACTAGGAAAAAAATTACACTATTGAATAAAAAAAGATAAGGCCTATTATCCTTCGCCTTTGTGTATGATTAAACTTGTAAATTATTATAGAATTGTGCATATAGGGAAAGTTTATAGTACCAAGTAAAAAATTCGTACGAAATGTACGAAATGATAACAACCATTCATCTAAACGGTGACGGTTCATATTATAGATGGAATAATTACGCAAGAAATGTGTACGAAGGGGTAGATTTGGAAATATCCTATCATTGTTAACTTTTTTCAAATCCCCCCCCCCCCATGTTTTTTAAACGTACATAATTTTTTAAAGTTAATCTCGGTTTTCGTCCCTGGGTTTTGCAAATTGTCTCCATTTGAGTACCAACATTTATTTTGTCTCCATTATTGGCCTGAGTTTTGCGAATCATTTCTATTTTCGTCCTTTTAACTAACGGTGTTAACATTTTCTGTTAGATTTTTAAAAAAGACCAAAATACCCCTAAGGGTTATAAAAATATTATCATCTCACTTTTCAATTCCTTCTCCACAGCACCACACACCATCGCCACCACACACCACATACCACCACCACCACACATCACCGCCGTCACACTCCACCGCACCACACACCACCGGCACTACACACCACCGCGACCACACACCACCGACACCACACACCACCACCTGCACGCACCACTGCACCTCACACCACCGTACCACACACCACCGCCATTACACACCACTGCCAGCACACATCACCACCTTCGTCTGCAACTGAAACCGTCACAAAAACCTAGATCTATATGGTTTGATTAAGAAGAAGATGACGAATATCTGGTTTGAGTCTTCAACTATTATCATCATTTCAAGAAAATTGGGCAAGCCATGGATCATTCTGCTTCACAAATCGCATAATCGTTGCCTTCAACGCTCTGATCTCGACCTCATTTTGCTTCTTGTTCACGAAACACTTCTCCATACCTCTATTAATAGCCTCCACCAACAGATCCGACACACGAGAAGCGCTTTTATCGCCTCCTTCTTCGATTTCTCCGCAAAATTGAAAATCAAACAACTAACAGCCGAATTCCCCAAAACGATAAACTTCAACAGAAGAAACGTTAGGGATTCTGTATCTCTATCTACCTGTGTGTTCACGGAGGCGTATGGTGGTGTTTTGGTGATCATTAAGTAGCCGGAGGAGAGAAGATTCTAGACTTCCTGGTTGAACGTCCGGCCGATTACTCTCTGATATTTATATTAATGGACAGAAGATCTAAAGATGTGGTGGCGGTGGTGTATGGCGTGGTGGTGTGTGGCGCGGTGGTGGTGTGTGGTGCTGTGAAGAAAGAAGAAAGTGGGAGAGTGTGATAGGAAGTGAAAGGTGAGGTGGTCATATTCTTTTATAATCTTAAGGGGTATTTTGGTCTTTTTAACACTCACTTAACAAAAAATCTTAACACTGTTAGTTAAAAGGACACAAATAGAAACGATCTGCAAAATTCAGGCCAATAATAGAGAGAAAATAAACATTGGTACTTAAGTGGAGACAATTTGCAAAACGCAGAGACAAAAACCGAGATTAACTCAAATTTTTGTATGACATTATTTTTTTAAAAAGATACATTATAACATCGATCATTTTATCCTCTTTAATATGAGTATAGTCTTGCTATACTTTTTTTAATTAATATTTTTTAAAAAAAGTCTATGTGTTGTGCGTATAACTTACGTGATTATTAATTGTGTAATTACGAAAATAACTTGCGTAATTATCATATAACTTGCGTAATTATAAATACAACTTGCATAATTATTTTTTATAACGTGAGTAATGTTTCTTTGCGTAATAATAAATATAACTTGCCTACAAAATAGATATAACTTGCGTAACTATGAATATAACTTGCGTAATTATGTACCTTTTATGTGTAATTGTAGCGCGGGCGAAACTACCCCTTCATGTGTCACGCCCTGATGACTTCATACGCTTCTCACGAAAATTATACTTTGTATAGTAAACGGCCTCTATGCATATAATATATTATAAATTTAAAAGAGTATGAAATTCACTCTTTTTAGAGGAATCACTAAAAGTTGTGTAGTAATTACATTAAATACGTGTAGACTAATTACTCTCATATGAACTTTTTTTAATTATTTATGTCTTTTTAAATGATATTTTTCTTTGTTTAACTTAAGTAAACAAGGTTGGCTTTCATATTTTTCCCATCTGAAATTAAAGGAAGCACTAAGCAGATGAAAAACATTTAGAGCATAGAGAAGTGTTCAACGTGGTGAATAAAGTTGTAAAAGAGTTAGAACTCATTAGTGAAAAGATTAATTTCACTTGGAAATGAATCATAAATAGCAAAGATAAAATTACAAATATCAAACTTTATAGAAATAACTTTTCATTTAACACCTCTAAAACTATAACTATGAACTTTTAAAAACCTAAACTTGAAGTTATAATTTTAATTAAGGCTATTTAACCAGTTTGTTTACTTTAAGTTTGTTAACATTTAACCTGTTAAATATGAAGTTAACTTGTCATGTTCAAGTTAACCCGTCTATTAAATCATTTGGGTTGACCCGTTTAATTATCTAATTATCGTTATGTCATTTTTAAAGTCGTGCAAGTAATTAAAATAGCCCCTAAATCAAAGTATCATAACACATTATGTGGCATTTATGACAGGGTGTTGCCTTGTAACTTTTATATATATTATGTATAGAACCCAAAACAAGCTTGAAAAACATGGTCTGACGCTAATTGACGGAACCAAATTTTAAAATATATTACAACTTAGAACTAAATAATATAAGATATTATTGGTTGGGTTTAGTTTGGTTTAGTTTTTTTTATTTCATGTGAGAAAAGGAAAAACTTTAGTCTCTTTACAACTAATCAATATTATTATTTTAAAGAAATAAAATCCTATTTTTGGTTAAGACAAACATCGAATACGTTATATAATATTTGTCTATTACTTTACTTAGCAAGGGAGGTTTGTCACCCATGCATGCTTTGAAGGTAAAAAGTCTCATGCACTTATATATATTATTAATAAAAAAAACTCACGCCCACACACATGCATACGCATGAGTACACACGTGTTTATATAAGTGCATCTTTTGATATTTTAGTTGCATTCGTTTATATTAAAAACATTACAATTATATAGTGTTAAACAGAAAGGTTATGAATAGTAAGTTACAAGGTCTTGAATTACATGAAATTATAAGTTTTTAATAGTATAATTATTTTTTAACATATTTTGTTTCTCTTATATTTTTAACATAGTGTTAGGAAAAATTCTCCTGTTTATGACATAATTTTTTTAACCTAAGTTTTTATATAAGTTTTATTCAAAACCAAAGCAGTCTAAATATAATATATTTTTACCGCCATTGCGACATGTATTTTTTCTAGGTTTCAATATCAAAAACTGAGCTGCGGTAACACGCATGCACAACCCATTACTAGTTAAATGTGCACAACCCATTACTAGTTAAATATTAAACAACAGCTTGTGATGTTTCGTAATATGGGTTGAGAATTGAATAAGATAATTTCATATTTATAAAGTTCAATTGTGTGCAACTTTCAAAACAGGAGTTAGGGGTCCACAAAGTAGATGACATAAAAGTCTGATGTGCCAAATCCATTTTGGCCAGTTCATCATGCCTAAAAACTCTTTTGGGGATCTGATTTTTAACCAACCCGATTTTTAAATATATAAATTTTCTTAACATGCGCAAACCTTAGAAAGATTTTAGTATTTTAATCTTGCTTAGAAAATCAACTACATTTATCTTTTTACTTTTGATACGTTTGGTTTCTTTGCCCCACAAGCTGTGAACTTTATGAACAGGATTCAACGGGTTGTGCGTAGTAATTTGTCAACATTTAAGTCCTAAAGTTTTGTTTTTAATAAAATTGATTTTGATATCAAAAAAAGGTTGCAGTGCAGTTTGTTACTCGTTTATCTGTCTCTTTGTTATAATCATTTGTTTCATACAATCAAATATATTGAAAGCAAATAGAATTGTAAAACACTATGACAAAAAATAATAATAACTTAATCATATATTGTAACATCGGTACCAACTAAATAAGACGCATTCCATATACAAATTGGTGCAAATTATTCACTCGGTAATATGTTATTTGTATTTAACACATGTGTTTCTTTATTTTTCATTAGATTATTGCTTGTATATGTTTAGTAAATGTGTCTTACATTCATCGTAGTATGATTGTATTATAGAACATAATAACATGGTATCAATATTTATACCTAATAAAATTAGTAAACGTTTATGTCACGTGCCATAATTTTATGAGTTTATCATTATATTTCTGTTTTTTCTATGATTTTTAAATTATATGCTTCACTTAAAAATTGTAATAATTTACTTATATAAATTTTACATTTAAAATTAATATGTTTACTCTGTTATTTAAGCTTTGATAATCTTTTTCATTAATTATTGATTATGTTTTGGTTGTACATATATGTTTTTAAAACTTATCTTTCACATTTACATGTTTGTCACTTATTGAATATCAAATTAAAACTTGGCTTGTACGTATTTGAGATTGAACATGTTTTATTACTTTCTAAATTTTCCTTACCAACTATTTAATTTTTTCTTTATTTAATCCATTATATATATATATATATATATATATATATATATATATATATATAGCAACCTCTTTTGTTGTAATTATTTGCAGGAAAAACTTTACAAAACAGTAAGCAAGTTTTAGTGTTGCAATTAAGTCACTTAAATTTTTATTTGTTTCAATTAAGTCACTAAAGTTTTAATAATATTCAATTAGGTCACTAATATTTTTTTTGTTACAACCAGGTCATTAAATTTTTAAAAGTATTATAATTAGGTTACTTATATTTTTAATAATTGTTTTAAATAATTCACAGTTTTTTTCAAAATAATTTAGTTTTTTTAAAATATTGTTAATTATTTTAAAATTTTAAGTTTTTAAAACTTTTTTTAACTTATGAATGACTTAATTAGAATAATTTTTAAACTTTAGTGATCTGATTGAGACAAAAATTTTATGAGTAACTTAATTAGAACAATACTAAAATTTGATTACTATTTTACAAAGTTTTTCATTTTTCGCACTTCTAGAGTATTAATCCTTGAATTGGCTATTATTGCTTATTTGACGCTAAAGTACTCTAGTATCTTGTGGTCGAAAATATAAAAGCTCAAAGTAGCAAATTTGTATGTTGATAGAAGAATACAATGTATCACGACGTAATCGCTACGTACCAAAACGAATTTGTTTTCTTCCAAGGATCCGAATTTAGGGTTTTTTGAAAATAAAGATAGAAAAGATTGTGACATATTGATTGGTCGAACTCAAAAGAGTGTGTCAAACCGGTACAATTGCACTTTCACTTTTGCAAAAGTTGGCCAACTTCCTTTGCTTTTTTTTGGATTTCTAAGCAGAATAATATTGGTATTTATGGACCACAATTACAACACTAAGTATAAACGATTGACTAAAACCAAAGCAAATCGTGCAAGTTACAAGTTTGATTGAAGCTAAAGGTTTATATTTTCGGTTTTATAATCCATTTGTACCAGAAATGAATTATGTATTATTTGGTTCTCAAATATTGGTTTATTGTAATCAACCAAGTACGGTCTACAAACATATGAATTTTTTCATCAGGGTCACTTTTTTCCCGTGATCAATTTTGTATCAACTCAACATTTAAATTTGTTAGGATATTGAAACAAGAATAAATTACAAAATTATCCTTTAAGTATGTTTAAAATTATAGATCTTGTTCTTAAACTTTAATAATTACACTGCTCGTCCTTTCTTTAAAATTTATCACGCTTTATACCATTTCTACTAACTGAAATTAACTTTTTCAGTTAGTTTTGTGTGAATGTACCATTTTACTCTTATTCCTTAAACGAGGAAATCTGCAAATTTCCTCAATCTTTTACTTTTTTTCATTTTGTTTTTATTTTATTTACTTTATCTTTTTTAAACATTTTTTATTTTATAAACTTATCTGAAATATTATTACTTAATTATGTTTTTTTATAAAATATACTTTTATCTATAGGTTTTTTTTAATTTATTATATTTTTTGTTTTTAAAAAGTAGTTATCTACCTTTCTAATCATACAAGAACAAGATGGAGAGCTTAAAATATAATTTTTTATGTTATAAAATTTAAACTAGTAATCGATTTTATTTCATCATCTATTTTTTTGTTACCTTTTTGGTATAAGAATTTTCTACTATTTTATAAAGTTTGACTTACGGTTTATATTAGAAGCCTATTAGAGACCGTATACTTTAGTATATGACTTTTTACATTTTACTTGGTTATAATTATTCTAAGTTGAGCTATATGTATAATTAAACGTAGATTAATATATGGAGTATTTAAGTGTTTTTACTGAAAAATGTTCAATAAACTTAATCGTAAAACCAAACCAAAGCAAACTCTTAGTAATTGTTTGGTTCGGTTTCATTTTATTTTTAAGTGGTTTGGTTTTGATTTACATTGGTAAAAAATCATTATTAACAGTTTAAATAAAATCATGAATAAAATTACATTTAATAACAAAAAATTGAATGATTGTTTATTTAAAAACTCCGAGTAGTTCTTTAGTAACCTTTTAGTATATTTTATTTTAAATTACAGTTACGCACTATCACACTATATTTATATTTAAAAACAAACCATTTGATTGAATACGAAAAATTAAAAATTCATATTATAAACAAAAATCTTACTTTCTCCAACCGATTTCAAATATAAACCTTAAACCAAATAACTTGAAACGATTAAAAAATCTTGTACCAAAAAAGTTAAAAATCTAGTTGTCTAATTTCTATTAGTTTTATTACAAAGGTAATGAACAAATTGAACAAATAAAAAAATTATAAGAAAATAAAAATCTATAAATAAAATTACATTTTATAAAAAATAAAACTAAATTATTACTAATATTTATGATTATTTCTTTAAACAAAAGGGTCTAAAAATAAATAAAAGTAAATAAAATAAAATTAAAATAATAAATAATTAATAATAACACATTTCGTTATTTATGGGTTAAGGACAAAGTGACAATTAAGAAAATAAGTTTATTAAAATAAAAGTGGTTAGAAAAGAGAAAAAAATTAAAGAGAAAAGTAAAGTAAATAAAATAAAAACAAAAAGGGAAAATAAAAGATTAATGAAAATTACAAATTTTGTCATTTAAGGGGTAAGGATAAAATGGTCCTTTACAAAAACTAACTAAAAAGTTAACTTTTGTTAGTAAAAAGAACATAAAGCGTGTTAAGTGTTTAAATAAATGATGCTCAGTGTAATTATAAAAGTTTAAGGATTCATAATTTTAGTTATACTTAAAGGACAAAATTTATAATTTACTCTTGAAACAAATAATAGAATGCAAGGCACTAAAGAGTACATAACAAATATAATCGTCGTTAAAAATTATAATTTTAAAATTAATAATTTCATTAGATATTGAAAAAAGATATTACATTCGATGGTTTTTTTTCTGTGTTTCATCTTTTGAAAACGGTTCATTACATTTTTAAACATTCTTAAATAACTCTTTTTTATGTAGAAAATGCACGAAGCATTTATATATTTAACACTCATCCAATTAACTAATTTCTTGTTATGACATAAATAAGAGCAATGAAACGCTTGTTAACAACTCAATATTTGGTAACATGTCGTAATGTCACAATCATTTGTTCCTTTAAGATATTTCCTTTGACTTGTAAACTAATATAGAAAATACTATCATCGTCGAATTCATTAAAAAGATGTTATAATACTTCTAGTGTAAAACAATTAGAACCATCTTTGGACCTTTAATTTGAAGACGTCGTTGGATCATGCACCTTGGTTGATGTACTTGAATAGCAAATTTTAGGTTTAACAAATAATTGGAGGAAGTTGGTAATTCGATTGTGTATGGTTCGACCGGTGTAACAATCGGTTGTAATTGTTTGATGATTCATGATTATAATACATTTACATAAATATATATTTCAAACTAGCTTTTGTAAACCCGTGTATTACACGGGTTTAATAAATAGAATATGAATATAATAAAATTTTATTAGTTATAAAACGAACTTATAAGATATGATATTACTGAAATTACGTAAAAGTAAGGAATATAAGTAATAAAACAATAATATCAACTTTTTAAATTTTTATTTTTAATTTCTGTTTCCAAAAAAATAAACATATTATTCTAAAACAAACCATATAAAAATATCATATTTAAAAATTTTCTTATTATAACTCCCAAATTTATTTAGTGTTGGTTTTTAAAAAATTTACTTTTTAAATACACCAAATTTAAATTATTTCGTATTTTTTAAAAAGTTTGCTATTTTAGAAAAAATTATTATAAAACTTTATTTATTTATAAATAACATTAATAAACTTATCTCTATTTTAAGTTATTAAAAACTATTTTAATCTAAAAAAGTATTAAAATAATAATATTAGTAATTACAGTAATTATTTAATAGGAGAGAGAAGCAAAAAAATTTTGATCAAAAAAGATTGTGGTACTACCACATGTCATCCCAAATTACTCTTTATTAGAGTATGAAAATATGAATTAAATCATCATAATTATAATACATATACATCATGTGTTACATGGGTGGAATAAATAGAATATGTTAAAACTATTAGTTTTATGAATATTTTATTTTCTAGATGTTATTAGGCATTGGTGAAATAAAACTATAACAAATATCTAAAAATTATAACAAATTATGAAATTAGAAACTATTACTCCATATTTAAAGATAAAATATGTCTAAAATCATATTAATTAGTATGCATTAATAAAATATTAAAATAAAAATATTTATATTTTAGATGTTTGATAGTTTAGTTTACTTATTTAAAATAATAATCATTTAATATGGGAGACAAGAAACACACACACATACACACACACACACATACACACACACACACATACACATATATATATATATATATATATATATATATATATATATATATATATATATACACACACACACACACACATATATATATATATATATATATATATATATATATATATATATATATATATATATGTGTGTGTGTGTGTGTGTGTGTGTGTGTGTGTGTATATATATATATATATATGATGACATGTGTGTATGTGTTTATTTTAGTAAAAAAAGATAATTTGATTGTTTTTATAAGTTTTGTATTTATTATGAGAGACATGCAGTAAAATAATGACACATGTTCTTTAATATTCTAGAATGATGACACGTGTTATTAAAAACCTTTTTTTTATTATATGTTATAAATATAGATATAGATTATAGATACATATATACTTCAAATATGAAAAAAAATATATCAAAAATAGGTTAAACTTTAAGTTTCAAAAGAGACCGAACCGTAAAATCATAAAAACCAAACCATCTAAATCTCAAACTAAGTCAAAAGTACCTCCTTGTTTTGCTTTCATGTATATAAGAAATTTACTCTAAGAAAAAATAATCATAACGGAAGAACGTTGAATGACATGAAATTCCAAAGGTCGACATCAATCTTTTCATATATAATTTTTCCACATATAAAGACTATCGTATTCACATGTAACATGTGAATATTTAATGATTGGACACTTTTTTGGATCCAGATTTTTAAGTATGTTCTTTTTTATCCAGATATTTAAATATATATCAAGTACTAACTTATCATTTTCATGTATACCGACATATAACTCATTAGTTACTTTTTCATATGTACGCATAATATAATAACTCATTATTTACTTTCTCATATGTACACATAATATACATTCGCTAAGGCTATAAAGTAGCAGATGACATTGCAAGCTGCTCATGAATTACTCGAGATGGTTAGGTTTGTAAACCAACCAGCCGCTTCCAATTCCAAATTTAAATATCATGAACTACGAACCCGCATAACATGTCCTAGTCTGATGTAGCCAGGTTTCAAGTCGGTAGGCCATTGCAACATTTGGACCGTTCGATACACACCCCTAAATCCCACCAAGTGTGATACACACCCCTAAATCCCACCACTAAATATACGCGACAACCTACTCAATCTGCATAAGAGAATTCTGCACGCTTTCGAAAGCCCTTTTTTCATGAAAACACCACTTATTGCACAACAATACTTAAAAACAAAACAACTCGCGTAGAGAAGCCTGAGATATCTCAATATATATAGTCAAACCATAACACACTTGTCAAACGAAATAGATAGTATAGTTATAAATAGCAGTAGCTACCTTCAACGCGTTTCATCACACCACAAGAATCCATCCAAACATAGTGGAATCCTTAATTGAAGTACTTGCAATCGATTAAACAAACGAACAATTGATGAACATAAAGCAGATACAGTGAGGATTTTCTTCGTCGTTCAATACCTTCCACGCCACTGCTCTCTCATACGAAACGGGCCTCCCCATGATAGATGAACACACTCCCCCTTGAAGACACGTGAAACCCTACCACCAAATACAATATCATTATCGTCGTTCTTTGTATAGGGGGCAATTTCAACATGTTTACTTGTAACTTGTAAGCAAGTCAATTTGGGTGCAATATTGCCCTAAACGACTAACAGCGTCACGACTTGGTATGTCATGGCGGGAGGCAAACAGACAAACATAATCAGCTTCGATCGCGAAATCACTATTGTTCTTTACTAATGAAATTAGACTAGCTATCTATTTTAATGCACTTGTTTATATTTTACTAACGCTACTGTTTATGATGATTACAAACTCTTGAACTCGCCAACAGTCGTGTTGATACTTTTACTATGCTTTTCTCAGATCGTTACTAGCAGCTGCCGTAAGAGCACGCATGAGTCATGCATACTTTGAATAAACATTTATCTGTTTTTGACTTACCACATACTTATATACTTTGGTTTGAGCGCGTGTTTTGCACAATTTACTTTTAGTACTTTATGTTTGAAATATTTACAAAACGCTTCCGCAAATGTGTTATAGTTTCAAACTCTGAATTGTTTTAAGTATTGCATATAGTGTCATTCTGAGTAACTAATGACTGGGATCCTGGTTTGTTCACTCGCCTCGCGGTAAAACCCTGCACGTGGATTTTGAGGGTGTAATAGTAACAAAACAATATAAAAATTTTCAACTTTTCTTATCGGGTCGGTTCGGGTCTTAATATAATTAAATTGGATTAAAAATGTGATGTGATCTGTAATTCTTGAAGAATAGTAACAAAGGAAATAAGTGATTGAGACTAAAGATCAGTGACCAGTCCCGTGATCTAACAACTAGAAGAACCAAGAAATGGAGAATGGTTATTGAGGATTGCTAGTGAACGCATAGTAACAGAGAGTATGGAGAAGAGACTAGAGAGAACTCGTTATTTGTCTAACAAATAAGTAGAACACCTTCTCCATCTAACTAGCCACCTTTTCACATTTTCCTTTCTAAACTTGAACACCCATTTGTCTAACAAATAAGTAGAACACCTTCCCATTGCAACTGTCAAGTTTGGTGTTACTTTTGAAAATGTCAATAGTCTTAACATAAGAGTCCAAATGCCACACTTGTTCTCTAACAATCAAACCTGCATAGTACTCTTCCACCGTACCAATCTGTTTTGGCATTTCTTTCTCACCCATAGAATCAACGTATTGTGTCATTGTTTCCATGAATTTTGACCCAACAGCCTCAACCTACTCTGTTTCCACGATACACACCCCTAAATCCCACCACTAAATATACGCGACAACCTACTCAATCTGCATAAGAGAATTCTGCACGCTTTCGAAAGCCCTTTTTCATGAAAACACCACTTATTGCATAACAATACTTAAAAACAGAACAACTCGCGTAGAGAAGCCTGAGATATCTTAATAATATATAGACAAACCATAACACACTTGTCAACCGAAATAAATAGTATAGTTATAAATAGCAGTAGTACCTTCAACGTGTTTCGTCACACCACAAGAATCCATCCAAACATAGTGGAATCCTTAATTGAAGTACTTGCAATCGATTAAACAAACGACCAATTGATGAACATAAAGCAGATACAGTGAGGGTTTTCTTCGTCGTTCAATACCTTCCACGCAACTGCTCTCTCATACGAAACAGGCCTCCCCATGCTAGATGAACACACTCCCCCTTGAAGACACGTGAAACCCTGCCACCAAACACAATATCTTTACCGTTGTTCTTTGTATAGGGGGCAATTTCAACATGTTTACTTGTAAGCAGGTCGATTTGGGTTATGTTTTGCTTCTAATGAGTGAATTGATCGGGAAAATAAAATAGCTAGAAAGGAAACAAGTGAAACGGTTCGAAAATTCATCAATGTATATGTTCATGCATAATGAACAGCAAATCACTTTACTCAAAGAATTAGATTATTATCATGATAAATTTTCTTTGTAATTATATTAATACAAATATTCGGGGACAAGGGGTGAAACGACCTCTCGATCTACTTACTGCAGCCCAGTTTAAAAGAAATATGAAAAGTGCCCTTTTTGTTGGGTTTTTGGTACTCTCTCCAATGGATCAAATGAGAAATATAAAAACAGCTAAGTGAATGGATCGAATCGCCGAATCCTCCAATTGTATTTTTTACGCATATAACTTACTATATCATTTTGTTCAAATAACTAGACTATTATTGTATTAAAAAAGATTTGGTGATCATATTAATAAAAATCTTTAAAGACGGATGCAAGTTTGACCCGTTTAGTTATAAGCAGGTTGAATTGGGTTATCTCTAATAGGTCTAATAGATATAATAGAAACTTAGATAAAACATAAATATGTCGAAAGGGCTAAAAATCCCCGAAGTAAGGTTTTAATGCATACAACTGACTACTAAATCACTTTAGTGAAATAATATTATTGCAATAATATTCTTTACATAGTTAAGAAATAAGAAGTTTTAAGAATTGAACAAAAAGTGTTTCGGGTCAATCCAACATGACCCGTTTTGACTGTACCAAAAGTTTACCATTTTTGACCCATAACCCAACTTATCAATCCACCTATTTTGTCACCTCTAGTCCTACGAGTCATCCAAAAGCACAAGTAACTCAAGAAAACGATCGGCAAACCTGTTGCATTATCTGTGTGAATTCTGTGAAAAGACCTTTTCGCCCATGCTCATCAAGAACTCTCTCCAAACTTATGTCTTGAAGCGCAACCAAGGTCGTCTCAAGCATATCTAAGCCAGCCTGGTTAGCAAATGTGAACACGGGCAATGCCTGCACAAAAATTCTTATAAGCATAGCAAGAATAATATTTTAAATAATAATTTTATTTGCACGGTATAATATAAGATATAATGGAATATTATTCACAGATTGTAATTATTGTATAAGAAAGTGACCTTAAGAGAGCAACACATGATTGCATCTGAGTGGTTCCAAAGTGATTTCAAAATGTTTTCACTTCCGGATTTAAGCAGCTCCACACCCAAGTAACAACTGCCATAATATTGGGAAAAAAATGAAAACCGACATCAACATATTATATAAGTATAAAATTTCTACACATTTATAAGTGAAATAATTGTTCCCACAATTCTAACCGCAATGGATTTATCACTCCAAATTGCAATAAATTTCATGCTTTTATCATTGTATACAATGATCGTTTTTTATAACGAAGTTTCCTTCCGTTACCATTTGGTGCAAATTCACCTCCTACGACTGGGGAAAAGGTGACATGACACCCGTTTTTTGCTATGCTGTAACTGGTAGAGAGGTGATGTGGTAACAAAATAACATTTTGTTACATTAAATGGTTAACGAAATAATAGTTTGTTAGAACAGTGAAAGTTTGTTGTATAAACAAACTTTTTACAACTTAATGCATTCTTTTACCATTGCACATGTGAACAATTTTCACATCATTACAGCATTGAAGAAAAAACAAAAAATTCCCTTTGTCGCAAAAATAATTTTTTCATTAGCATAAAACACACAATCTAATATACGTAAACTTGATGCGTAGTTTAATTTGAGAATGTCAATTTTACACTTAAATGTATTTAACATACCAAATGACTTGGAAAACTTGAAAAATGTAATGAGAAGAGTAATAAGGTAGATTTTGGATAAATAGCAAAATTGTAACTAACTAACTACCCATTTTTATAATGGACAGTTATTTGGGGGTAAAGTAACTAATTTAGAAACATGGAGAATATTTTCAGACAAACAATGTATATAAATTGTATTTTTGTTGAGTTGACGCAAGTAAAACATGGAATTGGTAATCATTTCACCTGTAACTGTGGGAAATCCATCGAGCCAAAATTTGCGCTTCAGGAGTGCCTAATGGTGCATGCAGGGCACCATTAGGGTTCAAGTTAGGAGATAGAGCTGATGCAACCCTTTGAACCGAAGATATAATGGATCGAACATATTGACGGGCTATGGTAGCAACAGTTTCTTGCATGTGACTCTCACATGCAAATTCAAATGCCATTGTCACCACAGATCGTGCAGAGCCACTAGTAACATTATGATTACTTGAGACTTTTGTCCCGGACCCACCAATTTCAAGAGCAGAAGCGAGATCGAGGGTGCGATTGGGACTCGAACCATCCTGCATTTTATATAAGTAGATAATAAATTGGCTTCTATTTTCATGGCGTAAGTAACTGAAATAGTAACGAAGAGACAGGAAATGGTGACATGAAACTATGAAAGAGTGATACTGATTATGTTTTCTCTCAAATAGTCCAACTCTTCTTTTTATTGATAAATAAAAAATATAAAACATGTTTGGCTACATGCATCCTAACCTTAATTGGGTCAAGAGGAATGATACGAAAACCAGAAGGCAAAAGGGGTGCGTCATCAGCAAAAGAAGCATCAATGGGAGCAAATATGAGCTCAGCGCACATGCCAACGGCAGTCTCATCCATTCCATTGCATAGCTATTATAAATGAAGTTACAAAAAAGGTATTAGATGTCACTGTTCATGTGCAAATCAGTGACCTTTAATCAATGTTCCAACAAAGTCATTAAAGTTTATTTTTTGTACTGTTGAGGTCATTGATGTTAAGATATATGGCTCGTTCTAGTCAATTTTGAAACAGGTTAACCATATAATCTTTGAAGTTATTTTATTATCACTAATATTTTGTTTCATTTATACCAATTTTGATCAAAACCGTGTCAAACGATGAAAATAGCCATAATAAAAAAAATTCGAATACCTTGCTGCCAACATGCATTAACAACAGTAACCATTTCAAGAGTATTTTGGTCAATTTTTTAAAAATGATTAAAACAAAACACATTTTACTTAATTCGATGACCCAAATGGTAAAAACTTTAATGGCCCTAACGGAAGATTAATGAAAGTTTGTTACTATTTTATGTAAATAGACCTATCGAAATATAACTGTGAGAGAACACATACTTGCAGGAGAATCATATCTCTTGGTATTAAGGATTCTTCAGGACAATGCCCAACACCCTCCATTTTAATAACCTCCAACAACTACAGAACACAAAGAGACATAATCAAACAAACATTAAAATTCAAAATAAATTAATAGATTCGCCACACGTGCACATGGTGTAAGAAGTGAGAATTTTCTTTTAACTTTCGTTACTGTGGAGTGAAAAGTTAGATTTACTCAATTCTTGTGTGCTTAAAAAGTGAAATTTGGAAGCAATTAGCCACAACACATTTACACAAAAATGAAGTGTGTCTATACTCTATACTAATTCTACTCCCCTTTTTAGATATTTAAAGAATATTAGTGGAAACAACTAATGTGTTTTCGCAAATTCTATGGAGCATAAACTTATAACTTGAAAATAGTAATTTCAATGAACTCTTTAAATATAAAAATGGATCAATTCAGGCTTCTATTCCTTAATGACAGGTCAAATAGGTAGAACACATAAACTATATCCAAATGAAACGGCCAGATTAAGCTTGTCAGAAGTCGCGTAACGTTTATTCAAATGTTAACAATCATTTTATTTGAAAGAAAGTGCACTAATCTTATAATATGGTTCTAAATCTATTTGCTATATTGATTATTTATAGAGTTCAAACAAAAAATGGACAAAAATTATTGTGGTTATCCAACTGGTCACCGACCCCACCCACATTGACCCGTACATAAACTGTACTTGTTTTGACCCATTACTTGAGCTGCTAGTTTTTACTATCATCCAAAAATAACTATATAAACAAAATGGTTGTAAAATTAATAAATGATATGTGATCTCAACTTGCCTCTTCATGCTCAACCATGTGGGCCAGGGGAAGAATCACTTGACCCCCAAAATTACCAATTCGCCCCCCTGGTAGGCTACATGGACCAAGTTTAACAGCCGCAGCCGAATAAGCATCAATGTTGGTATCTGCCCATTCTGAACGGTGTTCCCTCAAAAACCTAAGTAGGAGAGCTGGTGGAACATTCTAGAAAATACAGAAATTTAGCATAAAAAATGAAAATGTTGCAGCAAAACAAGCATAGCAGTGCCTAACAGCATTTTTGATCCGTGACTATGAATTGGTTGATTCAGGATATGCTTTATCAGTGGTCAAACATATTATATGTAAGTTAGGCTATTATTGCATAACTTACCAGGTTAGGACATAATTCCAACATATAGTCTAAGGCCGCCAAAAGTTGTTATTAATACATGACTTGGTAAATCAATTTATTCAAAATATAAGGATATTATTGAAATAATATAATTTTTTGTACTCATATTCATGAGCAAACACAAATAATATGAAATCATATTTGTAAACCAACTTACAGTTTGTTACCAATTTTAGTAACCGGCCTCACTTAACTGATTCTTCCAATAAAAGATGCTTAAATGAAAAACTTAAAGATATAGTTATTTAAGAGTTAAAAGAATGATCTTTTTTATACAAAAACATTCTTGATCCTTCCTTGTACTAGTCTTCTCGGCTGGAATCAAAAAAGATTTATTTATATTTAAAATTACTCATCAATGACATTACTGGATGACATATGGCATATACACTCAAATGGTAAATAAGATGCCACGTTAGTAATTTTCTAAAAGTTTGCAAATTAACCAGGTGAATCGTTTCTAAAATCTGTAATATAATGGAAGTTGCTTTTATATTTTGAGCTTAAATTAGAAGACGTGCTAAAATCAGAAAAAAGTGAAGTTCATTTTGGTGTGTTGCTCAATTTGAAACATTAACAACTTACATCAAAATTACAGTTATTTGAAAACAAGTGTGTCGTGCAAACCCCGTTTCAACCCATACCAAAAATCTTGTATGACCTGAACCCATTTTGAACTTAACACAACCTGCCTATTATGTCAACTCAAGTATCTAACCTGTAAAAGCATTGATGCTTTCGCACACAAGACTGCATTAGTAACTGACGAATACCCATTTGCAATAGGTAAATTCAATCCCATAAGCTTTTCAGGTGAAGAGTTCACAAGAATGGTGACATCATCAACCCCATCATTAGCCATTAATGACCACCCCTCATCATTAAACCCATTGAGAGCCTCATTGAAACCCCTGCTTAACCTCTGGCTAAGTGCCCTTAGTGCTGCAGGTCTTCGGCCCCAACTGTTAGGGGCACCCGATTGTGAAACTTCAAGAGCAATTTGCCTAAGCTGGCGTAACGCCTATTAAAGTACCAACTATTAATTCGAAATTATATATGAAACAATTTAGGGGTGTTCATCTAGTCAGGGTCTGGTTTCCACATCTTCTAATTGGATTGTTCGGGTTTGAAAATTTACAGCTTGATTTAAAAAAAAAAACAAATTCACATTCATACTCTTTTTCTAATTCAGTTCAAATGGTAAGCTGATTTCAACTGATTTTGTTACTTTAGTCCCATGTCCAAACTGAATTTCAAAAAGAAAATTTAACAAATTACAATTATGAATTTAAACTACTCAAAACACAAAGAGACAAATTCTTAGTTTCCAAGTACTCAAATAAATATTTCTAGTGTTCTCTTTTTCCAAATCATAAAGAAATATATTCATATTACTACATCAATTAATTATACATACACACACACACACCCACACACCCACACACACCCACACACCCACACACACACACACACACACACACACACACACACACACACATATATATATAGATATATATATATATATATATATATATATATATATATATATATATATATATATATATATATATATATATATATATATATATATATATATATATATATATGATAGATATATATATAAATACAAAGAGTTGTTAAATAAATAACCAATTTTAAGTAAAGAATTGTCCGCATAAACACCCATACATATCTCAGTTTTGTATCATAATCCACCCTCTCTCTCTCTACCATTATATGTGGTGTACAAGTGTTTATCCCGTTCTTGCAGGTCTACAATAAAATTGGTTCTGTATTTAACACACCTAGTATATATACATACTTATATATACATATACATATATTTATAATTGGATATATATACATATACATACTTATATATACACACATACATATATTTATATTTGGATATATACACACACACACGCATACATAATTACAATTAAAAAATCAAAGTCAATTCATAAACCTTCAGTTCAGGTTTAACCTGATTCAGTTTCAAATATAGAATTTGACTCGGTTCTAATTTCGGATTCTTCGAGTTGCATTCGAATACCAAACACCCCTGTGAAGCATTACTGAACACATGAAATGTATTAAACTGTTAATTACCATCATTGTCATTTTTTGAGCAAGCATGGCTGATGATTCGTATAATGGACGCAAGACTTCTGGCACACTCCACGCCTAAATATTAAAACAAGTATTAAATAATTATAGTGTATATAAAACTTTATGCTAATATACGTGATAAAACACGTAACGGGTCAAAATCGGCCTAAGTCAAATAAAGTAATCTTAGAATACGATTGGTTTGGGTTGACAATCAAAACACTTTTATTCCAGTTATTTAAAAAGGAATTATAAAGTATTAATGAGTTAAGCATGATTGCAAAAAATATATTACATTAACATTTCAATATTTAATTAACTAAAACTTAGAAAGATGTATGCACTAAGAACACACTTTAATAGACTTTCAGCCTGTTGCCCATTGGAACTGTTTCCTTAAGTTGAAATTGCCACATCTAGTAAATAGTTTACGTAACAAAACAAATTAAAACAGTTTGGGTTTGGATTGACCCATCACCCACCTACACCTTTTTTGTCCATTTTCTTAATTCAAAAGAAATTAGATACCAGTACAGAAACCCACATTAAAAATATGATCAATTCTTTTATTCAAAGTTAGGATGGTTTAGACACTTGTATATACTTTAGCTCATTTTCAAACTGATCAAATCATTTGGCCCGTTTCCTTTTCAACACTTAAATAGCATTATAAAATCAACATGTTACCAAAACAGATATTGACCTATTCTAATAAGTATTATACACAGTTTACCTCAAGATTCATATGATCCACAATATGAATAATCGAACCACCTTCAGAGGGTCTAATTAAGTAACCACTAGGCAGCATTTCAGCCCGCACAAAGTTTGGAACTGATGGTATGCTCGGACCATTTTGGGTGTTGGTTAGTGATCTTTCACAAACCTAACCACATATCAAGAATTAAATCCTCAGAATACAATTATGAAGAGAAAAAAAAAGAGAAATTACAAATTGAAAAGAAAAAACATACCACTAAACTGCCATCTTCTGTAACAGAAGTATATCGCAACAACAAGAAGTCACGAGCAGTAGCCAAAGTTGTAGGAGCATAAAGCTACAAAATTAATAATAGATAAATTAGGTCAGAAGAACATAAAAACAAACGGGTCGGTAAGGGCTCAAAATGGGTAACTTTGTATGAGTCAAAGCAAAGTCAGACTGGTTTGACCTGAAACATTTTTTTACGGAAGATTCAGATGCCATATATGATGACAAGAACTAAATTATGTAGCGGGTTTATACACAAAAAATATACTTTGGGTGACTTTCGATATGTTTCCTTTTACGCTGTTTTTTCCTATCCCCATTTGACCAGTTAAAGCTAAAAATAACCAGAAGACAGAAGTATGCAATTAATTGGGTTGAAAATGCTCTGTGGCACCAATAGTAGCAAGTCCTAGCTTTTTTACGAGTATATACTATACACTGTACAATAACAAATTCTATTATATGAGTGCAGTACAATAATATGTTAGGTTTTTTATAGTATTTATAAATTACAAAAAAGAGAATGCATGACTTCAATGTAGCTTTTCCCATGGGTACCAACCCGGATCAAGAATCCTTCGTTGTAATTTTTGGGTCTATTTAGAGATATGAGTAATTTTTTGTTTTTCAAAAAAATAAATTTACCAATTTCAACCCATTGACTTATGAATAGGTCGATCTAAGTTGTGTTTTACCTAGAATAGGTCGAATATTATTGAAAAAAAAAATTGCTCAAAGGGAAGCTCCTCACATATGGGTCTATATACAGTCTCTTAAATCAAAAGATTCAGATTACGTCTTATCAGAATTTTTTGTAATCAAGATGAAAGCCTTAATTATCTATAATAAAATATTAAAGATAGACCAAAAAGAGAGTTTTGAGGTCACCCCAACCAAACATGACCTCTTTTGACCCGTAATAAAAAATGACAAGTTTCCATCCAAACTACATCCCACCCCAACCACCCATCTGGTCACCTCTAAAAAAGATTTACCTGCATGTATAGGATCTCGATGGTTCCACCATTAGCAGTAGGCAGCACATTGAGGATATCAACAGCTCGGCAATCACGAAACCATGAGGGGCGATCCTTGAGGATTTCCACAACCTAAGATACAAAAATCAGAGTCAAGATTGCCACACCTCCGACTCCAGAATAACATATCAAACAAGATAGGAGATGATATGACTAACCCTTGTAGGCTCGAGAGCAACCAAACCACATGCTCGTGCTGCCACTCCAGTGCAACCATGAGAAATAGCAACGATTCCAATGGAATCCGGACCAGGCTGCAAGTCAACATAGACAACAAAAAGTCAAACTTACACGGTTACAAAAAAGATAGTCATTGTAGTCTAAGAGAACCATTTCTACTAGTTTCAGATGGGACCCGCAAAGAATGCCACATTAACAATGGGCACACACATGTGGTACCATTGGAGTCCATTTCCATTAATATTTAAAAGTCTCATAGTACCACAGTAAGTTATGATCATGAAGAAATTCTAGATGAATTACAGACACACTAAATATGAAATAAAAAATTATCATTATTATTCGATTAAAAAATTGTGCAGACCAAGAATACAGGTATCACATTAACTTCCTAGTGCCATATCAGCACTGAAAACCATAAGGGAAGCCGCATTGTTCAAGAAGAAAGTTCTATGAGTGGAAAGAAATTTAAATGTTTCACATATTAGCTCAACTAATGATTTAAACATGAAATACAGAACAATCCTATTATCAAGCAATATTTTGGGTTATATGCTTCTTAATTTGGGTAAAATTTGTATATTACAAGGTCTTTTTCAACTTTCCAGAAACACATTTGTCCTTGAAGACTCTAAATATATGTGTAAAATAATATACAGTAATTATAAACCCATACATCTCTTTGTTGTTTATATGGATGATTAGTTTTTTATCTTTGCTATCCACAACATCTGATACGAGTAAAGTTGACACTTTTAACCCGTTTACCTATTAATGGCTCAATCCTGTTATGTTACAAAGAAAAAGGTCATAGAGGTTGGGGTGCTTTTAATACAATAAATCACTTAAATCAATTTACCCAAAAATAAAATTATCACTGAAATAATATTTGTAATGCTATATGACATTAATTATTGAAAAACATTTAGGTTACAAGGAGAAGGATCAACAGGATGAAAGTCAAGTAAGCAGAGTGGATTTACAATGCACCAAATTTCATAAGTTATTGTATCAAAAAAACTCAAATAATCTTGAGATAATATTTGAAACACTATATATTGACAAAGGGCAAAGAAAGTTATGAAGTACTTTTTTTGACAGGTTACACATCCTGCTCAAAGTGTACCTTTTAATGGATAGAACACCATAAATCCTTTTCATCAAGATTGTGTTATTACTAATATAATATTTTTAATCATACTTGACACACTAATATCTAAAGTTAATTAAATATCTTAGACAAAGTGTTCAAGTCAATCTGACCTGCTTCAAACCAAGTGGAAAAAATTACTCGTGTTGACCCTAACTGTTTTGACCCCTCAAACAAACTGCCTGACTTGCTCATCTTGCAGCATCTAATTATGAATTGATTAAACAGGAGGAATTAAGCATATAATGTTGCAGGATTACCTTCATTCCAGGCATTTGGACCCACTCAATAGCAGTTCCAGTTGCCTTCGAAAGAAACTCTGCTAAAGTTTCTTCTGCAATGGACAAAAGTCTGCATAACATAATAATAAAATATTAAATAATAACAATATAATCAACGCCTATTGATAAACAGTATTTAGAGCGTGAAATATTCTTTGACTAACCCTGCAGGACTAGCATCCCGTGGCGGGTGTTGAGGTGTCAATCGGTGTTGACCATCCGTCACGGCCGATTCACAACTAGTGTCTTTAGTAACAAGTGCAGTCTGCAATATGAAAACCCCGACACATTATTCACAAATAGATTATATGTGTGTGAATAACAAGATTACACAAGTCATTGAGGATGGGGGTTGTTTGGATGTGTTTTGAAGATGATAATTCCCACTTGAATAATGAGAAGTAAACATTTAATTGGTTACACGTAAAGATAGGTATAAGTGATTCTTACATGTTTCTATGAATCTAATAAAAAAGTTGGCTACAAATATGGGTTTTGAAAGTGAATATGTGATCTCAGATAACTGAAATCAGTTAAGCAAGTGTATGAGAATGTAGTATTTGGGTGAGATTCTGTTGCTTAAAGTTGAAATGATAACCTTTTATGGTTTTAAATGTTTTCAAATTTCAGCAATTTAAGTAGTTAAAAGATAAAGATAAGGGTGTATAAATTAATTTTACTCTACAATCCAATAAAAAGTTTTGTCACCGCTAGTACCAAATTAATTAATTATAACAATTACTTGAGACTACTTTTACTTCTAGATAATCACTTTCAAAACTCACATCCAAACACAATAAAAAAAAAGAAAAAAAAAACTAACACTTTGAGTATGTTGCCGAAAGTAACCATTCTCATACACAAGGTGTGACACTTGTTTCTGCAATCTATCATTTTCTTCCATTAAAAGCTTGTTCATGGCTGACAGCTTCCTATTCACAGTTTGAAGGCGGGAAGCTTCTTTCCTCTGTTTTTCTCTACACCTAAACATTGAAAATAACAATCTTTTTTAATCATTCTAATTACATAAATACAAAAGAACCAAACATTAAACTAACAAGAGACTAGATGAAAACCCATAACAAATATATCACAAAAGGGACAACAGATAAACCCTGAGTTACAATAACGACCCATAACACCCTTTATAGATCACAACAAACATACCATAGAAAAACAATCTTTATAAAGATCTTTGTAATTGCATAACAAACAAAAGGGACAAAAATTAAACTAACAGGCAACTATGATGAACACCCCCCCCCCCCCCCCAAACACCTTTTATAGACTACAACAAACATATCAACAAAAAAACATTTTTAATATTTCTTTTTTGTTGTATTTTGTAAAACAAGTAAAGAAACACAAGTTGAACAAATAAGGAATGACAACCCCTCAAAATTTTTTATCAAACATAACAAGCACACCATAGAAAAAAAAACATTGTTAAGACCTTTGTAATAACAAACAAAAGAACCAAATATTGAACTAACAAACAAATATGATGAACATTTGTAAATACTTTTTATAGATTACAACATATATATCACACAAAACAAATTTTTCATCAAACAACAGTGAAAAGAAGCAAAGATTGGATAACAAGGAACAACAATCAGAACCCATAACATATATCACATATCACAATGACAGTTATAACAAAGAAATAAAGACTGAATAACAAGCCACTACAATTAAAACCATCAACAAATTAACTGAAATTACAGCAAAATTCAAAAAAAAATATCTTCTCGATTGCGGAAAATGAAAAGAATTTAATAACAAGCTATTACAACCAAACCCCACAACACATCACAAATTACAACAAACATTTCACAAAAAGAAAGACGTTTTTCTTATCTTTCGATTAAAGAACCAAATATTGAACTAGCAAAGAACTGCAATCAAAACCCACAACATATATCAAAAATCAGTAAATCACATCAATCATTTCATAATAAAAAACCAAAGATTGAACTAACAAAAAAACTACAATCAATACCCACAGCATATCACAAACCACAAGCATTTCACCCCAAAAAAAGACATTATTTTACTCTTTTCAATTACACGACAATAGAAATAACAAAGGATTGAACTAACGAGGAACACAATCAGAACTCAAGAGTCACAACACGTATCACATCAAACACCTCAAAAGAAATGACAAATCTTTCTTTATCCTTTTCAATTGAACAATGAAAGGAACAAAATATTGAAACAACAAGGAACTACAATCAGGCCCAAAACACATATCAAGACTCACAACAATCATTTCACATCTTTTCAACTCTTTTCTTCACAAAACAACGAAAATAACCAATCACAACCCACAGCAACAACAAATTCACACAAAAAAGACAACCATTCTTACTTTTTCACTTACAAAACAATAAAAAGAACCAAGCATTGAACTAACAAGGAGCTACAAGCAAACCCACAACACATATCACAAGTTACTACATTAAAATCACATTACGAATTCAATAAATGGATAATTTTATCGAGTTCAACGCGCACCTTCGATTCTGGAACCATACTTTGATCTGTTTAGGCTCAATGTTAGATAGAATTGGGCATTCACGAATTAGCTGTTGGCGTCGAAGAGAACTCGGTTTCGGACATTCATGATAGAGTCTTTCAAGTGCTTCAACCTGCTCAGGTGTGTAGCGAACGTATTTCCCATTATCCATTATCACCCCTTTACCATCCTTGCAGGACATTGCCATCATCACTCAAAACAAAACCCTTTATATAAACAACAAAGATACAATCTTTTTGCCCCTTTTTTGATCTCCTTTTTCACTAAAACCCCACAAACAGCTGATTAACTCACAACCCACTGCTTATAACACTCTCCCACTTGAAATAATCCTAAAAATAGCAACTTAAAACCATCTTGTTGGCATGTTCACAAATCAAGAACAAGTATTTCACTAAAACCCCTCAAACCAACTGATTAACACACAACCCACTAATTATAACACATCCCCACATGAAATAATGCTAAAAATAATAACTTAAAACCTCATGTTGGCATGTTTACATAATCAAGATTCAAGAACAAATCTTTCACCAAACCCTTCTTTTTTTCTTGCCAATCACACCCTTTTCTGAGCTTTCAATTGTGATGCTTTCAAACCCAAAAGAAAAACCTAAAAATACAACAATCTGCATCGCAATTTAGCTGGCTCCAATCGGCCCTAATATCTGAAACAAATTGATTTCTTGAATCTTTTTCTTGCTAGCGGCTAAAGATTTTGTTTTGCAACAGAACATGATGGGCTATGGGGTTTAGCCTTTAGATTCTCTGAAAGGGAATTTTTAGGGGTTTTGAAGAAGACCCTAGTTCTAAAAAGAGGAAAGTTTGTAGGGCAAAGTGTCTTTTAAAGCTGAAATATTGAATAATAACAGACTGTTTGGATTTGTTGTTACCTCACTTGTTGAATTTGCTTCATTTACTTTACTGTTTTCCATCAATGTCAAAACTGTTATGTATCAATCTTGATTTCAAGATTATATTTTGAATCTTTATGGGTATATGGTTCTTTACCATACTCTCCATCACTACTGTCAATAGCCCTGGATTTCTGTATTAATTACAGATTTGCCATTTGGGAGGTGGAAGAGGGTGTAAGGGATGGATGGCAATGATGTAAATATGTGAGAAAGAAGGGGTAAAGATGAAGATAAAGCGGGAATCAGAGAGATGGGAAAGAAGACATCATGATGATGGTTTTGCATGCGGCCTTGATTCTACTTTCTTTTAAAAAATTTGAACCTTTATATCTGTCTTTTATTATAATATATTCAGTTTAGATTTTCAAAAAACTTTTCTATTTGTTTGTCTGTTTATATAGAGCAATCTATAATTCAATATTATTCACATACTTCGACTCAACAAAGATATGTATTTGTTGATGATGGTTGTCTTTGTGTGAAAAATATTGGATGATAAAATGAATGAGTAAATGTAATGCATATAGAAATAGAATGGATGAATAAATAAAATGAATCATTACATTTTATTATATTGTTTGGTTATCATATGAAAATAAAATAAATTATTATTTTATGTTATTTGTCAGGTAGAAAAATATAAAAGAATAAAATACAAAAGTGGTTATGAAAGTAACAACCAATGGTGATGGTGGCCAGTGATGGTTGGCGATGGTGGTGGTGGCTGGGGGTTGGTGACGATGGTGGTGGGTGGAGCTGGTGACGGTAGGGGTGGTTGTTGGCGGTGGTGGCCGATGGTTTTCGGTGGTAGTTGTTGCTGGTGGTGATGGGGGTGGTGGTTGCCGATGGCGGTGGTGGTGGGCGGTGGCGGTGGTGGTTGCCGATGGTGGACGATGGTGGCGGCGGTGGTGGTGGTCGGTGGTGATCGATCTAGGTGCCCGATGGCGGTGGTTGTGGTGGGTGGGTGGGTGGTGTTGATAACTAAGGATGGAAGAAGGATTGAAATGAAAAAAAAGACTAGTGGATGAAATAAATTTGAGAGAAATTAATCAACCATGTAATAGTTAATTTTATTACCTTCACCAACTAAACATATTTTTTTGTCATTCACCCTCATTAGTTCATTATATTCCACCCCTTATTACTGAGTACCAAACATTACCTTAATGTGAAAAAGCACATGTGGGTACATGCTTCGGGTTCGCACAATTTGAGAAGGTACACCATCCCACGCGACTTGGGTAGGGTAGACGGGTTGAATTTTGAGTTCACTAACTTGCACTTGAACCCATTGATTTTTGTGAGGAATCGATTAGCAACAGCTAGGATAATTTTTGCTTTAAAATATCTCTCTTTAAGTTGTTATTTGGATAATTTTGAGTAAAAATTATATGTCATCTTTAATGGCGTTTATGTTCCTTTTGAGTAAAAATAAGGGTGCTCACTCCACGCTTATGGCTAAACAAATGTTCACCTAATGATGCTTATATAACTCTCTTATGCTGATCAGGTCTGACCATTATTTACAGTAGTTAAGACTTATTTTCATCTAATCCATACGCTTAGAAATTATACAACATTACAAATCAAAGTTTTAATGAGTAGTATATTCAATTAAACAGAATGAAAAAACTAGACTGTGAGCATTGGTTAAGCTTTATGTTTAACAACTGTCCCTTAAAACTCATTTTGGGTCTTCCATAAGAGAACTCAGACGTCTTCTAGGGTTTAATAATCGAGATAGTCTCTAATCAGTTGAAGATAGTTATCACCCTGGATAGCATCGGGCTTTATAGCGTTTTAGCTTTACGGGGGAAAATGAATATGGTGGAACTATTAGAAAACGCTCCTTTCTACTATGTTCTAATGAAAATTAGTTGACGGTATTCTCTCATTTTTTTGTGAATGTGTATAAATTTGTTTTCATCATCATGTTAGAAAATCAACTCCTATGTCTCTCTTATAGTTACACGAAATAGAAAATTGAAACTCTTGTTTGGTATTGTAATAAATAAAATTAAAACGTATTAAAATGAATTTAAGCAGTCAAACAAATTCGTCATTTTATTTAGTGACTTTTGTTAAACTGCTCAGATGGAAACATACAAGCAGTATGAACAACATAACACTTGCAACCCATAGGTAGTGGGTACTCCATCGTAGCTCCACCCCACGAGCAGCGGGAATTGCGACGCAACAACGTGTGAACAATGGTAACTACTCGCACTAGTAGCATGAATAGAGGCGCACAATCAAAACCGCAAATACCATTATGAATGCTCACATACACACTACACATTGTAGGTTATAAATGGATACCCGCCCACACACACACCCCAGTTATAAAGAAACAAAAAATATATAAATACCACTAGATGATCCAAAGTAGAAGAACATGATCAAAACAACAGTGGGCAGTCTACCTTCGACCTACCTTCGACCGCACACCACCAAAGTAGAAGAACATGATCCAAAGTAGAAGAATATGATCCAAAGTAAAAGTTGCAAAAATCATAGCACACCACCTACCTTCGACCGCACACCACCATCACCGACCCACTACCGCCCTTGACCACCGAGTGCCACCACTGTTGTTGCTATTGTTGTCGCATACTCCTATCGGCGTGTCACCGTTGACATGCGTACGCACCTTTGTTGTTAAAATTTTTACAAAAGTTGTTAAAAATTAAAACTTTTCTTAAAAACGACACACGATTTCCCAACATATTGTAAGGTGTAATATCTGACCCCTCATAGCGCCAATATTGTCCACTTTAATCACGAGGAGCTCACGGATTTGTTTTTGGTTGCTTAAGTGAAAACTTCTCAAAGAGGTCACCAATCTCTAGATTGTTGTCATCTAAGCACGCTTAATTGTAGAGTTCTCGTTTCATCCACATCCAATACACCCAAAACATGTTGGTGATATTAGAGACAAAACATACCTTATAAACCTAACATCTCTCCTGTCCACGACCGATGTGGAATTTGCCCGGGGTGTTACATAAGGTGACGGGTGAGCTGGAATTGGAATATTCGAGTTTAGTTACCATGATTTAGAAGGGTGAACAATAAGGGTGCATACCTTGCCTAAGACGACACAACATATTTAGAAGATGAATTCCAGTTGAGAGGTTTCCTTTTCGCACAAGATATTGTTCATGATTCCGAAACAAATAAATATATGAAAAATCATAACCCAAAACCAAATTAAAAATCCTCATGCTCTTTTAATGGCAGGTTTCATTCATCATAAATTAACAAAATAGTCAAATGTTTCAAACGAAGACCTTAAAACACATAATAACAAAAGGAGAAAGAAACTAGTTCATTTGAAGATTATACACTTTTAAAATTTAACTTATTAAGGGCATAAGTTTTCTTGAGACTTCTGTATATTAATTACCCAAACCTTAATATCCTACAAGTATTACAACATGTAAACTCTAAAAGTTTGGTGAAGTGCATGGTCCCACGATGAGACAATCACCTTTAACAAGGTTAAGTTCGAATGTTTCATCGTTGAGTTCTTAACGGGTACAAAAGGGTCCTCATCCTAGCATGGATTTTTTTAAAAAAATAACAAACTATCCGAGTTTCCCTACTCACATAAATAAGAAAAAGAAGTTATTAAATTTTAAATAAAAGCAACTAAGGTTGTGTTTGATTTTCGCTGACCAAAGGCTGACCACTGACGGGCTGACTCGGTCAGCCGGTCAGGGCGTTTGATTTGTCCGGTGTTGGCGATTGACCCGGTCGTTAGGGTCTGACAGATACCGTAAAATAGGCCTCACTGACCATACAGCCGACCTGATCGCTCATGCCCTCCCTTCCTCCGTCGCTCCCCGCCGCTACTGCCCTCCCTCCCTCCGCAGCCCATGTGAGTGACTGAAGGATAGGAGTAGAGAAAAAGGATGGTGATTTGATGTTCAGATCGAGAGAGATCAGAGATGGTTTTGTTTGTTGATGGTGATGGTAGTGGGTGAGTAAGATCATAGATGAATATGGTAGTGGGGTTTGTTTTTTGATGTTATAAAACCAAGACCTTTCAACACTTTTGAGTTCACCGGTCAGATACTGAATCAAACAGCCAAGTTTCAGTTAGATGCAGACTCATTCAGAACTTTTAACTGGGTCAGCTTCTGACTCAATCAGATCTTACCGAGTCAGCGGTAATCAAACAGCCCTAAATAAATATGGAATTTGTCGTAGATTTGGTCAATGGGAATGTTCATGTTAATCTATCATGATTTTATGTAGTGGATTTTAGACCACGATTGATGATAAACCATTTTGTACATTAAAAAAGTAGTAATAGTTTCTACAACTTAAATCCATAATCATTAACCTACATTAATCTTGTTTTGGGCTTTCTGCATTACAATGTTTGGTGTTACAAGACATAACCAAAATACAGTACAAGTTAAATCATGCTATGTGGTTAAAAAAAAAAATAAAATTTAAATAATACTAATTATCAACTTGTGGATGCATTAATTGTTGTACTATGTGCATTAAAGATTGTATATATATATATATATATATATATATATATATATATATATATTATTATATTATATATATATATATATATATATATGTATATATTTTTGTTTTAGTTTTTTTGTTTTAAACCCAATACTTTTACATATTTCACAATTTATCCCCTACAATTTTTTACTTTTAACTTTGACTCCCAAAACTTTTATTTTTTACAAACTTTTTTATTTACAGTCTAAATATTGAGAGTTAACACGTCGTAACGTACACGTATATACGTTTATTTTTTCTCATTTAACATCTCCGTTGTAACATGCGAGTCCTGGATCGACTTGGTTATTATTTTTAATGTTTTAAGTTTCACGTATGTGGTTCAACGTTTTTATGTCTACTTTGTGTTTGGTTTTATTTTTCTGGTGTTGATGGTCGCTAACGGTGGTATGACATCGGTGCTACTTGGTATGGTTTTACGCCCCCACCGCAACGCGGGGAGCTTAATACTAATTGTGACCTATTTAGCAAGTTTAGTATAAGCGAACTTTAAATTTGGATACTGTAAATTGAATGATAATGTTCTCATTGAAGTCTTTGAAATATATTTGTAACTTCAAAAAAAAAAGTTATATATTCGATAAAGATGTATAAATAAAAGAAAAACACATTATGGTAATTATTTTTCAAATAATTCATTTTTATAAATATTTTTTCTTTTAACATTATTTTAAAAAAGGCTCGAGAATGTAACAAGTGTTGATGTGAATTTGAATTTAAATAGTAGATTGTTACACTTTGATTAATTAATTAAGCTGACCTGAGGCTATGAGTAGATGTATTTAATAGTCACACTTCGATCGGTTAAGCTTATAATAAGTTCGAATAAGTGTTTACTTTTTGTCTCCACTATTTTATATATTTATATTGCGTAATAGCTTCATACAAATAGTTGTTAGTTATATTGAATGGAATTCTTAACGAAGAAGCTGGAATAGCTCAGTTGGTTAGAGCGTGTGGCTGTTAACCACAAGGTCGGAGGTTCAAGCCCTCCTTCTAGCGATTTATTTTGTTTTAAATTGGATACTTATTTTCCAATTTTAGCTATACTAACCCATTTAATCAATAAAACTTCTGGTATAATTATGCTGATCTAAATTGACTTTTATTCTATTTCGCTCACACCGGTAATCATGAGCTTAAATTTGAACCTCTTTTTTAATGAAACCAAGTTGCAATCAAATTTGAATCAAGTTTAAATCTACGCAAGTTAGATCGTCTTCATGTAAAGAATGTCACTAGTCAAATTATCAATATAAAATATTATCAATATATGGAAATAATTTATATTATTAAAATACAATTTAATTATTAAACAAAACTGATCTACTGGCTAATAGAATTAATTTTTTTAGCTACATATTTTACTATTACCGAATATCACCTAACATTTATCTTATAAGAATTTAAACACTATTTTTGTGAAAACACCAAAAGACAATCAATGTCATGTGCTACAAGATCATGGGTATCAAAATTATTTGGAACATAGGTACCTATGTATTGCAATTTCATATGTTATTGTACCATGGGTATCAGTTAAAGATGTAAGAACCAGCATTTAACAAGATGTGGTTTAGGTCAACAAAAGTCAAAAACGGTTATTGGTGAACCGTTTCAGACTAGGAACCGGTTTTTAAAGAAGTACGTGATCCTATAATTCTAGTTCTGTTTTTTCTCCCTTGGATTAAACCAAATTTAAACCAGTACAATGCGGGTCATAAATCGATCACAAAACAACATTTCAAGTTCAACTCTAACTAGTTCTTGCCAAACCAAACTATGTCGTGATGTTTCATATGTTCTTTTTGTCTTGAAAATAGAGGTGTAAAACAACTGTCAACGAACCAATACATTTATGAGCTAATGAAGTCTATATCCTTTTAAATTAATGTTCTACTTCATATCAAGTCAAATATATTAATCACACAAATTCAACAGTTCAATATTATGAAGGGCAAAACAGAAAACTGCACACATTTAGACATTTGTATCAGTTTACAAAACAACCAGTCTTAACTATTCATTGTTCAGACTTCAGCCGGACTAGTCGACCACTTAACACTAAGAACTGATTTCCGAATTCAGACCTAGCGGTTTAAAACACGAGAAACTAATCTAGTTCCATGGTTTTAGGGAGGGGAAAAGAAGCACAACAATGGTAGTAACCATTTTCATCATACACAAACCTTTGTGAAAGATGAATTTCAGGGATAACGTATTCTCCCCAATGTTCTGTACCATATTGCCTCATAATGCCTCGAGCATCAAACCAGTTAGATGGGTCATACCTCCTTGTGTCATTTCTCCTGTTCAATACAATTTTCTCGACATTTTTATTTACTTACGTATGAGTTGATTTAAATTATGTTTGATTTTGAAATTTGTTCGATCACTAACAGGTCAATAAAGCACAAAGTGTATCCTAATTGCATAAACCCCTATGTTATTTTTCTAGCAACATGAGAACCTGTTACCGAGAAACTCTAAGGACCCCACCAAAACCCTTCTCTAACATGCAACTTGCATTGGCAGATGACCTTTAAGGGGATTAAAGGAAGACGACCGGTTTGATCTCATTTCTTCCAAAATAGGTGGAAATTAAATACTTTTCGTAATCATATCTGACATACTCATACTTTAAATAGCTATAAATTTTGGACAAAACTTGTTTCAGGTTAGCTCAACTTGTACGGTTGTACCAAAAGAGCTATTCTTATTTTGACCCCTCTACCTTTTTAGATGGGACGATCTATCACCCAACTATATAAAAAATTTCATAACTACTTCATACGCCACCCAAGTATTAATCTGATTTCATTTTGTACCAATTTTAGCTCAGGAAAAAAAACTCTTGATGATGAAAACCCCCTTTAATTTGTTCAAAATATAATATTTTGGATGAGATGTCAATATGATATAGGTTAAAGCTGCTTAATATTTTTTAAAAGAGCATATTCATCAATTTATTTATTTTTTTGAAATTGGTATAAATGAAACCATATACATAATTGGCTCAAATGTAGTTTTAATAAATGGGTGGTGACTTTAAAAATAATAGTTGAATAATTAGGTGAAAACCCCCTTAAATTTCTGTGTACAATAAAAATGATTGTGATGACATGTCAACATGCTATAGGTTAAAGTTCTAGTTTTTTTCCAAAAGACCCAAGGGCATTTTCATCATTTCACATTTTTGGTTGAAATTGATTTTAGAGAAACAGGACGCTTGTTTGGACGGCCTATGAAGTAGTTTTAATTCATGAAAGGGCCTGATGAAAAAAGTTGAATGCAAGGGTGGCCTTCACATACATTAACCCATTTTAGGCAGATAAGAAATGTAAAATGAAATAACTAGAAAGTAAAAAATGGAACTAGAAAGCTCTAACCTCTTCCTTTGCCTCACATTCATCACTGTGGCATGCAACTGCATAGTAGTATATTAAAATTTTAAAATTTACGAAAACACGTATATTGTTCTCTATAATTGCAGCAAGAAAATGAAAATAACCAAAAACTAACTAGTATTACATACCTTTAAAGTATGGTTGGCATCTCTCTCAAGAACAAGCCCGCCTTTTACAAAAGCATCAGTGATGATTTCTAAGAGAGTTCAGGAAAAAGAACACTAAAAAAATCTTCGTTATTCAAGAAAAAACCGTGGGATATCTTTGTTTTGCTGCATTTAACAAGAAAGTAAAATTTCTTTTTTGCATAAAATAACAAGATACGAGAACTAAATTCCTAATTCTAGAAATCAACTACGAAAGTTCTCTAGAATAGGAACAGCCCTTTTTGTCGTGAAAATAGCAGTTTTGAGCAGGTCACTTTTGTCTTCTACTGCGGAATATCTACTATATATTTTGAATTTTCAGAAATAAGTATTTCTTATTTAAGTTAAAAGTAAAAGTTACTGAAAAATATAAGAAAATACACATGCAATCAGGGGAAAAACTATATTTGCAGAAAGAAAAAAGTTCACCGGAAGTTTTGTACTACGTCAGGTAAAGAATCTTCAGGTTGGTTGCTAAGAATAAGTAATGGGTGCATACAGTATCATGCTATTTTATGTAGAAAGCCAAAAATAAAATAAATAGGTGCATAAAAATGTGGATACTGCAGGCATGCAAAAGTCTATCCTCACCACCTACTACTTCAACAGGAGCATAGAGAACACGAGCCTTTTCAAAAGAACCTTTCATGCAATCCTGAAAGCAGAAGGAATGAACTACCAAGAATAAAAAGAATAGTAAGATTTAAATACATATAAACCCCACCAGATGTGTAGTTGTTCGGATGTGCATTTTGAAAGTGATTGGTGAGACTTAGAGGTGGCAATTTCAACCTTTTACTTGTGAATGGGTCAATTTGGGTTGTGTTTTATCTCAAAAGGGCCAATCATGCCATATAAAAAATAGCTTAAAAAGGAACAGGTTTAAAGTCACCCAAAACCTATTTTAATGTCTTAGATCTCCTACATTGCCTCTATTCAACTATTAAGGTTATTAGAAAAAAAATGTTATATAATCATAATTAAACACTAATAATTTATTGTAAATAATATTGTTTCGTAAAAATAATTAAATTACTGATAATTCGTTTAAAAAATGAAGATAGCGTGTTTACAGGTCAGTCCAGCCTTACCTGCATGCTGCATGTTTCCACATACTAAAAGATGACCTTGTTTCAGCCCAAAATCATTTTGACCCATTACCCACCCTAAACGCACGTCCAACTTGCAACCCAAAGTCTATTTTTATGCATTCCAAAAATCTAAATGGATTTCATTCAAATAATCTAATTATAGCTAATGCATTAAAAATTGATAAAAAGTAAAAATGGAAATAAAATTGTTCACATGTCAATCCAACCCTACCTGGCCTGGTTCTACCCATACTGAATATTAACTGCAGAAAGATTCTTACCAGCCCGTTAAGTTTGATAGATACAGGTCGGCCATCTAATGCGTCCATTACTTCTGCTTCAATTCCCTGAGCGGTAATATCATAATAAAACAGCCATTCAATAAAAAGTCAGGTGAACAAAAAAGTTTGACCAATTAAACTGACCTTGAATATCTTGACAGCAGCATTGACTCTCTCCGTGTTCCACAACTTCAACATGAGCACAGTTAAGTGAAGTGTCTTTGGATTAATAAAAATGGATTTATCTATTCCTAGTTCTGTTGCAAGCAAAATATCAGATATTAAAAATCACATATAAAGGTGGAAATTTGGAAATGTTTAGTTATGAACAGGTCAATGCAGGTTATGTTGTCTCTAAAGGGTCAAACAGATAGAGTTAAAAAACAAGAAAGAGTAAACGGGTCAAAAGTCAGCCAAAGTGTGTTTTGTATGCATAAAACTGTCTTCTATCAAAAAATAAATAAATTTTTTTGTTCTTGAGATAATATATTAGCTTTTGTAATCATACCTGACACACTAACTGTTCATGAAATATTAAAACTGGTTAGGCAGGAAGTCTTTCGGCCAACTCAACCCGCCCGTACCAAAAACTACCCGTCTTGACATATGAAGCAGTAACATATTTTGCATAAAATGTGTTTCGGGTCAACCAAACTCGGCCCATATCAGATAATAGGAAAGTACCCTCTTTGACCCTCTATCTCACCCAAGCATTTTGCTATCTCTAAGCACCAACATTCAAAAATATGAACAGATTTCCAAGGCGACCCATGTTAAAAACTACCCATTTTGACCAGTTACCCTACCAGCCCAACCCACCCATTTTGCCACCTCTAATCACAAACGTTCATGAAGTAGTGAATACTTTACCAAATCAAGCAAGCTATACAATTTTCATGAACAACAATGCTAAGTGCTAACAAAGTATCTATGATACGTAAAATAAGAATCAATTTACAACCCCTCCTTCCACAAGGTGGCAAACACACAACCATGAGTCCAAAAAAGAAAATAAAAAAAATGAACAAATAGAAATTTATATTATCATGGTAGTTTTGTCCACATACCAGATAATGTAGGAGTCTTTGGCTTTGAGGTGGTAGCTCGGGATTTAGGGGCATAACTTACAAGAGGTATCTTAGTAGCATCTGCTTCAATATTTTCACTATTTTCTTGAGTTTTGAGTGTGACCACTACTTGAGGTGTTTCAACTAAATTGTGGTCCCCATCTTCCTCTTTTGTACTATCTCTATTAGAACTACTACCAAAAACCTCATGAGGGTTTGCATCATTTCTCCCTAATATTGAATTCTGAAAGTTGACAAGTTTATCAACCAATTGCGGATGTATAGCCAGTGGTAGTGATATGAAGTGAGAGTAATCAAGGGCTGAGCTTTTGACAATCTGTTCAATATCATGTATGGACAATAAGGTATATTGCATATTAAGTGAAACGAAAGAAATAAATAGATTTTCAGTTACAGCAAGATAAGAAAATCTACCTAAAGAGGCTTCCTCCTTTTGCATAGAAAATCCAAAATTATTAAGGTAATGAGATGAAATATATTAGAGGTTACAAATGGGATAGTTAGGTGGGTTGAGTAACAACTAACAAGTTAGAACAATAAGAGTTAAAATAGCCTATTTTTAGTATAGGTCTAGACTGGCTTGGTCAGGTCGGGTTGACTGTCGTTGACACGACCACAAAAAACTTTTTGACTTTTCTTTCTTTGAATCTTATATATAATTACATGTCCAATATGATTACAAAAACTATCAATACAGGACAATGTATGTGAAGGTCACAAAATTAATCAAAAGTTTTCATCAAGGCAACCTAAATACGGTTTCAATAATACCAACTTCACCCAAATACAAGTTGGGTGTCAATATCCAAAACTATATTTTCAACAAGCACCAATATTAACCTAACAACATGATGACAACTAAAGGTATTTGTGTTTTCAAAAATATTTAGGGCAGTTTCATCATTCGTCATGCTTTTGGCCATATTTGGTATTTGTCAAACGTTGAACTTTCAATCCTTTTGGTTAGAGAGAATTTATTGTTTCTCACATTGCCAAATTTGGGATCTCCGATTACCACTCTTAAAATTTTGTTCTATCAATATATAGGTGGCCTAATGGAAGAATTTGAATAGTTGGGTGGCCTCCACATGCATTATCAAATTATCCCTAAGCATCATAAAATAGAATTTACTTAAGAGGCCTCTCCAATTACTTGGATATAGACATGGCATGAAAGGTGGTTTGAGCATGTCAGATAACAGGTTATTTTTAGGAGCGAGCCAGGTTGTGTTAACCCACAACACTTCTCGTCCATTTCTTTAATTCAAAAATAGATAAATCAATGCATTAATTATGATAACAATATCATTACAACAATAATCTAAATCTTTGAAGAAAAATAATTGAGAAGGTATGCATATAAGTAGGTAAGTACTAACTTTATTTCTTAGATAAGGAAAACAAGATAAAATGGGGAACAAGGTGCTTTGTTTATAATTGGGGCATTCAGGTTTTAATTTAATTATCTTAAATTTGATAATTGATTTGGGATTTATCAACAGGGAGACCTAACCGACCTCTCTAACATCGATTAGACCTTTAACTTAAAAAGATTTCTAGTTCTGTACAAATTTTAACACAAATTATAGTCATCTTGTATCACTCCCCTTTTATCTAAAAGAAATTTACATGACCCATTTACCCGTTTGAAATAGAAAAAACTCAAAATTGACCAACTTATAAGGAAATTTGGGTCGTAATTGTCTTGGATAGAACAAAATATATCAAGTTCACCTACTTATGAGTTTTATATGCATTTGCAATTTAAGAAACAGTAGGAGTTGGATGCCTAGATAGCTAACTAACCTCATCAATTAGAATTTGTATTCTTTCCGAAGCTCTACCCACACTATCAGGAGAAGTGCCTTCAATGACTGCAAAAAATCTGCCTTGTAAGTTACTTTCCATAATAAGATGGAGGCTTATGTTATCAAAGCATAACCATATATGTCTTTACAAATAATAAGTCCTGAACAACCTTAATTAGTAAGACCAGACTTTGAAATTATGATAAAATGAATGAAATAGTAAAAGAAGTTAGTTGATGTTCTGCGGAAAATACCATATAAATTTAGGCAAATGTCAGAGAAATGCAAAGGATGCTACTATAGGTGCACCATCCCCCATCTCTATATGGGCTGTATAGATGGCGTAAAAAGGTCATACGGCCCCATATGTCCTTTGTCAGTGGTGTGCACACGCACACCAGTTGCTCTGCGTCAGTTAAATGCATCATACGGGCCATATGATTTATATGAACACCAACTCATACGGCCCATATACAACATTATGGCCTATATGAGAAGTTGGTATAACACTCATACGACCCGTATGACACCCTGTGCGGCCCGTATAGCGTGAGTTTTAAACACACAATTGTCTAGTTATTGGTGTATTTTCAAATCCATGATTGTGCATAAAACTCTTTTGTTATTTGGGCAGATCCTTTTTTTATAATATTTGTTTACAATCTTTGTAGGGCATTAGTTTTTTGGCCGCTTGTTAAGCCCTTTAGTCAATAAGTTCTTATATTGATTTGTTCAAACTTTGAAGCAATCTTCATTTGTATAGTTATATAGAAAGATTTTTTTGTAGCATGAGATGTAAAAGAGTGTGTATATGATATACTTGTGAAGATAATGACAAGTCCATATGTCACAAGGACTACAACCAGTAAGGTCTGCCCTGAATAATTAAGGGAAAAAATTGGTAAACTAGAAACAAGAAACAAACTTAATGATTCTCCGTTTCTTGATGACGGAAATATAAGTCTCGCCCCTGTCTCTTCCTCAATTTTGGCCTGCATAGAACCCCTGCAAAGGGTTACAAAGAAAGTATTACATTTAGTGGTGACATGTAGCTGACCAAGTGTGGATGTGTGTATATATAGTTGCAACCAGGCATAGCTACATAAAGAATGGCTCATCCCAAAATTTCCAAACTTTTTCACAAGAGAATACATATATAACTAATTTGGCCTATCCAAGCAATTTTGGAAGAAAAAATATTCAATCAACTGTCAAGCAATCAATCGGCAGTCACGTCTCATTGCCTACTACTCTACTTCACGGAAGTCAAAATGTGATAATTGTAATCTTTTGGCACTAACGAGGTTATTGCATTTTATCAACTTTTGAAATTTATCTTGGTAATTGTAAGTCTTGCTTAGCACACCCAAAGCAAAATGATGGCTACGGCACTGCTTGCAACAAAGTCTAAAGTATAGTAAGTGTAAGTACTAAAAAGGTGTACCCCTTTCCTTTGATGAAGCGAAACAATGAAGACCCTACCTGTATGATATAGAAATAAATGAGAACTAGAGGATGAGAGCAAGAGAGAAGTCATGAACACAGCACCAAGTAACCAAGCTTTCTGCAGTTTAGCCTTACCCAAAATATCCCCTTTGTAATGTAACTTTATGAATGGATAATTATATTCATATCATCACCATAATTTGGAAAGAACATCTTAAGGATCGTTAAAATTTTGGAACGTCATTTACCTTATAAGATTTATTCTTGAAAGGAAAATGAAGTTGGATGTGTTTTTCATATGTTCTTACATAAAATTGCAAAGAAATGTAATAAACTTGACAGGAAATAAGAAGTGCAAAAAAGGGGGAAAACTAAGCTTCACCAGCAAAGAGATTGAATGTTTGTCCGTAGAAGATGCTGACTTGCTATCTTTTGGTTCAGCCAGTTCAGTACCTAATTCAGCTCCCCCATGACCATCTCGACGTTTTAACCCGCCACTAGAGCTGCTAGCATGGACTTGTACTTGACCTTTAACCTCAACATCTGTCAATAAACAGTACAAATTCACTAAAACAACAGGCATACAACTCATCTATGCAGTGAATAAATAACCCTAAAAAGCTTGCATATTGACATTAATGTAAAATCACAGTAAACACTTTAAAAATCACACATCCACAAATCAACACAAATCCTCACCTTCTGATGAACAAGCCTGCACAGAGGCAGCCCTCCACTTTGGCCTCCATATATTATCTCCACCAACCATCTTATTACCACCACACGAGTATCCTTTCTGTCAATAATCACAACAGCAAAGTTAATCGTTTCCGTATAATCATCGACGAAAAAGCTAAATAGCTAATTACACACCAATACACGTAAAAAACACCCAAAATCAACCGATTGTAAGAACCGAAACAGTAATCATAACCTAATTGCATGCGAATTGCTCGATAGTGAGTAAATTAAGTTCGATGATTCATCGGTTCATGTTAGTAAGTGAAAATAATTCGGAAGAACGATGAACCTGAAAGTAGGGCACCGATTTGGATATCTGATACGTGATTGTGGAATTCAGAGCACCTTCTACTCTGTAAACAATAGTTCAATTTGTGATAGTGGAGTTGGTGTATGAATTTGGAAGTGAAGAAGTCGTACCTGAATAGTGCTAACATGACGTATTCTGGTCACCACAGGGTTTCAGTGAAAACAGGTGCGGTTCATTTCTTCCCCCCAAATACTTGAGACCACGTGTCCATCTTAGGGCTCACGGAGTGAAACCCGAGAGGAGGTGGTGGATTTCCGACCCTCGGACAGAACACCACCTCTGGTCGGGTGACGATTTTAAGACCTGACCCGAGGAATATTTATTAAGATTCCTCGGATGAATTGACCCATGGATTGTGGTACCATACGTCCATACCACACGCACATAACACATTGAAAATTTTAGGAGAAACAAAAAAAGTATGAGGAAGATGAAAATGATTGATGTGTAGTTTGGGGGAACCGGGAAAAACATGACGACATTGTCGCCTCACATGTATATGTTGTGTTAATGTAATGGCATGTTTATCTCATTAAGGTTATACGAGTTCAAATCTTATAAAATATAAAATATATATGGATTTTATAAATATATTTTCAAGGGTGTGTGTTTAGAGAAAACAAAAGAGTCCAGGTTACGACTGTAGTCCGGTGTTTTAAACACTTTACAAACATCACCCTTTTACCCAAAAGGATATGAAATATCGAAAATCAAACCAACCCATTAAAAATTAATATATTTTTCACGATTCGTGCACATTGGACCTTTGCGCATATTATAAATTGAAATGGTAAATAAAGAACATATTGAATCATTTAATTGAAATAGACGACGCATGCTTATATATAGACCAGAAATCTAGAAGTTCTAATGTTTGAAAATACTATAACACCCATGTTTATAAGATTATTATTTTTTTAACATTCTTCTTCAAGCTAAAAGTCTCTATCGACATTTAGCTTGGTAAAAAATAACAAATAAAATTGGCTTTCATATTAATCTAATAACACCGATAAAATCCAACATAAGTATAGGTCTAGTAATATCATCAGAAATTTAGGATTGATGCCTATTTAGTTAGGCCATGTTTGGGATTGCTTATTTACACTTCCTTTTGACTTCTCAAAAGGAGTTTTGAAAAGTTAAAATTTTTAACTTCTCAAAAACTCCTTCTCCTTCTCACATCTTCATCTCCATCCAAACATATTTTCACCTCCTTTCAACTTATCTCCTTTTCAAAAGTTAAAAAGAGATTTCAATAAGCAATCCCAAACACCCACTCAATTGATTATTCACCGATAAGCATGCAGTCTCGTTCTTGGTATTGTTTTTCACGCAGGCCAAGGCTTAACCCAAAAGAATATATACGCGGATTATAACTCGCGTATATATTCTTTTGGGTTAAGCCTGACTCAAACAAGAACCTCAATTTCTTTACAAGAAAAATAAGTCAAAATCCCCCACCTAATTCACTTTAAAATCTTTATAAAGATTATAAAGATTACTTGAAAGTTAAATTCAAAAAATAAAGCCAAATTTAAGGAATTTAATTTTTGAATAATACGTTAATATATATTGCATCATGAAATTATAATTTATATAATTTTCCTTGATCTATGGGACCAGTGAAGTTTTTTATGTTTATAATTTTTGTCACATTACTTTTGTGATCTCTATAATTTTTCTCTCATATTTATTCATACAATGTCTGGCTTCTTAGACAAAGAGTGTAAACAAGAGAGAAAAAGTAGAGAGAGAGCGTCACTTTGCAGTCACCTTTGGCGTTCTTTGTCGTCGAGGGATGATTGTCTGGTCCTTTGATCGTGGCATGTGGTACCTCCTTATCTTTATTTATGTGATGATCTTCGTTATTAGAGAGAGAAGGTTATCTGGAAAGAAAAAGTAAAGAGAAAGAGATGCGGATGAACCACCGTTTTAGGCGGCGTTTCTAGCCGATGAACGTTCGTTTGACCTTGCACTCGTGACATTCGGTGCCTCTTTCTTCCATTCCTTCCATTATGTCCATTTGTCGTTTTAAAGGGGTGTTTCTTTGGCATTTGTCGACGATGGCTAGCGTGAGACGGTCTTGTAGCCTAATGTTGTTGGTTGCCAACCATCGCGCCTTTTCTAGCAGTGGCGGTTAAGGTTGTGCCTTGGTAGCGCCAGCTCTACAGGCGTTTCCAGTGAATGAACAGTCATCCGATTTTGCGGTCGTGACATCTGATGGCTCCTTGTCACCATCAATTTAATTATATCTATTCGTCATTTTATCGGGGTGTTTATACCTATTGATGATGGTTATAATTATTAGCATGGGACTTATCGTTGCCGGTCGCCGCCCACCCACCATTTGTGGCGACGGGGTATAACCTTTGCCTTGGTAGTGTTGGCTCTACAACCGTCCGATTTTGTGCTCGATGTACATTGAGGTTTTAATTTTTTTCAGTTGATGATGATTGGGCCCGCCTGGTCTAAGACTTGGTCATGTTACCGGCATCGGTTTTGTGTATCTTTAACTAGCCCTAGTTGGTTTTCTATTAAAACCCTAGATCGGGTTGCTATTGTTGTCTATGGTTACTTTGAAATGAAACTTTCTAGATTGGGTTATCAATAAGTTATATAGGCATGTTATCAAATGATCCCCATGTTGTGTTGATATGACCTTGCTTTTTGGATTTACTTAGGTCGACTTAAATTCAGTTGTCGATCTTCTTTTGTATTTGACACGATGAACATGTGTCATGTGATGAAACAAACAATTCATTGATTATGAGATATATATTTTCAAGATACCACTGTAGCAACTTTGGTCCAACAACCTTATTTGATGCCACCTATATATTTTTTTTCCATGAGAACATGTTACATTACAGTCTTATTGGATGAATTTATAGAATATGTCAATATCTGACTAATAACATGATCAGCTAAATTATTGCTTATGGCGACCCTTAAAGTTTAAAAAGTTATAACATAAACTAGTTAAATGTAGGATTTGAACACGAGACTTCTTTTTGAGGTAAATTATGTGCTTCTCATACATAACCATTAAAGGTTTCTATTTTTTTCATGGTTAGACACGATCGGTTTTCCCTTGGACCGTAGAAACTTCAAATGGTCATGCCACTATCTACGATCAATCTCTGCCTCGTCTATGTATGCCATTCTCTCTTTCTGCATTTTTTTTGAGGAATTCACTAAAATATAGCAATAGAGGTGGCAAAAGAAGTCCAAGTATATGATTTTGGGTCATAATGAGTGTTTTAAAAATAAAGATGGGTTAGAATGGATTAAATAAAAAACACAAAGGGGTGAAGACGGGTTAAAAACTTTTTTGATAAAAAAACATAGGTCAAGATGGGTTTTCAAAATTAGATATTCAAGTCACAATAAGCCAATGTTTCTTTCACTCAAATTGATCGTCTCCGTCGCACAAGGCACCACCGCATCACCACCAGTCCACCACACCACCACCACACCTACAGCCTCCCACCTCTGTCGAGTTTCATCGCGCATCACCACCGGTCCATCGCATCACCACCGAACATACAGGTCCCACCTCCGTCACGTTTCATCGCTCACCACCACCGCGCCATCACCGCACTCCGTTTGAGTTTCATTGCTCACCACCACCACACCTACAGTCGGCCCTTCGCTTAACCACCGCATCATCAACATCGATTTATTGAAGGTACCGACCCTTTATAGATGAAGTCATATATGTATCTCTCTGAGCTCGTATATGCATATTTATTGTTGGATTGTAGAAAACTAGTAAAATAGTATTATTTTTTTAAAAAAATGATCCATCCTGATCCGAACTCATCCTGACCTAAACCCATCCTGACCTTTTTTTTCTAAATGAACCATCCTAACCCAAACCCATCATGACCCAAATCCATCCTAACCTAACAACCAACCCAATCCAACCCGCCCAATTTACCACCTCTAAGTAGCAATTTTAAAAATCGTGTTTTCTTGCCATATCTATGCATACATGTTTAGTATAATTCCCTTAAATACTTAAAGACATCCTATGGTTCTACTAACATCTGGATACATGTTTCAAGATTTGCTCACAGCTCTGATCAAGTCTAACATGACTTGAGCTTTATCATTACTCACTAGTCAAAACTTGAGCTTTAAAAAACATTCGAAATGAAACGATTTAACTTTGACGTTTATTTGAAATGAGTTAAGCTTAAGTTCAAGCTCAAGCTGTATTAAATTTCAAATGTTAAATGATCATAGCATGCTGTTTTCCCAGTTTAAACCCTTGGATTACAATTTTTTAAATTTATTTATTTAAGAAAATTGATAAACCAAGTGCTACATCAAAACGTCGATATGTCCGAGTGGTTAAGGAGACAGACTCGAAATCTGTTGGGCTTTGCCTGCGCAGGTTCGAATCCTGCTGTCGACGACTTTTGTTATTTTCAACTTTAATAACTTTTTGAAACAAAAAAACATCACCACATTATATTATTTTATTCTTTCATTTTTCTCTCCAAGGCTAAAATCGTAACTTCACCCATTTCACTCATCACTCCCAAATAACCACATCTCCCAATCCTCATCACCCCTTATCCCTATGGCAACCTCACTCCGCCTCACTCCACCGTTCCACCCACCCCACCACCGCACCACCACCACCACCACCACCGGAAACCCCAACCACCACCGCAGCATCCACTGCGGCCCACGCGACAACCGCGGTCCCTTACACAAAGGCCGAACCCTAAGCATCGAAGCCATAAACGCCGTCCAAACCCTCAAACGCTCACACCGATCAAATCCAATCGATAACAACCACACCACCGTCACCAAAACCCTATCTCGCCTCGTGAAATCCGACCTCATCGCCGCCTTCAACGAGCTCCTCCGCCAGAACCACCTCGATCTCGCCCTCACAGTCTTCTCCGCCATCAGATCCGAACACTGGTACACCACAGACCTCAACCTCTACGCCAAACTCGTGTCAACAATGGCGAATCAAGGTATGACGGAGGAAATTGATAATCTAATTTGTGAAATTGAGCCGGTGGATGTGGTGTCGGCCGAGGGGAAGGGGGTGGTGACGTTGATCAAGGCGTTGATTGCTGCCGGTAGGGCGGAGGCGACGGTGAGGGTGTATGAGATGATGAGGTCCGGCGGGTGGCGGTGGGAGTCTCCGGCGGAGGAGTATGTCGGTAGGGTTTTGAGTCGGGGGTTGAGGAGGTTGGGGGAGAAGAAGGTGGCTGATGAGATTGATGTGGAAATTGGGAGGGTGTGTGGGGGTGTAGTGGAGAAGATGGTGGGTTGAAAGTGTAAAATTGCTAAAGATGTTCTTGTAAGTTCATATAACTTTGAGTAGATTACTAGATTATAATCATTTATAGAAGTTTTTAGATCGATAGCATAAGTATCGAGATTCGAGATCATTATCATTACTATTGAACTGGTGGGATGATCGCGCGATGTTGTGGGATTTTGTGTACTCGTTCGTTGAGATAATGAGATTAATATCGAAAACAAAGTACGAAAACGTAGTGATTGTGTCTAAGGTATCCTGATGTTATAATGTCTACACAATTGGTTATTTGATAATTGTAACAGCAATAGTGGGGAATGTACAACTGTCCAAACAACTCAAATGGTAGCAATAGGATAAACAACAAAGTTGCAATTGTTGCCATCTTTCCCTAATTACAGGTTAAAAGTTAGCATAGTACTCATTAATAGAACGCTAAAAACATACGCATAAGCAATGGAGTCTCACAATTGTGGAAACACCCTTCCATGGTTTTGATGCTATTTGTCAACGAACATACAACAATGAAGACTTATAAAACACAGAACCAATGAGAGTGTATAGTAGAAACAGAAGTTGATAATTGATGGAAGTAAACCAAAGCCACGATTTAACAAAGGTACGAACACAACTGTGAACACTTCTATGGGGAAAAGAATTCCCTTTTTGGCATATGCAAAAACTTCCATGGACTGTGCTCAAACACTTGGGTTTGTTACAAATCAAGCCAAGTTGACTCGACTTGTTGGCAAACCGTGCTAGTTTAAAGCAAGCTACGAGTCGTGAGCTCTTTGAACAGTCTTAATTATTACAATGGTCAAACCTATATATAAGGGTCATATTTGGTTAGACTTAATACAAAAGACTTTTGTAGAAAACAAATACTTGTTCTTATGAATTAGTTTTGTGTCTTAGCTGTTTAAAGAATTTGTATATAAGCAAAGTACTTTTATCTAAAAATGATATTCACACACTTCAAAAAATATCCAGGATATCTCATGATCAAAGAAACAAAATATATAATTCGGTAAATAAACACGCATCATACCCGTAAAAGGTTTTATAAGTAATTAGATATTCCAACAATTAGCTTCTCACAACTTATTAAACGGTTAGACCAATATTTAGCTTCTCACAAAACAAATCCAATCTATGTATACTAATAAAAGAACGTTTTTTGTTGACACGTGGCGCAATTATACAGCTTGTAAATCTTAGTTTCCCGCTTCTCTTTCCTAATAAATAATTACATTAACTACTAATAATTTTATTTAATTCGTTTTCAAATTAAAAATATTTTTATTAATTAAAGTAAGAGATTTTTCATAAATGTAATTTCTAATTAAATATTTTTTTAATAAATCATAAATTTTTCTAAAACATCAAATTTTTTTTTTAAAATAACAAATATTTTAGAACTTGTGTTGTTAAAAATTAAAATTTTAATGAAACAAAAATGATTAAAATTCAAACTTTTCATAAGAAAAATTTTAAAATAGCACTAAGTTTTTAAAAATCACTTTTAAAAATAAACATAAAATAAAAGTTTAAAAAATAATATTGTTGTTTATTATATAAAGTATTTACTCATACCTAATTTTAATATTATTATATCTCAAGATATTATTTTATAATTTTTAAAATTTTTATTACTAACTATTTAATATTTATTTATGCAACCCGTGTATTACACGAGATACTAACCTAGTATAATAAATACAAAAATAATCAAAAAAATGCAATTATCTCCAATGTTCACTTCCCTCTCACCGTGAAACTGTAAACCATCTCCTCCAGTGAAGTTTCACGAACCAAATCACAATACGTTTGTTCGGATTTACACAGTCTCCGGCGTCCGTACACCGTCGCTCAGTCTCGCCGGCGCCGGCGAGTCGCTTCTGTAGTCGTCGGAAAAAGTATCCATACACAAATTCATACGATGCGAGAAACGCTAGCGTCAACATCGTCTTCAACGTCGTCGGCGACGGCGAACAATATTATTCCACCGGCAGAATCAGCTTGGATTACTACATGTGAGAGAATATCACCTCGTTGGCAATCGTTCGCCCTTCCTCCTCAGGTATTGGTTATTGATTTTGTTTGATTAGTTAATAGTTAGTTGTTTTTCAGTTATTTCATATCGGAATTGATGCAATCGTTGTAACGATTCTGGAGTTTTCAAGTTTGAAAGTCGAATTACAGGTTTTTTAGTTTGAAATTTCATGTGTACTTGTTCAGATTGTAGTTTTAGGCGACGGAGATTGGAGTTCCTAAATAAATTCGCCGGATTAGCATACTGTCATTTGAAATTGTTGAAATTAGGATTCTCCTGTTGAACTAATAGATTAGTTATTTGTTAAGTTACTGGAAACAAAACAGTGATCAGAGCCTTATATAAGTTCAACTCCACCTTTCCTGGAGAAAGTTTATGTTTTTACTCGTAATCCTGTCGGTACATGGTTTGTATGTGCAGTTTCCGAATGATTGTTGCTACTTAAATTGAGAATTAGATAATCAGCTGACTATAATTTGCGTAAAATAAGTAGATAAGCATAAACACACGCGCAAGGTAGGTTTTCTAAATAAGTTTATTTAACGTAATAAGTTTTCTTACTGGTATTTCTTACCTGATTATTGAAATATGGTCTCTTTGGCCTTAGTTAATCATGAAATAAGAATCATAACCAGGCTACCCAAATATTATTTACTCTTTTTTCAGAGCATCCCTTACGGTAGGCATTTTTACTTTAGTAACTTGGATAGAATCATGATGCTAGAGATACTTGTAATTAGTAATTACCCTTCCTACTGATGGTCAGGGGTTTTAAGTGGTTTCACATCCATAAAGGGGTTATTGTCTCACCCTTTTGCATTCCTACACTTTAATATTTACCATCTCAATTTAAACTCTTAAAATTGAGGGATTTAATTAAGCAGTCTAATACTACTTGTATCGTGTTCATCTAATCTAGGCTGTCAAATGCTAATTTGATCATGATCTTGTTATTAAAGGGAGGGGGATAATAACCGCTGCATAGTGTGGATATTCTTCTAGTATCATAGTATGTATAATTTGTTGATAAATTATTTGCAGTCTGCAATTCCAATTGTGATATCCAGAGTTAACCAAGTGGATGCAGCAAGGCTTGATGTAGAGATGTCAGCCATGTTAAAAGAGCAATTGGTTAAGGTTTTCTCTGTAATGAAGGTATATCACATAATCCAGGTTTTGGTTTATGTTAATTTAGGTCAGATGTGGCTAAATAATCACTAAGTTAGACCATTGTTCCACCTAGGCCACTCAAACTTTTTCTAAGAGGTTCAACCACTCAAGTTTTAATTTTGTTCAGTGATACTTAAAATAAAAAAAATGGCCTGCAACTTGTATTGAATTACCTGTTTGCATATGCTCACAAGTCATGTGCCTTGCCAACAGTGCGAATTAGTGGATATGGTGTCCCAGTTGAATAAAATTTATGACGGGGTGCCACGTCATTAATTTTGTATCATTGGGATGTCTTGTCAGCTATATTACACAGTTGGTAATTGGTATGCCGTGTCAGCATATGTAAACGGACCATACAAGTTTGCAGGTCAAGTTTTTAATAAAATTCACAGTATCGGAACAAAAATAAAACTTAAGTAGTTAAACTTTTTAGAAAGTGAGTCTGAGTGACCAAGGTGGAACAGCTACGGAAACTATTTAGTGACATTTGCTCTTTAATCTATCAGCTATACTTATCTTTTTGGGATTAGCCAGGATTGTTATTTCAATACGAAGCTGAACTTGATGCATTCCTTGAGTTTCTTATATGGAGGTTCTCCATATGGGTCGATAAACCTACACCAGGAAATGCTCTCATGAATCTAAGATATAGAGATGAACGGGCCATGGAGATGAGAGGAAAAAGTAAGAGGTTTTATGTTAATTCATCGTGAATATATAACTTAGTTGTTCTTATAGATTTCTATTTGTAGCCATAAGTTTTTGGCGATTTGACTTCTTCTCTTAGAGTCTTAGCCATGTATTATTATAGATCTTGTAAGGTTGCTAACTGTGATAAGAAATTACTAGATATGTGGGTTGCATGGATTGGCTAATAGGTCAAAATGGGTCATTGTTAGTACGGGTCGAAATGGCCTGGGACGGGTTGGATGGGCTGCAAGCACTTTTTTTAAATTATTATTCTTTGTGCTTCTGTGAATTAATTTGTTAATTATGACTAGGAAAAGAAGTTTATTGCAGGATAATATAAACCTTTAATGATTTATGAGATTGTATCTTTTAAAAGTAAATTTTGGCTGCCTTTCATCTCATTTGACTCGTTCCTGTTTTGGATATTCTTTTAATCTAACCCATGGGAGATAACACACAAGTTCATTAAAAGTATACGCTAAATCCTTCTGCTGATAAAAAGTCTCATGATTGGGCTCTTGTTTGCCGTGTACTTATATATCTATCAATAAGTTGAATAATAGTAATTAGAACCTATATTATATGAATTTCTGATATTATGATTCACTTTTCAAACTCAGAAAAAACTGTATTTGAACTAAACGTAATTCCAATTTCTGAAATCAGGCTGTTTTTACAATTCAATGATGGAACTGAACCAAATTTATAGTTTGGTTCTCTTTTTAAATTTAAAATTGGTGATTGTTTCAAGTCGAACCAAAAACTTATTTTGAATAATATTTGCATATCTGTAGTAGTCTAGTTAAATATATAAGAAGAAATCAATCTCGTTAAAACTACAGTTTGTAATTTTCTATACAAAATTTTCTTTGAATTTGGTGTGGCTTGTATTTTTAGGTTGTTTGGTACTCGCAATCAGACTTACAAATTTGTTTTGTTCAGTGAGTTCGAATTTGGTTTGGTTTGTGGGCTGAAAAAAATTTCAACCTTACTAAACGAACTGTGCAAACCAAGGAAACCAAAAACTGAACTGTTGGAACCCTTAAAGTTTTATCTGCCGTGGCTTACATCTTCATTAACCTCAATCTCCAGTTAGAACGGGCTTGGAGGGACCTGGGCTCACCATTGCTCAAAAAATATGGTATTGTATTGCCACAGTTGGTGGTCAATATATATGGACTCGTCTACAATCTTTTTCTGCTTTTCGCAGATGGGGTGACTCTGAACAGGTAATCTAATATTCCATTTGAACTTAGTTGAACCCTAATCTCAATCCCTCTTTCAGTTTCATAGTAAATAAATTTAGCATTTGGTATGCTTGAATTAGAATGAAAAAAGTTGTTTCTTTCGTTTGATGGGAATGTGTTTCCTTCCCATTTAACTTATTTTAATTCCATCGGTAGGGGGCTATTTTTTTTTTCATTTCATCATCATATGGAATGGAAAGTTGCAATGTAGGTCAGTTCTATTCATGTAAACCTTCACTACTTACATCTGTGTTAAAATTCCATAGTTTAACTAAGTTTATTTTTATTCTCCAAAAATAACTGGAAAATATACCTTTTTGTTATAATCTTAATCATTGTTTTAATGAGCTTTTATTATGTTTAACTTGTATTGTACATAAAAAAATCCAATTAGTTCTATCAAATAGTATATAAATTTTACATAATCTTTATATATAACATAAAGAATTCACAATAATACTCGTTTAGTTCTCACAGATCAAACAAGCATGATAATGAAATGTAATGCTCCATCCCATTAGCTTTTATTTTTCTTTCCATTATAATTTCATTCCAGCCAACCAAACAGAATCTAGGTGTATGAGGATGAATTAATTTTCCATTTCCCACCTTGTTTTGTTCTCACAACCTTTTCTTTCCCTGGACAGAGGTCTGTGGCTAATAGAGCTTGGTATATAATACAACGTATTGAAGGATTTTATAAAGCTGCATCTTTCACCAATTTGCTTATATTTCTGTACACTGGGAGGTATGCTATAAGCTTCAATCTATTTTAATTGGGATGATTCAGTTAATTGGTATTATTCTAGTTCGACTTAAGGATTCTGTCATATGATGCTACTATTTTTTTTAAGGTGGGATGCTACCAAATGCCTGCAAAATTCTTAATTTGAGTGTGTGCATATGACATTACTTGTTTTAGCTGACCATTGAATCGAAAATATATCATTCAAGCTTGCTAGGGGTAAACAGGTTTTGGGGCGGGGTGGGTAGTTGGTCAAAATGGGTAATCTATTGTTTCTGGTACGAGTTGATGACTTGCCATGGGTCGTATCAGATTGAGTTGAGCCAAAACTCTTGTCCAAAAGTTATAAACATTTCTGAAATTGTTAGTCTGTCATTCATTATTACAAAAGTTATATTGTTTCAATGTTAATCAAATTTCTTTAATAAAATGATTTAGGAGGATTTATGCTTCTGAAATACACTTTGGGTGACTTTCAACCTTTTACCAATTTAATTGCACAACTTTTCTCCATAACTGTAACCATGATTAAATGATAAAATTATATTCATTTTTAATAGTAAACATCCTTTATATATACATACAAAATCTTAAGCTAAATTTTCTTTTAAAACATCATCCATGTGACCTATAGACAAAAGTAACAAAAATCTCCATTCATAAAAAATGGGTAGAAATTGCTACCTTTAGAAGGCTTCAATTTTTGTATTAACTGCAAATTTGTGGAAGTTATATTATTGTTCTTGCGAATAACAGCTGACATCTTTTCAATATTTGAACATTTTGTATATTAAGGGCTTAGATGGCTCCCTTCGTTTTAACTTTTTGGATGATTGAATGTGACCAGTTCAAATATTGGAATCTTGAAATTAATGGTTTGTTATTATTCAATTATTACAGGTACAGAAATCTTATTGAGAGAGCTCTACGTGCCAGACTTGTTTATGGGAGCCCTCATATGAACCGTGCTGTTAGCTTTGAGTACATGAATCGGCAGTTAGTTTGGAATGAATTCTCGGTAATACTCGTTCTTATTTCACTATTATATAAATGAATTTATTCCTTGGGTGCATGTGTCAACGTGGTATCATACTTACCAAAAACCCTTGTGAATTTTATTCTTTACACACATCGCTACAAATTTTAAAATGTAATATGTTTTCTTCTAGATTTCATAAAATCATATACCCTTTTGATATACTCAAAACATCATATCTACCTATTCCATAGTAATTTAAGTAAATCACTTATAACAGTCTTTTTCTTTGAATAAACAAATTGGAAAACAATATTATTTAACGAGTCATCTCAGCATGTAATGTCCTTCACCTATTTAGCGATAGCAAGCTGTTATAAATAACTGATTTATTATATTTACCACAGAATGGGTAGCTGAGAAAATATTAGTGTTTCAACCGCGTAAATGTAACGCTATGAATATTTTGAACTTTTAGGAGTACATGTATGATTACTTAAGAGACTAACATTCATTTCATTACATCTAACATTATTGTATGTGACATTAATTTCTATAGAAAATAAAAAAAATAGGATGAAAGTGTTTGGGTTGACAACCTGTGCATTTATCTAATTTTAGTTTTATTCGAGCTCTGGTGGTCTTTAAAGATTATGGGTTGATTTCACCACCAGGCTGATTGTGTTCCATATGAGCCCTGATTTCATGTAGTTGATCGTATAAACTTTTGCAGGAAATGTTGCTGCTACTACTTCCTATTCTCAACTCCGCTTCAGTTAAAAGTCTTTTTCGTCCTTTTTCAAAGGATAAATCTTCAGGTTCAACCGGGGATGAAATGCTATGCCCCATCTGTCGCATCAATCCAACAATAGCATATGTAGCTCTTCCATGCCAGCACAGGTACCATCATATTATGACAATTTCATATATCTCATTTTAAAATTTCAAATTTCATATATATTATGCATAGGGACGCACTCAATACAAAACCAAATTGAATGTAAGATATAGTGGGAGAGAAATAGATTGTTATAATAAGTGATTAATTTAGGTATGTGCAAAATGGAATGAATAAATATAATATTTTGTGTTTTGAAGGGGTAAATATGATATTCAGAAATAAAAACACAACCCAAATCAACCCATTTATAAGTGAGTCGGTCAAATTGCCATTACTTGTTTATGCAGACATCAGAAAAGGGACAAAAGTAGTTATGTGTTAACCTGGCCCGAACCAATAAAATCACTAGTTTAACCATACAAAATGTCCTATTATAGCCTTAGCTGGTAGCTAAGACAGAATGTTTCAAGAAATTTGCATATTCTAATGTTCAATTTGTTTTATCTTAATTTATTATTTGTTTTTGTTTTTGTTGTCAGATATTGTTACTACTGTCTTAGAACACGATGTGCTGCAACTACATCATTTCGCTGCTCGAGATGTAGCGAACCAGTTGTTGCTATGCAACGACATGGGTCCATCGACACATAGTAAAACAAATATATGCTACAAAGGAATAAATTGAAATGACGAAAAGGAGGCAAGTACAGTTGCATATTTGTTGAAAAATATTATAAAAAATGGAAAGGTATTGTTTTTAAATTTTGTAGGGTGTTTGGAATGTGAAAGTGATTATTCAGTGTTATTGTAATTTCAAGTGCAAATTATTTTGGGATAATTTCTTATATCAAACGATATCTTTTACCCAACAAAAAGGAAAAAAAAAAAAAAATAACCGTTTTCAAATTTGTAACACTTGCACCCTTTTGTCCCTCAAATAAATAGTCGTTGGATCTCTATCTTTTCATAATTCTGACTGGTTACAGGTAAGTGTTTTGGGTTTGTATGTTGTATGTTTGATGAGAAGGTATAATGGTTATATTATAAAATGTATTTGATGAAATAGGTAAATATAGAATTTTAGTTGTTGTAATATGGTTCTTGATAAGGCAAATATGAATATGTGATATAAATGAGAGTATGAGAGAGCTATATAGTTCAACTAATTGTTTAAATTAATGCCAGGTCTAGTGGCATGTGGTGTTTTATCTCCACCAAATTGGTGCAGGTTGAGTCTCACATAATGGACAATAGATGAATTTAAGGAGTAGATTATAGGGGACGTGTATGTTTGCCATTCAAAAAAACTTATTGTTTGAAGTAGTTTTTTTTTTTTTAAATAACTTCTAATATAATTCTATTAACCACCTATGCAAGTAAAATTTAAACTCTTGATCTTTTTGATACAGAGGAGACACCTTACCACCATAATGTTCTTCATGTATTATTGTTTGAATTAGCTAACTAGCTAATTTTCATATAAGATCCCGCCCACTTAAATCTAATGTTTTTATTTTTAAAATTAGAATATTTAATTTAACAACTGACTTTAAGGATTTTAAATTACATTATATTTGCAATAATCAATATGCCTCCTTAATAAGATTATAGTTTTGCTCTAAACATTTAGTGAACTAGTTGCCTTTCAAGTTAACAAAATCTTTTAGTTAAGTGTGTAAATTGCTTATAGATTTATTGGTTAAAAGGATATAATGATATATAGAACATGAAATGAGAGCTATTGATACTTCTAAAGATTCTACTTCTAAAGATTCAACTAGTGGGATTCGGTTAGAAAGTGAGATAGTTAAGAATTGCATATATTCGTCTGTAGAAATGCATATAATCTCAAAAGGTGTTCTCTTATAAATGTAAGGCTTTATTGAACATGACCATCACAAAGTTGTTTGACTAATCAACCTTGTTAAGGTGGGGGTGCATATTAAAATTGTCTTTAGAATATGCTTCCTAATATTGTCAATACTTGTATTGTAAGACGGTTATGATTCATGCGGAGACGAAGGTTGGTTATTTATACGTTGAGTGGAATGATTATATAACATTTTGTCAATACATTGCTGGTGTATCATGATATTTATATGCCTTGTACCCGTATGAAAAGATCTAGATAACAATAAACCCTAAATGATTGTTGGATGAACCAAACTGTGTTAAGAAAGTAATATCCATGAAAGTTTCCCAATTTATAGTTAGTGATGACTATGAACTGGATATAAGAATGGTAAATCCAAGTCTCATACATGATTACAGACCATGTCTCACATCTATTGAGTGAACATTACTCGTTACTAGTTTGGCTTGCGGGTATACATGCGGGTATCAAGTATACTCGTCCATGTTATTGTGTGGTTATAGTTTGACATGGATCTCAAGGCTACCCGACATAAATTCAAGTCTAGCATTCTAGCATAGTAGTTTATGTTTTAGTGATTTTGAGTTGGACAGTAAATATATAGAATATATAAAAAAATAAAAATATATATATAAAATAAAAATAAAAAGGCCAAAAAGAAGAGCAAAAACAGAGGAGATGTCTGGAATCTAATAAATCTTAACATAGACAATGTTTAAAGTTTCCTCCACTTAAGTTTAATAAAACATTACTATGATAATTATGTTTCTGATAGTAAATCTAACCATGAGATGGGGCTTACTTTTCAAATTATCTATTTCTTTTAGTTAATAAAATTGCTTATATGTTTAAAGGTTAACAAGATATATAGAACATATAACCAGAGCTATTGATCATACTTATTAAAATATAGACTAGTGGCACTCAATTTAGAAAGTGAGATAATTGTTTTAATATATAATCTTAAGTAGGTGTTCTCTTATAATTTATAAATGTAAGGCTTTATTGAATATGACTATCACAAAGTTGTTTGACTAATCAATCTTGTTTAGGTAAGGTACATGTCAAAATTGTCTTGGAATATGCTTCCTAACATTTTCAATACTTTTATTGTAAGACGGTTATAATTCATGCGGGTATAAAAAGGTTGGTTATTAGTAAATTATACCTTGAGTAGAATGATTATGTATCATTTTATCTATACATTGTTACTATATTATCATGACAATTATATGTCTTGTTTTCCATATGAAAGATCTAGATAACAATAGACCCAAAGTGATTAAACATACACATATGTTGGGGGAACAAACTATGAAGGAAGTAATATTCATAAAATTTGTTTCCCACTTATATATTATTACCGGGGTTTACCATCCTCATATGTTGGACAAATCAAACTTTGCTAATGTCTCCCTTTCAACTTTTTCCTATGAATTGAAGTGTTTGACACTTCTCTTTTTGAAATTATCCCAATATATTGTAATTCACGCATAAACATATAACTTTTTAACATTAACTATTAATAGTTAGGGATGATAATGAACCAAATATGAGACAAATTTTGGTAACTTCAAGTCTCATACTTGATTACACATTGTGTACTATACCAATTGAGTAGACATTACTCATTACCAGTTGGGCTCGCGATTATACATTTAGATAGATGGTATATTTGTCTACTTTATTGTGTGAAAAAAAACACACATTAAGATACTTATTATTGGAGGCCCATCTTAAAGTCTCCTGAAAACCAATTTGAAGTATAAAATAATCAACTATACTTTTAAATAATTCTACAGTCTTAACAATTTTAAATTCCTAAACAACTCTAACATACCATTTATTATATATCTTTTAAGATTATATAACATATTAATATTCATTTCAAATCTAATAAGGGTAAATGAGTTTGAGTAGTGACAAATATCACCTAATATCATACTCGTTCCAAACCAGTGAAAATTTTAAAAGCAAATCTCATGTAGGATTACCATTCTTGTAAGTTTGACACAATTTTTAAATTTTGTTTGGTATGTTGGATCATAGGTAACAAAAACAAGAGCAAACTAACAAATAGCGATTATTACAAGGCCTCTCTTTTGTCACATACCCAAATTTCAATCACTAACATATTCTATTACTATTTTGCCGTCCATTTCATCGATCACAACCTGAAGCACTTTTTTATTGATGGCGTGGTTTTCCGTATGATTTACGGAATCAAGTTTCGCTAACGCAATTATTCATCGTCTAAATCTATAATCTATAATACTTATATAAGGATAAAAGGAGGATAAAATTAACATTTTAGATACAATTTAGTACACTTAGACGTTTAATTATTTTATAATTTTTTTCTATAATACTAAAATTGCCCTCTAAGTATGAGATACAAATAGACTAAGCATATTAAGCATTTAATGATGAGTTTAATCCATGGCATAATATTGTAAACTTTAAATTTCATTGATATTTACAACAATGAATTTATAAATTATCATATAATTTCTATTTATATAGATTATTATATGAATATATTAAATATTTTTTACAGAATTTATAACAATATCATGTTTTAAATGTAAAAACATAAAAAAATCGTCCAAACATGGAAAAATATTTTTATGTGACCAATACATTAAAAAAATATTGGTAAATCTCAAACATCAATATCTTTGATAAATCCCGGTCTTTTTTGTAACACCGTTCTAACCCAAACCCATTTTGACCCAGTACTCAATCCGACTAACACATTTAATTAGTCACCTCTAATCTTTGTTTAGGGATGGAGAGGGCCAATGATTGTGATATGATACCTAACCTGATTGTCTCACACATTGCCATCTCTCTTTAACTACTAAGAAACCTTTCGGGCCATGATTTCTCTTTGTTTGTTAATTCTATGAATTATTATACTACTTTTAAAACAAAGAGTGTAGGGTGTACACCTTTGATAGTTTCTTACCATAGATAAACTCCATTTTATCTTGAAGATCAATACTTTAATAATTACTAATAATGATTTTCTCATAATAAGAACGTGTCTTGCCGTACAAATTATGAACCTTCGAATTTGATATGCATTTATATTGAATTATTACCCATAATAAAATTTTAAAATTAACTACTTAAGAAGCAATGAGTCAAATTATTCTATATATCCAGATGAACAACGTATGTTTTTCCTTTTGATCCGTATGTGTTGCAGGCGAGTTTATGTTTATGATTATATACAAAATGCCAAAATTGATTCTATAGTTTATGTATAGATAATTTGGTGTAAGCATCTTTCGAAAGTCATTACTTCCGAGTATCACTCACATTTTCAAAAAAATATTCACATATCAAAAATTAAAAATGATCACATGAATTAACCACAGAACATAAGACAAAATAAATACACCCGTAGCAACGCGCGATAATTCCCACTAGTATATAATTATATAGACATTTGATATCCTACATATGTTAAATACAAAATTAATTGTAAACAGAGAGTTGAATCATTAGATTTGCAATAAGTTGGATTTTGCTGTTATCATAGCTATATATTTAACATTGTTTTCTTTATTAAACATCATATACAAACAACTGAATCAAGGTACATAAATGCAAAAAATACAAGTACTTGTATGTGGTTCATGAAAATAGTCACGTCTGGTGGGAGAGAGAAAATAAAACAGATAGAAAACGATCTTATATATCAAACTAAAAACGAAATGTACGAGTGTATATGTGATTATAGCACTTCTCTATCTATAATTAGTTTGTATTGAACATTTCTTCATCTATATACAATATATACAAAGAAAGGTGTTCTAAATTTTAAGCAGAGAACTATTAAAACTAGATAGATACTTGTACCTACATGTACACATATTTATGTTATTCTCATGATTCTAAACTTAAAGTTGGTTTCATACTAAATGCATCTTGTATGGTTAAATCATAAACTTAAAATAAATAGTAGTCAAAGAAGCTATTGTTGGATGACTAGGAGACAATTATAGCTTTTCCACTTCATAATCACTATGATCAAAGCCAAGAACGGCTTGATGTTTATAAATATTTTGTAGTTCTCATTTGAATGCTTGTGATATAAAAACTTGTTTTTTTAGACTGAGAAAGGCAAGACTAACGAGAGAACATACGTTGTATATTTCACTTCTTCTCGTCCCATTCATGTTACGTCTCTACTATTCATAAATTTCATCACTATAATCCTACCAGTGTCGGTTTCTCATTGTCTCTACGCGCCTTAGCCTAAATACATTTTAGTATAATGTCACACACACTCTCATTCTGAGTATTTATATGCTTGTGTGTGTTTTTTCTTGTTCATTTTTATACATACAAAAGAAAGAGAGACACATGGAGGTTTCTTCCAAAGAAGAAAGTGCAATGGAAAAACAAAATTTATCAAGAATTCGAAAGGGTGGTTTAAGAACCTTGCCATTCATCTTAGGTATTCATGGATGAATCATTTATCTTTATAATTTTTATTTTAAATTCTATACTTATGAATCAACATATGCATATATGAGAGATCTATTATCTGAAATTTTTAACAAGTTTCAGGTTTGATTATTGCTTATATTGTTTACTGTTATAATCTCTTAAAGATCATCTATGTCGCTTATGATTTATATGATCTTGATGTTAGCAGAGGTGTTGGTTGTTCCGTTAGCTTACAGTTAACGGGTCACACATGATATATGATATATCAATGACTTTAACTTATAACTTATATCAAAATTTAAAACTTCTAAATGCATATTATTCTTGTGTAACAGTAAATGAATCATTAGAAAAAGTGGCAAGCTATGGGCTCCTTCCAAACATGATCATATACCTCATGTTTGATTACCACATGAGTCTTGTTAAGGGAACAAACATCATTTTACTTTGGTCGGCAGCCACCAATTTCCTACCGATTATCGGAGCTTTTCTATCCGATTCATTTCTCGGCCGGTTCCTCACCATCTTTCTTGGATCTATCTTTAGTCTCATGGTATGATCACCTATATATGTCTTCAATTCTCTTTATACACATTTGTATTTATATTTATCTCATAGTTTTATTTTGGAAAACTGGACTACGATAATCCAAACTATTACTTATTGGCTGATACTAATCCGTACTATTAATTTGGCCGGTAACATGACTTCCAACATTCACGAGTTTGAATGTAGTTCAAACAAGTTGGGGTTAGTTTTAGGTCACATATGCAAACACGTTTACATAAACGTGTCATGTTTGGGTTGATCAGGTGGGTTCAATGGTTGGCGCATTTAATTTATTTATATATTTTTAAAAATATTTAATATCACAACTTAAACTCGTTAAGTATTTTACGCAGAATTTAAAGCAGAAAAAAGAAATGAGCAACAACTTTTTATAATTTGACGTAATTATTTTGTTAATTCTTAATTTTAGAGTATTGATACGTAGTAAATAAAATAAAATAAAATTTTTGGGTTAACAGGTAGTGTTTATGTTAACTTGTCGTGTCGTGTTCATGTTCATGTCTTTGACATGATTTACAGGTTCATTACGTGTTTGAGTTTGCTCTTCCATCCCACAAACATGGTCGATTCAACACTTCAGCTCATTTAAGGGCCTCAACTAAAAGTTTGTTTTCACAAAAAGTTAGCATAAAAACTTTGTTTTTCTAATAAATCATAAATTTTCATCCAATGTTAGTAGATTAAAAAAGAAAAATCAGATTTTAATAATTCACACTATTACATACTGCTTCAACTTTCGCCGTTATAACAAATGGCAGTGCAAGTAGCATAATTATCATATATTCACACTCGATTTGTATTTCGTATTCGCTCGATGTCGCTTGTGTCTTTTTTTTATTTTGTTTATAATCATAATTTTGAGCGAAGTCGGGTGAAATCACATGTAAAAATGTTATGAGGATTGTTATTGGTAATAAAAATAAAAGTTGAGAAAACCACTAGTAAATTGTTGGTGTGAATTATTATCCGTTAATAGGTAATAGTTTGGATTATTAAAATGCATGACGGGTGAAAATAGTTTTACCAAATATAATGTTTATAAGATATGTCACGTTATTAAGTAAAGAAAGTGATATCAAAGGAAATATGTTTAAAATGCTTCCCCTCACTTAAACCACTTCTATGATGTATTTTAGGGCATGATCCTTCTATGGTTAACAACAATAATCCGAGGCGCCAAACCGCCCCATTGTAACATTCGGGTCCCTCGTTCGTGTAAATCACCAACACCCATTCAATACACTCTTCTTTTTTCGTCTTTCGCTCTCATGTCCATTGGAGCAGGTGGGGTCCGCCCATGTTCTATAGCATTTGGGGCGGACCAAATCGACTCCAAGGATAATCCAAACCGAGAGAGGGTATTGGAGAGCTTTTTCGGGTGGTATTATTCCTCAGCTATCATGGCGGTCATGATTGGAATTACCAGTCTTGTTTATATTCAAGATCATCATGGATGGAGGACCGGATTTGGAGTCCCGGTTATCATCATGTTTCTCGCTACTTTATTTTTTGTCATCGCGTATCCTCTTTACTACAAAATGAAGGTCGAAAAAAGCTTGTTTACTAGTTTTCGTCAAGTGATATCAACGGCTTGGAAAAACAGAAAGCTTAAGTTACCCGACACGATTGATGGTCCATGGTATAACACAAATGGTGCAATTGTTACTAAGCCTACAGAGAAATTAAGGTGAGTGAAAGACTTCTCTCTCTATTACATACAAAAATGAATATAAAAGTTATCACATCGAACCTAGTTATTATAGCTGTTACATTATTTACGCGTCTTTGGTTTCCCTTTAGGTTCTTGAATAAAGCTTGCATTCTTACCAAACCCGAAGATACGAAAAAAGTAATCGCAAACGATCCATGGACCATGTGCACAGTAGAACAAGTCGAAGAGCTAAAGGCACTCATCAAAGTGATTCCAATATGGTCTTCTTGTATAATGTTATCTGTCACCATGAACCAATCCACATTTCCGGTCCTCCAAGCGAAAAGCATGGATCGACACCTCACTTCGAAGTTTGAAATACCCGCAGCCTCATTCAGCTTTTTCACAATCGTAACAATTATGGTTTGGGTTATACTATATGACCGGGTTATCCTCCCTTTATTATCCAAAATCAAAGGGAAGCCCGTTTATATTAGCGTAAAGTTAAGAATGGGGGTGGGCCTTGTTTTCTCCATAGTCGGGATGGTGATCTCAGGGATTGTAGAACACGTAAGGAAGAATAAAGCGGTTGAAGAGGGGTTTTTGAATAATTCTCAAGCGGTTATAAAAATGTCAGCAATGTGGCTTATTCCCCAACACGTCATAAATGGGCTGGCGGAGGCCTTGAACATAATCGGTCAAACCGAGTTCTATTATTCTGAATTCCCAAGGAGTATGTCAAGTATCGCCTCGGCCCTTTATTTGCTCGGGGCAGCCTTTGCAAACTTGTTGGCTAGTCTTTTGCTAACCATTGTGGATGGTTTAACCAAAAGGGATGGTAAAGAAAGTTGGGTTTCTACTGAAATTAACAAGGGTCACTATGATAACTATTATTGGCTCCTTGGTATTATGAGTTTTGTAAATTTTTTGTATTTTGTCATATGTAGTCGTGGTTACGGCCCATGTGTAGATAGAACGGTACTTGAGGGCGATAAAACTACTGATTCGAATGATGAACAAGGAACAAGAAGCTAGGGTTCTATCTTTGGACAAGCTATCTATTTCAAGATCAGCATCTACAAATTATGTTACATATATGTTTTGTATGTTAACCTATACATGTGTAGTTAATACAACATACAATCAAATTAATTTGTATTATGTTTTTTGAAATTTTAAGATAGACGAGTAAGAAATAATAGCCACAACATTCGTAGTATATTTTTATCTTTTTTTTTAATTGATAAAAATGAATGGTCTATTTTTACTTTACAATTCTCCTAATAAGTTATGTTCAAAATATTCTCTTCTTACTCCTCCTCTATATATATAAAAACAAATGATTATTATTTCTTATGCATAGAAACTTGTTGAAACCAGCAAACAAACTAAAACCCGACACACAGATCCGATGCATAACATGAGATATGTTTCAGACCTGTTAATTTTATCACGCAGTCGGTCCAATACCAGATATGTTTTCTTTTAACAGTAACAAAATGACGTTGAATCACTGGAGAAAAAGTTTTGAGTCTCGTTCAGGGTCCAGTGTGGCGCCAGACCGCTAGTACTGAACCACTGCACCGACATCAAATCATGCTATATGGTCCTGTTAATTTTATCACGCAGTCGGTTCCAGTTCGAGTTGTCCAGCTTTGGAAAAATACTGCTGCACACTCCTAGATGGATTGTTCAAAATGTCTATACATTTGATAAGGTGTTATACATCAAAGTGAACTTACAAACAACAAATAATTCGGCTATGCCATCAAACTCGGTAAATGAAATGTAGCTCAAACTCGCATCAAAAGACAACAAAAAACATCACTATGCAAATGGAAAGATGGAGGCAAAATAATTCAAGAAAAGTGATGAAATAATGGAAATGAAAACGAAAAAGCAATAAATAAAGAAATTTGATGTTATAATGTATTACTGTATATATTACAACATGTACCGTCATCATGAAATTTAGCTGGAGCCTAGGCAGCAGTAACAGATGAACTTAACACCTGAATCTGTAGATACAAACATTTAGGAACATATATAAGTAATAACATATGAAAAAGTTACTTTAATGGTTTTTTTGTATGTAGAAATACATAGCTATATATAAAAAGTATAAAATATAAAGCATATGAACTATTCATAGGAGTTCTCGTAGTTTTAAATATTTATGAGTTTTCAAGTGATCCTAACCCTATATATTTTATATTCAAATTTCATTTACTAAATTTTGAGATTGGTAATCATTAGACTATATGTTTAGAATATGATTACCTTATTTACAAGCATGTTCACTTGTTCTCGGTACATCTCCTTCAAGTCGACGATATCAGCACGAAGCTCTTCAAGCTACAAGTAAGCAGAATTACATGGTGTGCATAAGGATTGTTACTAGAATATTTCTTCTTATTTTACAAGTGACTAAGACTGGTATAGGTGGAAAAACGTATTCGTGTTGAAATGGGTCGTTTTATGGTATAGTTGAAATGCGCCGGGCCTGGCTGACTCCCAAACACTTTTTGCCATATTTTACCATTTGCAAATGGTAGTTGCAAATGGGTGGGTCTGTATCGAGTTACAGTGAGTTCAGATTATAATGGTCATTACTGGCCGAAACAGTGTGTTGACCCGGAAAAACTTTTGGCCAGTTTTTATAAATTTATAATAACTGTCGCATTAATAAATATTCTGAAAATAATTATCTAAATCCTTGAATAAAAACAAATTAGGAGGGTGTGTGCATTGAGAACAAACTTTGTACACTTTCAAATCGTTTGACCTAAACCACAACCCAAATGAGCCGAAACAGCCACCTAGGTTATGACTTATGAAAAGGCTATACGGTATAATTTTTATTCTAGAATTTGCATTTCAAGGAGAGTTATTAAAGTGGATAAGTAATTATAATAATTAATTTTGTTCTGATTTTTTTAATCTCACATAACGTCACAAATAATGGTATAGCAGCTGCACCAAGTTTTCAACACTTCAAAAGTGTTGATTGGTCGACCCAACCCATTTCGACCTGCTAAGGCATTAACAGATCCACTATATTACATTTAGCGTTTCTACCAGAGGTGGAAAAACGACAGACTGGGTGATGGGTTCGGGTTGAAACTGGTTAAATTTCAACACTGATCAGGCTGGGTTGGTTTTGTCCACAAACATTTTTTTTCCATTCTTTATGAATCATTAATGTGTTGCTTATGCTTAGGAAAATAATATCACAGAAATAATCTTCTAAATCTATGAATAAATTGATTTAAGAGGTTGTATGAACTAAAAATAGGCTTTGGGTGACTTTCAACCGAACTGTTCCCCTTAAGGTAGTTCTTTCATATGACTGCTTTAAGATAAAACACAACCTAAAGACCGTGTGTACCTCTTCATCGCGTTCACCCATCAACTCAAGTGCAGCAGAGTGCCTTCGTCTTAGTGCTTCTATGTCTGCTTTTAAGCCAGGCAGTTGAGACACTTCTGTCCTCAATTTTTCACACTACACCAAAAGTGCAAATCAAAGGTTAGTTAAACAAATATTGGTACTACTTCCTATTTATTTGACGTTTAATCTGTAGGATTGATTATAGTAACTTACTTAAAAATTTGTCCTACGTAGCAACATACTTTTATTTTTACACCAATTATAGCAAAACAAAGCAACCAATGGTAAATTATATTGCTATTACCTGTAACACACACATATATGAGTATGTTACATTCGAAAAAGGCAAATACACTGCTACGATTTGTAGAAAAACAAAAGTAGGTTGCTGTGATTGGTCATGAAAAGCATGTACATTACTCTGTTGGAAGATAATTGTCTAAATCTATATGTTGATTCGTCCCAAAATAAATGTTCACTTTTACAACCCGATAGTTACAATTAAACCTTTGTAATTGTAATTGTGTGTTTAGAGTTACAATAGAGGATCAATATTACATAATTAACCCTAAACTATTCACTAACAATAACCTAGTCTAATATTCTCCCCAAGCTAAGCTCGGGAGAGATTTAGCTTAAAATCTAAAACCATAAAAAAAGGGAAATAAGTAAAGTAAATTATTGGTCTTTTTCAGTATCTGATCCAGGCAACTTGATTACATCATCACTTCTCATCCGACCCCAAATCATGTCCATTAAAATTAAGGGTTTTGTCTCCCATGTTTAAACTGACAGCCATGTTTGCCAGCCACAGTCGCCGAATGTGGTGTGAAACACCGGTTGTTTTTCTCCTGTTATCGCGTTGTATGCGATGTGAAACTGAAACTCCAGTTGTTCTTCTCCTGTATCTCCTTAACAACACCACCTTAAGCTTTTGCACGAAGGTGCACCGTCGTTGTATGGTCGAGCCATTGTATAGCAGAGACAATGAAGGTGAAGCATCGCGTTGTATGTGATGACGGGTTGAGATTGAAGAGAAGGAGCAAGCGGCGATTGTATGTGGTGTGCGGCGGCTAGGATTAGGCTTTAGCGGCAGCTAGGGTTAGGGTTTAGTAATGGCTAGGGTTAGGGCTTAGGGACGGCTAGGGTTAGAGTTTAGCACCGGTTGTGGTTGTGTGAAAGGACAGAGACGACGGCGGTTTATATTTGCCTGCTAAAGATGAAGATGGTAGTGGTGGACCGGTGGTTATTGTAACAAAAGCAACAATGGTGCTGCTATGGTGGTGTGAGAGGGTTGTTGTGTTGTTGTGAAGATGAGGGGTTGGAGGCTGGATCTAAACCTTGTTGGTTAACAGAAAGAAAAAAGAAAAGAGGAGCGGTGATGGACGGTTGGACAGGGCGACACCGGGGGCCACCCGGCCGCCCTGATTAGGGTTCAGGCAATGATCAAGCCCTCCTGGCTCTGATACCAAATTAAGCCTTTGTAATTTTTATTATATTAAGTAATTATGTGTTTAGGGTTACAAAAGAGGGTCCTTTATATGGAGGACAATATTACATAATTAACCTTAAATTATTCACTAATAATAACCTAGTCTTACTTTTTTTCCTAAATTTCAAGGATATGGTGTAGTATGCCAAATGGGACGTGAGTGCTCTAATGACCCATATATGTGGAGGAGTTACTACTTATGTTCTATTAAAAAGAAAAGTTATATTTGTAAACATAGAAATCATTTAAATATTTCTTCAAATTCAACAAAAATATCATCAAAAGAGTGATATAATGATAAAGACTAAGGAAAAAGAAAATAAACTTTACCTCTTCGGTCATCTTAACCAACTCCTCAGCTAGAGAGTCACGAATGGATTCCATGGATGCCTAAAGTTGACATTGAACCGTAAATCACAATATGAAATTAGACAACTTGACAAAGGTGAATGAAACTTTTATTTTTATCGTTTTTGTAATTGCGAAGTTTCTTAAAGATTCAATTGGAACATAGCTTGTATCAAATAGGTCAATGTATAAAACTGAGTTAAAAGGGGAACATGCCGAATTGGTTGGGTCGCTGAAATTTGATTTTAAATGCATACAATCTCTAAATTGTTTTAAAAGAATTTGACTCTTACAACATATTATTGCTTTTGTAATCATAATTAACACAATAATTGTATAAATAATTCATAAACAGACACGAGTGTGAATTAACCCAACTCCGATCCAACTCCCTTACCAAACCCACCCTTCCTACTGACTTTAACGAAACTGCATCCAAGAATTTAGTTGCAGAAAAAAAGTAGTTTACGGAAGGGGACGGGTTCGTAAACCCAACCAGCACGGCAACACCTGAACTAAATTAGTTAATCATGTCAAAAATTTGAACCTTAACCGAGACACGTTTAATTTATGACACATTTAATTTATGACCCGTTTGTATGACTAGTGTCATTGATATCCATAACTCAACCACAAAAGACGAAGAAAACAAATATAAGATCATAATTAACTCTATAAGGACACAGAAAATGAGAAAACTAGAACAAGATGAAGAAAAACAAAGCTAATACAATATAAAAAAGTAAAAGAGAGCTAATATATATAAGAAGACAATGAAACTAATAGAAACAAAGGACACTGATATAAGATTAAAACAGGTGCTTTTAGTGTAATAACTTTTGGTATCTAATTTCTTCTTGTAATTTTTACACATTAAACAGGTTAGTTGTGTTGACCCTTTATGACCCAAACCTGTTTAGTGCGAGTAGTTATGACACATATATTATCGACTTTATCAATAATTCAGAATATAACAATGTGCTCATACCAATCTAGACATATAAGATGCAAGTTCACCCTCCTTTTGTCGCAAGGCAGCTTCAAAAGCATTTGGGGTCATACTTTTTAAATGATATGAGCTCATGATAGGCTCTCCATGATTTCTCCTCTCCGATAAAGTATCAGATGAGTCCAAAGATGCCTGCAGATAAAAACTTTCCTCCATGCTACCTAAACTGCTAGCATTTGAAAGTCTGCGACTCAAGCCTGCAAAATTGAGGTTCTCAAGAAACAAAAATAACAGTAAAACGTATCATAAATAGAAAACAATAAACAGATCCTCTTTACTGGATGTGGCAAAACGAGTGGGTTGAACAACAGGTCAAAACAGGAGAATTTGGTATAGACCTGGTCGGATTGACCAAAACGCACTTGGTTATAAAATATTATATTCTTACACCAATAATCTAATTTCATGAATAAAAATGATATAGAAGGTTTTAGGTTTTTTTGGCACATAATAACCAACATACTTTCGCTTTTGTCGCATTTGTCATTGTATTATTTAGTAAAATAGTATTTACCATTTTCATAGGCAGACTTGGTTCTTGCTAGGGGACTTTGTTCAGGTACAATAGAAGTCTGAAGGCGAGCTGTTGTTTCTAGTTCCAAACGGGCGGCTTTTTCACGTTCTATATCCTGTAATCGTCATAACCACACTTTATATAGATTGAAGTATTTTCATAAATAATGAAAGGTAATATTTAATATAAGCTAAAGTGTTGGAACAAATCTTTTCACAAATATTCATTTCAACATAAATAACAAATGCAAAGTGTTAAGAAACAACAAGGACAAGTTTAAATACTTTGGAAATTGAACACCAAGAAAAGTAAAGCCAAAGTAGAAGCATTAAATAATCATAAAATGTGTCGTAACAATTGTGGTAGCAATTTCGACCCGTTTGCTTATGAATGAATCACTTTGAATTATGCCTTATCTCTATCAGGTATATTATAAAAGGAAAAAACCAGTAGAATGACTTACAAAGTTTATCTTAAATGAAGGGAAAATGTCACAAAAAAGCAATATACATTTATATACTTTTGGTGGTGGTCTGGTTTGGTAACTACATCTTTTTTTAATATCTAATTAATCTAATTACAATTTCTGAACAACCTAGACAAAAAGAAAATGACCTAAAGATAATAACCATCTTTCTTTGGAATATTTGAGAACAATTTTAGATAGTTTAATTGTCCCTATCTGCTAATTAAATATATTTTTACCCCTATCTAATTACTTTTTTAATTTTTTACTTCTTCATTTATCATTACCAACTTGGGCCTTTAAAGAAAACTTGTAAGTACCAAAATGGATTGAAAAAAGTTATAGTTACCAAAATAAGATCATAGCTAAAAGTATATTGCTGCTTTGTGACATTTGCACTTAAATGAACAATTATTTTTACATAATTTTACTAAAATAACTAGACTTATATTGAATTTATGATTTTGTAATCGTATATCACACGCTAATTATTTATAATAAAAATGTCAGATTTTGGATCAGGTCAACCCGATACAACCAATTTTCCCACCTCTATTTATTTACAACATATGATATGAAGTCTAAGAATCTTGCAAGGCCAAAATAAGCCACACTGCATCATCCTCAATAATTTAGAATAAAATTAGGTAGCGTATTCATACTAAAGTAAAGGTATTGTGGAGCAAGTTCATTTGAGACCACAAAATCATGAGGGCAAAAGATCACTTTTAGACCTTAAATAAAAAATGAGCATTGAGATTAAATCTATTTATATGTAAATTTCTTCACATATGTCGCATGGATTTCTGATTTTCTTCACTTGTGAAGAAGAATTGTCCTTTTTTTTATCCAAAGGCAAAATTGGTTCTTTTGTTCTCAACTTTTTTGTGGTTCTCAATGAACTATCTACATGCTAAGTAAAAAATAACTAAATTTATAACTATAGATGCTACCTGCTGGAGGAGTTCCCGTTGAGCCAATGCTTCTTGCAAATCTTGCTTATGCTTTCTCTTAAGTTCCCTTATTTCTTCTTCAAGCTGTATCACACGATCTTTATGAGTATCTGATTCTTCTTTTAGGGCTAAATATTCTTGTCGGTGTTCTGCTGCTTTTTGTCTTTCTTTTTCAAGGGACTTAGTTAGTTGTGTTTGCTCGGCTCTTAAAATTGATATCTGCAATACATTTAAATGCATATCAAATTTACCACCTCCACAAAAAGCCATCTGTTTTGACTGGTTACCTGACCCGACCAATTTTACCACCTTTGATTGAAATGCAGTTACTTAAAACAAAGCAGCCAATTAATGAGTACGCGCACCTGAGCTTCAAGAACATTTATACGAGACAATGTTTGCGATAGACGTTCATTTACAGATCGCTCTCTTTCCTCTGCAGCTGCAGCTTTGGCCTCCGCTTCCTTCAAAATAAATATTAAGAAGCCGATAAAATAAATAAGGGCTATTGTCAAAGAAAAACCCTGTAAACTTTCTTTGAATTCGCACATAAAGTCTCTGGACTTTATCTCTACTAAGCTAAATCTCTAGAATGTTGAACTTAATGAAAAGGTCCTTTTAACATAGTTTTGGACCTCATAATACAAAAAGGAACTTAATGAAAAGGTATTTTAGCTAAATCTAAAAAGACCCAAGAACTTAACAGGCAAAAAAGAACTTTTTTATTTTAATCATGCAAAAAATAGAGTCCAGGGATGCATATGAAAACTCATCGAATACCCATAGGGTCTTTTTGACAATCCCCAAGATAATGTATGTTACTCAATCAATTATGTTAACATGTTTCTCTAAAATTACCTGAAGCCGTAAGTTTAGTGATCTCTCAACAGCAGTCCAAGCTTCTGCTCTTCTAGCATTTGTTTCCTATCACAAAAAAGGGTTTGTAAAAAAAAAGAACAGTGGAAACCAGAAACAAAGTATAAAAGGAAACCAGACCTGCATAGCTTCAATCTGTCTCAAAAGTGGTCTGGTAGAATCAGGAACTTGCATGACCAACTCTTCACATCTACGCTCACTTTCCTGGAGACATTGATACGTAATTTTATATAAGAAACAAAACCTAGATGTCACTGATAACATCCAAATTTTATATGAAAAATGGTTATGTAACCATCGCAAACGCATGCGTTGAAGCGAGCCGATGATAATATTCATAACCTTATGTAAGAAAACGAAGTCATTAAAAAAATTAACGTCGGAACGTTAATAGAAATAAGCACGTGACAAGGAAAAAAAACATTAACAAAAATAAGCACGCACAAATTTGAGTTTTGTAACATCATATTTTAGATGTAGTAAAAAAAGAAAAAGATTAAAAAAATCAAAATGTTGAATCAACTACGTTTGTGATTTGATGACTTGTATATTATGACGCACAACTCCTATTTGAATCAAATTTATACTGAAACGTAGATAAAAACAAGCACGTCGTAATGGTATATTGTACAATTTATAAAACATTAGTTTTCAAAGTTATAAGAGAAAAACAAAAAAGAAATGTTGAATAGACCAAAAAACCATATAGATAAGTAGAGTGTATAAAATGTACCTATAACTAAATTTGAGGGGGCCAAAAAGTAAGTTTTCAAAATTTTTAAAACAAAATTTTAGTTTAATAAAAGATTTTAAGATTTTAAAAGCAATAGGTGTTTGTACCTTATGCATATTGCTTAGCAATATGGTAATTGTATGTTATTCAATGTCTAACGAATTAAGTTAAGGAAGCAGACTAATATTTAACTTGAACATAGATGGTCTTTAATTGCAGCCAAACGTTGAATAACCACATAACTGTAAGCAAAACTTGTTTCTCCAAACATTAAGAAAAGTATATTGCAACTTCAAGTTACAATAATCAGATAATTAGTTATAAGACGCCAGTCCAAACACCCCATAAGCCAAGAGTTAATGAATCATGGATGACTAGTGGTGATCCAATATAGAAAAACATAAGATCCATATGATAAAAATAATAATTAAGGAAGCTGACTGTACTTGGTATCGTTTTTGAAGGTCCTCAATGTCTCTCCTAAGCATATCCTCTCTAAAAACTGCCTGCAAAATTGAAACATGATAACTTTTACGAAATTACAAGAGGTGCTCATTTACTTACTGGTTGATTCAGGCTAATGTTATGAACTGATTAAAAAAAGATATTGGCTTAAAAGAAAAGGGGCTGAAAGTCAACTAAAGTGTTTTTTATTGCGTAAATGATAAGACCGCCTAAATCATTTTATATATAAAATTAGATTAGTAATCAAACAAGATAGTTTTTGTAACCATTACATGCTAAACATCTATAAAAACATTATAAACTGTAAAATGAAGTGTTGGGGTCAACCTAACCTGTAGCAAAAAGTACATGATTTTTACGCTGTAAATAATTTATTGAAAATTAGATTATTACTGGAATGATACAGTTGTTGGAGTCAGATTTGACTGCTAAATTTTTCAAAAAGTTGGACAAGAAATGCTTCGGGTCAATGCACCCAATTTCGACCCGTACAAAAAAAAACCCATTCTAACTGGAACCCTTTTGACCACCTCTAATTATCTACCAAGCAATGCACGTAATTAATTTGTTTCAAACTGAAACCTGCTGCTCAGTTCTGCTTAGGGTTTGTCTCAACTCTTCTAGGGTTTGAACTAGCGTAACTTCACGTTCCTCGGCCTCTTTTAGGCGGCTTTCAACTTCAGTTTTGGCTTCACTGTTTGCTCGGGCCTCAGCTAACGCTTCAGCTTCTTTAGCAGCATTCAATGCGTTTGTATAATATTCTTTTTGTGTTGCAAGTTCAGCCTGATTTTTCTCTATTGTTAATTGCAACAGTTTCTCCGTAGCTGCTTTATCCCTCCTTATACTCTCTACTTTACTCTCTTCAACCTAGAAAGTAGCTAGAAAGGTTAACTACATTTACAACAGTATGAGATAAAAGAATAATGTGCAAGAAACATGGAAATGTTTGAAAAAAGTAGATGTAGCTGAAAAGTGTTATGTGACATAAAAGGACACATAAATGTTTATTAGATATGGATTATTGTGAAAGGGAGTTTTGGCATTTTTAAAATATAGAAGCTTAAGCATAACCATGATTTTACTATATTCACCTTAGTTTTTTTATTAATAAAAGGTTAAGCTATTTAAAGCCCCTAAAAGTTTTGCGCCAAACATCACTATTAATTTATTATATTCACCTTAGTTATCTCCTTTGTTCTTTACTGTGCTGGTTGAGAGCACTAAAGATTAGGATTGAAATTTCAACCTCATATATGGAAATGAGTCACCTTGGATATTTTCTTATTAACAGGTCAAATGTAGAAAGCTAGCTAAAAGTAAAATGGGTTAGATGGATGCCACCTAAAGTGTACTCAAATGCTTACAATGTCCCAGGTCATTTATTTACAAGAAACTATCTTCTTGTTTTGAATATATAGATCTTGCAATCATATGTTCATTATATAAATTACTTACAAAACACAAACTTAAACAATAAAGTGTTCAGGCGTTGCCCTAACCCGTTTTGACCCGCACATTAAAGCTGCCTGTTTGACCCGAAACCGTGTTTGCCTGTTACCCAATCAGCCCACTTTGCTACCTCTACTAAAAGAGGACCATTCATAATCTAACAGTTCAATTGTCATATGTTTTTGCATAGATATAAGCTAGTATGTACTAAAGTAGTGAAATGCTTTCGAAATTGGAAGATTTTTGTAGACATTTAAACCATAAACCTTCAAAAACATTGATTAAAAAAACTAAATTATTATTGAATAGATATAGTTTTATGTATTACATTTGGCACACTAAATGTTTTTAAAAGGTTCTTCTGGCCAAAAAACATTGGCGGAGTTAACCTGTTTCAAACTATACCAAAAATTACACGTCCCGTCCATTTTGCCACCTCTAACTATAAATTAACCATTAAGCAGGAGAAATTACCTGTAGTTTGGCCATCAATCCTTTCTTCTCTTCTTCAAGTTCCCTGATCTAGCTTTCACACAGATAAATTCTTTATGATATATACAGGAACAGTTTCAGCTATTAAACATAAAAGACAATACTATCTATATTTTTATATTTTAATTCTTAGAACAACATAATAGCATCTATATTGCATACCTGTGCCCGCAATTTCCTAATCTGAGATTCTTGAGCAGCTTGTTTCTTTGAAAGCGCCTCGCCTAAATTTGAAAAAAGGAATTATCACCATCATTTATATCATAGAATCATGGGAAGTTATTACCTTAATAATTTAAAATAATTTATTACCTTCTGCCATAATTTGAGTAATTATTTCATCTTTTTCTTTCAGAAGAGCAGCAGCATCACTTTTTTTATTTTGCTCTCTACGTAATGTATCCCTTTCCTTCGTTAGAGCATAAACCTGCAGAAAAATTTAGAGCTGTAATACATCAAATAGAATAAGTACATTAGCAGCACTAATTTTATGCTTCCAAAAAGTGATGTTACATGACCCTGTGATTTGCATAAAACCTCCTGCAGGGGTGTCTGAATCTGCTTATTTAAGAATGAAACAAGTTGTTGCAACAAGCAGTTTGGGATTGCTTATGTCAAAGTGATTATTCTTGGTGGATTCAAAATCACAAGTTTATAAAATAACAGATTGACTTAATTTTGTGATCATATTTGAGACGCTGCTTATTTAATTGACATTTTTTTTACAAAAGTGTTATGCACCAAAAAGTTACCCATGTAACCAGCCCATTTTGTCACCTCTAAGAAATCCTTAGCTCAGCAAAATTCAAAGAATAAGAACTCTGGGAAAATGCAAACAGATAATTTTTAACATGCTTTGAAGATCTCTCTTACTATGATACTAAAACGAAAATCCATGATATTAAACATAACTTTTTAAATATTAAAACTGAATACCTTTCTTTCAAGAGTTGAGACCCTTTGATGATACTCTTCTCGTAGAGACTCAATATCTGCTTCAGTTGATTTTCTCTGTTTAGTCATATGAAGAAAAAAAGAGATCAAAAAGAGGATAAGAAAGGACTGGTTAAAAGCCATCAATTGAGTAACAAAAATGCATAAAAACCTCCTATTTTTTTTCACCAATTAGATTAGCATTATAAAAAGAAAGAATCATAATCATACTTAACACAATAACTATTTATATAACTGAAGAAAGATAAGAAAAAAAGTATCTTGCTCGCCTGACCTGGCCCATTTTGACCCTACCAAAATTTACCTATTTTGACCCTCACATACCAAAAGGTAGATGCCAATTCATCTCTTTTGACCCACTCATTGTTAAAGCACGTACCCGGAACTTGGTTTTAAAAAGCATTAGGCGCACCGAGGCGTTTAAGTCTAAAAAGCCGAGGCGCTATGTGTGAGGAATGAGGCGAGAGCCTCACGTATGCGAGGCGTTGTTCTATGTACAACAAAATAAGCCATATATACAACCAAAAGTTGCATTTGTTTAAACTTTTTTACATATTGGCTTTTTTTATCATGTAAATCATTCATTATCTCATCATCCCTTGGTTATATCTACGTATCATCCTTTTACAGACCCCACTCTTGACCAATGTTGACCAAATTTGACCTAGCTGTGCATGAGGCGCTGCCTCAAAGCCCTGAGGCGTTTTCATGATTGCCTCTAGAGCCTCACGCCTTAAGCGCGCCTCAGGCGCTATTTTTAAAACCAAGACCCGGAAACCTTATTTCTGGCAGCACGTCCTCTCTAGATGTATGTGTTATTAACTTAATTCATGAAATAGATAAAATTTTATAACAGACATGAAGAAACAGTCTGAAAAAAAAATTGAGAAAGTTTTAAAATAGTACAATTTAAACTCTGTTAGTGTTGAAAGTAACAGGTCACAACTCACATGCACAGCTCTATGCAAGTATGTGGATTTATATAAGGTATTCATAATTCATATACTTTTGGCAATAAATGACTAACTGAACCTACCCTCTGATCCTCAACTATAGACTTCAGCTGCTCATTCTCATGCATCAGCTTTGCAATTTCATCAGCTTTTGCCTGTTAACAGATTATAATGATAATGATAATATTAATATTAATAATAGATGAAAAACAAATGTTGCAAAGAAAATTTATTCTCCAAGATACAGAAGCAAATATTAACATTTCAACCAATTAAAGAAAGAAATTAGAAAACTAAAAGCTATTTTCAACAAATGATACAATATAAAAGCATCACGATGATGAAAAAAAGATTGACTTCACAGTATTGCATTCAATTATAATTAAAATAACTTATTAAAATCCATACTAGCTCAAGGATGAAGCTAATTTAACCCAGCCTATAATATAACAATGCGCTTATTGCCCAATGGTACATGCAAAAATTCCCATAGACATGGTTTATTTATTATAGATATAACTAATAAATATGGACTTTGGACAAACAAAAGATGATCTCCCTATAATCTATTATAACATTTGACTAGACACATAAAAATCACAATGTCAATTGCATCTAAAAGAATTGAGTCAGTCTTGTTTTAGGCAAGAACTTAAACTAGGGCTGGCAAGGAGATTCTTAAATGATAACAGTTTAACGCTCATAAGAAACAATAAATAGCACATACTTCTCATTTAATGAAACATCATATAATCTAAGAAGAATCCAGTACTAAATTTTCCTTGAATTATCATATCATTGATTCTAAGTAATTTCCCATGCTCTTCTTCTGTTATACAGACTGTATACAAACAAATTATACTATGTAATTCTGGTCCAATTTTCATTTCAGGTAACCAAAACTTTTACCCCAGATAAGGCCATCTGAGAGTTTCAAAATCAATTATGTAAGCTATTACCTAAGCTAACCAGTCTCCAGGTATCACTTTGAAAAAAGTCAAAACGATCACAGTAACACATCAGCTGCCACATCATGTGAGCGAGGTAACCATGTCAGATTACCTAAGTCAGAATTTTTTAAGGGTTACCTTAAATCAAAATTTTTGAAACTTTGATAGGTTATACAAGCCTAAATTAAAATAAAACTTTTACCAAAGTTCATTCCCTTTTATGTGCTTAGCCCTATATAGACATACCAACTTTTCAAGTCTTAAGATAACTTTATATCTAGGTCTTTCTCAATGTTCTTTTTTCAGGGCTGACCTAGTATTAGTAAAAGAGTGAATCCAGAATACCAATTTTCATAAGCTAAAAGTACAAAAAATAATACCTGAGCTTGTCGTGCAGCCCCTAAAAGTGCAGTCTCCATCATTTTCATCTCCCGGGTCACCTTCTCCAGTTCAGCCATAGAATTTGAATCGTCCTTCTTCGAAGCTAGTTCAGAGACATCATCTGAATTTTGTAACAAATGCAGTTGGCCTTCTTCAGCAACTTTAATTTCCTCACGTGTGACAGATTGACCTTCCTCAAGCTCAGACAAACTTCTAGTTTGACCATCAGATGAGGGTTTCACTACTTCAACTGCAGAAATGGACTCTTCATGTGAAGCCTCCTCTGACTTCAAATCAGTAGCATGGTGCACTTCTTTTAGCTCAGAGGTACCCACAGCTTGGTCAACGTAATCGGTTGACTCGTCTTGTATTGGTTCAGACTTTTTTAAAGAACCAACTTCTGAGTCATCCCTGCTTACAACACTGCCCACAAACTCTGAAATCTCAGCACGATCCTCACTTAACTCTGCTTGTGAATCGACTTCAGCAGCAGTGGTAGTTGGCTCATCAGGAATTGAAATTTTTGATTTTTCAGCAACATTTTCTGCAGTATCAGAAGATGCAACATTTGTTTCTGGGGGTTTGTCAGCAACATCTGAATTCTCACTTTTAACAATATTCATTTCCAGAGGTTTTTCAGAAACATCTATTTCCAAGGGATGATTTTCATGCTCTTCATGCTCTAGAGTTTCTAAATTTTCTTCTTTAACAAAATTGGGCGAATTATCAGCTTCGGGCTCTTCTTTTTCTTTAGAAGAAGATGAAGATTGAGGGCCTGATGATTCAACTTTTTCCATGGATTCAGCAGTGCCATCCTCACCTTTTTGTCCCATTAAAGACATTATGTCAGTGGGCCATGACCCTGAAGCTAATAGCAATCAATGAATACACTTGGTATCGTAAAAGTAAGGGGGAAACATTGGCATCACCTCTCTTAACATGATTGGTTTAACAACAGTTCAACAACACAGTCAGTAAGATGTTCACAAGAACACAGATATTTAACCATCGTTGTTTTTGGTATAATATATGTGGAGGCCACCAAAGTATTCAACATTTTTTCCTTAAGGCCACCCACATATTGAAAGAGTTCAAAGGCCATCCCACAATGTATCTGTTTTCATTTATACCAATTCTGGCAAATGTATACCAATTCAGGAAAAATGTTCTGTTAATATGTGGGAGGCATGAGACATGTTTTGCCATTTGTGAGTCTGTGACTCAATATTTCTAGTAGAAATCAAGAATACAGACTTATTGCTGCACTTATGTCAAAAATAATCTCAAGGCTAGATTTTTCCTTACCCTTGAAAAAAGAGAGAATATTATGCAAAATAAATTTCGCATCAAAATAGACTTGGTTATTGTTTTCCTTGTCATTAAATGTTGGTATTCTACAATTATTATATGTTGCTTCTTATTTTGGTTTAAGATGTTAATCTTTTATACTCCCTCTGCCCCATGAACTTGTAGTTACTTCTTTCATGAGATTTCCCATTAATATTGCAATGTTCCCTTGTTTGGAAACTTATAAAATAAAAATAGACATTCGCCCAGAGTCACAATCTCAATTAGAAATAAGTAGTGATTGATTTGGTCCACAAACTCCACTTATGCCGTCACTAATGGAAGCTATTTACGAAATTTGGCTAATTGAACAGCCTGCTTATCAACATTGCAGTATCTGTAGGACAAGAGAATACTTGTTTTAAATGCTTCCTAACTTGGCCTTACTTGCTGGTACTTTTTTGTGGATTTAATGCCAGGAACTCTACATATTCAACAGATCATTCAGATTTAACATCTTGATTCAGTTTTAAGTGCTCCAGATTCATTATGGTGATTTCATTGACGTTAACATACGCAATCCAATCATACAAAAAACTAGTCCAGAGTTAAATGGGACCATTCGTTACAACAAACACACAATCAGATGAAATAACTAGGCATGCAGCAAAATAATCAATCCCAGAAACAAATGACTCCATTGCTTACTGTACAACATTCTATCTTCTCAGTGCAGTATAAAACTGCAATGAGAATAAAATCGATTCCATTGTAAGTTTATAGCGACAAAGATATATCAAGCAAAGGTGAGTACCTTCAGTAGTTGAACTAGCACTAGCACTAGCACTAGCCTTGTCTTCAAACCCAAGAGCACTGTCAAAATTCTTCTCGATGTTCTTCACGCTCTCACTGAACTTATTAACCGCTCCAGCCAAATCCGGAAAGTTCCCCAACGAAACCTTCCCACCAAACCACGCCATCTCCTAATCTACAACTCAAATCTCCCAAATCCCTCAGACTAACCGGATCAACTTCATAAGAAAACTCACACACTGAGATTCAAATTCAAAATCAAAATCAAAATCAAATTAATCAACAATCAGCATCAACTTGCACAAACTGCACAATTAAACTAAATCCTAGGCATTAGGATTAACGCCACAATAGATCTACTCATCTACAACTTCGCGGATTCAATTATTCAAATTGTGAACTACATAGATACCAGATACATACCTTGCTTATTATACTCAATGTTTCTCTTCGGATTCGTGTGTTGACTGCTGTTGATCAGCCTTTGTGAAGAGAACCTTGAACAATTCGACGAAAGTTAACCTGGAGAAGAATTATAAGTAGTTCGAAACTCAGATTGGTGTAAGGAAGACGATTGAGCAGAAATCGAGTGCAAAAATCGGGTGTTTGTACGGTGATGAAGTGAAATTGAGGTATCGTGAAGGGCTCAGGCTCAGGCTCCGGTTCCGTTGCACCGGTGAATCGGTGATTGACGTCTTATTGTGCAACTTATTGCAGTAATAATGACGGGTGTGGGCCTGTAAACCCGAGTGATTAAATCGGATGGTCCGAACCCGAACAAACGATGCTTAGTTGGGCTATTTTGTCCGGGCTCATGATTTGAGTCCACGAAAATGCTAGGTGAGTAATGAGTTGGAGCTAGACCTGGCAATTTGAACCTAAGTGGGTATATTTGGGTTGATTTGGATAGTAATAATAAAGTAATGGGTTAGATTGGGTTAAGATATATTTTTAAGAGTGTCAAGTTGGGTAACTCTAAAACTAGGAAAAGTTATCATCGGCTCAAGATGGGTCATAAAAAAACAAAGAACGGGTCAGGATGGGTTGATTAGATTTTCTCGTAACCCATCTTTCTCCACCTCATCTTTTCTCCAAAATTCACATATAGTCTCACATCTACATGATAGCGATAAACATGTTGGATTTATGAACGGGTCAAGATCAGTTTAAGGGTCATATGAGATGAACAGGTCAACAACCGGGCGTCATAAACAGGAGCTGCATGATGGGGGTAAAAGACCACGATATAACTGCACAACCTACGTCTACTATCACCATGTAGTTTATATTTTTTTATTTTTATTTTATAACTATTTGCTTAAAGTTTAATTTTAAATATGTCTGTCTAGTTGTACTTTAAGGTAGGGTTGTTCACGAGCCGAACCAAACGGACCTTTGCTCGTGCTTGGCTCGATTTCAAACCGAATCGAGCCGATCGGCTCGTTTACAACTGAGCTGAAAATCGAATGAGCATTTTTCGAACGAGCGGCGAACAATTTATACAATCCAATAATTTTGTGTGTCATACGATTTATACAATATCGAATAAGGTTTAATGACTTAAAAAACAACCGCATTTCATTGCATAATATTCTCATGGATGCAATACGTTGTGGTTGACGATGAAGTTAAGGTTGTATCTGATAAGGCGAAGAACATATTGTAGATAACGATGACGATGAGTGCGGGAGATGATCGAAAAAATATCTCTTAACGCCTTAGGATTTCACTTTTATGTTTAATGTAGACTTTATTATTAGTTTGATTGATCAATTATGCATAAATATAATTATATATTTGTATAAAATGGGTCAAATCGACTAGAGTGTTATGTATAAACTATATGTACATATTAATTCGATCCCAACCGAACCGAACCGAACCGAACCGAGCGGACCTTTGCTCGTGCTTGGCTCGATTTCAAACCGAATCGAGCCGATCGGCTCGTTTACAACTGAGCTGAAAATCGAATGAGCATTTTTCGAACGAGCGGCGAACAATTTATACAATCCAATAATTTTGTGTGTCATACGATTTATACAATATCGAATAAGGTTTAATGACTTAAAAAACAGCCGCATTTCATTGCAAATATTCTCATGGATGACAATACGTTGTGGTTGACGATGAAGTTAAGGTTGTATCTGATAAGGCGAAGAACATATTGTAGATAACGATGACGATGAGTGCGGGAGATGATCGAAAAAATATCTCTTAACGCCTTAGGATTTCACTTTTATGTTTAATGTAGACTTTATTATTAGTTTGATTGATCAATTATGCATAAATATAATTATATATTTGTATAAAATGGGTCAAATCGACTAGAGTGTTATGTATAAACTATATGTACATATTAATTCGATCCCAACCGAACCGAACCGAACCGAACCGAGCGGACCTTTGCTCGTGCTTGGCTCGATTTCAAACCGAATCGAGCCGATCGGCTCGTTTACAACTGAGCTGAAAATCGAATGAGCATTTTTCGAACGAGCGGCGAACAATTTATACAATCCAATAATTTTGTGTGTCATACGATTTATACAATATCGAATAAGGTTTAATGACTTAAAAAACAGCCGCATTTCATTGCAAATATTCTCATGGATGACAATACGTTGTGGTTGACGATGAAGTTAAGGTTGTATCTGATAAGGCGAAGAACATATTGTAGATAACGATGACGATGAGTGCGGGAGATGATCGAAAAAATATCTCTTAACGCCTTAGGATTTCACTTTTATGTTTAATGTAGACTTTATTATTAGTTTGATTGATCAATTATGCATAAATATAATTATATATTTGTATAAAATGGGTCAAATCGACTAGAGTGTTATGTATAAACTATATGTACATATTAATTCGATCCCAACCGAACCGAACCGAACCGAGCGGACCTTTGCTCGTGCTTGGCTCGATTTCAAACCGAATCGAGCCGATCGGCTCGTTTACAACTGAGCTGAAAATCGAATGAGCATTTTTCGAACGAGCGGCGAACAATTTATACAATCCAATAATTTTGTGTGTCATACGATTTATACAATATCGAATAAGGTTTAATGACTTAAAAAACAGCCGCATTTCATTGCAAATATTCTCATGGATGACAATACGTTGTGGTTGACGATGAAGTTAAGGTTGTATCTGATAAGGCGAAGAACATATTGTAGATAACGATGACGATGAGTGCGGGAGATGATCGAAAAAATATCTCTTAACGCCTTAGGATTTCACTTTTATGTTTAATGTAGACTTTATTATTAGTTTGATTGATCAATTATGCATAAATATAATTATATATTTGTATAAAATGGGTCAAATCGACTAGAGTGTTATGTATAAACTATATGTACATATTAATTCGATCCCAACCGAACCGAACCGAACCGAGCGGACCTTTGCTCGTGCTTGGCTCGGTTATAAACCCATCCGAGCTGATCGGCTCGGTTACAACCGAGCAAAAATTCGAACAAGCATTTTTATAGCAAAAATTCGAACGAGCATTTTCCGAGCAAATTTCGAACGAACGTCAAGCGGTTTGAACAACCCTACCCTAAGGTATTAAAGTAATACTTAGTTATATTGCCTTGAGATTGATCTATGTATGGAATTGTTAATCAATGTGGTTTTTTGAGTCTAAACCCATTTTGACCCGACCCATCCTGACCCGAACTCATCCTCACCCGAATCCATTATAACCCATTTTTAAATTAGTACATTCTAACCTAAACCCATCCTAACCCGAAGCCATTCTGACCTGGCACCCGACCCAACCCGACCCGCCCATCTTGCCAGGTATAGTTGGAGCCTTTTGAGATGTAAAATTGTAAATAAGTTTTGCAAGAACCTGTAAGGGTTGAACTAGTATTATCGGTTTGTGAAGTATCATGACTTGAATTGGTTTAACTCGATCTGAACTGTAAAGCCTACTGGAGTCGGTATTGAAACTAGTTTTACATGAACTTGTTAGGGTTGAACCCGAACCACTGGTTTGTAAGTTGTTTTGTTTGATCTAGTTTAACCCGAATCGAACCAAAAAAGGCATTTTAACATGAAATTGAGTCGGTCACTTCTTGTTTTGAAAATTAGTTATAAACCAAACCGGTTCCATCGAGAACCGATTTGGACTTTCCTTGATCCAAAATGGAATTGGTTTGAAAGCTGAATCGAACCAAAAAATAAACAATTTGTACACCTCTAGGGTGTGTAAATACTAAAAACCATCTAAATTCCTAATTAAATTAAAACGGGATTAACCCTAGATTGATCGTCAATGATTTGTGTCTCAGTCCATGCTAGGACAAAATTTGGATTGTAACATCCGGTATTTTTACGTTAATTAAAAGTTAATGTCGTTTATGTTGTAAGGGCCTTTATTGCCTAATATGGAACTCATGGGTTACTTATACTCATAACTTAAATTTGTCTTTTAATCCTTAAACTCGAAAGATTATAATGATAATTGTTAATAATAATAATAATAATAATAATAATAATAATAATAATAATAATAATAATAATAATAATAATAATAATAATAATAATAATAATAATAATAATAATAATAATAATAATAATAATAATAATAATAATAATAATAATAATAATAACAAAAATAATAATAATAACAATAATAACAATAATCATAATAAGTGTTAACCCTTGAGATATTTAATTAATTTAAAAGATGTTACTTAGATAATTCATGTAAAATTTAAATTATAGAAGTTATATAAATTACTTGTTATTAAATAAATTAAATGAGGGTCTTAATAGTTAAGGGGCTTATATGTCATTTTTGAAACTTAATTAACAAGTTTTTTTACATAAGATGATAAGCTTTCAAAACCACAGGGACTGAAAGTGTAACTATAAAAAAATAATCCCCAAACCTCCCTCCCTCGCCCCCGTTTTCCCGGTCGCCGGCCGGCAAGCTCCGGCGCGGCTCCGGCGACCCCAAAACACTAAAATTAATTCTATTCTTTAACCAAAACCGTTTTCAATCGATTCTTTGGTATGATTCGAAACTCGAGGTGTATAATAATCGAGTTTAAACACCGGTTACAAAGTTTATTCGTTCGTGTAACCGAAACTTATTGACTCATAGCCGTTCAAACATTAAATCACCATAATAATCAAATTTACTTCACCTAATCGACCGAATATCAATTCCTAAACTGCTTAAACTCTCAATTTCATCTGAAACCCACACAAACATCAAGTTCGACCATCATCCCCATTCGCGACCTGCAACACTGTCGTTATCCATGTTCTGAGCTCTAATAACACGAATTGACAGAGGGCTTTTGATTAACTTTGGCCATACAAGCTTTCTGCAAAATTAATTTGATTGACATCAACGTTTGTGTATCAAACCGACTTCAACATAGTCGCGGCTATCCTTGTAATCATCTTCATCGAATCCAAACTCAAACACGTAAGTTTACCATATCAATATACTCGGTTTTACTTGGGGAATCAAAGCCCCATGATTGTTTCCATTAACACAATCGATTTGGCATTCAATTTGTGGTTCAATCGATCTAGGGTTCTAAGGGAATGGGGGGAATCTATTAGTTGTGTTTAAAACAAATCAAAACCAAGATAAACCGCGGCTGTATGCCTTGGTTCACTGGTTCCCCACACACATTCTAACTTGGGGGTCCAGGGTTCGACCCCAGGCACCCCCATATTTTTTTAAAATGGCTTTTTAAGCCTTAAATCAACTTTAGAAAATTTTTAATAATATAGAAAAATATTTTATAACCTTTAAATATATTTTAAGTTGTCAAATAGTTTTTAGTAATATTTTAAAATACTAAACAATTAAAAACCTTTGTAATAAAACATTTTAAAGGTTATTTTTTAATTATTAACATAGATTTTAAATAATTAACAAAATAGTAGTGACCCGAACTGTCCTTAAATTTTATCGTTTAAATCACGATATTTTAAATGGAGTTTTATTTTAAAACGTTATAAATTCTTTTGTGTAATAAAACTATATTATGTTTCAAATTATATTAAATTATAAATCTAAATGATAAATAACTAATTCTTCAAGTAGTTGTTAAAATGATTATGTGAATAATATGTTATTATCTAATCATTTGAGCATGTTATATCATTTAATGAAGTTATTCGTTAACTTTTATTTAAATTCTTGAAAATTATAAAACAATATAAATTGCTTTAAGTTTTTAAAACTTTATAATAAATTATGTAAAAGCTCAAAACCTTATAAAATGATTATAATATGTAACATCCTTATTAACTTTTAAATAGTTAATTTTTAAATTAATTATTTTCTTTTCACATATTATACTTAATTTCTATAAAATCAATAACTTAAATTGTTAAGACATTTTCAATTATTATTGGTCTTAATTGATTTAAATTATCTTTATTAAACCTAAATGATTTATTATTAAACTCCCAAATTCCATTTGAAACCCTAGTTCATGTATTATTGTTAATCTTATTACCAAACCTAATCTTGGAATCTATACGTTTAAACAACTTGTAAAAGAAACCATTTGGAACCTCGTTTAAATTATTATCATCATCATTATAAACATAATTACTCATCAAAACCCTAATTCTTATTTAAACATTAATCAATATATTAACCTTAATCTTCATCTTGTAAATTATATATTTAGGTGCTTGTAATGGACACTTGGGATTTATCTTGTAATCTTTTATATCATCTTGAAATGCTTATTTCCATGTGAGTTTTCCTTGTCCCTTTTTTTTATAATTTCACACTTATTTGAGGTGAAACATGATGCTATATTACATACACGTTTAAACATTTGAGACTTGTAATGCACATGCAATTCTACTTATTATTTGGTCATGGTTATTTGTGTATTGTAAGTGTTTATATGAGATACATAGTTTGTTTACAATCATTAACTATTGCTAGCCTGGCGACGTCTTAGATCTTTGGGCCTGACAAGCCTATTTGGTGCTAAAGTCGAGGTATTGCCGACTCCTAAGGGCCGTACGCTTGTGCACTAGGGAACCAAATACACTTAGCCAATCTTTTATACTTGTAATCAAGTCGAGGTTTGGTTGTAACGATATGTGTTCTATAACCTTACTTGCTTATGACCTATGACATGAATTGCTACTTGTAACCTTTTTTCATATTATGTATGAAAACCTTGGAAACTCACCAACTATTTTTAGTTGACTCTTATTTTTATTATGTTTCAGGAAACCCCCAAGTTTAAAGTGGACTTTGAAGCTTTCAATAAAACTAGGGCTTGGACCTAGTTAAATAAACAAAATGTTATGTTATGTTTAGATTTATGTTTGAACTTATCTCTTGTTTGAGACTTATGGTTGTATTTCATTTTAAGACTTATGATAATAATATTTACTATTTATAAATAGCGTTATGTGGCTGTGAACAATCGTAACCCTCACATCTCGACGTTTCCGCCGTCAAGGTTGGGGTGTGACAGATTGGTATCAGAGCCCATAACTATAGGGATTTAGGTTATTAGAAATGGTGACCTAGACTATAGTTGCATGAACCTCATAGAAAGATCATTATACCTTTGTGCTTACATGTTGTTTGCATGCTACATAATGCTATGCCTTTTGTGCAACTTGAAGCCTTAGCATAGGATTTCCTTATGTACGTTTAAACTTAGTTACTTGTCTCCCTAAACTTAACTTTGACTCTTTGACCCTCCCCGACAAATGAACTTCCTAAACTTATTCTCAACGACATGTGGAATCTACACTTATCGTCGTGGGTTCAATTCCTTAGACTCTATGTCTAATCTATGAAAATCTCATCAAGGTTTTGATTTCATAAACCAAAGGAATTTGTGTGACACATAGACACCTGTATTCTGGAATTCCTGGCAAAAGGCCTTCGGGCTAAGGCAAGCATATCGTATAAATCTCATTCTGAGACCAGTTATGCTTACCTGGGGATTTCTGGGATGAGTGATAAACTATGGTCAACATACATAAGTCTCTATGGCAAATGAGTCAATTTACCTTGACGTGTCAACGATTCCAAATGGTAATGCGTGACCAAATGGAACCATCCTCTTTGTATCTTAAAAATCTTTGATTCCTTGAACTGGTATCTCTTCATTCTTATCATACATGATGTTCCTGTTAATATTGAACCTAACCTACATTTCAACTCTTACGTTTAAACACCGTTATACGTTGAGCGTTACATGTAACTATTTCTATATCTTGACCAACGTGAACATGGATCTTAATATACCCAAAGATATTGGGAATCTAAACTGAATGATCCTCAAAAAACTTTAAACCGTTACTTATGGTTCTCAAGTCTTCTTAAGGATGTGCCCCATAACTAAGAACATGTAATGCTATAGGTGGAATTCCTACATCTCGAGATACTTTGTCTAAGCAAAGTGTAAATGGTGATTTGACTCGATCATTGTATCCATTTACTTGACTCGAAACCCTTGAGATGAGTGATCGCTTATAAGCACGCATGTCTTTAATAAGGTTATGGCTGATCTCATATCTTGAGAAGTTCATGTATTCCCTTCGATTGTGAATCGAATGTTCACTGATGTCGAATCATTCTTGTCCTTGATTTTGCCTTTCTGATTTAAATTATTCAAGATTTGAACACCACAACAAATTCTGTTATCTCGAACTTTGATCCTAAGCTTGTGAGCATGATTTTTCTTTTGTTACATTGATGTAACTTGCAATTTTCCGAATTTCTAATTGATATTATTTTCCTTTCGTCGTTAAGTCAAACTCCGTATCGTCTGCACCGTGAGAGATGCAAGTGTTTGCAAGTCAACCTATGACTAAGAACACCCGTATCTCCTAAATGATTCTAACTCATCAAAACAGGGGTGATTCCCTTACTTGATGATTCTCTATTCGTTTCGATAAATGGTTTCCAATTGTGATTCATAAAATTTCATCCTCTGGATCGGGGCGATTTCCTTAACCCGAGGATTGATTTCAAATATTTTTTTTGGAATGACATTTTACAAATGACATGATCTCACCAAAATAGGATTGAAACCCGTACTTTGGTGACAAATGTCAATCTTCGATTGTTTTCTTGCTATTATGAAATTCAATCATCAAGATAGGCGTGAATTCCATACCTTGGTGATAATATCATCTTTATGAATTGTATTTGTTCAAATGAGACGACTTCATCAAAGTAGGAGTGAATTCTGGATTTTGATGAAGTTCATCTCGTTATATTTTGTTTTTGTAAAACTTCACCGTTAAGATAGGAGTGACTTCCCTTACCTTAATGGTGAGTTACCTCGTCTTATTTCTGTGGATCCTCAACAAGGAGTTGGGATCGAACTTTTTAATTGGTAAGTTAGCGGTCATACCTTGGGAATGCACCATCAAGTTAGGAGTGAAAACCGCACCTTGAAGACTATTCTCATTTCTTGATCTCCAACTTACCAAGGTTTTAATCAAGTGACAAGAAACATGTAGTAACTTGAAGGGTGAACCAATGTCAGTGTTTGGACCTATCAAGCCAAAGCATGATTTCTGAACTTGAAAGGAGACCCGATCACTCTAGGTTAATTTTGATTCCGAGTTTGGAGCATTTAAATTGAATTCTTTCCCTTTATCCATATGTTTTGATTTGAACTAGCTATATCGAACCATTTATTCCCTACTTATCAACTTTCATTTTGAGATATCATCAACACATGATTGTGTGATGGTAGTCTTTTTAAACAATCTTTCTACTAAATAAAGACATTATCAACTTGTGGTTATGTCTTTCTAGTCATACGAATGTTCTCGACTGTACTCATGGGTTTGATGAACTGTGTATGCAAACTATACTTGGAAATTTGCTACCTTGCAAAATATAAGTACATTTCCTATTGTTCACGTCATTTCTTAAATCGTCTTTAATCCTTAACCATTGAAAATCATTAAAACACTATCTTGATTTCGATCAACGAGACTCGTTATTACTTACATTGTGACGCGGATATAAAGGTTCATAAACCTTCGTAACTTGTAGTCATGGGTTTGGCATAAAGGAAAAGACGTAACTTGGTATGTATCCAAGTGTCTTACCTTCACATATGACAAGACCTAACATTCGTGATCCTATGGATCTCCTGCTTAACTTTTCACTCACTAAGTGTCTCTTATCTTAGCTGTCATGATGACAATTGGTGCATTATAGACCGATTGGTTAATTGCATATCAACTCATGTGGGATAACGGGTCGAGAAATTGGCTTGTATCTACCTCAAATTGTGACACCCTACACATATCCCACATCGGCCGTGGACATGAGAGATTCCTGGTTCATAAGGAATGTTTGGCCTCTAACATCAACAACGCGTTTTGGGCGTATTGGCTGTGGATGAGAGGAGAACTCCACAGTTAAGCGTGCTCAGGTGGGAGCAGTCCAGGGATGGGTGACCTCCCTGGGAAGTTTTCACCCGGGCAACCAAAAGCAAATCCGTGAGCTCCTCGTGGGCAAAGCAGACAATATTGTTGGTGTGAGGGGTCGGGTGTTATAGAATGGTATCAGAGCCACTCCTGTGCTGTTCGGGATGTGGGACAAACCTCACCGGGTATGGTGGCTTCTCAGGCTCGTCGAGGACGATGAGTCCAAACAGGGGGTGCTTGCGACACCCTACACATATCACACATCGGCCGTGGACAGGAGAGATTCCTGGTTCATAAGGAATGTCTGGCCTCTAACATCAACAACGCGTTTTGGGCGTATTGGCTGTGGATGAGAGGAGAACTCCACAGTTAAGCGTGCTCAGGTGGGAGCAGTCCAGGGATGGGTGACCTCCCTGGGAAGTTTTCACCCGGGCAACCAAAAGCAAATCCGTGAGATCCTCGTGGGCAAAGCGGACAATATTGTTGGTGTGAGGGGTCGGGTGTTACACAAATAGTCGTATACCGTGGTATGTCGTTAAACATCGATCATTAATTTGGATGATCAATTTATTTTCTGCTTTTAATAATGTTCCTAACTATCGTTGTGAACTTATTCCAAAATCTTCACATATCGTATTATTCTTAGGCCGATGATTGGTCAAAGGAGAGATACATATTCTCAAGATATGCGTTAAGATCGTTTTATATGGTGACGTTTGGGATTCTTAAATCCTGACGGTTAACCTTTCTTATAAATTGTTGGTCTTTTATTGATTTCTAAACATCATTATATTCTAGAAGTTGTGACTTATAAATCTAAGGTACCACGGTAACTCGTCATCGTTTTCCAACGTTTCATCTCAAAACGTCTCGCGTTTATTATGCTGAGAATCTTGTAAGATTCCATAAGGTGAAGCGTTCCACCTGTAACCAAACGTCAAACACTGTCCGTTGAACACTTACCTTTCATTTTAACTCCTTTTGTACATCTAAGTTCATTCTTAATTTCGGGACGAAATTCTTTAAAGTTGGGGAGACTGTAACATCCGGTATTTTTACGTTAATTAAAAGTTAATGTCGTTTATGTTGTAAGGGCCTTTATTGCCTAATATGGAACTCATGGGTTACTTATACTCATAACTTAAATTTGTCTTTTAATCCTTAAACTCGAAAGATTATAATGATAATTGTTAATAATAATAATAATAATAATAATAATAATAATAATAATAATAATAATAATAATAATAATAATAATAATAATAATAATAATAATAACAAAAATAATAATAATAACAATAATAACAATAATCATAATAAGTGTTAACCCTTGAGATATTTAATTAAATTAAAAGATGTTACTTAGATAATTCATGTAAAATTTAAATTATAGAAGTTATATAAATTACTTGTTATTAAATAAATTAAATGAGGGTCTTAATAGTTAAGGGGCTTATATGTCATTTTTGAAACTTAATTAACAAGTTTTTTTACATAAGATGATAAGCTTTCAAAACCACAGGGACTGAAAGTGTAACTATAAAAAAAATAATCCCCAAACCTCCCTCCCTCGCCCCCCGTTTTCCCGGTCGCCGGCCGACAAGCTCCGGCGACCCCAAAACACTAAAATTAATTCGATTCTTTAACCAAAACCGTTTTCAATCGATTCTTTGGTATGATTCGAAACTCGAGGTGTATAATAATCGAGTTTAAACACCGGTTACAAAGTTTATTCGTTCGTGTAACCGAAACTTATTGACTCATAGCCGTTCAAACATTAAATCACCATAATAATCAAATTCACTTCACCTAATCGACCGAATATCAATTCCTAAACTGCTTGAACTCTCAATTTCATCTGAAACCCACACAAACATCAAGTTCGACCATCATCCCCATTCGCGACCTGTAACACTGTCGTTATCCATGTTCTGAGCTCTAATAACACGAATTGACAGAGGGCTTTTGATTAACTTTGGCCATACAAGCTTTCTGCAAAATTAATTTGATTGACATCAACGTTTGTGTATCAAACCGACTTCAACATAGTCGCGGCTATCCTTGTAATCATCTTCATCGAATCCAAACTCAAACACGTAAGTTTACCATATCAATATACTCGGTTTTACTTGGGGAATCAAAGCCCCATGATTGTTTCCATTAACACAATCGATTTGGCATTCAATTTGTGGTTCAATCGATTTAGGGTTCTAAGGGAAATGGGGGAACCTATTAGTTGTGTTTAAAACAAATCAAAACCAAGATAAACCGCGGCTGTATGCCTTGGTTCACTGGTTCCCCACACACATTCTAACTTGGGGGTCCCGGGTTCGACCCCGGGCACCCCCATATTTTTTTAAAATGGCTTTTTAAGCCTTAAATCAACTTTAGAAAATTTTTAATAATATAGAAAAATATTTTATAACCTTTAAATATATTTTAAGTTGTCAAATAGTTTTTAGTAATATTTTAAAATACTAAACAATTAAAAACCTTTGTAATAAAACATTTTAAAGGTTATTTTTAATTATTAACATAGATTTTAAATAATTAACAAAATAGTAGTGACCCGAACTGTCCTTAAATTTTATCGTTTAAATCACGATATTTTAAATGGAGTTTTATTTTAAAACGTTATAAATTCTTTTGTGTAATAAAACTATATTATGTTTCAAATTATATTAAATTATAAATCTAAATGATAAATAACTAATTCTTCAAGTAGTTGTTAAAATGATTATGTGAATAATATGTTATTATCTAATAATTTGAGCATGTTATATCATTTAATGAAGTTATTCGTTAACTTTTATTTAAATTCTTGAAAATTATAAAACAATATAAATTGCTTTAAGTTTTTAAAACTTTATAATAAATTATTTAAAAGCTCAAAACCTTATAAAATGATTATAATATGTAACATCCTTATCAACTTTTAAATAGTTAATTTTTAAATTAATTATTTTCTTTTCACATATTATACTTAATTTCTATAAAATCAATAACTTAAATTGTTAAGACATTTTCAATTATTATTGGTCTTAATTGATTTAAATTATCTTTATTAAACCTAAATGATTTATTATTAAACTCCCAAATTCCATTTGAAACCCTAGTTCATGTTTTATTGTTAATCTTATTACCAAACCTAATCTTGAAATCTATACGTTTAAACAACTTGTAAAAGAAACCATTTGGAACCTCGTTTAAATTATTATCATCATCATTATAAACATAATTACTCATCAAAACCCTAATTCTTATTTAAACATTAATCATTATATTAACCTTAATCTTCATCTTGTAAATTATATATTTAGGTGCTTGTAATGGACACTTGGGATTTATCTTGTAATCTTTTATATCATCTTGAAATGCTTATTTCCATGTGAGTTTTTCTTGTCCCTTTTTTTTATAATTTCACACTTATTTGGGGTGAAACATGATGCTATATTACATACACGTTTAAACATTTGAGACTTGTAATGCACATGCAATTCTACTTATTATTTGGTCATGGTTATTTGTGTATTGTAAGTGTTTATATGAGATAACATAGTTTGTTTACAATCATTAACTATTGTTAGCCTGGCGACGTCTTAGATCTTTGGGCCTGACAAGCCTATTTGGTGCTAAAGTCGAGGTATTGCCGACTCCTAGGGGCCGTACGCTTGTGCACTAGGGAACCAAATACACTTAGCCAATCTTTTATACTTGTAATCAAGTCGAGGTTTGGTTGTAACGATATGTGTTCTATAACCTTACTTGCTTATGACCTATGACATGAATTGCTACTTGTAACCTTTTTTCATATTATGTATGAAAACCTTGGAAACTCACCAACTATTTTTAGTTGACTCTTATTTTTATCATGTTTCAGGAAACCCCCAAGTTTAAAGTGGACTTTGAAGCTTTCAATAAAACTAGGGTTTGGACCTAGTTAAATAAACAAAATGTTATGTTATGTTTAGATTTATGTTTGAACTTATCTCTTGTTTGAGACTTATGGTTGTATTTCATTTTAAGACTTATGATAATAATATTTACAATTTATAAATAGCGTTATGTGGCTGTGAACAATCGTAACCCTCACATCTCGACGTTTCCGCCGTCAAGGTTGGGGTGTGACATGGATTAATGGGGATCTTATAATGGCGATGAGTGGGTTGTAATTGAGATTGTGTGGCTATAAACATCCCGATACGTAGAGTCTTTATAAAGGATATGTAAACGTGTAACTTATATCAAACAATCTCATGTGAACTTATAAATTGACTTTTGTGCTTTAAGGCACCATAAATTGATAGAAATGGGCTGGAGAATCTAGCGGGCATGATCAAAGCCAATCAATTAACAATACATCAGCCCTAATCAGATTATCATATGAGTGGCATGGTTTTGGGGTGGAAAGATGAAATGATTATTTCTTTTTCGATCACAAAAATATTTCTTTGATGTTGTTATTGGTAGTGAGAACCTAAACAAGAAGCTTGTATGAATGAAAATGAAACGGAAGCATAAAATGTGAGCAACAACAAGAGGGTGTGATAACGAGAGAGAGAGAGAGGCATCGACGAGAAAAAAGGGTGTTTATAGCGAGAGTTGTACAGGTGAGGGAAAGAGTAGAGACGAAGAAGTGAGTTGGGAGATGTACAATTAGGTGATGTTGTTTGAGAACCAAAACACATGTCGTAAAACTAAACCCTTGTATCGTGTGCAAATTATTTTTTATCTATATGGGTTATTTTCTTAGGTCAAATGATTATTTGGGTAATTTTATAAGTCTAAGATGGTTAATTAAGTGAGTTTATTAACGCTGGTTTTTCATATATTTTGGATAAAGTAAAATGATGCTCATGAGTCACGGACAAGGAGGCCACAAGTTTGTCGTTGTACATGCGCGAAGACTTGTCATTGTGCATTAGCATGTTTTCGTTTTATGTTGCGAACACATTGTTTTCAAAAGTTAATTAAAATACCTTTAATTGTAAAACATACCGAACACATTGTCCGACCTGGCATCGCCTAGCGACTTTTGCAACCATGCTATTAATATCATACTATTATCCGGTATGTTTTACAAATTGGCTGAAATTTTACTTTCTTATAAATGCAGCCGTGTCATGCCAAACTCCTAACCATTTTATCACAAGACTCGTTTTAAATATCAAATCTCGATAGTGAGGTATTTTCTTGGTTCTTAATGTAATTTTCTAATATAAAAAAAAGTTGTATTCTTTAAATTTTCATGAGTGACTTTTATGTAAAATTGTATATTTGTGATGTTTGCAAGAACATCTTAACCATTTGTAGGTCTTAAGTGAAGTAAAAAAATGAAATCGTTTTATTCAAGAGATTGAATTTTTACCAAAAACCAATAAAAATAAACAAATTCAAGAATGGAATAACTCTTTGGATTTTTATAACCAAGAAAATTGTCTCAAACTTAGATTACAAAGCTGTTATATAACCCATAACTTAGTTATGTATATAGTGCTAACCCTACTTGGCTTTCAAGAAAACATAACATAATCAAACTAGGAAACCTTTAAAACTTATTTCCTAACTAGTATTAAGTCCTCGCGTTGCGCAGGGGGCGTAAAACTATGCCAAGTAGCACCAAAAGTTACACCACCGTTAGCGACCACCGACGCCGAAAAACTCGTATAGAAAAACGAAAAAAATAAAACCGCTCTTGGAGGAAACGTAATACTAAGAACACACCACCGTTAGATGAAACACAAAACATATAAAACAATAAGTAAGTCGGTCTTGGACCAGTGCGTTGCGACGGCCGCTAAATGTGAAAAAAATAAGCATAAAACGCTTAACCACACACGCACGCTGCGACGTTTAACTCGCAAATTGTAAACCCAAATGTAAAACGTAAATTTTTTAAAATATACAGATTATAAGGACCAATATTAAAAGTAAAAAATTTTTTTTTGCCTAAATTGTAAAAGATGTAAAAATATTGAGTTAAAATAAAAAAACTAAAAATAAAAATGAATAAGATAAAAAATAGTATAACTCTTATAGCATATTATACAACCTATAATACATATAAAAGTTAATAATTAGTATTATATATAATTAAGTGGTAGTCTCTTGAGTTTTCTTTGTGGTTTTGACCACGACCATCTTGTCTAGTGTCCAGCCCATATTAACTGGCCCATAACCAACTTGTTATTGGGCCATCGGGAATTAGTAGTCCAACTGTATAAACTTAATATTTTTTTATTTTGTTTAACAAGTTTTTCTATACATCTTTTGAGAAACAATAACATCAAATGCTAGGTTACCAATATGTAATTTCAGTTTATTTATAAAACTCATATTATGACAAGGTGAACAATTAACATAGAATTCACAATAGACATGTTGGTTTATAATTACGCAATCCAAATCCAGATCCCACAAATCTATAATTGTGTAGAGCCAACTCGATATTGATGGGTGCCTAAATTGGATTCTAAAACTGAGGCTTGTTTCGTAAAATATATATATATATTTTGTTTAATATTCAACACATGAAAATATGATTAAACGCCTGTATTGTAAATGATTATTTCAAAAAACACGTAATCACAAATATTAGAGTTGGGGTTTAAGTGAAAGAAATCTTCTAAAATATTGATTATTTGCTCTCATATATATTGACAAGACAAAAGATTACATAACCATATTCAAATAATTGTAAAATGATGTATGATTTAGTATATAATTAAGAGAATCGGAGGCAGAAATATTATGGCCCTAGGCTAAGACTTATTTTTTTATATAGTAGAGTCACCCAAAATTTCTGGATATCTATTTTAAAAGTAATTATGTGATAATAACACATTTTGTAAGGTAAAAAGATAGGATAATACACATGATAAATAAAAAATAAATATAAAAGAAGATTAACAACTTCGAATTTTATTCACACTAAACACAAGAAGGCATTCATTGTCACAAATCATGACCTAGAGTTAAACTTGTTACATTTACAAGTTTCTCGTGTTCGAGGCCAATCACCACAACATAATCAAAACCGAATCACGGTACAAAAATTTACATCGTGTGCATATAAACTCTTTCTTATAATCGTATGTCACAAATTATTGGCCGATAATATCAGATAACGACTTCTTGATGATTTCAGCCAACTCTTTTCTGCAAAGCAATAACACACAATTAAAGCTAACCATTAACCAATACTCCTCTTAAGCCTTCGCACAGGTGCAGGACGACCGTTCTGTAAAAGAGCCCGGTCATGAAGCTCGATCCTAGAGCCGTTCAGGACCGGCTTAAGCCTGATCCTTCACTTGTAAAAAGGCTCTGAAACTTATGGTTCCAATGTGCTCTAATCATGCTCAATCCTACCCATTTTTTTGCTTATTTTTAATTATTTTGTTTACATATTTAATTGATATATTTTTAAATATAATAAAAAGATGTTTATAAGTGAAACAACATATCACAAATTAACAAATATAAATTTAAGCCGTGCCCAAGAAACCATTGCCTTTATGATAGGACTTTTAGACTTAACCCGTCTAACAGTATTAGGAGCTTTACTTAGTTGGGGTTAAACTCGATCAAATATTACGACCTACATGCAACTTCCGGGTTTAAACAGACCCGACTTTTACAGGCTAAGCCCAAGAACAGTTATGCATCTATACACTTGCCCAAATATGTTTATCTGTGCAACTATCATAATGGTATGAAAAACACTCGTCTCTCCAACTGAGTATAATCTATTAGAATAGAATGTGTTACCTGTCGGGTTTGAATAAGAGGTAGCGATACACAAACCACTGGAATTCCAAGAAAGCAAAAGTTAATACTTTTTACAAAAAATAACATAAATTAAGAAAGGGATTTTGAGGAAAAGTACATATATGATATAATCATGCTGCATAACATTATTACTTACTGTTGAAAACAAAATGCCAATGAGTTCAAATACACCGGGGAGAACTGGAAGCTTGTCGATAGCCTACTCATAAGAAATTGTCAGAATATTCATCAACATTAGTTGATTCTCGTATAAATCCGGTTGTAAGAGAAAAGTTTTGGATATTAACATGTTTTCTATTTGACCCCTAAACGTTAAAATGATTGATAACCAAAGTATTTTTTTTATCCAAACATACGAAACTTATTGTTACAATGACCATGAACTCAAAGTCACAAAGCAGCCACCTTCCATACCAGTTGCGCGCATAAAGACCCGCCCTCAATGAAATAAATCAACAATCACCTTTTTATTCAGTCATACAAAAGGTTAAAATGGATCATTTTCATTCAAAATCAAATCCTGACAAAGTCTTTAAATCCTTCACGCGTTTGATTCATTCGACGCTAAATTAGGACCTATACAAGATAATGAGAGTATGTGCTTACCGTGATTACACTGACTGAAGCCCACAAAGCAGCAACAGATGCAAATCCAACTCCCAAAAGTGCAACTAGATCTTCAGGTTTATCCCACTATTCACACGAAACATATATACAAGCATTTGATATCAAGATAAAGATAAAGAACTCATGGGAAACATGGAAGCAGCAAAACTAATGTGAAAAGATATTTTTATATGAAAAATGCATCTGATCTATCACAAGGTTTAAAGGTGGCATTTTCGTCTTATTTAGTTATGAATATGTCGATTCGGATTATGTGTTTTTCGGATAATGTATATGGAGACCTCCTTACTATTGAATTATTTTCATTATTGCCATCCAACTACTGAAACTAATTTATAGGCCACCCAAATAAGTAATTGGTTTCATTTATAAAAAAATCCAACAAAAGACAAATTGGATGGCGAAAAACTGAAGATATTTTCAACATTCAACATGCTTTTTTCTCATATATTTATTTAGATGAAACTTGATCATGCTTAGCAGGTTTATAAAGTACTTTCAATGGTCCAAACTGAAAAGGTTGAATAGCTGCTAGGCAACTCTTATGAGTTAAACAGATCAAATGGGTAAAACCGAAAAGTGTTACTAAAAAAGAAACTTGTCAATTGATTCGAACAGTCAGATGTTGCCTAAAGTGTGTTTTTAATGATAACATTTATTATCAAAACTATATACTTGTATTCATAAGAAGAATTATTATACAAAAATTGAACAAAAAGTGTTTGGGGTCAACTTAATCCAACCCGTAGCAAGAGATTACATGTTTTGACCAATTACCCAACCTGTTTGACCCACCCATTTCACCATCTACATGCAAATATGGAATACACTTGATCAAGGAGGACTTACAACATTTTGGGCTGATCCAACTGCGTTCAAAGAAGTAGAAGACTCAGAGTTTCCACTTGTAGCCTTTGCAATAAAAGCAACACGACCTTGTTTTCCTGCATTCAAACGATGTTATACAACGAAAACTAAACACCAAAAGCATGACATGATCATGATTTACACAAAATGGAAGACATGATCGTAGGTTCTGCATGGTTTTTATAGCGCCTAGCGAATTTCGTTTGTTTTTCACCACCATTACCTCCTTTTGACTTTTATAGAGTCAGCTGAATTCCTTTTCGTTTTTGAAATTGAAAAAAATCATGTCCAACCATATTGAAAAAACTGACACAGTCTGTTAAACGTGTGATAATTAGCATTACACTAAAGACAGTTTGGAGATAAAAATGACTAACTAGCACATGCAGATTTTATAAAAGAAAAACGATGAATTTGAATCTTCAAAGTCAACAGTTGACTCTCTTGAGAGTTTATCCAGTTGTGAGTTTTTGGTAAAAAGTAAACATAATTATGAATGTTAATTTATTTGGGTCAACGAGTAGCCGTTACAAAATGTAATATCAATATATCATCACTATCTCTAGTTTTAGTGATTAAATCATTTTAAAAAGTTACATCCAAACACCCCTAACCCATACTATTTCAACAACAAAATTAGACATTCATAACCGTAAAGCGTAAAGTTGCACAGGCAATTGATGGTAAAGTGACTTGCTACCATCAATAATTTTAGTAACAATCTATATTGACAATTTGACCGCTAACACTTCTAACTTTCACTTTCTTGTCAAAAGCAATCATACTCACATTACATCATATATTTTCTTTCAATTTACTCTTGATTTTTATTTGATTTTTGCATATAGAATTTGTTAGTTTCCCTATTTCACTCATATTCTTCGTTGTCAATGAAATCAAGTGAAAAATGAAAATCAAGTACTCCTGTACGTAAATATTGGTAACAAAAATGAAAGATAAAAGTATTATTGGTATATGTCGGTATGAATTATTATAATCCATCAATAAGTTAAAGTTTTTATTATTAAAATCCAACTTACCATAAAATATTTTCAAGCTAACTTGATCAAATACTAAACTTAAATCACTAATTCACATGGAAATTACAAACAACAATGAAAACCCCCAAAATGTAACCGACCCAGATGAGTAATCAACTAAAAACTCACGATTAACACATCAAAACAAAAGCATCTTCAATTTCAATGATAAGAGAGTTGAAATGTACCTCCAATGGCGGAAACAGGGTGTTTGTGAATGGGTGTACAAAAGGGTCGGTTTTCACAAGCGAACAGGGGTGAAATAGGCAAATTGGAGATCAAATTAGCCATGATACCTGCAACTATGGATTCAAAAGGTAAATTCAGAGGCTTCAGGTAATAATCAAAGCAATTTATATCAGAGAATTGAGAGTGGAAGTACCAAAGTACCGATTGGGGCAGTACAAGTTGATTCGAATGGCGATCAGAAATTTGATAACACAACCATCACCACAAATTATATCGTGCATTTGGCATTATTTTAATGTTTAGAATAATCGTTAGATCATACTGAAGCAAAATGGGGATGTAGCTCAAATGGTAGAGCGCTCGCTTTGCATGCGAGAGGCACGGGGTTCGATCCCCCGCATCTCCATTTTTTTTTTTTTGTAAGTTTATCAGTTTTTCTTATAAATTTAAAATCAAATATATGTTTATTTGCATGATATACTTTTCTTCGAAGGCTATAATTATATTTTACAACAATATTCATGTGCGAATTGTTTTTAAGGTTTTAAATGTTTTGAAAGGGTGTGAAGTGGATGAGGTGTGTACATTTGAAGAAAATATTGATGATTCATGAAAGATAAATGATTTATGGTTTTGTTTTATCATCTATATGGTTGTGTCATAATTTAGTTTTCGGTTATGTGTTTAGAATATCTGATTTCATGCTATGATAATATAATCTTTATTTGTGACGTATCGACAAATGTACATCTTAATTATTGTTTTTAAAATTAATGTTAAGATTTGGTAACAATTGTTTGGGAGTTAAAGTCTAACTAATGAGTTTGGGGTCCTAAAACAAATAAACTAAGCTTGAAGGGCCATTTGTAGTCAATTAAATCCTTGATATTTCGTCAATAGTGTTAATTTTGGATCTGGTACTGCAAATTTTTAGAGTTCCTGCCCTCTCTTTGAAAAAAAGTTTACTTTCGGCCCCACCCTGCTATGATGTGATTCAACCTCCGTCACTGCTTAATTCACTTAAAAGTCACCTCTTAGTGGTTCGTGGAGTCTTTTAATGAGTAAGTTTCAAATGCATGCCAAATTATTAAGATGTTACTCTTATTTAGTCAGGTCTTTTAATGATTTAACACAAGGTTACCAAACAACCATTTAATATGTTTGAGGTTTTAAAAGTGCAGTTAGAGGTAATTAAACTCGGTTTTATAAGTTTTGTACCCAGTTGGTCGATTTATGTATGTAACCTGTGTCAATGGGTCTAGACTCACTTTAGGTGTTAAAACCTGATCACATAGGTGCATATAGTTAAATAAGGTTAGCTAGAGTTGATTAATGATTAATTTGTTTATTTAATTATTTGGACCAATATGCTAAATATATGAGTTATATGTTACTTTTGTTGACTGTTACAACAATAAGGTTTGGAGAGAAGCATGCAATCAGGTAGCTCTAGAGAAGCTCATACAGTCTATCATTTTTTAGTCAACTTGTTTATGATTAAATATTTGATTAATAAGACATGCAAGTTGAATAATAATGGTGCATTAAGTAGTGAAAAGACGATAATGGTGTATCATGTGGTGTAAAAGTGATTCAATATATGATATGCAATGAAATCATTCATTATTGAATTTGATAAACCTTCACATATATGATTCAAGGAATGAATGTTCACATTAGTATTTAAGATTTTAATCAAGGTGATTGTAAGCATTACTTATATAGACCAGGGTCAATGAACATTATGGTGATGTCTGGAAGAATATAAATCTTCATGTGTATGATGTAAAAGATGATGATGATATAAATTCATTTGCGTAATAGGCTGATATGATTATATGTAATTGGTGTAAAAAGCGTGAAGAACATTTGATTAGTATACAATCTTATGCACTTATATTTGTAAAATGCATTGTATATAATCTTTAATTGTGTAAATGATGATCTGGAAAAGTTAATTGCATTTTGAGGACAAAAAATAGAATAAATAATCGGCATAGGAATATTGTGTTGTATGTCATCGTATAATCACTATATGCCTAAAATAGCTTGATATTTGGCAAAGCCATACACTGGGTCGAAGTATGAGTACATCGGCCTAGTTCATTTGATATTTTTGTTTTAAGTGGATAGTTATTTTCAATTGATGTTTTAATGATAAAAAAGTTTTAAATAGCAACAACTAATCATGACCAATTAAATGTACGTTTTTCACGTAACTACTTAAAGAGAAAGGATAAAATAAATGAGTTTGGTATATCGTGGGTACCGAAAATTTCTTTTTATTTGATCGGGCCACATATGTGTATGTTGCTATGCATTTAATGGGTTATCATAAACGCATTTTGGTAGATAAAATATAAGGCTAAAGTAGAGAATATTGATTGGTAAGTTTGATGTAATTTCTCTTTCTAGATGTAACTGGTTTTTCCTAGCTTCTCGATAGTGGTTTTAATGAAATTCATTTTGCCGTTCAGAAAAAAATATGGATTTGCACCGAACCTTTAAATGATTAACAAGTTGTTAATCACAACAATCGGTTGTAATATGTTAAAGCTTCTTGAAATTGCTTCTTCACGAACTTATTGTAATAACATTTATGAAAATGTGAGTGTGACACTATGAAAGACAAAAGTATTGACAAAGTAAAGATAAACATTCAGAGTGAATTTTTATCTTTATTCATATAATTACATTAAAAGTTATTATATTTTTACTCTTTTTTTCAATTAAATAATACTTTTTATACATTTATCATTACTTTTTTCTCTTTCCTTCACTTACAACCACTTTAAATAATATTAAAAAATTTATAGGGATTGAATAATAATTCTATAAATATTACAATAACATTTTCTATCCTCTTCGTTCACAACCACTCAAAACCATTCCATATAATATACCAAACATACTCATATATTTTTATGAATTCCACTGTGAATGCTCATGTAAACATATTTGTAATTCGATCTCTCTTATCTAAATACCCAAAATACATATTCAATCTAATAAGAATATATTTAAGATCAGGAATTGTCACATGAGTCGTATATAAAAGCTCTTCTACGCCAATAATCTCCAAGTAAATGGTGCTCACCACTAAAATGTCACACATTACGTACCAATTCCGTCTCTCCAATGAATTTAGGGTAATTATTGCATAAGATAAGATCGGTATGACAAAAAATCTTGTCGTAATTAGAGTGATTCCTAATTAGTGCTAGGATTTTTACACTAAGTGAGCTCACATAGAATTGTTTGTATTTCCGTTGCAAACAAACTTTGAGTTTTTAGAATTAACGAGAATTTAAATTATGATTTCTTTCTTATGTTCAACTGAGTTTCAATAATGATCTACTACTAACAAATTATTTCAGTCCCTAATGTTATTAGTTAATTATCTTATTGAATCATGAATGTTACTCGGAAATAGCCTGACGTATTAAAATGATATAAAACTAGAGACGCTATAATCAGTAGCTTGATTAACTTGCTAAAACGCATTACTTTTCAATACTTATAAACTACAGAAGATTTGATTAATATGAAATTATTAAGTATTTTAAAAGCGACTTAGAAAAAATAACAACGGGGATGTAGCTCAAATGGTAGAGCGCTCGCTTTGCATGCGAGAGGCACGGGGTTCGATCCCCCGCATCTCCAAATATTTTAAAATTTTAAGCTGGAGCCAAAAAAAAAATAAATTTAAATATATAAATAGTAATTAGATGTGTTTTCCAACTTTTTTATATTTAGTCACCTGCAAAGTTTTTTATTTACCAACATAAATAAAATTTTGATATGATTATAATAAGTCAATATGTTATATATTCTCTTTTAATCAATAATTGTAACAACATTCAAAAGAGCGATAAAACAAATAATCCAGTAAAATGATAAAGTTCAGAAGGGTGATATAATGATAAACTTTACTTCTATTATATGAAATAAAGAAAAAACGGTTTTAAAGGAGCTCCCAATCAACAATTTAAATAAACAACCTTATTAATATTATATAGGATTTAATTTTAAAAAAATGTTCTAATTTTCTATCCAATATTCATATTTGCAACTATTGTGCTCGTATTTTATATGAAATACGAAATCAAAATAGTCTAAAGATCAACTGCTTTACCCTTTCATATGAAATTAAAACAATATTAAAATTTAAAAGAATTACATATAATATTTTAATTAATCTTTTTGAATGGTATAACAAAATCTTGTTGTAGTTATTAGTAGGGATGTTCACGAGCTAAGCCGAACCGAGCGGACCTTTGTTTATATTTGGCTCGTTTCCAAACCGAACCGAGCCGATCGGCTTGTTTACAAACGAGCAGAAAATCGAACGAACATTTTTCGAGCGTTAAATTTTCGAGCGAGCGTCGAGCGAGTGCAAACGAGCGAAGAACAATTTATACAACCCAACTATCTTGTGTGTCATACGATTTATACTTCAGCGAATAAGGTTTAATGACTTCAAATCAGTTACATTTCATTACACAATATTTTTATGGTTGACAATACGTTGTGGCTGACGAAAAAGTTAAGGCTGTAGCCGATAAGGCAGAGAGCATATTGTAGATACCAATGACTGTGAGAGCGGGAGATGCTCGAAAAAATATCTCTTAACGGCTTAGGATTTCACTTTTATGTTTAATTTAGAATTCTTTATTAGGTTGATTGATCAAGTATACATAACATAATTATATATTTGTATATAACGAGTCAAATCTACCAGAGTGCTATATATAAACTATATATAATATTAATTCGATTCGAACCGAACCAAGCAGACCTTTTCTCGTGCTTGGCTCATTTACAAATCGATTCGAGCCGATCGGCTCATTTACAACCGAGCGAAAATTCGAACGAGCATTTTTCAAGCAAATTCCGAACGAACTTCGAGCGAGCGTCGAGCGTCTAGCGGTTTGAACTGCCCTGGTTATTAGCGGCAGGCAACAATTAAATACTTATGTTACGTTCTCTTTTTTCTATTACTTACCAAGTTAAGAAAGCCATCCCAAATTCTTCAAAATAAACAAATATGTTTAAAATGGTGAAAGTTAAGATATTATGTTGTACAAGATTAACACTTATCTTGAGTGTTTTTACATCTCCTATGTATATACACATAACAAAATTGCAGAATATTTACACATGAACTTCATTCTATAACTTCACTTATATACTCTTGTTCTAACATCAATATGGCAGTCACTATCGAGCTGATGGACTTCTTCCTCCTAATGTCTCGAGCCTCGCTAGATACGTCAATTTCTTGCTGTTTGTAGCTGATGTTTGTTTTGCTAATGTTGCGGTTTCATTTCCGTTTGATAGTTCTTCTTGGGATTCTTTTTCTTGTTCTAGAGTCCAACCCATGAAATCGGATAATGTCATTGAGGTAGGGGCGTTTGAGTAATTAAGTTTTTCCAACTCTTCTTCTGCATTTGGGAATTTTCCTGATGCCCTTGATGCGGAATCTTTTAGAGAGTTTCGTTTTAGATCTCCTGATGGATTTTGTGTGAGGTTATCTGCGTGCATTACGTCTTCGATTCGTGACATTACTTTATGTGCTAAGCTTTCTAGTATTCTTGAATAGCTCTCGAGAACCGCATGTCCCACATCCTGTTAATATTGCAACCCGTTAATTAGGATGGCTTGTTCTAAAGGTAACAAAATGACTAGTAGAGAGGTGAAACATGGTTATGTAACATTTATAACATTTAAAGATAATTACATTTATACATGTGAAAATGAGTTGGGTTAGGTTACACCGACCCTAAGAGCTGCAGAAAGTTTTTTCATAATTTTATTAAAAAATTATTGGTTATGATAATAAAAGTATGGTTTAAAATGATGGTTTATTGCATTAACTAGTATTAACCCCCTCGCGTTGCTTTGGGGGCGTAAAAACATGTCAAATAGCACCAGTTTCATACCATCATTAGCGACCATCAACACCAGAAAAACTCGTATTAAAAAAGAAAAAAGGGGGTGGGAATAAAATTGAACTGGAATTAGACGTAAAAACATTGAGCGCCGCACGTGAAACGTAAAACATAAAAGATCAAAACTAAGTTGATCTAAGAACCGAGCGTTTTGACGGGGTCGTTTCCAGGAAAAAAGATAGACGTAAAAACGTTGAACCACACGTGCACATTGCGGCGTGTAAATTTGTAAAGTTTAAACCGAAACGTAAAACGAAAAGATTGTAAAAAATAAAAAGTATAGACAAACAAAGTTGAAAATGAAAAATTAAGGGTTAAATTGTAGAAAATGTAAAAGTATTAGGGTTAAAAGTAATTAAAAAACAAAAAAAAAACAAAAAAAACAAAAATGAGTACAACCCACTAAAACTTTGATACAACTAATAATGCATAATCCACTTATTAATTAGTATTATATATAATACGTAACTAAATTGAGTAATATTTCTATTTCATGTAACTAATATTTTTCCATGGAAAAGTCATTACTTTAAAATTTTTTAATATAACCCCTTATACTTTCAAAGATATGATAAAATTTCAAAACATTTCTGAAAAAACACACGTTAGTGTTTTTTTTACCCAAAAGGGATTTAAGAAATTAGCGAAACGAAATAATTTGAGGACTCATCCAAAATCTTTTTCAAAAGTATATAATTTTTTAGTTGAACAGAAATTTGATAATTTAAGTTATAATTTATTGGTCAATAAATAACTTATGTTCGTAATTTGACATATTACATTGTTAAACTTTCACTTTTGTTGTGAGTAACAATCTTACTCACATTACTCAATTTATACTTGCTTTTGCTTACAATTAATGAATGTTTTCGTCTTTCCGCTCACTAAGATATGTAATTTATGATAATTATGTAATTTATGATAATTATGTGAGTGGAATCTATGTAAATATATGCGTGAAAGTTCCTTACCCGATTATTTTCAATTTTGCTGACATCTAATGCAGATTGAGGAATACCGGGATACCGATGTTTCAATATAAGTAAAATCGTTTCCGCTCTATCTTCAAATTGTTCTCTTTTCTCAATACTCACGCCCGAACCCCAACCTGATTTTCCATCTTTATTTGTCATTTTTCTTCTCCATATCACAACAGATGCTTCCATTCTGTTCTTTAGATCAAGAATTTTATGCTCTGAAGATAAATTCATAGCTGAAAGAAAATTGTCTGGATCAAAGTGATCAACTGTAATGTTTTTGTAGATCGTGTCGCCCAAACTCGCGCGTCCATTCTGCAACAAATGCATCAATGATGATCAACTCAATACTTTGATCTATATAGCAACTTTAATCACCAAAATTGCATTAACGGTAGTGATTGTGAGGGAAAATTAGGAGAAATAGATGTTGAGCACGTATTAATAAGAATCACATAAACACTTGTACCTATTGTTTTATCTATGATACATGACGTAATTACATAATACATTATCTTTTTTCTATTATATCTCCTCAACCACACTTATAAATATTTATGTGTTTCTTACTTCGTTTTTATTTAAAACTAGTATTAAACCTCTCGCGTTGCAAGGACCCGTAAAACCGTGCCAAGTAACACCAATGTCATACCACCGTCAACGACCACCAACACCGGAAGAGCTCGCATTAAAAAAGAAATAAAATCAAACAGTGTATAGACATAAAAACGTTGAACAACCCACACAAAACGCAAAACATTAAAAACAATAACTAATTCGATCTAAGACTGCGATGGAGCTATTAAATGGAAAAAATAGACGTAATAACATTATGACGTATTAACTCTAAAAATTTAGAGCAAAAATGTAAAACGAAAAACCTATAAATGATGAAAAGTATAGAGGTGCAAAGTTGAAAGTAAAAAGTTATAAGGGTTACATAGTCTAAAATGTAAAAATATTGAGTTTAAAATAAAACATTAAAATAAAGGAAAAATAAGAAAAATGGACATGTACCATCTTCAATGTTTATTGTACAACAACTAATGCGATTTTAGGTTGGTAATTAGTAATATTTAAATTGATTAGGTATCAAATGTTTCCCTTACTGTATGAATTGATTTCCATTTGAATGATGTTCATTTTTCATGCAAAAATGTACATATACTTGGAAAAACTTATAATAAATATCATTCTAACTTCATTAAGGGCCTGTTTGACAGCCTCTTAATCAGCCTCTTAATGGTTCAGATGTCTGAATGGTTCAGCACTTAATGGTTCAAACTGTTTGTTTCGCGAGCACATGTCTGAATGGTTAAGACATTTACCTCTGAATGGTTAAGCATTATACTGATGCTGAATGGTTAAGAGGTCTAATACTGAATGGTTAAGACATATTATCTGAATTGGTCAGACATTTCCCTTTGAATAGTTAAACGATATACTAGCTCTTAATGGTTCAGACCTCTTAATGGTTCAGCACTTAATGGTTCAGACCTCTTATTGGTTCAGCACTTAATCATTCAGAAGTTGCCAAACAGCCCCTAAGTTACCTTTTTACATGATAGCAAGATAAGAAAAAGCTATGAAAGAAAATCAAACAAAAATACATTAAGAATTCAAGTTTTTTACCCTTGAATATATAAAAAATCCGATTGTCCCAAATAAATTTTAGACTTTAATACTATACCCTCTTGAACAACTTTGTTATAGACACTTACCTTGGGGAGGCCTTCAATGTAACTTTCAGGTATTTCCATCTCTGTAAGAATGTGAGCGTTCATAGCCATAGCTGCTTTAAGTACTTGGTTCGCTGAGTCCTTCTGAAAGTTTAGCCATTTCCGTGTAAGATCGGATAATCCATTTGGAGGAACCTTTGGCGTGGGCAACCACCATTTATCTTCTTCCCTCTTCTTACTTGATTTGGATCTGATGTCATCCTTAGATACATAAGTAAATTCATTTTGATCCTTAAAGTTATCTAAGCATTCCTATGTTCAAAATAATATAAAGTCTGTTAGTTTTCCTTAAATACAAGCAATACATGTGATATGCATGATAAGTTATAGTTTAACGCTAATGTCATAAAATAAAAACATACTCATCCCAATTTTCCATTAGTCATTATAACAATTGTAGTGTCATATAATCAAACTAAGTAAAACACTTGATATTAGTTGTCTCTGATTAATCATACAATCTTCAATGTGGAAAATGAGGAAAAGTTCTATTTTATTTTTTATTTTATGACATCAAATATATTAAAACTAAAACTTGTTATTGAGTATAATGACTAAATTTACAAAACACAATCTGTACAATGTGTCATTGTGAATACATATGATGTTGTTAGGCTTTGAAAAATTAAATATAAAGATAACGTATGATAATAAGAATTATTTGAAGGGATGAATATATGTGTAATAAATAATAATCGTCCCTTATTATTATATATTGTTGTTGATTCTAACAAGTATAATATTAAAGAGATTTTTTTTCGTACTATGAGCATCCCATCAAGCTTCTTTAGGGCAGGAATATTCCCACGTACATCGCTTCGTTGTCTTGTAATCATAATCTGTGAAAATTAAATAAAAATTAGCTTCAAAGTTTTAAAATCACACACAAAAAGAGATTAGTACCTCCATCGTTACGCCATTAGTATTTTGCTTTGAAGGCACAAATTCAACAATGTGATCGGTGACAGATAACAACCAGTCAATTTCTTTACGCCACCTTGCTTTACTATCAGGTGACATGGGTTCAAGTTTCGAGATTTCTCCGAATACAGAAGCTGTGAAACAAGAAATGTGAAGCCTGTGTTGTTGGTGATAATCTTATTGGTGTTAAATCTAGAAAAGTCTTTTAAAGATTTAAACATTAGGGAAAACACGACATATTTTCAAATAAAATGGTGTTAAATCTAGCCAAGAAACTAGTACCTTTTGTAAGGCGTATAGGCGGCGTGTCACCTATACGTCACCAAGTTGCCATTTGTAAGGCGTTGGCGCTTTGTCTGAGGAGGCACCAACGCCTCCTCAGCATGGGACATTTTACGTTTTTTCAAAAATTCATATTTACTTCTTAAGCCCATTACAACTTTGAGAGTTAAACCCATGTTTTCCTAAAAGCTTCCACATAGCAAAATTCCAACTTTTCCATATATGTTTTCTATTTGATTTCGGGTTTTAACAAAACAAAATAATAATAATAACACAGAGTTATGAACACCCTTAAATTCATTACAAAGGCCTCTAATCATCTTCTTTAATAATATAAACTTAGAACACACTTTTCTTACAAGTTAGACATCTCAAAATCACTAGCAAAAGCCACCAGTCAAGAAGACCCATCAGTCACATGAATTTATCATTCTTTTTATAATAAGAATATAATTTTTTTTAATAAAAACACAAGTTCGACTTCTTTTTATAGTTGATAGAAAATAAAACTTAAGACGACCTAACCAAAAGTTTTGATTCTGTAACGTCAAATAATCATTTTCCCCTTGATGAAAACAAGATTAACTCTTACCCGCAAGATTTGTGATGGCATTCGACAATGCCAAAGCCGAAGAAACACCTTTTCCTCCACCCGACATATCTTCACCCAACAACAACTTCGCGAATCTCTCCTTCATCAATTCCATATCTTCAAAAGTTCATCACAATCAAAAATTCAAAATCACATTCATAAAAAAACACAAAATCGCGATATTATGATCAAAAGGAACTCGATACACATTGTAATTCACCTGCATATATTGCCTCAAGTTCAGGATCTAAATCCAAATTCGCGTCTGATTTATCCTCCTCCATTTGATCTTGAATTGCTCAATGATTTTTCAAAATTTCAGAAGAATTGTTTACGCGATCGAAATGAACCGAACAAAAGCTAAAGTAAATTGACAACAATGGTGAATCAAAAAGGAGATTTGATGATCGATTTGTTTCCAATGGAGAGAGTAAAAGGGAATGTGTGTTTGATGAAAAAAATGGTTGTTAGAAGAAGGATGAAGGAACGTGGGGTGCATGTTTGTAAGAGAATCGAAAGATGAAAATTAAAAATATACATTTTAACTAATTTTTAAGAGGGAAATTATTTTAAATATTAATAAGATGTATTAATTTATAAAGGAAAAAGATTAAACACCGCCATATAGTAGTTTTTATAAAGAAAATTAATGAACGAAATTTATTGAAGAAAAATCAAACCGGTATGAAAAATAATAAGTTAAAAATATATATTATATATGGTATACGAGGTCAAGTTAAAACATTAGAAATTAAAAGGTTTAGTTAGAAAGAGTTACTATATGTGATGCATATAATGTATACTCTTCGTAAGAACATTCACAACCTACTCTCCATCTTCATCTCTATAATTACACTAAAAATCACTACTTTTTCTCTTTTCTTTTCAATAAAATAATATTTTTTATACTTTTATCATTACATTTTCTCTATCCTCCACTAACAACCACTTTCAACAAATATTAAAAAATTAATAGAGATGAATAGGGTTTTACCAAATATAGAGATGAACAATAACATGTTTTATATCCTTCACTTACAACCACTAATAATCATTCTCTATAGTCACAGATTTATAAAGAACAGACTGTAAATGCTCTAAGAATAACTTATAAAAAGACTTAGTTACACAAATGATCCATGTGAAATGCTCGTATTGCATTCATGGCCGTCAGGTTTTAAAACACAGGTTATCTCTATAATTCACTCCATTGTAACATGGATGGTCTTTAGAGTGGTTTTTTTAGCATGTGTTATCAAGCAGTTTGAAAACTTGTTTCATAGTCTACAATTGATTTAATATGCACTAATACAAAACTAATGCTTTTAAAGCGGTTAAAAACATTAATTTGAAGTGGTTTTAGTGAAAATCATCTCAAAGAGTAAAATCATCTTAATAAACACACTAATTGTCGTTATGGAAGGCCTCTACCTTGTCAATGGGCGATAAGCTAACTTTGATCAAAGCTGGACTTAATTCTTTATTCGTATATATTACTTATGCCTTCACAAAACAAGTAATAAAGTTTTAAAGAAGATGAAGAAAATAAGGAGGAATTTTAAGAGGGATGGACAAAATATAAATAGATTATTATTAGGTTGGATGGGATACGGTTATTGCTCCTAAGCATAACGATAATCTAGTTTAGGGTCGTTAAAAGATGTCAATAACGGTCTCCTTGTCAAATGGTGGTGGTGGTATAAAACGAAACCTAATCGCTTATGGCAATGGGTGGTTGATGGTATTCACGCACCCTTTTCAAACTGAAAAAGAAGAAAACGTGCATTGTCCATGACCATTTGACGAGTAACGGGGTGAATTTGATGTTCCATTAGGCATGAGTCAAGCAATCGAATTCCCAAGCAGAATTGGCAAACTAGAAGATCTCTTCAAATTGTTAAATCAAGTTGTTCTTACTAGTAGGGAAGACAAACGGAAATGGATTGGTGATCAGGGCGGGTCTTTTTCAATTAAATCTCTAAGGTTAATACGCGCTAATATGGTATCAAATCGCCCTCCTTTTAATTTAAAACGGTGTAAGTCGGTTTTGATTAATGTTAATGTTTTCGCTTGGAGGGCTCAGCTTGGTCGCATCCTTGCCAAAGATGCTCTTGCTTTTAGGAAAGTTTTAATCAATCACAAACATATCTGTTGTGTTATGAAGGTGTCGAAACGACAAACCATTTATTTACCTCGTGTTACTATGCTATAGTTATTTGGCAAATGGTGACACAATTTACCGTATATCTTTATTTTTCTTTTTCTGTTGGTGATATTTTCCAGCTACATAGTTTTTCTACAGGCAAAACGAAAATTGCTACACGCATTGTTTTAACATCATGTTGGTTATTTTTATGTGGGTTAAAAAAGGGAAATATATTAGTTTTTGATTGGGAAGATTGGTGTAAGTTATTTTTTGATTTTTCTAAATCTTGATAGCCTCTGTTGCTTTTCGCTCCTTGCTAAGCTACAGGAATTTTTTTCTATGAAATTTGTTGTTAAAAAAATAATACAAAAAAAGTTAATACCTTGTTGAAAAAATTGTTTTAAAAATTAACTTTATATTTGTAATTCTCACGTGGCATATCTTAACGACCTTATATGTTAAAAGAATATGTTAAATCTTATTCAATCCTTATAATATATATGTTTTTTCAACATATGCAATACAGAGATTTTTTTAAAAAACATAACTTTTTTATTATTACGTAAATAACATTACATTAATTCAGCTCATGTAATACACAAGATTCTAACTTATTTTAAAAAAAATAAAAAATAACAAACAACTAAAGCTCAAGTTTTCAATAATTATGCATAACCCAGAGCTCGAGATTAACCTTTTTTAAACCAAACGAACCAAACTCAAACCTAAACTATCTTGGTAACTCAGTAACCTAGTTAATTTACACCCACATTGAAAACAATCAACTAACTTCACATTGCTTCAAATAATCTTTATCTCTATACACATATATTTACACACGAAATTACCATAGACCCCACCGACCACCGGCTAAAAACTCAAATATTCCGGTGACATTTTCCGGTACACCGGAATATACACAACCTTCATAAAACCACAATTCCGATCAAAACTTCTAGTTATCATTATTATTATTATTATTAATGCATCGTAAAGCTGTTTCATACGCTGTAAAAACCGCCCCATTCACCACAAAAGCTCTAACAACAGTACTCCCAAGTCCCCGGAATAATACTCCGGCACCGTCGTTAACAACACTTCGCCGGAAACAATCGAATATTCCGGCATACTTCACCGGAGACTCAGGTGTTTGAGCCTGCAGCCTTGTTTTAACCACATCAACCGGATAACAACACACCCAACTCGCGAATCCGGCGAGCCCTCCGGCCACCAGCATCGTCATCCAGCTCTCTTCGCCGGACCTCCGGCAACCCGGGTGGAGCTTCTCCCGCGCGTACTCGTATGTCCAGAAGTAGAACCCGTAGGACGGGGCGTCGCGGATGGTGGTGATGGTTAGCCCGCGGAACATGCCGGTCCAGCCCTCGGTTTTGATGATGTGTTTGGTTAGGGTTGAGGGCCCGGTTTTGGGTTGGTTTGGTTTGGTTTGGTTTTGGTTTTGTAGTTGTAAGCGGATTTTTATGAGTTCGATGGGTGTGACCACTAGGCTTTGGATGGCTCCGGCTCCCGTGCCGCCTAGGGCGACGCTTTCGTAGGAGGGGGGTTTTGTGGCGGGGATGTAGGGGTCGAGTGCTCTTGATAATGTGGCGTAGCATTGGAAGACTAACGCGTTCTGTGTTGAAAGATCGCGTTAGTGAAGTAAAATGGTTATTAAAACCGTTTATTTAGTTATAAGACAAATTGTTTTGAATAAGCAGTTTGGATAAGCAATCCTAAATTTCATAAAATAGATAAACGGTTTTAATAATTAATCCTAAATACGTGTTACCTGGAAGGTAACGGAGGCAAGAGGAGCACCCATGCCTCTATAAAGGGCGAATGGTCCTTCATTGGCGGCAAAATTCCTAATAATACTGAATGTGGATCTGTTTATACCGCTTTGTTGTATGATTCTAACGGTATCAAGTGGATGTCCTGATACGACACCTGCAACTCCACCAAATCCTCCGGCCACAAATTCTTTGCCCCAACTACTAGCAAGAAACTCCGGCCAAAAATCCATCTCGTAAATCTTCTTTAGATATCAGATAAATATTAAAAATCAGGCTAAATTTATAAAAACAAACAATAAAATAACAACGTAATTAATAAACTTCTATTTATGTGGTTTCTTTCACCATTTGGCGGAACTAGAGGGTTCAAGGATCCATTAACCTTCCAACCAAGCGGGCATCCAACCACGACACTCGAGTTTGACCCCTTCATGGGCAAATGTAGGGAGGGGTCTAGTGAGTCTATTGACCCTCCGTCCAAGAAAATCTTATATTATGGATGTGTCATTGTTTTCTTGTAGTTTGATCTCTGTGGCTGGAAAGTTATGGTTTTGTCACCGGACCTTGTTGGACCCCTGGTTCCGCCATTGGTCTTTGTCTTTTGAAATTCATATTTTTCTTGTTGTGTTCTGGTTTATTATCAGGTCAATTGAAAGGAACTTACTCTGAAAATAAAAGAATGAGAGTAGAAATTGAAATATAGGAATATTTGTTTGGTTTATATATTGGGAGGCTAATAAAACGGGGTGGGGGTGCGAAACAATAGCCTGCCCATGCACTAGGAAGTGGTTTGTATTAATATTTAGCCTAAAAAAGAAATAGTATTGGGTAAATGTGGTTACAACGTGGGTCAACAGGATGGCCTTTTTAGGGTGCAATATTTACGTTGTTTAGTGTTGTTGGTAAATTTCTGTTTTTATCATTGTTTAAGATTGAGTTAAATGTTTTTTATCCTTGTTATATTGTTTTTGTTATTTCAGTACTCGTATTTTTTTTTTGTTATTTCAGTACTCGTGTCTCAAGAAAAACCTAAACAACCTTCCATCTAAATCTCTAGATAACGTCCATTGACACCAGGGACAAGATCATTTACTTTCAGATTTGTTTTTGTGATGTCATGTGACTTGCATATTTGTTATGATAAAAAGTGTGGCACTTTTAGCGAATCATGTATCAATTATTGAGTTTAAATGATCTATTTCTAATACCATACATAAATTTTTACATGATAAACTTCATCTCACCCCTCGTCTTTTAAATTTACAACTTTAACTATACAATATTAATAGAGTTTCATCTTTGTCCCGCCCCTTCACACCTTGTTTTAAATCACATGATTCACGTGCAACCATCTCGACCACAATCTTGCCACACCATCACTACCCCTCTTGTTAGCTAACTTCTAACCTACATCAATGACGAGATCAAAGAAGACCTATTTTCACACGTGTGTGCATGTAGGTGTTCGCTATGGTAAATTTGCAATTAGGGTTGGTGTATTCATCTTCCAAAGGGTTCAAAGTTAGTAAAGGGTTGACAGCAATATTTGAAGCAAAAGATTTCTAACATCAAACTGAATTTGAACTCGAAGACCAAACACAACATGTTTGGGGTTAAGGTTTTTGGTTTTCTAAACAAGTCTTGACACAATATCACCAATGTTTATGGGCATTCAAGTTTTAAAAACTTTAGTTAAAGAAACACAATATCACCCACTTTGACATCTTATGGAGGAAAAACAAAACTAGTTATTTTAAGTAGAGGATCATATAAAAACTTAACAACCACCCCTCCCCTCTATCTATATATATATGAACACATTCAGCTCAAAAACAAAGTAGAGTATAAAAAGAACACAAATCGAAACATCACGACAGATACATCAACATCAGGACCAAATATCAGCATGATTATTACCTGAGATTCAACATAGATCCAGCCACATATCCAGCTTAATAACCAAACATATTCATAGCAACATTTCACAAATCACAACATAAGCAACTTCAGTTCTGCAATCAATAAACCCTCATTTCTTTCCACTTTTCTTCAGACCAGTACCTCCAAGTGCTCCCTTTTGAGCTTTTGCTCTTAGCTCCTTGAGAGCCTGCTCGACGTGTACGTTTAAAACTTAGATGGTGATTGTGATTATATTTAAAACGTTTATCTACTCATGTGTTTTTAAAGCAGATATGCATTTTTAATGTGAAGTAGGTTGTTTCCAATAAGTCGTTTGAAATTTTGCTTATTTCAAACGGGTTATTCTTGATGGATTCAAAACTACAAATTTACCCTTAGGGTGAATTAATCTGTATAGATAAGCAATCCCAAACACCCCCTAAAATACAAAGTGTAATTACTAGAAAATAAAAGTTTACCTTCTCCTCTTCCTTCTTCTTTTGAATGTTGGCCTTGTCTATCTGCAAAAATAAAGTGAATTAAAAAATCTAACAATAATGTGAAACTGGAAAGTCCAACAGCTGGCTGTAAGGACACACACAGAAAAGTGGAAACATGATGAAATCAAATGTTAGATACAAAGGATTATACGGCAAATATCAAAATGCAAGTAACTTTCAGTATTTTGTCATTGTATGTCGGAAACACGCTCAATTCCAAATTTTTATCATTATATGCAAGTAAACTTCTATAACATGTAAATAGATGTGCCATGTGTCACATCGTCACACAATCCAAAAAATGGTGGCACATCACCATGTTTATATCCTATAGAAGGTTATTTGCATAGATGCATACACTAGTAAAAACTGAAGTATATACAATGAGAAAAAAAACATTTTTTTTCTTACATACAATGACAAAAAGACGGAAGTTCCATTTTAGTGCAAGTAACCCTAAAATATTGATTAAAGATACAAATTATATTTGAAAAATAAGCCAACTTCTTAGATAATGGTATACTTTAAAGCTGTAAGTAAACCAACCCTCCTATTGACACTCATTTGAAAATACCAAATCCATTGTTCAAATCAAGCATGCTAATACATTTATCCGAATCCCTGTTTTCTGCAAGCCCCCAACTAAAGATCATTAACTAAATGATAACACCAATACCAATCCTAATCTAGTAAAATAGTACCACTGCTCATCTTTAATATGATAATCTCACGCGGGTCAAGAACCTCATATGCTTCAATAGACCAATCTAAGCTTTTACAATTTTCTTGCGTATTCAAGGTTCAAACATTGATATACTTCTTTTGTTTCAAGTCACAGGTTCCGCAAGCATTGCTAGGGTTTAAAAGTTCTAATTTAAGTTATCATATTCAGACAATGAACGAACTACACATAGTCGACTTTGTGTTGCATTGACCCCTACAGATTTTAAAATTTTAGGAGAGGATATACAGAGTTTTGATATGAACTCTTCTTACAAGTTTGGGTATGCTAGATTGCAAACTTCCCTATAGCCATGTCAATCTCAAACAGTAGGATCTATAGCAGAACGATGTTCCGATCTTATGCTAATTCCATAACAATCCCATTATATGATGTTCCAATACTACTTAGTTTCCGTTTATATGGCTAATATATTTACTTATTTTTTATGTTTCCGATTAGTAGATTGTTATGTTCCAGACTTCCAGTTCTATTTAGTTTAGCAACTCTATGTTATAACACAAAACTTGAGTATGAACAAAGGAATCAAGTCAGCTGCACACTTATATCATATAAAAACTGAATCTCTAAGACAATTAACAAAACATAACAAAAGCATATCACCAAGAATAAAGCACTATAAAACTAAAAGTAAGAACACAAACAGAACTGATTACGATCTAAAAAGCTATCAAATTACGAACCGTCTTCAGAACTACAACATCAATCATCAACAATCGGAGCAACGAACTGTGAAAACACAAGCATAAACGGATGAATCAAACAGTAACGAATACCTCATCGTACTCTTTCTTCTCAGCCTTGGGTTGCTTCAATGGCTTTGCTTTTCCACCTGCACAAATCACAAGTTTTGTGTGAAGAAACTTGCAGATCGAATGTCATGAAGAGGATAAACGAGTGATTACCTTGCTTTGAAGACATGATTGAAATCTAGGGTTTTGGTGTTGTACGATTGAATTTGGGGATGAGATGATAACCTAACTTTGACGCGAAATTCAGATGCGTTAAAATGCCACTAGACCGTATTTTATAACACCAGCCACGAGCCCATGATTGGGGGGCTTTAATTTAGAGTGAAAAATATTAAATACACAAAACTAATACCAATTATTAATTTACATCTATCTTTTATAATAAAAAGTGTTTTAATATAACACTTGTCATAATTTTATACCATTTAATTTTAATTTTTCTACTTTTTTATATTAAATAACTTATATTATTTAATAATTTCTTTTGAGATTAAAAGTTATTTTTAGTAAATTAAGAAAGACATGCTTTTATAAACGTAACTTCTAAATAAATACAATTTTAAAAATATTTTTTAAACCATCAAACATTTTTAAAAATATGAAATATTTTAAAATGGTTTTTTAAAATGATTTTTTTTATAAAACAAAATAACTAATTAGGAGTTATAATAAGAAAGTTTTTAATATTGATATTTTTTAAAACGTTTTGTTTTAGAACAAAATGTTTATTTAAAAAAACAATGAGGGTTTAAAAATAAAACTTAAAAAGAAATAATATCATGTTTTTTTTCTTATATTCTTACTCATAAGCAACTTTTATCATATTGTTTTATAATTAATAAATTTTCATTACTAATTATTTAATATTTTATTTATTCAACCCGTGTAGTACACGGGGTACTAACCTAGTAAACATAATATAAATCTGTTGATATTTAAATTGTTTCACATATGTATTAAAACAACTAAAATATCACCCGTCTTAATAACTATTATGTAAATCAATCGCTAATAATTTGCATTTTTTATTGTCAAGGGGGAATACGCTTACTTAGCTTTTAGTATAAGTGGCTATAGGATTTGCTATGACATTTTACTATCGTCCAATTGTTACTGATGTTTTGCTTCTGTTCAATAAAAAATGACAGGAACTAATTTTTGTTGATTAATCCGATCAGTTAATCGATGGTTGACAAGTATGATGGCTCTAATGAAGATCCTACACGTATTTAATGTATGTCTTACTGGAGGATTTAGAAAATCAAACGAATTAACTTGGGTTACAGATGTGGTTCTGGGTAAATCGGTGATTTATTTGTTTCAGTAATTAAATGTGGCTCTACAAAGATCTTGACCCTTTTAACCATAACGGACTTATTAATCAACAATTGGATAATAAGTGCACCAAAATTAACTGAAAACTAGTATAACCAAAGGTTATGGCTAAGGTTATGTGATTAAATGATACAACAGCTATAGTTATTGTTACTAGGTAACTTTAACCATAACTAACCATTAATCAATAACTGGATCATAATCATACGAAATTTAACCGAAAACTTATATGACCGACTGGTATAGTTTAGATTATGTGATTAACCGATACATGGGTTATAGTTATGGTTTCTGGTAACTTTAACCAAAACTTAACTGAGCCATATTTCTTACAAAAGACTAGTTCCAACTTCTTATATCACCTTTTGTATATTTATCGTTTTCCTTTTTTTTGAAGCTTTTTGCTATGGAGTCATAACAGAAAGTGAGTTTTCTTCTCCTTACAAAAAGTGGTTTTTTTTTTTTTTTTTTGATATGGTTGTTGCTCGATCTTTTGAAAGGGAAGCTGGGTAATATGAGCACAGTTAATTATTAAAAGGCCCAAAGGTTGGGCCTGAGGAGCGGGGTGGATGATCTCTTCGGTGCCCCAAATTTCTTTTAAAAAAATTATAATTTATATATACATATATTTTTAAACAAAAAACATATATACTTTGTTAGGGTAGGGTTATCTTGAGAATTAGGTTTTTTCATGAAACTTTAGGAATCAATATGAACCACACATTTATGTCACATGCAACTCACATGTCATTTTCATTTTTTTAAATGTTAATAACTTTTTTTCACGACATTATTTTTTCAAAAAAATTACACTATTAATTTCAGTAATTTTTTTATCTTTACAACGCGTACCATATTGATATATTTTTTTAAAAAAGTTATACAGCTGTTATTTACACATGTGTAAATTAGTAATTACATATATGTAAATCTAGTTTTACACGTGTGTATTTTCGGGTATTACATATATGTAAAACGATGTTTTTAATTAAAAAATTAATTTTTTATGAAAGAGGGGAACATGGGAAACATTTTTGCCATTTTACTTTTTTTATTTTTATGTTATTTTTTTGTTTTATAATTTTTTATTATATTATCATTATTTACCATTATGCCCTTAAAAATGTGTTCCTCACATTGGTTCTTAGAATTCTCACAAAAAATAGAGTTTTCATTCGATCACTCTCCTACTTTGTTAAACACTTTTTACTATTTTAGGCCAATTAAACAATAGAGTGTATTAACATTTCAATTATTTTAGTCCACTTCCATTTGCCCATTACTAAGATTTAAATTCATTTTAAAACCTAAACAAAATAACTTGCGATTTGAGTGGAGGCGGTAGAAAAACGATTGGAACATAGGAGGTCTAGTTGATTCAAGTCGACCTGAGCTAACCTGGTTTTTAAACGATGAAATTTGAAAACCTTTTTTTTAATTGGGTATGATTTCACTCTGTAAGTGGCATTTAATTGTCAAAAAGGTAAAAGTTAGCTATAGTTACCTTCAAACTCAAATATAATGATGGCAAGAGAAGAAATGGTCATAAACATCCATGTTTGCTTATTTGTTATTGTGAGTTTATCGCTTTCTAGAATCGTTAATTAGAAGATCTTATCCCTACCAAAGTAAACTAGGGAGAACTATTAATAATCTCTATCATATTATAGAGATATGTCGTAAAACGATGATATTCATTGAGAATATGGTAAAGAGCAACGTCCGTTAAAAAAATAAAGATTTGTGTGTAAGATAAATTACCATACAGCAAAAGTAAGTTTGTGTGACGATATATATCTACATCTTTTCTATCTACATTATAGCACTACAAATAGATTGAGTTGTTAAGTGACAACTTTAATTTAGTCATCCACTTTACGGTTGTGACACACTTGCAATAAACTAATATATTATTACTTTTTTACTATATATTATTAGTTTCATGTTTGTTCGCATGGTATATAAACTTGAAGTCTCATAGACGACAAGAGCATAATCTATTTGAAAAAGAATAAACCTTTGATATGGTTAATTTCTTATGTAAACCATGATTTTGTATTTTTGTAAAATATAGAACATTAATCCAGTTTTCTAACATGATACACAACAAAAAAGTGAACTTTTTATATCATTATTTGAAAACCAAAAGTACATAACTAGAACTAGTCCTTTTGGTTTGTCTAGTTTTCGGTTAGAACCACATCCCTATGTAAGTAAACTTTAGTTAAATACTTACATAGTCTATAATAGATAGTTTTAGATTTGTTTATATGATATAAAATAATATAAGATTTTAGTAAAGCTATAAATGTAACACAATACATAAATCTCAAATTAACCATTGGCGTGACAAATTTTTAGTTAATAAGAAATGTATCGTCTCATATATCACTGATATGTTTTTATTTTTAAACTTACTGGTTGTGAATAGATAAAGAACCGTTCTTTTAGAGTAATTCCCAAATTAGTGGTTTCCTTCTATACTCAAATAATCATATACATGTACAAATTGAAAGGAACAGAATGGCAATGAATAATTGAGTTTAATCGAGTAATGATCTTTGACTTGGTAAAAACTAAAAAGGTCGTCCTTTTCATCTTTTTAACATTAGGCTTTTCAGTGACTTTAAAGGCTGAGCAACACCATTTGGACAATGTTTTTTAATTTTATAAGCATATAATTGGTTAAAAATGATTATAAAAAATATATATTATTATAATAATAATAATCAATATTCTTGAATAAATTTACCTAATTGAACTTGTGGGTAAACATGTCAAACCTGACACTAACATGCAAATTTAATATGAGCCTGGACATAACATAATTAATTGTGGGCTACACAAACATGACTTGTTAACCTCAAAACTTTTTATGTTTATGTATTTATTTTAATATTGCAACTTTATAAAAAAAACAAATATACATCAAATAGTTAGAGTTAAAGTTGATACTAATTTTCTTTTATCTTTAAAATTTTGACACTATATATTCAATCAATATAAGTAATGGCATATATATAAAGAATTAAAAGTTCAACTCGTACACCCGTAGACCAATCCAAACTTTAAGTTGTGTGTTCGACACAAACCTATTTAAACTAAAAACAACCACACAAATTTCGTGTTAGACTATATAGTATTGTGTTTTCGTGTTATGTTAGAATCTTACACCGATACCAATAATTACCTAAACCACTCTTGAGGTGTAAGTGTAACCATTTTAATAGAGATTTTCAAGTTTTAAACCCTATTATCTACTTTATGTATATTATCTTTTAGGTTTCATATTTTTATTTATTATCATTAAATTTATTCTAATATACCTATTTTTGTATATATAAATTAAAACAATCATCACTAGTTTTATCATTATTTAATTATAAGAAAACATATATTACTATATCTACAACATAGTAGCTTTCCTCATTCAGTATAAAATGCCATACATACACTCTACTGACTCTACAACACATCCCTTACACAAAACTAAAGCCATTTCCATTTCTATTCCTATCCTCATTTCCATAATCGCGATTTCTTTTTTACCTTTTTAGCCATGGTAATCAGGGTCGATTGGTGCAACTCAGGCTGTGGAAGCCAAATCCAACGACAATTCAAGATCAACAATCACGTATTCATCACCGTGAGTATAAATTTTGGTTTTCAGGCACCTATCTGGAGAATTTTACGGAGAAAGATCAAGAAAGAGAAAAAGAAGACGAATAAAGTGAAAGGGGTTTCCACTTCAACAAAATTTAGTTATGATCCTTGTGAGTATGAACAAAACTTTGATAAGGGATTTATGTTGAATGATCATGATGATCTTTCGAGGTCATTTTCGGCTCGTTACGCTGTCCCATCTAGTGTTTCCACAAGGGGTTGATTGTTTGATTGCAACATATGCTTTCTAATTCCTAATGGACGACCAAGTCAATGGATAATAAGTTAATTAACCAAATTTTGTTTTCATATGTTGATTTAGTTTTTCTTATCTCACTTCATTGTAGATCATGTATTTCACATGAACTAGATGAATTTAATAATTATGGCTTTACTTGACTTTCTTTATTTACAAATGACGAAATCTATACTCTACTTCCGTCTTGAAATAATGCAATGCCGGACTTTAAACATGTATTAGTGAAAGTATACTGAGTGTTAACCAAGTGTGGAGGTGATAAGGTAGACGGATCCGAGAAGTACATGATAGTTTTTTTTTTGTGTTTTTGTATAAATCATATTTGACTTCTAAACACTTTTTGTGTATTTTAAAATCTAATCCTGATCAACCTTTACGTCTATAGGACACGTGTCACTCTCTCCTTCAATCTTATTATGATTTTTCTGTCGAAATCCATTTACCCAATTTTACCTGTATATGTGGATCATTTGGTCGTGTTTATGACCAATTTTTAAATTTGAGTAAGGTTTTCCTAATTGAACCTTACACTCATTTTCAATAACACCCTACTCTATTATATATATTAGTTATGTTGGACTAGAAATTTATTATTTTGCATTAATATCAACCCATTTTTAGCTACTAAGAATAAGACATAGTAATTTCTTCCGGATAACTATAACAATGATTTAAAAATAAGTAAAATATATAATTGTATGTATCAAACAATTTATTAAAAATAATGTATTTTTTGTTCTTTGTTTTAAGAATATTGATATCAGATAAAATACTAAAAAAATCAAAAGTACTTATAAAAATTAAAAGATAGTACTTAACATATAATCAAAAGCTTCATAAGATGTTAGTAAAAATATATATCATTGTATATAAAAGCAAATCTAAACATGTACAACTTTTTAGTTTTTTAGGAAAATTGATGTAATTTTGTTTGTTTGGCATAACTATAAATTGCTAATCAAGTTACATTATATTAATTGTATAATTAAGTTATATTATATATGTTCACCATGTCAAAGTGTGTACTTCTAGGCTTCTAGCTATTCGTAATAACATTTTACTCCACAATTGTAATAGTGCTTGTCAAAAGCTTAATTTTAGCTTTTTAAAACTTTGTTATGTTTTGTTTGAACATATTTTCACTATTGTGAGATTTATTTTGTCATGATTGCTTGAAACCAATTGATATAAAAATAAAATTGTTGATTTAAATTTATTAATTTCATTTTTACTTACTAGTTTTTTTGGGTTGACAATTTAGAAAGTTTATTTATTATATTGAAAGACCTAGACTATGTAGAATTATAATGATTCAGTATGTATAATACACATCATAAAGTTATATATTTCTATTATATAACCCTATAAATACACGAGTCTATGACCTACTTTGCATTACATATGATTACATGAGTTATTATAATAATATAACAATAATAGTTAAAAAATTGAATACGTACTAAAACAAAGAATGATTGACTTTAGTTAAAAAGATTGAAGATGCACATTAATAATTTTTCTTTTTTGATAGCAATACCCCATTTGTTCTATAAATCATGTACGTACATACCAAAAAAAAAACTATAGTGATTTGGTGAGGGGAAAGTAAATGTCACAGTTGTTATTGGAGAATCTAAAGAAGATGATGTTGATATTATTAAGTTGCAAAAGAGTACTATCTTTAAAGAGAGAAAAACAAAAGACTTTTAACATAAAGGTGGTCAATGTCATTCTACCCAGAACAATGATAGATCATGGACAGTTCAAATCTTTTAATTTGTCATAATTTGTTTGAATTTTTATGAGACATATGTGTTTGCTTAGTGTTGTAAAATTACTATATGGGGCCTTTGATTTTCAATAAAAAAATACTACTATGGTGATAGATATGGGAATGAGAATGAAAATCAGACTTTTATATGTCACTTCTCTATGATTTAATTCTATATAATTCATATTTGTAGGACATTTTTATTCTCTTTATTCCATTTTCAAACGTACTAGTTAGGGTTGTAATTTTAAACAAAGAGACTTGATAATTTTTCTATTTCCAAATATAAAGTTAGAGTTGTAAATAAACGAAAAGACTTGATGGTTCTTCTATTCTCAAACGTACAATTAGAGTTGCAAATATATCAAAAGTAGTAACTTGATGGTACGTTCTTATGCATTAACGTTTAAAGAACAAAGTCAACAAACATACAAAAAAATGGAAACTTATAGAAAGATCTTGCACAAAGATTATTATTCTTTTGAAGGTCTCACTCACAAACACTCTAATTAAACATGCATACTTCTAAACTACTTCATTTGTTTATAACAAGAGTTTAACTTTTAAATTTTTAGGGAGATACACCCCGCAATAGTGGTAATGAAAATGAAATCCATTAAATTAAATAATGAATAAAGGTGTCAAATTTCTAACATTTCATGAAATTAATCATTCAATCGAATGTCATCATTTTTCTAAAATACCACGTTTAATAAATTATGTCATTCCAATCCATTAGGTCTTTATAGGGTTTTTCTAACGTACTTTAATCTAGATAAACAAAACATTTTGTGTTGAAATAACAGTCCTATGAATTATATATAAATTACAAAATACAAAAACGCATTAGAACAAAATTTAACTGTTTAACAAACCGTTACGATATTTTTTGTGTCATAATTATACATCTTGAGTAAGTATTGAATTAACATTACTTTCTTACGCTATCATTTTACCACTGTCTCTGTATGTTTATACAAAAATTTACGAAGTCATGTTCGGGCGTATATCAAACTTGATGTTACTAATTATGAACGACTTTAAATGAACACCAACGAATGAATGTACAAAGACGATGCATGTCACACTAAAACAACACACATGCACAAACACAAACGACTGAAAGCACATGAACATATACAAACAAACCTTAATTAAGACATTACCTAGACATGACGAGGATTCACAAACATAAATATGCAAATGCTAATTTTGTTTTCTTTATTCATTTTATGTTAAAATTTCATTTGTTACAAGGGTCGAACAAAATAAATATTGAATACTTAGTAGTGAAGATTTAGAAGTTAGTATTAAAACAATATTTTGAAATAAAGATAATTGAAATTGCGTATTTTTTTAATTAAATATCAAAATTACAAACACAAAGAAATGGGAAAAAGAAAATCTTAGGCACAGAAAGTTATAACAAGTGACATAATAAATTACTTATTATTATGTATACAAGATTACGAAACCTAAACATTTGTTCTTATTTTTCCGTTTAGTAAATAATTTAGCATAAACAAACAAAATGTAAAAAAAAGAAGTTTTTCCTATCAATAGAAGCTTCTTTATATTAATTAATTTTGATTTCAAGTAAACACCGATGAATAAACATACAAAAAGAATACGTATCACAATAAAAATAATCTACACACAAATAGACAAAACGGGTGAAAACACATATTACCATGCACAAACAAACGTTTGTTAAGACATTATACCATGCACAAAGAAACCTTAGTTAAGACATAGACCCAAACATAAATATGCAAATGCTAATTATTTTTGTATCTATTCATGTAATTAGATGAACGTACAGTTTTATTCACATCCATTCGCTTAGTAAATAAATAAATGAGCATAAACAAACTGTCGACCAACCAATTTACTAAACGTTCGGTTTATTAACATCTCTACTCTCAATCCTTGCACTCATTTCTCATTTCATATACTATTTTGTACATTTTTGGCATGTTGCAAAGTATTGATGATCATTTTCCGGGTATGTGACTCTTATATCTTGCAAGTATTTTTTGTTTCCATATGGTAAGAAAGAAGTAATCAATTAATTGAATTAAACTTGTCACTGTACCTTAGAATATATGGGAGCCACCGGCCAGTCATCCTGCAAACACAAGAACAGTCCAAGAGATGGTGCAAGTTAAGCATGTGCTTCAAAGAAAACAAACTAATTGCTAGCTTTATGGATATAATTTACATCCATTTGATTGACGTACACACGTATAAATGTAGTTATCAGTGAATACCCTACTAGAACAATAATATATGTAATGGATTTAATAAGCTTTTATTATTTAGTGGTACTTATTATGAGTTCATTTAAAAACCATTAAATATAACAAAAACTAGAACCATTTTATTAACATATTAATACACAGAATTAGTAAATATAATGTATGTGAAATGATAAAGAATTAGTCGATAAAACATATGAAAAATATCTGATATGACAAATATCTGAATTTACACATGTTATTCTATTTATTTGATTTTGAGTATTAACTTTTAACGTAACTACATTTGATATATATTTTACGTAAAATATATTTTTTGGTATTACCAACCTTTAAATTTTTTTAACATATGTTTACGTAAATATGAAATTAACATAAAAGTAGCTAAATATATGTATGTAAACACTAAAAATGAAATAATAAACCCCTAGGCTTCTTCATAATCGGCTACTGTTGTAGGTTAAAAATATGAATAAAAGAATTGTCAGAAGTGGGATTTGAACCCACGCTCTCTCACGAGAACCAGAACTTGAGTCTGGCGCCTTAGACCACTCGGCCATCCTGACTTTTTTGTTTGATCGTTTTTTGTTAATATCTTATAATGATTACACTTTTCTGACAATATAACTAAGTTTTGTGATTTACATCGATTTGAATGAAGAAAAAGGATAAAAGCAACAATAATAACATATTAGATTATTAGATCTTATTTTTAACTTTTTTTTATAACCTTTACTTTTCGATGTGCTAATCCTTAAATTCGACAATGGTGTAAGATTTTTCGATCACCTATAAATCTGAAACGTTTTATTCAATAAAGAGTAAATCTTCGTTCCAACCTAAATTTTATTTACTAGCAAGTCAATCTATATTTCAAACTAAAAATAGATATGTGCGTAGCTATAACATTTCAACATGAATTTTATTTAATACTGATTCAGTCTACGCTTAAACATAGTTTTTCTTAAAAAAACAAGTTGGGTTTTATATGTTTATACGTTTAAAAAAGTTGTTTTCATGTTTTTACTTTACGATAATCAAAACTGGGTCGCAACAAATTCATACTTTCTTCGATCCTGCTTCTTTTAGATTCATTAACAAACGATCTCTTTGAATTCAGATCCCTAAACCTAATTTCAAACCTTGACAAAAAAGAATTTAAATCACCAAAACTTACATTCAACTTGCAGTTGTTTTGAATGGGTGAGCAATAGGTTGGAACCAAACCGGACCGACCTGCCCTTGACTTAAAATCGATAGAGGTTTATATATGAAATCAAGAACCAGACCATTTACATACGGTCGGACGGACCAAACCGAGTTACATGGGTTGGTTGTGTATGATGTGATGGTCCAAACTACGAACATTTTTTGGGTTTTTGTTTTTTCCTGAAAAAAAATGAAACTTAAAAATATAAATAAGACCGATCAATGGATGTGTGATGTTTAGACTTGTTATTGTAACACGTATAAATTGGTACTATAAAAAATAAATCTTATATTAATGGATGTCATAACCCTTTTGTGAGCTAATTTAGGTGTAGTGTGTATTAGGGTTCAATAATAACCGACTAAAAGTTTATTAACCTTTCAACTTCTCTTATATTATATGCTAGCAAAACAAGTTTTACACTTTTCGTGCTCAAAGGCAACCCATTTGATATCTAAAAAGCAAAAACCGACTTTTATTTTTTTAAACCTAATTGTTATCAGGTTGGACCGGAACCGAGCACCACCTGCGGGTTTGGACAGAAACCGGCCTGTAAAATACACACACAAAAAGAAACGAGGACCAGAACCGCTACCCTATTAACATTAAAATACATACATGTAGAATTTTTTTACAAGAAGTAATGTTCGGTTCTATTAAACATGATAAATATGAAACAGGTTCTCGAAGTAACACTTTTTATCCAACTAATTACCATGTTGTCATAGGCATCTAATTGTCAATGCAACTACCGTGTTGCACATATCCTATTATTATTCAATAGGGATGAGCACTTAATTTTTTTTTACCAACAATTACTCATTTATCATGTTTTTTGGTTTCCGATTCATGTTTTTGGTATTTTTTTTATGGTTTAAGATTAAATCAGAGAAGATTAGATTAGGTTTTCAAACAATATTGTCCATAAAATTGTGCTAATTTAAGTTTGAACATATGAAGAAACCTTTTTTGACTTTTTATTTAGCAAGAAAAATGTATGTTCAATAAAAATAATAAAACGTATGTTTCGACCACAGTGGGAGTCGAACCCACGACCTTTTGATCCGAAGTCAAACGCGCTAATCCACTGCGCTATGCGGTCAATTTGATGTCAGTTCTTTAGAAAATAGTTATATATCCATTAAATTTAAAATGTGCCTTTTTAATTGTAACATATCTCAAGTAATATTGATCGTTAAACGCAGTTGACTATTATGTTTGTGGTTAACCGACTATACACTTGCTTTTATTTCACCCACCTTGATACTGCTTACTCACACGTAATTATATTCTCTCATTCATATAACTAAAACATTCCTTATGAAATTAACAATCCTGTTTGATATTTGTTTAAGGTGTTACGAAAATTCCCTTATAAGTTTATCATCCTTAATTGATGATGATTTTTTAAAACGACGTTTGAACCTACCCGTCACTACCCGAGTGTGCCTTTCTAAGACGAGATGTCTATCATCTACGGTGATAATGTTTATCCTACCATCCTGAATGACTTTGATATGAGATTCACCTTAGACTATGTGATGTGCAGACTGTAACACCGTAAAAGTGGTGACATCACGCATGGGGTCGACAATGAACACCACACTCATGACTCTTTCACCGACGTTGATACCCGCATGAATCACCATTCATATTTATTTAATTTCTTTATCAAAAAAATTAAACAGCTCGATTGGTTTTTGAGTGATAATATCCATATGTAAACTTTATCAAAAAATCTAATAAGCATAATTTATATGTTTTTTTCTTGACTTTACCGGTATCAGTTTTAGTGCAAACGGAGTTGTTTTCAGAAAAGTTTAGTGACAGGTGCTTGGACCGGTATATTTGGTTAAACCAAATACTAGAAAGTTAATATTTTTTTATTTTACATTTATATTTATTATATTTTTATTAATAATTTATCTTATATATATATATATACATATACATATATATATATATATATATATATATATATATATATATATATATATTATGTAATAATTTTTAAAATAAAAAAAATGTTATTTTTATTGAAAAATGAAGAGAAGCACAAAGTGATCCATGAGGGAAATGAAGAGTAACGTGACGTCAATGTAGAAGTGAACCCAATGCAATGAAGAGTGATAAATACATCATAATCTCAAGTGTAAATAAAATCTAAATCTTTTTTTAAACGAAACTAAGTTTAAACACAACATTCATTCTTTATAAACCATGAGCTTACTTACATCTCATTTGCGACTACTATCATGCACAAATAAATAAATACAATAAATTATGAAATGGATTGCTTGATTGAATAAAATTGAAGAACATTACATATATAACTGGATAATAACTTACTGATTAGGTTAAATTAATTTTCTTTTCACTACAGTTTATTTGTGAAATACAAAACAACACACTTTTAAGGCTTAGTAAATTTATTCTAACTGTTTCCGGTTCACGGTTTAGCCTTCCATGATAACTTGATATCCGCCACGGCTTCACTGACCGTGAGATACAAACCATTTGACCCAAACGACTCCAAAGTATCCGACCGATGTAGCTTTTCCATCACACTTCCCGTAGGATTGGCCAACACAAGCTGCATTTCGAAATGAAATATATATGCATCATTTGGTTTTTTCAATACAACCTTACAACGCAACTAAATCTAACCTGAATCGATCGGTTTTCAAGCATCTTTCTAAGCTCATTCACCATCGTGAGCCCACTCGTGTCTATAGCTGTCACAGCTGGGAGTTTACATACAATAAACAGGTAAAAAAAGCTGTTTTTAGGAACAAATTTAATGACTGCAACTAGTGCACTTTGTGTAACTTGTAAACATTTGACCCTTGACAATTCTACATTTAATATGATGATTTTACCTTTGAACCGTTAAAAATAAAACATAAACTTATAAACCATTTACATGTATATCGAAATCTAGTGATTGATAACATACCCGTCATATCAATGACTAAACACTTTAACGTAGCGCCATCGTTGGCTGCAATCCAATCTTCTTCCTCCCTTAACCATCTCAATATCCTGCAAATATTCGAGATTGAGTATCATGTGTTGCAATGTAATGAAATAAAAGTTTTTATATAAAATGGTGAAGGAAATAAGTTTTTTGCACACAATGACAAAAATAATATTGCATTTTGGTCTAATAACCCAACATATTAATATAAAGAATGTACTGAATGTTGATTGTGCATAGTTAACCTTTCTTGTAGATAAGTAGAATTGGCAAAGTATATGGGAGCCTCGATTCCAAGTATAACGAACGATGGCACTCGTTTAGCTTCTTGGTATCGATCAACATCTTGATAGATTTGGGTGCCCGGAATGTTTCCTAAGACACTCGTGTTTGGTCGTGTCACGTGTAGCAAAATCTTGAAAACCGAAATTCCTACCTATATTAACAATGACATTAACCATATAAACATGAACATAATAAGACCTAAAATGTGGTAAAATGGATGAATTGGCAAACATGTCAAGGTGAATGAAACAGGTTAAAATTCACATCCTTATATAAACATTTTTGTAAAAAATATGTGTGTTGGTTAACTTTTGACGCGCTTAACGTATTCGACCAGTTTGCTTGTCTTATAGCAAATTATTGGTTTTACCCATTTGACCCTAGAGATAAAACACTACCCGGATGCTACATCAACCCATTTATAAGTAAACGGGTTGAAACTATCACCCCCGTAAAACCATTTCTTGAAAAAACATACGAATTTCAAGATTTGATGTTGGTAAAACATGAGAAAACAAAATGTTTTCTTCAAGAAAGAAAGAAATTTTACTGCAATGGCAAGCCCAACGGGGACTGAGACGAATAGAACACCAAGAAAAGACGATAAGCAAGCCAAGAAGTCGAGCTTGTCAACTTTCCAAAGACGTAATGCACTTTGATAATCGATTAGCCCGATCACAGCAGTAACAATGATTGCAGCCAGTATAAGATCCGGGGTGTACTTAAAAAGGGGCATCAAGAACAACAATGTCACAAGCACCGTTAACGCCATTACTATGTTCGACACTGCTGTTTGTCCCCCTGCGTTTTCGTTCACAGCTGACCGCGAAAATGATCCTGCCAAAGTACAAAAATAATAGTTTTGTTTTTAATTTTGTGTTCTTAACTAGTGTTTGGTGTGCATATATCTTGAAATAAATTATGTGCAATGTTTTCAAAACCGAACCTGTAGTAACATAACAAGATGAGCAAGAACCCGCCATGTTCATTAGCCCGATCGCTAACATTTCTTTGTTACCATCCACTTGGTAATTCTTCAAAGCCGCAAATGTTCTTCCAACCGCAATCCCTTCCTACAAATTGACATACATATCAGCGCTCATTTAATAAACGAGCACTAGAGCTTAAAATATACTTATGAGCCGAGCTCAAGCTTTGGACATAGGTGACCAAAAAACATACTGTGAGTGATAATAATCCGGTAACAGCACCGGTTTTGACAGCAACCCCGAGAAATTCGCCATTGAAATAGAGCATGTTTGATGATGGTGGATTCAAACCCTTTTTCAGTTGACCAATCTGTAAAGAAAATAAAACTTTAAGGGCCATTGGGTTACAATGTAAACTATAGGGATTAAATTGGTACTATATAGTTTAAAGAAACTTTTTTACCGTTGCTATATTAGGAAAATATGATTTGAAAAGAGCGATTAAAGTAGTTGATAGAATAACTGATGCTAATGGAGCTCCTGCTGATATCCAAAAAAGTTTTGGTTTACGCATACCCTGCATTAAACACTTGTACCTTTCAGTTAAAACTTCCTAGGGCGGAATATAAATTTTGGTTTGATAAAGGCAACGGTTAAGAGGCTAAACTTCTTGTTAAGAAATAGATTTTAATTATCATCCCTTCATAGGAGAAAATCAAACACATCCGATATTTAGGTACATTTGCACTCGAGGTCGGACAAGCCAGATAAGATCTTACCTCTACAGTCATAAAATATGTTATAACATTTCTCGTATTCATGTAACGTCAAAAATGTCTTGGGGCGTAGAAACCTGACCCACGTTGTACTTTCTAAAATAATTCATATTCTAGAAAGATTATGCATGCTTGACAAAAGTTTCACATGCTAGAATCAAAAGAATTTTTAAAGAAAAAAAGTAAAGTTAAAAGGCAAATCAGATGTGTACTTTCGAATGGAATTCATTAGCTATGAAAATGAAGTAGATATGTGAATCATGTCATGCTAGTTAGGATCGTAAACAACGCCTCAAGGTCGTGTTTTTCAAACCAACATATATACACATCACGAGTAGTAGAGTTCTTCTGCTCGGTTCATCTAAGCTTTTAACCACTTTCGCATAGCGAAAAAAGTTTTCATAATACACAAAATGCAACATTTGTAAAGCAAATTTTGTTAAGTTGAGAAAATGCCACTTTTGGGAGGGAAATAATCATATTATTGAGTTGAATGCACTTACAATTTGCCTAGTAGTCAGTAAGCAGGCCAAAAATGTAAACCCCATCACAATAGTATGCCAAGACCACTGCATAATTAAACATCAACAAGTTTACACCTTAACATTTTCACAAGTCACAAATTGTATCCATCATCAATTAAACAAAATTATGAATCAAAATTACAAATTTAGTGAATTAGCGTCTTCTCCATTGTGAATTTTATGTTACCATTAACAACTCCAACTACCTAATAAGTTAGTTGCACTCATTATAATAAAAAAACACTTATATTTCATACTAGTTTTACGATAGCCTGGTTTCGTTATAGTTGCAATTAGAGCGCTAAAGTTTTATATCATTATATGGTTCCATTGTTATTATTGGGTTGTTTTTCCAAGTCTAACATAAAGTAAACAGACTTCTAGGTAACATTTTGAGAAAAAAGAAATATTAAATAGTAATTAAGTTTCATTATTGTTTTATTTAGATGAATTGAAGAAACTTTATAATAGTGAAATAGTTTACTATATTTTTGTTTTTAGTTACCTCGTCTCTTTGCTCTATAACAGACGATAAAACGGGGATTATTTGCATTTTGCTAGTGAAATTGACGATTCCAAGTAGCCCTTTTAGTTGTTGCAACGAGACGATGACCGCTGCCCCAGCCATGAAACCAACAAGTGTCGCCTTCGATAAGAAATCGATCACAAATCCTAATCTGTAGATCAACACGCGTTTAGAATTGATTATTTCCTCATTCACTTTGGTTATGGCTAAAACCAAACACAGAAACGATCCTTCAGTGTTTAATAAAATTTCATAACCGATCTATTACAATTTAAACAGTTTGGTTACTATATAAAAATAGCTCAGTTATCCGCCAACTTACACGTAGATGGATTTAAGATAATTTAGTTTATAAATCCAGTCAAATGAAATAAGGTTTGTTATTTGGACACCCCAAAATTTCTATACGGGTCGTATAGCCCCATACGCGTCGTATAGCCCTATACGGGGCGTATAACCCCTTTGTCATCCCCCTGAATGTTTCCTCGTAGTCAGTGTTGAAATTTGCTATACGCGTAATATGTGTCGTATAAAGGGGGGGTCGTATAGGGCTATATGGGGCATATAGCTCTCTGATAGCCCCCTGAATTTTCCTCGTTTTCATGTATTCGACCCTATAAGCCACGTATGAACCCATACGTGCGTATAGAGGGTGTCGATTTATCTGGGTGGGTGTCTATATATTGGGACCCATGAAATATCAACAAGTCTTTTAATTTACATAAAAGTACACGACCAACTAATACATTGTCTAAAAGAAAGTAACAAAACATTTGCTTTGATTTCAGAGTGAAAAGTATAAATGTTGCTTTGATTTCAGTTAAGTTAATTCAATCATTTATAATAACCGAATTATCAGTTTCTCATTTAGCCCGGTTATTTTGGTTATGGATCGATTATTCGGTTTTTCAGCTCAAACCCTTATCGCGATTAGACGATGCATTGATAACTTGTACGGTACAAATGATAAGGAATGAATAATACCTGAGTAATCCTAAAGAAGCTTGAAAAAGACCAGCGAAGAAAGTAGCAGTGAAAGCCAACCTAAGGTAAAGAAATGGGTGCAAAGAGTACGAAACGGCATCGTTTAGCATCGTCCCCATCACCAATGAGGCTATAGAAACTGGCCCCACCGCTAGATGTTTAGAGCTTCCCAATACAGCATATATCAATGGTGGCACAAAGCTTGAATCTGTTAATATTTTCATATTTAACAAGAGATTATGTTATATTTAATATTACTTTAAGAAACATTTTACTAGACTTAAAATTTGAGCAAATTTTAAGAACCATCGAGCGGAGCTAAAGCTTTAAGATTAAGATGAATCACAAGCTCGGCTCGTGAATCACCTTTTAAGCTATGGTTTAATTTGACTTAACTCGTTTTTTATTCTAAATCTTAAGTTTTATTTTGAAGTTTGGTTTGGCTTGACTCATTTTATTATTTTATATCTCAAGCTTTATTCTAAAGTTTGGCTTGCCTTGACTCGTTTGTTATTCTCAAGCTCGAGTTATATTTGCGGGTCTTTATTTTAAAGTTTCAGTTGGGCTCGACTTGAGAGCAACTTTTCAAGCTCCACTTGAGTCAATTCAAGAGTACTTAAATAGCCACTTAAATAATTTATTTATACACGTATGCAATTAATTGATTTGTGTAACTCAAATTATTAATTTATATGTATAATATGGTATATATTATTTAGTTCTTTTTATAAATTATAATAATAACATCTATAAAGTAAATATAGTATCAATTTAGCATAAATAATATACGAGTTAAGCCTTATGAGTCAAATCAAGCTCAATATATTAAGCTCGGGTCGGAGACTCGGAGTTGTTTGTTAAATAAGTTTTAGTTCAGCCTCGAGGCGATTAATCTCGTATCAACTCAAATTTTTAACGAGTCAAACTGGAATAGTTCACGAGCCGTATCGAAACTTACAAAGGCCAATCACAGGAGGCAGATTTGCAAGCTTTGCATAACTTATTCCCTGCAATTAAAACGTAAATCAGATCCCCTAATGAACTCATGTAATGATAATAATAAAAGTTAATTACAAGTTTGTTCCGTGCATGTTTAATAAAAGTAATTATTTTCTTTCAAATTATTAAAAATATCAATTTACCTCTGAAAATTTTATATTTTGTTACAATTTCAGTCTAAAAATTTCATTATTTTAGATTCAAGTTGAAACAACTAATAAAACTTTGTATTGAATTGAAATAACTTATGAAACTTTTAAAGGAAATGACTTTTTTCAATGTTATAAAATGTATGCATGTATCATCTACCTGTGGGATAGCAAGACTGGCAATGGTGAGACCGGAAACGACGTCGGATTGAAGGAGGGCAAAGTTGTAATTAGGCGCCCACTCGAAAATGGGGAAGACGAAGTGCAGAGCAAATAATATTCTATTAACAAAAGTTTGATTCTTGAATCTGTGAAAAGGATCATCGGGGAAGAACACCTCCGACAGTTTACGCCGGAGTTTCTGAACGGTGCTTTTCTCCGGCGGCAGACAGACGCCGTGTAACTCCGGCGACGCCATTGTTTCCGGCGGAACTGATATAGAAACTGTGGTGGCTTCACCCGACCCGAAATCGTCGTTTGTACCCATTTTTGTTGATTGATTGTATTGATGCTGTATAGCGGTGGTGGTGGGTTGATCGGAAAATGAATGTTGATTGGGTTTATATAGGGTGGAGATGAAGGGTGGGAATGGGAATTGACAATTGTTGTTTTGTCAAAGGGGTTTGTGTTTGGTCAAATGTATTTAAATTTTAATCAACATGTTGTTACTTTAGTAGAAGTAGATTAGTTACTAATGTGTTAACACGGGTTAAAATTAAAAATACATATATAATAATTTATAGATATGTGTATTTTGATATTTGTTATATATAATATATCAATTAAATTATTATATATAATACATAAATTTAAGTTATAATATGCATAAATGTTTTATATATCTGTATATATTTTAAAGTATTTTAGGTTTAACAATGATTATCTAAAAAGTAAAATTTATTTTAAAATTCAAATCTTATTAAAGTACTTTTAATGAAATAATTTATTTATTCATATAAAATTTAATTGATTAATATAGTGGGATATATGCATTTATTAAGGAAACTCATTTGAAAAAAATATTGTTTACTAAAATTTGTAAGTTTATTATGTTGAGGGCATGTTAACAATCTTAGATGGAACTCATGTGAAGATGTGTAGACATGTAAGAAAATGATCAAGTGGTGGTTAGATTAAAATTTTTATAACAAATATTTAGAAAAATGGTATATAGATGTGTTAAATGAAACTTTTTTCTAGAGTTTTTATAGATAATATGTTTAAGTTTCATGATGAACTATAAGCTTAAAATTTTTAGATTTTAAATAATTGTGTAAGTTATATTATCAGAATAATGATTAAAATCCAAATAAGCTTAAAAATCATGAGGACAAGACAATTATCATAGGGCGAGGGCAAACGTGTCTAACAAAATATATAAAAGTTTGACACATATGTTAGACATGGAAATATATGGGTTGGACGCATCGTGTATCGGGTGGACACATGAGTTGAACACACCGACACCGTTGTTAAAGGTTTTAATGCACCGTTATATGTGTAATGTTTCAACGCTTTTAAAGACAAGTTTACTAAATATAGTTACGCCATATACTCTCAAATTAAATAAAACAATTAAAATGTTTGAATATATATATATATAAAATAAATTATATAATAATAATTTGTGTTTAAAAGATGTTGAAGTTAGATATAAAAAGTCGATAAAAAGTGTGTGATTTCCTCTTTTTTTTACCTATACGAGTCATGGCTAACTTTTATTTAACTACAAAATTAAAGCCGGTTTATCTTGGTCAATAATTTTACTTGATCAATCTGCACACTTGTCAAGCATTCATCTCTTTTTATTAGATCCAATACGCACTTTGTTTCTCTATAACAATTTGTATATTTTATATCTACATCTTAAAATCTATCATCTATCTATCAATACTAATAAAAGAAAGTTTTTGTATGTCACTTGTCATAATTCTAGAGCTATTAAGTTTTATTTTCTCGATTCTCTCTCTTAATAAATATTACATTAACTACAAATGATATTATTTTATTTTTTTCATATTACAAATATAACTTTTTTTAAAATAGATCTTTCTACAAATGAAACTCGTAAGGAAATATATAATTTATAAAATAAGAAATTTTTTCAAAAAAAATATCAAACTTTTAAAAAACACAATATATGATAAAACCTGTGGTTTTTTAAAATAAAATTCTTATGAAACAAAAGTAATTCAATTTCAAAGTTAAAATAAATAAATTATTAAAAATGATACTTTTTAAAAATGGTTTGTTTTGAAATAATTTGTTTAAAAACCAACATCTTTTGAAAAAAAAACAAAAAAAATTTTAAAAAAGTTTTAAAAATGATATCTTTCTTTTATCACCCGTATGTAATATCAATCATAAATTGTATTAAAAGATCGTTTTATAATTCATTAATTTTAGTATTTTATTTATTCAACTCGTGTAATACACGAGATATTAACCTAGTTATATTAGCATTACATAGTATATTTATAAATAAGATACATATAGAACATATCATATCAAGAATATGTATAGAAAACAACTTTCCCAAAGTGACATTTTGTTGTCATATAGTTTGACTTAATTTAAAGATTAAATGTTCGAATCCTGTAGGGTATAAATTGTAACGTATTTATCCTAAAAAGCTAGAAGAAACTATAAAACTTAGAAAACTTTATAGTAATAAAATTTACAATCAAATCTAATTACTTAGTTTGTAATAGATTAAAGACGACATAAAAACTTAAATAGTCAAACTTGACTCTAGATTGTCTTTACAACTTACCCACGACTTACTTGAACCATCCAACATTGCTCATTTTCTTTTAACCATAAATACCTAACGTACTTCTTGTTTAGTTCTTAGATCGTTTAACCTTTTGATGTTAATATTCGCAAGCTACTTTTTACATGATGTTATTAGTTAGTAAAATATTACTCGACCCTCACGAGTTTACTAGTAACGGGTTTTTACTGTCACAAATAAACTCATGCTCTCTTGGTTCGTTGACATGCTTGATGGTTGTGTAATAAAGTTTTATTATTATTATCGGTATTGTTGTTTTATCTACACTTAAATAAGCTCTCATATTTGTCTAATTATATGGAATTTAGTGTGCTTGTTGCACATCCACTTATTTGGACATAATATTTGTACGTTCAAATAGACTAGTGTCATCATCCTCGATCCAAAATTTGTCACGTACGATAAGTTTCCTAAAAGAATTATGCACTTATTCTCTATATGTTATGGTAGAGTATTCAATCAACATAGCTACTTAAGAGTAAGTACAAAAAATTAAATAAATAAATCACAAAACTAAGTGATGTAGATAAACAAAAAACTAAAACTAAAGCAATACGAATTAGCTTTTGGAGTGACATTATGGTAAACACCTAATTATTCTCTCTAACAAAGGTTCCATATTCGATCATTTCTTGAAGAGTAAATTACAATTTTTGTTCTTTAAGTATGTTTAAAATTATAGATCTTATCTTTAAACTTTGATAATTACACTAAACGTCATTTATTTAAAAATTTATCACGTTTTATGTTCTTTCTACTAACTGAGGTTAACTTTTTCAGTTAGTTTTGTATGAATGTACCATTTTGCCCTTATCCCTTAAAGGACGAAATCTGTAATTTTCCTTAATCTTTTACTATTTTGATTTTGTTTTTATTTTATTTACTTTATCTTTTTTAATTAATTTTTATTTTATAAACTTATCTGAAATATGATTACTTAAATATTTTTCTATAAAATATAATTTTATCTATAGGTTTTTTTAATTTATTATATTTTTTTGTTTTTAAAAATTAGTTATCTACCTTTCTAATCATACGAGAACAAGATGGAGAGTTTAAAATATTTTCTTATGATATAAAATTTAAACTAGTAATCGATTTTGTTTTATCATCGTTTTTCTATTATTATTTTGTTATAATAATTTTCAACTATTTTAGATAGTTTGACTTACGCTTTATATTAGAAACATATTAGAGATCATTTGATTATAGTATATGGTTTTTTATATTTTACTTGGTTATAATTATTCTAAGTTGAGCTATATGTATAATTAAACAATGATAAATATGTGAAGTATTTAAGTGTTTTTACTGAAAAAAAGGTTCAATAAACTTAATCGTAAAACCAAACCAAAGCAAACCCTTAGTAATTGTTTGGTTAGGTTTTATTTTAATTTTAAGTGATTTGGTTTTGATTTTCTTTGATAAAAAAGTTATTATTAACAGTTTAAATAAAACCATAAATAAAAATACATTTAATAAAAAAAATTGAATGACTGTTTATTTAAAAACTCCAAGTAGTTCTTTAGTAACCCTTTTGTATATTTTATTTTAAATTAAAGTAACGCGCTATCACACTATATTTATATTTAAAAACAAACCATTTGATTGAATACGAAAAATTAAAAATTCATATCATAAACCAAAATCTTACTTTCTCCAACCGGTTTCGAATATAAACCCTAAACCAAATAACTTGAAACGATTAAAAAAATCTTGTACCAAAAAAGTTAAAAATCTAGTTGTCTAACTTCTATTAGTTTTATTACAAAGGTAGTGAACAAATAAAAAAATTTACAAGAAAATAAAAATCTATAAATAAAATTACATTTTATAAAAAAATAAAACTAAATTATTACTAATATTTATAATTATTTTTTTTAAACAAAAGGGTCTGAAAATAAATAAAAGAAAAGAAAATAAAATAAAATAAAATAAAAATAATAACACATTTCATCATTTTAAGGGTTAAGGGTAAAATGACTATTAAGAAAATATGTTTATTAAAATAAAAGTGGTTAGAAAAGAGAAAAAAATTTAGAGAGAAATAAAGTAAATAAAATAAAAACAAAAAGAAAAAAAATAAAATATTATTAAAAATTACAGATTTCATCCTTTAATGGGTAAGGGTAAAATGGTCTTTTACAAAAAACTAACTGAAAAAGTTAACTTCAGTTAGTAGAAAGGGCATAAAGCGCGATAAATTTTTAAATAAAGGACGCTCAGTGTAATTATGAAAGTTTAAGGACAAAATTTAATTTTAGGTATACTTAAAGGACAAAATTTGTAATTTACTCTTTCTTGAAAGTCACACATCCAGTGCATGCTACAATATATCGGATCCAATTGTTAGCAAGGTAATGGTAGATCAAGTGAATTTATTAGTCATGGGATCTAATAGACAAAATATATACAACTAAATTTTAGGAGTGTAAACAAATCAAGTCGGTCTTAAGGTACTCGGAGTTGACTCACAAGGCCATGATCGGATCAAGTCAAACTTAAAAGCTTGAGGCAAGGATAAACTTTAATTAGAGTATATAAAATAAACATTCTCGAACATGAGTTTCAAACATCGCACTTGATAGGTTGGTAAATATAAACGAGTTTAGTACCCATACAAGCATACTAATATTTATAACATATAATCTATATTATAAAAAATGAATGTTTAAAAATAACACATTACGATTTTAATGAAACCTAATTTTTTTTCTATCTATCTCTCATATTAAGTGATAGGGGTTTAAGTAAATAAATTAAACAACTAATATATAAAATATAAATTTATCATAAGATTTCAATTAAATCATATTTCAAAATATAATTTTGGAATTTTTAATATTCATTATTTGTCATTTATAATCTCTTAAATATTTATTATTTTTTATTTTACCAATAGTAACAACATCTAACATACAAAATTTTAATATAACTAATGATTTTATCAAGTTACATTTATTCCATCCATGTAATACATGGGGTTATAATCTAGTATAATATAATATAACTACATAAATGATAAATGATTATGATAAGAAAAAACTATATAGTATATATTTATATATATAACTATAAATATAATAAATAAACTAAATAAGAGTATATATGAAAAAAAACAATTAGATAATGAGCGAGTCGCGTCCGAGCTGAGCTTCAATTTGTATAACTACTCACGAGGAGCATAAATTTTGAAACGAGCCAACTCAAGTTTAATCGAACACAGACTCGACTCTACCATATATTAGAAACAAAACTTATTTATAATGTTTTATGATCATACTAAAACACAATGCAATTAGGTTTTGATAAACTATGACATTTTATCTGTTATTACAATTCCTTTGTAAACAACTTCTTCTAATAATATACCCGATAAATATTTTGATACGGCATTCTTAAATTAAATTTATCAAATAAATGTAAACATGTTTTAGTTATTTAAACAAAATTAACGTTAAAACTAAAGTAATTAATCGTTGAAATTCTAGTATGTGTTTGGTCTCTTTGTTTCTTGGTAGTTGATATGTTTTGTATCGGTTTGTTCCTATTCTTGTTGCATAAATCCATTATTCAGCATAAATTTGGGAATTTTGCAATATCTTTTGGGGCTCCCAATGAGCCAATTAAAAGAAACATATGTTAAAACAATAATAATAAAAAATAAAATAAAGCATTATAATATAAGATTACAAATATTTATGGCATTATACTTATATCTTAACTCTTACAATATCACTTGAATCTTTGAAAACTACAATCAAAATGTTCCGTTCGATTTTTTAAGTATGATGGTGCTATAAAAACATTGTTTTATATATGTAACGGAATTACGTTTTAAAGATATTATATAAGTTGCTAAACTCTTTTTAAGTTCTTTGTTGCAACATTTAACTTTTTTAATATTGTTTCCGCTTTCAATTTCTGTACATTTCTAGATGTTAGAGCGAGATTTGGTCGCTCTGTCAGATATGGAAGGATATGATGTGTCGAATTTGTCGAAGAAGTGCACCAAGATGAACCATATACATATAATGTTTGTGAGAACCCCATGTCTAAATGGAAATGAAGCATTCATTTATATAGCAATCAAATATTATTACCACTAGCAAAGAAACAGTAAAAACATAACATTTAAAGACATGGGTTTTGCTTAGAAGATAATAGTTATACTCTGATCATTAGGAAGGGAGGTGGGTCCGCAGGCAAAACCAAATCCCTCGCACTATATGTATGTCAGTCGACTAAGACATAGTCGTTCCAAGGGCGATGGCTACGCTCATAAACATTAGGCTAGGGTACATAAAACAAGATGGCTAGTTGCTAGCCACTAGGCTAAACTCTTGTCACTCATCAAGATTCAAGGCTCTAGATGGTAGACACATGCCATTGAGAAACAACCACGTATCAATTTGAAGGCTAACAACTAGGAGTTAGCTAACCAGCTAAAATCTAGCCATGAGATCTTCCGCCATAGTCGTTGGCCCTAGGAACGACTACAGCTTAGGCACCTGATGTACATGTAGGCTAGGAATGGCTACGACCAGCTAACATCTAGTCTTGAGATCCATTCACAATGATTTAGTCGTTGGCCCTAGGAACGACTATGACTAGCTAACATCTAGCCGCGAGATCCCTTCACAATGATTTAGTCGACGGCTAAGGGCTTACCCCCTTAGCCGTAGGGGGTGTACATGGGAGGCTTTGATTGGCTCTTTTAGAAAATACTTAGTCATAGCAAAAGGCCGAAAGGAGATGTCTAATTTGGTGTTTTGGGGGGTCAAATGTCTACATTTAGTGGATTTCTTGTGAATTAAACTATTTATGTTTGTGTGTGTATGTAGGGGTGAGCAACCTCGGGTAACCGAGCATGGCTTGGGTATTCCTGACCCGACCCGAGTACCGAAAAAATAGAAAATTGATAACCGAGACCGTACCTATGGGGCATCAATCGGTATTCGGGAATTTGGTAGATCGGGTATCAGGTTATGTAGGTTATACCGAGGATCGAGAATTAAGGTTATAAAATCATTGTATTTGAAGTTACAATACTACAATATGATTTGAGTCTTCGTTACTTCTAAATGATCTTGTATTGAGTATGATTTTGGTTTTGGGATGATAACATTAATCTTATATTTTTTGATGTTGCCCACCCCTGGATGTTGAAGATTACAACCAACTATCTGATCAACCGATTGTATGTTATTACGAATGAGTGAAGATGCCGAATGGATTGGAATTGTCGAAGATTGCAGCCAACTGATTGTATGTTTACGACTGCAGGGCTGCAGCCTGCAGCATTCCGAAATTTTTTAGGTTTTTAAAGTTTCTTTTTTTAAATTTCGGTCGGTACTATATATTCTCGGGTGCCTTATCTTTAGTCCCGAGACCGATATATAGCAATTATGATGACCGAGTACCTATGCTTTAATAAAATACAGGATCGGGTATCGGGTTTAAATAGGTGCGGTATCAGTATAATTCGAGAATCCCGACTTTTCGCTCACCCCTATGTGTATGTATGTGTATATGTATATATATATATATATGTATATATATATGTATATATATATATATATGTATATATATATGTATATATATATGGAAATTTGTATTTATAAAGTATTAACATGAAAATAAACTAATAAATAAATTTTCTATTCGGGTTGAACAAATGTGTTCATGTCAACCAAAGAGTACACATTTTGTGTTAGAGATCATGTATCTGACATAGTTTTACAGTTTATGTCTTGTTCTTCTTCAACTCGTCGACCCATGAACACGACCTCCACATCTATCATTGTGCTTCCCTCTCAAAGGCCTCTTGCTATTCCTTTCAATAGGTTTTAAGTTAATATCAATTGAGAAACGATTTTGAATGCTTGGTAGCATATAATGTGCCACCTAAGCTAAATGGTTATTTGTTAAAATCTTGTTTGTGGGCAAGGTTGGTGATTATGTTTCTAGTAATAAAAATTACCATAAAAGTGACTTTTAACCTGCTTCATTTTCTATTGTTAGAATTCATGTTAGTGATCCACAAACTCTTAGAAAATAATGGTTGTTGATAGCATATGTTTTAACGAGACAAAGTGTTTTACGTTGACCAATTATAACTTATGGTTTTACAGAGATCTATCTGAATATGAATTTTTTTATTCTGTGTAAATTTACATATATGTAAACTTTGAAAAGCAATATATATTGTAATTGCATGTAAATAGTGAAGTTCAAGAAAGAAATGTTAAATTCATTGGTTCATCCTTTGTGAGGCTATCACCGCTCCTCACTCGCTCGGTGTTATATATGTACACTTGGTTCCTCTATCATCCACTTCACTAGCATGCCCAACCCCATGCATAAAAAAACTCGGTTCAGGAACATATAAAGGGAAACACTTTTATACATGTAATGCCTCTAGTGGCTTCTCAAGCTTCTCCTGATGGCATTCATTATATTAAGAATTGTGAAAATCATATACTTAATTATGTAGTTATGCACGCGTGTACGTATGTATTAATCCATGTGTAGTAAATGGAGTACGGCTATTCTCTCCAAAACCTTTGTGGCGTATAGCGAACCAGCAGCTTCGATATCATTAGGAGATGTCAATGGATAGTACTATTCTTTTTAATGGTTTTAAAAGGAAATTTAAATGAGAAAAGAGTTTGAAAATTGAATATATGGCCACCATTTTTTGGTTTCTTATTAAAGGTGCTCTCAAAAAGTAAACCACTTTTAATTGATGGATTCATGTTACCGACCCATAATTTTATGAGAATAATGGCTTTTGAAATAACTTTTTTGAAAGAGTCGAAGGGTGTTTTGGAGACACGTTAAAATATTCTTTTGGAAAGATCCATCAACATATGATATGTTTGTTCTCTCAACCGTAAACTACAAAAAGGTCTTCCAAAATTTATTTATTTTTTCACTTAATTATGTGATGATTTTAAATAATTATATATTACACTTGCACATCCGTAGTGACTTTAAGAGGGAGGTCTTAGATTCACTTGTTCGTCTTGAACTTAGTTTGTATGGTTTGTAGTGCTTTAAAATATGTCACTTCCTTCATGTTGATATACATAGAGAGAGACATGCGGTTCCTTTTCATACATTTCACCAACCTGTCCCTGACACATATCAACATATCAAAGGTTGTAGTTATAAAAAAATACTACATATGAGGGGTTGTTTTGTTGAATGTTTCACAAACGGGATTATCACCACTTGTAGTGGTGATAACTTCAATTTTTCTTTAAAATAAAAAGGTTTTTAATAGAAGTCAGTGTCAAACAACGTGGCAAGAAGACATCACCATACTAATGACGATGAGTATGAAGACCACCACCTATAATGGCGATCACCTATGCCATGTCTTGTTGAAAATTCAAACAATGATACCCACCACCATTGTCAATGGTGATGAGTGGGTTGATCACCACTCCCTTTGCGATGAGTAGGGTGCACAAAAAATAATACACACCTAGTCATCACCACTAGCAATGGTGATAAGTATTAATTTGAATTTTCGTCCAGAATGACATGACATGGCACATATGATCGCCATTACTATCGTCATGATGTCGTCATGGCAAGTTCTTCCACACTAACTTCCGTCAAAAAAAATTTTTAGAAAATAGGTCATCGAATCCTCGCCACTAGAAGTGGTGATGAACTTATTTGTGAAACATTAAACAAAACAGCCCCTCATGTGAAGCTTTTTTAGAAAACAAACTCACTTTTAAAATAGTCTCTTATTTTGGTTTTTAAAGTTGCTTGCAAATCTTAGTAGAAATTTATAAAACTAATTAAACAACATTATATGTTTTTTTCGCTTCAATTGTTAATATCATTAATCTTGATGTAATATATTGGAATATTACATCATACTATAATATATTGGAGTATAACATCATAAATTGAGATGTAATATATTTGAAATATTTGAAATAAGGACCAATGTGTCATAAATTTGTGAAAGTGATCTAGGGTCAGAAGTATACATATGATCATTTGGTGGCTAAAGTCTAAATGTCGAATAAAGAGTATTACTTTGAAACCCATTTGCCACAAGTTGTATTATATTACAATAACATCTACCATACTAATAGTATAATGTAACATTTTATATTTTGATGTAACATATCTGGAGTATTTTTATTACATATTATGATGAGAAATATATGTTTATGATGTGTTAAGATGACTTGATCGGCCGCTTATGATCATCACAATATATACCTCCGTAATTCCCCCTTATTCCTTTAATTTGAGTTACATGATTTTAAATGATCGAATAAAAAAAATCGAGTGTGTGTTTCATGAGCTCTGGAAGGAACCACTACTTTTAACTACAATATGAAGAATCATATGAGTTCTTGATCTTGTTTATAACCATTTGTAATTCATGCGGTAAGCTCTTCACCATCTAATTTCTTTCTAATGATTTTGATCAAGGATGGATACGGATATGAAATTCAAAGAAATTGATTATACGGTCTTTAATGGTTTTGAATCATCTTGGGTGATGCCTGAAGCTTGTTAGAAACCATTAACCTCAATCATGTTAACTAATCAAGATTATTTAAATTTGAGTTATTTGTGTGTATCTCAAAATACTTAATCAATATTTGTGATAATTAGGATGTAGAAACATCACATATGATGTTTTATAGATTGTTAGAATTCATTAACCTTGAATATATAGCCCAGTTGAAGATTTAGCTATACATGTTCTTAAAAATATTGACAAAACTTGATCTAGGGTGGGATTCTATGTGAAATTGTGTTTTAATCTCACTACTAACCATAACCACTATTGAGATTAATTTAAATCAAAATATGTCAATAACCTATGATAGTATGGTTTATGCCAACATAGACTCAATTTGTCAAAGTTGTGTTTGGGTTAGTCTAATTGATTAATTTCAAATGATGATTTTTACTTAAATGTGTTTAAGGTTTTAAAGGTATAAATGAAGGTGACTAAACTTGAATTTAAGGGTACAAAGGGAATTAAGTCAACGTTTCTTATTATTATACGTACATAATTTTAATGTTGATTGTAACAAACTAGTTCAACGCGCATTAAACCACGGAAAAATAATGTCCTCAATATGAAAGTTTGAAATAACACTGACGTGGTAAAGTGGGTAAGGAGAAGCGTAAGAAAACTAACATCTTCGAAACTCTTTATCAAACAAATAAAAAACACACATGTTGCTAAGAGAACCTTTATATTATTAAAATGGTCATATGAAGAAAAGAAACCGTTAAAAAATTAAATCATATAAGGAACGAAACCAGTAAAAAAATAACTTCAAATTACCGTAAGCCGACACATTACCATATATTAACGGATACAATTGAACGAACATGTTTCGTGCTCATTCATTTAATTAATCGAGCATAACTTTTTGTTCATGTGTGTTCATTTACTAACAAAAAGTATATAAACGAGTTTCCATCATACGGGTTAGTCAATGTTCGTTTTATTTAGAGTAAAGTACAATTTTTTTTCCTTTAAGTATACCTAAAATTATATATCTTGTCCTTAAACTTTGATAAATACACTGAGCGTCATTTGAAAACTTATCACGCTTGTTGTCCTTTCTACTAACAAAGATAACTTTTTAAGTTAGTTTTATGTAAAAGATCATTTTGCCTTATCCGTTAAAAGACGAAATCTGTAATTTTCAGTAATCTTTTATTATTTTTCTTTTTGTTTTTATTTTATTTACTTTATTTGTTTTATTTTTTCTCTATTCTAATCACTTTTTATAAACTTATTTTTTAAATGATCACTTTACCGTTAACCCTTAAAATGACGAAATGTGTTATTACTAATCTTTTATTTTCTTTCTTTATTTTTTTTGTTTAGTTTTCTTTACTTTTATTTATTTTTAGCCACTTTCATTTAAAAAAATCATCATAAATATTAGTAATAATATAGTTTTAATTTTTTTTATAAAATGTAAATTTATTTATAGATTTATATTTTTTATGAATTTATTTTCATTTGTTTATTTTGTTCATTGCCTTTCTAATAAAATCTATATCATTGCCTTTCTAATAAAATCAATATAAATCAAACAACTCGGTTTTTAACTTTTCTGCTACAAGACTTTTTAATTGTTACAAATTATTTGGTTTAGGGTTTATATTCGAAAAAGGTTGGAGAAAGTAAGATTTTGGTTTATGATATGAAATTTTAATTTTTCGTATTCAATCAAATTGTTCATTCAAATTTTCTTTAATAATTGCACTTTTATTCAGAGTTTTATTTAAACTGTTAATAATGAGTTTTTATCAATGTAAATCAAAACCAAACCACTTTAAATTAAAACAATACCGAACCAAACAATTACTAAAGCTTTTATTTTATTTTGGTTTTACGATTAAGCTTATTAAACCTTTTGCACTAAAAAGACTTAAATACTTCATGTATTAATTAAAGCTTAATTATACGTATAACCCAACTTAGAATAATTATAACCAAGTGAAATATAAAATTACATCCCAAAATCATAAGGTCTCTAATAGGTTTCTACTATTAACCGTAAGCCAAATTATTTAACATAGTTGAAAATTCTTATACCTAAACAGTAATAAGAAAAAGCGACGGTAAAATAAAATCGATTACTAGTTTAATTTTATAACATAAAAATATATATTTTTTGAACTCATTCTCGTACAATTAGAAAGGTATATAACTAATTTTTAAAAATAAAAAATATAATAAACTAAAAACCTATAAATAAAAGTATATTTTATAAAAAAAGATCAAAATAATTAAATAATAATATTTCAGATAAGTTTATAAAATAAAAAGTGATTAAAAAGATAAAGTAAATAATATAAAACAAAATACAAAAAATAAAAGATTAGTGAAAATTACAGATTATGTCATTTAAAGGGTAAGGGCAAAATGGTCACACAAAACTAACACAAAAAGTTAACTTTTGTAAGTAGAAATAACATAAAGCGTGATAAGTTTTTCAAATAAAAGACGCTCAATATACTTATTAAAGTTTAAGGATAAAATTCATAATTTTAAACATACTTAAAGAACCAAATTTGTAATTTACGCTTTTATTTATAACCAAACTGGTGATGTTTACCTTAAATTTATTTTCATCTCAAAGTAAAATATAGCATATTATTTAATTTAATAGGATTAGATATTTATCTCATAATAGTATTTCACCTCACATGATCACATCCTCTTTATAAACAGCAGTTTGGATGAACCATCATGCGTGAAGCATTAGGGCAATCACGGTTTAAATTAAAACCTTAAAACTATTCAAATCGGTCACTAGTTTTGTTTTGTGTTTGATTTTTTTTCATAACTTTTTGATCGTTTAGTTTCAATTTTTTCATACCATAATGAATGGTTTGGTACGATCGTTCATGTTTGTAAATAGCTTATTTTTAAATGTAATTCAAACCCAGAATACGCTATTCAACCATATGATTTTGGTTCTTTTTTCATACATACTACAAATGATTTTGGTAATTTGTGGTTTTTCTTCAGACATTTTATTAATCATTGTGATTTGTGAATAGTCAAATTGTAGAATTAGTCTTTATTTTTAAGCAACCCATCACAAAAGTTCAAACTGTATAACCTAAGCGTTAGTAACACTTCGATTTGCTTTGGTCTGGATTTATAATATAACAGTTTTGTTTCGGCTTCAGATAACCTTATACTAACGGTAACTAGTCTGTGAACAGCTCCTATAAAAATATATAATAATGATATTAACATTTAATTATTAACATAATAAAACATAGCTATTATATGCAAGTTGATACATAACCTTGATAAGGGCTAGCTAAGTAGTGAAGGTGCGGTAAGGAAGAATCCGGCTTCGAGTCACTGACTTTCCGGTTTGTGTGTGTGAAAGTTGAGGTGAGGGAACTTCGAAAAGAACTAATAGAGAGCTGTCGGGGAACACTGCCCCCTTCAATCAGCTTCAGTTTGTGGACATTAACATTGGGACGACTCTACTCACCCTAATAATGATTGGTGATTGGTTGGAAAAAACTTATAGTTTTCTAGTTTATTAGCCGAAACATATAACATGTTGAAAAACAATTAATTATAAAAAATAATCTTGATAAATTTGTATCTGTGACATGAATATCATGGGCGCATTCTATGTTTTCTTATAAGAACTCTTAACGTAATTATATATATATATATATATATATATATATATATATATATATATATATATATATATATATATATATATATATATATATATATATATATATATATATATATATCTTAGGTTGATAAAAGCTTCTAAATAGTCTTGAGCTCGAGTAACCATGAGCTTCTCACAATGTTAAAAAATAGATAAAATTACAAAAAGAGTCCCAAGGTTTGATCATATTGTACTTTTGGTTGTCGGGATTGAAAATTACAAACATATTTTGTGAATCGTTGCAGAAATAATCCCAATTGTTATATGATTGTTAGTTTTTAACCAAAAAGATGTTATGTGTCATCAATGTGAGGGTTTTTCTGTCTTTTCACATTGGAATCCCAAGTTAAATAATATTTTGTTTCATTACACATCATCAACCACTTGAGGACCCTGAATAACACTTGATTGTTGCATCCTATAGAGCATTATCATCTTCGACTTCGACACGTTCCAATTTTTTGGGCAGATTCGATTGGAAATCGTAGTTAAATGGCTCTATCAATCTAAATAATCATTGAAATATCATATAAATATGTTTGTAAAGCCAACTTTGATGGTTGCACCACATGATTCGGTTTGTTTGATAGGAGATATGCACCCGCACATAACCATGAAGCACAAGATCACATGCACATAACCATGAAGCACAAGATCATTAATGATGGAGACTTTAAAATGACAAGAGACTGTAAAATGTGTTTTTTAAAGTAGTAAAAAAACAAGAGACTGTAAAAAAACAAAACTTTAGATGTGTTTTTTAAAGTAGTAAAAAAACAAGAGACTGTAAAAAAACAAAATTTAAAATGACAATAGACTGTAAAATGTGTTTTTTAATTCGGTTGTAGATTCCAAAAGTTAATGTGTTTTTTAAAGTAGTAAAAAAACAAGAGACTGTAAAATGACAAACTTACCCTCACTTAACCATAAAAACTAACAGTACATTAATGATGGAGACTTTTTCGCAACATTTAGCAAAACTTTAGACTATCTTTGCATTTTTTAATCCTGGGTACCAAACATTCAATCTGATAAAACCTTTGGACAATCATTTACGTTATATTGTGTAACGGCCATCCATTTCAGTCGTTTAATTTTGGCACATGTTCCCTACATGAGGACTTGAGACTAGTAGTTCTTCTTCCCCCTCATTACATCGCACCTATTTGGGTTCTTCACTTTGTGATCGATGATGGTGTTTCGCTTGTTTTGTAAGCAAGTTGTAGTAAAAACTTCATGGACATTGGTCGTAGATTTCATGGGTGTCCTAAGAAGCTAAGTATGATTCCTTTAATCACAATTTCTGATTCGTCTTGATCTAAAATTAGCCAATTGGATAATCAAAGATTGATGGAATCACAATTACTTCTTCATCTTCATCACTAAACTTATCTTCTTCATCTTCATCACTAAACTCTTCAATTCTTATATTCACTAATGAGCTGATAGTGTGGACGTAGGCTACCTAAAAGTAAACCCGAACTCAGAAATCACAAATAATACTTGACCTGTAATAAAGCACGGACACGTGTCCTATATCTAAGGCGTTACGATTATCATCAATCTTGTCCGTTAACATGACACACACTTGATCGCATAAGGGGTAGGACCCCATTGCGTAATAAACTCCTTGGGACCACTCCCATTATCATACATGACGTTTTTACATGCACAAATACTTCATAAACTCACTCTCTCTTCATCCAAAACCTCTTTTATAACAACCATTACTTATTTTTCACGTCGGATTCCCTCTCTGTGACGCATTAACAGGTGGTGTTTGATTTTGTGTAGGCTAGGTGCAGAGTAGATTGACTTGGTAAATTTAAGTTCTATCGGAATAATCAGGATCTGTTCGGGGCTCGTATTTATTGACACAAAGGTGCATAGTTGTTATAGACATGAATGACATTATGCTTGTACACATATTTGGAAAACCCCAACATATTTGCATCACTATTCTTAAGAATAAATCAAAGTCGAAATCAAACGTTTGTTTAATAACCTAAGAATTACATAACAACATTCAACTGATGTAAAAAAAAATTATTAACATCAAGCAAATCAACAAAATAATGTAATTGTAAACCTAGTGAATATATCATTATTATGATGTAACTTATACAAAATAACTAGAAAAACCCACTGCATTTGCACAAGTAGATCAACTTAATTATCAATCACAATTTCACACCGATATCAACCTGAAAATGTAACATATAACCACAATTGATGATCAATACACCAACTTATAACCATTGAAATCATCAACTTCATATTGAGAACAATATTTGTAATTTACTCGAGAACTTATGATAATCAATTAATCATGACGATGAATGCGGCATACATGTGTATTTGTATGCATATACGTATCATGCACATGTGGCATACCAATGCTGGCAATGGTGATACCCGAAACGACGTCGGATCGAATGAGGGCAAGATCGTAATTACGCGGCCAATGGAAAACGGGGAAGATGAAGTGCAGAGCAAACATAATTTTATCAACACGAGTTTCGTTCTGAAATCGGTGAAGGGGATCATCGGAGAAGAAGACCTCCGACAGTTTTCGCCGGAGTTTCCAAAAAGTTGTTTTCTCCGGGGCCGGCGCCGGAATGACGTCATGTAATTCCGGCGACGCCATTGTTTCCGGCGGGGCTGATGTAGAAATTGTGGTGGGTTCTGGGTGGTGATGACCCGACCCGGAATAGTTCCACACTCGGGTTGTATTAAAACCCATTTTTGGTGATTTATTGTGGTTGAAATGTTGAATGGGTAGTTATGGTGAAATGTTGATCGGAGGGAGATATAATTGGGTTTATATAGGGTGTGGATGAAGGGTAGGAATGGAAGTTGACTTCGGAACCAAGGGGCAATATAGGGATTGACAATTCCCGTATTTTTTAAATGGTAAATGTACGCTAATTCTACTTGTAAATTGCTTCAAACTAATTTACTTTATGTCTGGGTTTGAACAAAAGTCAAAACCTCTTCTACAAAATGGACTAGTCTCTCATATTGACCCTATATATGGGTTCGAGTCAAGTTTTGCTGGTTTGATTTGTTTAATCACTGTTTTTAGAAATGGATCGCACTGCCTGGTCTGACCAAAGGTTGAACCAGACATAGTGGTTGGACAAGATTTAAGTTTTTTTTTAAAAGAAAATTGCTTATTTTTTCTCATTCAATATATTGTTTTTGTAATTAACTAGTATTATGTCCCCCGCGTTGCGGCGGGTTGTGTAAAACCATGTCAAGTAGCATCAATGTCACATCACCGTGGGCATCCATCAACACCGGAAAATTAGAAACAAGTGCAAAGTAGACTTAAAAACGTCAAACCACGCACATGAAACCTAAAACATTAAAAATAATAACTAAGTCGATTTAGGACTCGCATGTTATAACAAAGATGTTAAATGGGAAAACATAAGCGTAACAACTTTGTATCAAACGTGTACGTTATGGCGTGTTAACTCTAAAAATTTAGACCGTTAATCAAAAAGTTTGTAAAAAATAAAAGTTTTGGGAATCAAATTTGAAAGTGAAAAAACTATTTAAGGGATAAATTGTGAATATGTAAATTTATTGGGTTTTAAACAAAAAAAAACTAAAAGAAAAAAGGTATGTACAACCATTTTATGCATACAATACAACAATTAATGCATCCAAAAGTTGATAATTAGTATTATTTAAATTATGTATTACATGATTCATATATTAATTACTAGGTTAGAAACCTATGTACTACATACGTGGAATAAATTTAGCATATTAAAACATTAGTTTCTTAGAATTTTATAATGTTTTATATGTTACATGTCATCAGCCAATTGGTAAATTGGTAAAAAAATAATATATATAAAATATATATATATATATTAAAAAATTAAAAATTATAAAATCATATTTTAAGATAAGATATAATACAAATCATATAGTTTAATATATTTTAATAAATTATTAGAATAAGAAGATTTATAATTTAAATATTTGATTGTTTAGTTTACATATTTAGAATTATTATTATTTAATAGGAGAGATGAATGGAAAACACAAAGTTAGAGTTAACTAGAAGTCATCACGTGTCCTTTCTAATCTTTTATTTATTAGATACTATAGATTTAAGTCTTTGTATTATGTTAAAGTTTGCAAATTTATACAGAACATATAATGTTTTAATATTTTGTTTTAAATTAGATTTATAGAAAATAATTTTAATTTTCCTAATATTTATAACATCATCTAATTCTTTAATCAGATTTGAGCAATTAGATATGTCCAACTAATGAATTAAACAACCAATTTACTATCTGTCTGGTTGCTAAAATATTGCATTTAATTCTCACTCTTAAATCCCTAATTATTCATATTCCCTGCAGACTATATCTAAATTTAAAGCAATATTTTTTCCTGACCGAAACCTTCAACCAACTTGTTTTTACTATATATTTTGATATTGCTAGACTACATACACTTTGATAAATTTATATAACTATTTATGATTACTCATGATTCTCAAACTTATTTTATATATTTTATATATTATTTGTCGAATATCTTATAATGTTAAATAAGATTCCATATTTGTCCATTGGTATGGACGTTAGTCACCTTGCTGCACATCCATTTATTTGCATTTTATATTTGTCTGCATAGACTATTGTCTTCATCCTTGATTCAAATTTTGACTCGTACGATAAGTTTCCTCAACGAATTATGCATTTGGTTTCCCCTTTGCTGAGATAACCAAAATAGACTGTTTGTTGATGGTTTCTTGTGTATCAGTAAACCATTCCATCAACATTGAGAAAAACATGTGAAAGGATAATTAAACATTAGGGGTGTAAACCGCTATCTTTCCGTGAACAGCTACAGATTGATTTACCAAAAAATCAAACTGGGTCAAGCTAAAACGGATTCAAGATTGAATTAATTTAAAGTGTAGTTAATTTAATAGACAAGTCTAATCCAGAGTTTAAACTCATGAGTCTATACAATATTTTATAGAATAATTGTCATTTTCGTCCTTATGGTTTGCTCAATTTCGTTATTTCTATCCAAAAAATTTTTTATGCATGGATATCCTCAAGGTTTTTAAAACTTGTCATTTCCGTTCAGGCATTCATTTTTATCATTAGTTGAGGGGTATTACTGTCTTTTTGTGTTTTTAAATATTTTAATCCTTTTATTAATTCCCTTTTCATCAATGGTAGATTGGTAATTTGCTCAAACTTTAGAGTATGGTTTCCTTCTCTTTATGTTTTTAAAAATTTTAACTCTGAAAACTTATTTTACCCCCTTAAGTGTAGTAAAAACTTTATATCCTTTGTTTATTTATTTATTATTTTTGCTCCCTCAACATGTTTATTTTACCCCCTTAAGTGTAGTAAAAACTTTATATATATATATATATATATATATATATATATATATATATATATATATATATATATATATATATATATATATATATGTATATATATATATATATATATATTAGATATGTATTAGATATATAGTTATATATATAATTTAATATAAATATATTATATCTGTAGTTAATAGTTATATATAAAAACTAAACAATAATCTTATGTCCAACACTCTAATTCATAGTTCGAACCATCCGTTAAACTCATTAAATCCAACAAACTAAAAAAAAAATTAAAAAATTAAAATTCCGGTCCAACCAGGTTCCTGGTCCGACCACCGAACAAGTTCGAACCGGCTGGTTCCTTGAAAACAAAACGATTTAGGGTGGAACAGACCGACCCGACCTTCGAATCCCAGTTCGACCGGCCGGTCCGAATCAAGTCTGAATACAATGCTTTTAACTTTGAAATTATGCTTTCTATAATTCCGAATTTACTCTTGCGACATGCTTGCTTTTATGTATGTTTCTTTGTAATATTCATTCATGATGAAGTTGTGTGTCATAATTACAAGTTATCAAATCATAAATATACAAGATATCAAAGTTGATTCAACATTTTAAAATTTTAATATGATGTTTCTCGCATGAGGTAATATAGTAAATAATTAATAGAATTGATGATGCAATAAAATAGATTGATGAAATGAAATGGACAAATGAATTACATAATTCATTACCATTCTATTAATCATGTCTAACTATAATATGAGAATAAAATAAATTATTACCTGATGATGTTTGTTAGCCAGAGAAAGACGGAAGAAATGAAATATCGTGATTGGTGTGACGGTAGTGGCGGGTGGTGGGAACGATGAAAGTGTAATAAGAAATTACCTTATGAAGAAGAAAAGTATAAGGGTGAATAAATAATTGTGTAATAAAAATTTCTATTCCGGTAACAACTTGAACATCTTTTTTTTCATCCACCGATAATAGTTCATTTGATTTCGCCTATCGTTTATCCATAACAAACACTACCATAATTTCTTTTTATTTCCTGCCTATAATTTTTAAAATATGATAATTTATAATTTTCAATTGTAGATGTCCACTTTTACTAACAGTTTTTCGTTGCGAAGTCTTTATTTTTATCAACATTTGACGTGAATTTTTTCAACAACTTCAGTTTTTATATATAAATTTCTGAATATTATTAACGACTTCATCACAACACACAAGTTTACGATATTTTGTTTTATCATGTAATGTTTTGAATATTATCAGCGACGTCCAAACTTTGTTTTCTTATATAGGGTTACGTATTTATCAACACACTCTTCAGCGCGCATGTTCGCTTTGACGTTTTGACATTAGTTTTTCATGGTTTTAGGCTTGCACCAACATGGTGTTTATTCTTCTCTATATATAGTTTCAAATGTTATCAACAACGACTGAGTTTTGATTTTCTTACACAAAGTTCGTATGTTATCAGCGTCTCCTTCAATACGCGGATTCGAAACACGCTTCCACGTTAGTGTTTATTACAATTTTACGTACTCGTCATAACACGTGAGTCTTAATATTATACTAATAAGGATCTAAGTTTATACCACATGGACAATCGGTGAGAGTATTTCTTAACAAGATTAAAAATAACAAAATTGAATAATAAAATATTAATAGTGTATATATCAACTTCAATCACATAATGACGTTCATAGTTGAAAACTTCATTCCACTTACCTTTCTTGAACTATCCCATTTCTTATTTGCCTTTGAAATAACTAATCCTCACCGTTAATTTAGTTGAGATATGTGATCAACGGTTAAAAAAGCATCGAGTGACAGCATCGGCCAAATTTGACAACAAGTCCACATTTTTCCGTGCTAATTAAGGCTCCTCACCGTATATAACATATTCTCCCCACACCTTAACCCACCCATCGCCACAAACCTCCAAAGTTCATTCATCATCTTCCTCTTACAAGTTCATCAAGCTTACAACAAAAAGAAAATGGTTAGTTCTTCTTAATTTTATTATTAGTAGTTGATTAACGGTTGCTAATTTAAACCGTTATTGAACTGAACCGGATTGTAGCTTGATTGTATCTTGATCGCTAGCGCTATGGTCTAGTTCACAAAACCGGTATTTGGTATGAAAAAATCAGGATGTTAGTACTCGCGTCGGATTTGAAAAACATGAAATTCGATTCAACTGAATTTCGATTTTGGGTTTTGTTGATTTTGAATTTATGAATATCAAACCGTCTAATATTAGAATTCGAATTATATGATTATTTTTTTATGAATATGCATGTCCATTTATTTATTTTTTTTCTATATATAATTTATGTATTTGTTTTGTTTAATTTTTTGCTGCTAACGAGGGTGATTCGAATCAACCCAAAATCAAACAAGTTTATTAACTTTGAATATCTATTGGTTCATTATCATTAAAATTTATAACTTTAAATCTGAATAACCCGATATATAGAAAAGGTAAGATTTTCGGTTCTCGTCATAAAACTAGATTTTTTTCCCTTTTAGTAAACGAAACAATATCGTTTAAACATTTCGATTTTGGTTTATATTTTAGTAATTTAGTAGCGGTACACCTCACTATTTACTTGACGTGCACTAATTGTTATGTATCTGTTCTTTTCTTGTGTGTTTTTCTGGGATGCAAATATACAATATACATTAAAAGACTTCAACCGTTGAGATCAAGGTAAACTATAACCTTCATCATAATTTCTTGATGAAACTTGTGGTATGTCATGGTTTAATAACATTTTATTTTGGTATCGTTCTCGGTTTTGATTTCAGAAAACATTTGTTCAAAGATCCGAGAGAGTGAAATCGATCGACTTGCATCCTACCGAGCCATGGTAAGCGGCCTGGCTTTTTAACTAGTCGCAATCTATAATCTTGAAAATATATTCAAGCATGTTACATGACTTTCTTTTCTTTTAAAGGGTTTTATTAGGTATGCATTCGGGAAATGTTTGTATCTGGAATCATCAGTCTCAAGTAAGTTAACATCTTACTGTAGTGGTTAATCATGTCGTACACCCTCGTTTAATTTTTTGACTAAAATCTTGTTGTTCCTTTCATCTTACGTTTAGTGCGTTTTATGCAGGTGATAGAGAAAACGCTTGAAATTCTCAAATCACCCGGTACTTGAATAATTTTTGTTTTTCAATTATAGTTAGAGACTTGTAGGTCATGGAATATGTTCATGTTGATTTGAATTATATGTATTTTGTAGTACGAAGTGCAATATTTATTGCTCACAAAGAATGGATTGTCGTTGGAGCCGACGATGGTTTTATTCGTGTGTACAACTATAACACGATGGAAAAAGTTATCGAATTCGAGGCACATTCAGACTTCATTAGGTCCTTGGTTGTGCACCCCTCCCAGTCATACCTGCTTTCCGCATCCGACGACAAACATATTAAGTTATGGGACTGGGAGAAAGGTTGGGAATGCCTTAAAACATTTCAAGGACATGAACATTATGTCATGCAAGTGGCAATTAACCCGAGGGACGCTAATGCATTTGCGAGTGTGTCACTTGATCATACAATAAAGGTATTATTAGCTTTTGTTAAACAATCTAACAACGGATCCACTTGCATAAGTTATAAAGATTTTAAATATTAGATTCTAAACCATGTAAGTTTTTCTTTTAAGTTTTGGGATCTTGGATCTTTGGATCCACGCTTGTCGGTCGATGCACATACTGAAGGACTTAATTCCGTGAAATATTTTGAGAATGATGAAAAACTCTATATTCTCACAGGATCTGATGACCGTACTGCTAAGGTGTGTGTTTAAACATCATGATTTTATTTTTTCAAATTTAGTTTACTCATGATATTAAATGTTATAGATCAAAAGTAAACTAACATTTACATATTCTCTGATATGAACACTAATTAGGTTTGGGACTACGAATCTATGTCATGTGTCAAGACTCTTGAAGGCCACACACATAATGTTACATCCTTTCAATGTGTTAAACCCGCTGCTAGTTTTATCATTACCGGATCTGAAGACAAAACTGTTCGTGTCTGGAACACGAAAACTTACGACTTAGACCTTATCTTTACCTCCGAACTTGGTAGGGTTTGGACCATCGGCTTTATAGAAGACTCCTCCAAGTAAGTTCCATGCATTTTACATTGAACATTTGGCTTATTTTATTAGAAATAACTCATGTTATTTTATAATTGCAGGATTATCATTGGTTGTGACGAAGGGATTCTTATGGGTCTAGTCACCTCTACCGGTTGTTGAGCAAGTTCTTGATCCTTTTGTGTGTGGTTGTGTGAAAGCATATATAAATAAAATGTGTTTTATGTATTTTGTTTACAGTAATATTATTTTGATATTATATGTATTTGTATGATATTTAAAACCATATAATAAAGTTAAATAAAAGTTAATAAATTGATCAGTTGTTAGTTGAGTGTTGTTTTAATCATGATCATGTAAATAGGCCAAAATCCGAATACTCTTCATATGATTGAAACTATTGAACATATAGTGAGTTCATAGTTTAGTGATAAAATTAAATATTCTTTGAATAGAATTCATGTTCAAACAAGATTAGAAAGATTAGAAGTAGTTTAAAAGTCTTATAATAGATGTTTTTTGAAAAAAAAAGGGTTGGTACCCTTTTAATTTGTGATTGGATGACAAAATTTTACTAGATTCTCGCAAACTTAAGCTTTATTTGATAAAATAAGAATTTTAAAATGTTAAAAGCTCATATACCTGCTTAAAACTTAAAATTATACTTTAAAAAAGAAATTCAATATTTTTAAAATAAATTTTAGTTCCACCTCGACTTCCTTAATTTTGTAAGATTATGACAATAGTTAATATCGGTTTTAGTTCCTAGGTTTTTCGAGTTGTTTCTATTTGAGTATCAATCTTTAATTTGTCTTCATTGTTAGCCTAAGTTTTGCAAGTCGTCTCTATTTTTGTCCTTTTGACTAACGAAGTTAATATTTTCTGTTAGATATTTTTGAAAATACCAAAATACCCCTAAGGGCTTAAGTGACCATCATCGACCCTCCCGTCACCTCCACTTATAGCCTCTAGCTCCATCACTATAATCACCATAGCTGCCTGGTCACGATTCTAACCCGCAACAGGTGTGGTTGTGACCAAATCAAATAATAACTGCGTACCAAATCAAATAATAACTGCGTACCAAATCAAATCAGGAAATCTATGATACCTTCAGGAAACCTCAAGAAGTTCTCGACGTCAATGGTGGTTGTAAGCTGGCCCCCGACGACACTATTGTTGGCCATCCATTCTTCGAACACAAGAGATTTGATCTTTGCACGGGCAGCTTAGATAGTAGCAATATGCATCGCGGGGCCACCGCCAATGATACATAAACGAGTCTTTAGGGTTTGGATATCATCTATAGTGGTAGTGGCGGTGGCGAAGGAAGAATCAATATTGGTCGCTACTCCGATTACATTATGGGCTTTGTAGATGAGGTTTAGGAGTTTAGGGAGACATGTATCCATTTATTGTAGAAATTGGTGTTAAATGGAGTTTGACCTAAAGATAATTTAGGTGGGGAAAATGGTTGGAGCTTCGGAGGAGGTGGTTTGTGGTGGCGAGGTGGTTTCTAGTGGTGGTAATCGTGGGTTGATTTCCGGTGATGTTGGTTTCCGATAATGTGGTTTCCCATGATTGCAGTCGTGAATATGATGTGTAGAAAGGGGTTGGGGGTTTAAGTTGTTATTAATATGTATACTTAAAAAATTAGTTTTTTAAATGAAGGGTATTTTGGTTATTTAACACTCACTTAACAGAAATTGTTCACACCTTTAGTAAATTAGACTGAAATAGACATGGTTTCCAAAACTCTGGAAAAAAAAAAGATAAACTAAATATTGGTACTTAAATGGAGACAATTCGTAAAACACAGGGACTAAAACAAAGATTAAATCTTTTGAGAAAGAACATGAAACAAATTGCTATATATAAAATATTTCCAAGTTTCGAGGAAATTATGGATAGAACGAACATATTCTAATTTTTTCTAATGACAAATTATCATGAGTACATGATATTTTATTTACAAGAAGAGTATATATGATATTCTTAATTTGGTTTGAGCATATGATTTGAAAAGTTTTACTAGTTGGTATTTATTGGATTTCGTGACTGTTGATATACGTAAAAATAAGTACTTTGTAAGGATATGTTTAAAATCTTAAAGAGTATTTTGTTGTTGTGAAATCAAGCATTGAGGAACACGAAACTCGTAGATAAAAATAAATTACGTCGTAAAACTATGTTCGAAATATAGAAAATCTACTTGAGTATCATACATAAGAGTATAACTTGAATCAAATAAAAAATTAATTTAAAATTTATATTTTGAAAATTTAAAGGTAAACAAAAAATACACTGAAAAACAAAACAAACTAGATGCCAAACCGAACTATTTATTATACATGGTTTTTAATATTGTATCATTCATTATGTATGTTTAATCACTACTAATAATTGATGGCTCTCAAGCTGAATGGTTCTCAAACTTTCAAAGATTTTTCCATTTTTTATAATCGAAATAAAAATTTCCCTTAAATGTTCACCGAGAAAATAATATTTGTATTGTACATAATTTTAAAGATAAACATCAATAACCAAATCTTCCGAACAACCTTAAGATAACACATTTTTTCTAAATAGTTTCAAACTTTGATTTTTTTTAATCGATGACCACACACTTTTTTTTAACTCATCACACACGCGCTCTGTGAGATTTGAACATCCTTACGTGTCAACCAAGAACTTTCCTTCACTGTCTTTTCCTTGACGTATTGAGATTACTATGTACATGACGTCTCTCTAATAGATGTCATCGAATCTTCTCTCTAGCATGGTACTGATCAACAACTTTTCTCACTGATTTAGGTAGTTAGCATCTTTAACTTTTTAAGTAACCTGATATAGTAATACATGATATAGATTACTACTTACAATACATACTAGTATATTTATAACACTACTTATATTTGCTTCTTAGATGCCTTTTATTTTGTTTAGCTTTTAATTATATCTTCAACTGAATGAAGTTTACAATATAAAACCACTTGAGAATACTATTACATATATGGATTTGCAAAGGTTATGGGCAAATACGAGTCAAACTCTCGAATTCACATTAAAGCAATGAACAAATGTCTAACTTTAAGTCTTTGATGGAGGGCGACTCATGTTTCATATGCGGTTGTGTTGAAACTAATGCGGAATTGGAAACTCAATCAATCGAAACAATCAACAATCAATGATCGATTATGAACAATGGATCTTGAATAAAATGAAAAAAGGAAAAACTCAAAACTCTAATACACCAGCTAATGAATTATAACAACCCATTAACAACTAAACTAACAAACTCCAAACTGAACCTGTCAACTATCTAATATTGACACTATGGCCCCCTGGAGTTTAAGACTGTAGCACATCACATTTATTCAACAAACTCCACCTTGTGCAAAGAATTAAACTAAGATATTTACAGCAACCTCAAACAATGCTGAAACTTAGGACCAACTAATGCCTTTGTTAACATATCTGATGCATTATCAAGAGTCCCAATTGAATCTACAAGAACTTGCACAGAATTCACCACATCTCTAATAAAGTGCAACTTCACATTTATATGCTTAGTTCTCTCATGATATAAATGATTCTTTGACAGTTGAACTGCTCCCTGATTATCACACCACACTACCACATCACCAACTGCTATTCCAAGTTCAGATACAAAACCCTTGAGCCATATAGCTTTTTTAACAGCTTCAGTGAGAGCCACATACTCAGCTTCAGTTGTAGATAAAGCAACTACATGTTGTAATGAAGACCTCCAACTCACTAGTCCTCCAAATACCATATAACTATACCATGTTACAGATCTTTCTTTATCCAAATCCTTTGCAAAGTCAGCATCTACAAACCCAGCAATAGCATGTCTAGCATCTGTATGATTACCATATACCAACCCAACATCTTTAGTACCATTAAGATATCTAAAGATCCACTTCACAGCCTCCCAGTGTTGTTTGCCTGGGTTACGTAAGTACCTGCTTACAACACTTACAGCATAACCAAGATCAGGCCTAGTGCATACCATTAGGTACATTAAACTACCTACAACACTAGCATAAGGAACACTCTTCATTAATTCTTCCTCTTCAACCGTGCTTTTATAGCTTTTATAGCTTGGGCCAAAGGAGTAGCCACAGGCCTACTTTGACTCATATTATAGGCATTAAGCACTTTGTTAACATAGCCCACTTGAGTCAACTTTATCAAACCAAGCTTCCGGTCTCTAGTGATCTCCACTCCTAAAATTTTCTTTGCCTCCCCAAGTTCTTTCATATCAAACTCATTCATCAACATCATCTTGGTAGCATCAACATTCCCCTTTAACTTGCTGGCAACAAGCATATCATCAACATATAGAAGCAGATATACATGTCCACCGGTTTCACACTCTTTATAATATACACAACTATCATAAGATCTCTTGTGAAAACCTTGAGAAATCATGTAATCATCAAATCTCTTGTACCACTGCCTTGGGGATTGTTTAAGTCCATACAAGGACTTCTTTAACAAGCATACCTTGTCTTCATGTCCTTCAACCACAAAACCAACTGGCTGCTTCATATATATGTCTTTTTCAAGATTACCATAAAGGAAAGCTGTCTTAACATCCAACTGTTCCAATTCCCAGTCATTAACAGCAGTTAGAGATAGCATCACTCTTATTGAAGAGTGTTTCACAACTGGGGAAAAAATCTCATTATAATCCACCCCTGCTACCTGAGTAAACCCCTTTGCCACCAACCTGGCTTTGAACCTTGGGGCCTCAACTCCATCAATTCCTTCTTTGAGCTTGTACAACCATTTGCAGCTCACTAACTTTTGATGTTTGAGAGCATCAACAAGTTCCCAAGTCTGATTTTCTGTAGTGAGTCCATTTCATCCATCATAGCTTGAATCCACTTCTCCTTATTAAGGGAATTGATGGCCTCATCATAGGTAAGTGGTTCATACACACCCTCATCTTCAGCAACATTAAACACATATGCAGAGATATCATCATTTGTTATGTACCTAGCAGGAGGAATGATTTGCCTTTTTGGCCTGTTATGAGCTATATTATGAGAGATGGTGGTTCCACTTGAACTATCCCCAATGGAACTACGCTCATGATCAGCTCTGTTACTTGGATTTGCCATATCAGATTCATTAGGCTCCACCTCAAGCTGAACTCCAGTATCAGACTTATCAGCCTTAGAACTCTCAGCCTCTAGATTCCCAATCAAATCCTTATATAATGTATCTTCCTTAAACACCACATTTCTACTGACCATCACCGTAGGCTTCCCATCATCCATCCTCCACAACCTATATCCTTTTACTCCTTATGGGTATCCTAACATTACACACTTCACAACCCTTGGATCAAGGTTACCCTTATTAACATATGCATAAGCTAGTGATCCAAATACCTTGAGCCTTGAATAGTCACCAGGCCTTCCTGACCACTTCTCCATAGGTGTTTGCATCCCTATGGCTGAGGATGGTGACAGGTTCACTAAGTGTGCAGCAGTGGCTAAAGCCTCTGCCCAAAACTTCTTGGGCATGCCTGAACCAATCAAAAGACACCTTAGTTTATTCAACAAGGTTCTGTTCATTCGTTCAGCTAAGCCATTCTATTATGGTGTTCTAGCAACAGTCAAATGCCTTGCAACCCTATGTTCTTTGCAATATTTATCAAATGTAGAATTGCAAAATTCCAAACCATTATCAGTTCTCAATCTCTTGACCTTTTTACCTATTTGAGTTTCAACCAACACTTTCCACTCCTTAAACTTCATGAAAGTTTCATCTTTGTGCTTTAATACATAAACCCAAACCCTTCTTGAGTAGTCATCTACCAAAGAAAGAAAATACCTGGCACCTCTAAGAGACCCAGTCCTTGCAGGACCCCATAGATCCGCATGGATGTATTCTAACACTCCCTTAGTAGTATGCTTACCACTGCTGAATTTCACCCTGTGTGCCTTACCCATCACACAATGTTCACAGAACCCAGCATCACAGTCTAGTATGTTATTGACTAACTGTTGTTTCTTCAACTCAACTAAGCCTTTAGTGCTGATATGACCCATTCTCTTATGCCAAATCATGGCAGTGGAGTCTTGTCTCCCCTCATGAACATTGACATTTCCCAGCAATACCTTACCATATAAGAAGTATGTATTATTTCTTTTCCTGGTGCCAGATAAAACTGTCATTGCTCCTTTAGTGACCTTGGCTTTTCCATTCTTGAGACTCATACAATATCCACTACTTTCAAATGTACCAAGGGATATCTAATTTCTCTTTAGGCTAGGGATATACCTGACATCAACCAGTGTTATTTCTGATCCATTGTCAAGCTTGAAGCTAATGGTACAAATGCCTTGTATTTCACAAGGCCTATCATCCCCCAATTGGACTTCTCCTTCACTTTCCATCTGCAACTCTTGGAAGAACTCTTTCCTTGACGTCATATGATAAGAGCACCCAGAGTCTAGTATCCACTCATTCTTGACACCAGAATTTATGGCTACCAGAACATCAGCACTATCATACCCCTCAGAACTTGTGTCAGGTGATTGACTTGCAGAGCTCTTTGGGTACTTGTACTTAGCTCTTTTCCTTTTATTCTTGTCTGGCGCTCTTTTCCTCTTATTATTGTCTGGCAATCTTTTTTCAGATGTTGCTCTGAATTACAAATGAAGCACCTTCTTTTTGTCCTGGACTTCGACCTCACATAACCTTTGAATCTTGCATTCTTTACCTCAGATCTGCCTCTAGTAATAAGACCATCAACACCCTCTTCCTTAATTTCTGCCCTTTTCTTTAGTTCCTTCGAGTTCATAGCTGCCAACACTTCATCCATCGACAATGTATCTCTCCCAAACATCAGGGTATCCACAAAGTGTTCATACACCTGTGGTAATGAAGCCAAGAATATTATTGCTCTATCATCATCTTCAATGGTCACCTCTATGTTTTCCAAATCCAATACCAATTTATTGAATTAATCTATGTGATCTTCCATTGATTGACCTTGATTCAACTGAAAGGTGTATAACCTTTTCTTGAGATACAACCGATTCGTAAGGGACTTAGTCATGTACAACCCTTTTAATCTTTGACCAGACACCCGCAACTGAGGTTTCTTTTGAAACCTCTCTGAGGACTGTGAGCTTTCTCCATCATCTCCTTCTTTTTCTTTTCGGACATGGTCGCTGGCATACCTGCTTCGCCTTTCAACGCATCCACAACACCACTATGCACTAGCAGGGATCGCATCTTCAATCACCATAAACTGAATTCATTCTTCCCATTGAACTCCAAATCAAACTTTGTTGTTGTCATTCTCTTCACTTTCGATTGATCACCACAGCCTCTTTATCTTACTACTAAATTACTCCATAATATATCATTGTCTGGGTTTGAACACATGACCTTCCCTCTAAGAGACAAAACCTCTACCAAGTAGGCTGGCCTGACATTGACATATGAACTGATATATACCCCTCATTGCTTCAACCGCCACCCGGGTTCAAACCCCGTGGCCAACATTTCCTTTGGTTTTGATCTACAACATAAGACACGTAATATCATCTCAATCTTCATAACCAGTCCACCACAATTTTATAATGTTTCTTTTAATCGTACAAATCCCGCCGCTACACAGCTAAACTAATACCAATAGAATAGTCTGGTATCGCTATATACTAACTATGTTCGATCTTCAAAACCGATTCATCGCAACTTCATATGTTTCTTTTATTTACTTGATTACGTTAATAAAGTTTTTAAACCGCCGCATCGCGCGGGCTCGCTTTCTAGTTTTAAATTTTTTGAACGTCAAATGTGCGACCCTGTTTCTGAGAATAAGTGTTATCTTAATCGCGTTTCCCAGCCAGGGTAACCTACTGGCTTAACTCTGTTTGCTTAAAATAAGAATTGAACCGATAACCTTTCAACATTTACATTTTATAAGTAACTTACCTTAATCAGTTGGGTTAGTTGGGTTAATAATAGTTGGTTTTATAGTTTAAATTAAAAGTAAGAAAACAATATCGTAAGATGAAAGCGTCGGTCGTTGCATATCGTAAATCGTAATCACAATATTCTGTCACTCTTCAAACCACACCCCTTTTCTCTTTCACCATATACAGATGCACCACCATTACATTTACACCCGAAGCACAAAACCTCTTGATCTTCATCTCAATTGACATTCAAACGCTATCAAATCACTCAATTAGGACGGAGATTCAGTGCATCTTCTCTCAGTTCGAGTTGTTCGCCGGATCTCTCACTCCGATCTTTGGATTTCACATCAAAACGCTGATTTCTAAGCTTATTAATCTTCAAAAATGGTGAGCTTGTAGTGTATTTGCTTGATTCTCAGTTTTAATCAGTTAGGTTTCAGATCCAGTTGCAAATCTGTTGTCATAACTCATTTGATCATTGTCTCATTGATTCAAATTTCAATTGCATTGCTGTTGTTGAACTGTTGCATTGTTTTGATTTGCTTATGATATTGAGTTAATCACTCGGATCTGGTTTACTGACTGAAGTTTTGATCTGATTTGTTTGTGTTCTGCTTGGGGACAGCCTCTCAGACTCGAGATCAAGGTACGCTTGGGGTTATACAGTTTGGATTAGTTTTAGTTTTTAAGTTTAGACGTTTACTTGATAATCGTGCTTATGAGAAGTGATTTTCTGTAGAGGAAACTTGCTCAGAGATCAGAGAGAGTAAAATGTGTGGATCTGCACCCAACAGAGCCATGGTAAATACATCTGCTACTTGTAATTTGAGTAAATCTTAATAATTGGCGTTTAGTTTTTTTTACAAAAGGGTCCAGTATACCAGATCATTAATTATAGCTGTGGGAAGTTCATTAGTGAACAAGTGGTTTTTGATTCATTTATTAATGCACAGTGGTACTTGTGTTTTTACAGGATCCTCACAAGTTTGTATTCTGGAACAGTCTGCATCTGGGATTACCAGACTCAGGTACGAAATTATTTTAATAATTTGAATGCAGAGCAAGTTTTAGTTAAATTTCAAAAAGATTCTAATAGTGTAGTGAATTCAGTTGTCCCATTAAATCAAACATACGTTGACTAGTCAAGATGTATTTTCTCTTTTATAAAGGAGTAACACAGTTGAATACAAATGCCACTCAGAGTTTAGGGTTCAAAATTTTCACATCATTATAGAAACAAATACTAGTCCTCTATCCCACCCGTTATAAATGGAATGAGCATTTTGTAGATTTATGGTTAAGATTTGTTGCCAATATTGATGGTGATATACATTTTGAGTAGCGGTTTGTTTTAATCACCATCAAATATGTCACAAAAATTGAGTCATGACTCATGAGTGTAGCCTTTTTATTAACCTAACATGATAGATGAATTGATGAAGTAACTGCTATCACTTGGTTTATAAAATGTATAAGGTGATGTAAATCTCTTAGGTGAACAAAATGCAAAAATTATATATAGGTAAGGTGTTGGAGCGGAAAAATCATTAATTCAATAGTGTTCAAATTTAGTACTTTTAACTTTGAGGTTTTGCGTTATGAATTAACACATACGTAACGACAAGTGTTACCACATTGACCTTTTGCAGTTTTTTATCACATATAACATAGTGAATTTGACTGAACAAAGGACATGATGGAATGAAATTCTCAGAAACATTATGCAGCTAAGAGCCTAAGATGTGGAGTACATGAGCTTCTCTAATCTTGTTTTCTTTCTCCAATCGTATATGAGTTTTACTAATTTCAAAAATATAACAGTAGATACGGACAAGTGCTCTCTAACAAGCACAAGATGATGTTTAAATTGCTGGTCTTTCTAGTTTGCCTTTCATAATACCAGTTGTATTCTATTTCATAGAAACAGTCAAATAGTTAGAACAACTGTATTCTATTTTACAGACAAGTGTCTTGCGATTCCTAAGAAGTACAATTAAGTCACGGCTATTCAAGTAAAATAAGACGTTTTAAGTTCCAAACTTAAATGTATCATTTAGTGGTAGTTTGTAGACCATTTATTAGAGGATATTTTTTGTAGATGTTTTCCCTTTATTTTATTATAATAGAAGTTTAATAATTTCCAATACCGTTGTTTGATTTACACCTCATATGATATTCATATTGCAGACAATAGCAAAATCCTTTGAGGTTACCGAGTTACCTGGTAAGCGATAGTTAATTTCTGTTGTTAGATACATATTTTCATACATGGCATGGTTGTAAAAATCGCTAGGCGCTAGTCGGGCGGTGGGGCGGGAGTAATCGGGATTAATCGGATTGGAATTTTATATGTAATTCATATGTATATCTATGTATATGTATACATATATATAATTAAATTAAAAAAAAATCAAACATTAACATATTTTGACCAATCATAACCAAAATTTGCCTGATTTTGGCAAAATCTGGGCAATTTTGATTGATTTTGAAAGAATTTTGACCGATTTTGACTGTTTTTGACTTTTTTTGACCAATTTAGACCGATTAGGTCCGACTAGGTTCGATTTTTTCCGACTAGGACCGATTACCAATTAACCCTCCGATTATGTGAAATCGCCAAGGTTGGAGGCCGATTTCCGATTAATCCCTGATTAATCGCCGACTAGGACCGATTTTTACAACACTGATACATGGTTATAGCAAAATTGGAAATTATCAATACCAACATTTGCCAGAGGTTGGTACTATTCATTGAATAATAACTCATCCAATTACAACTTTCCACCTTTTTGCCCTTTCCTTTGGTAAAAAAGTAGTATTTTTTTCATGTTTTGTTTAAAAAGTATTATTCTTTTGTATTTGATTTAATCCAATGTTTAAATAATCATACTCTTTAATTGATGTAACTTCTAATATACTGTGCTTTTTAGTGTCATGTAATTTTGATTTATTGTAATTTTAAATGTTGTTACTTTTAGTTGATACAAAATTTGTTTTTTTAGTTACTAACTATTCATTAGACAGTTTTTAGATAATGATTATGATGTCAAAGCAAGATACAATACTAACTTTGGTTTAGTTTACTTTAAAGGGATTTTAATTTTTATGATGTTAGACGTATTAGTATATTGCCACTCTTAACTTTATTATAATGTTTTCTTATCTTCTATAGTTGAACATCCATTAATAATCGATTTAAAATAGTGAATGATTTTGCACCCACCGGCACAATGCTAAGGCGCTAAGCACACAGTTAAACACATTATATGATCATTGCCTATTGCATATGCAGTCAGATCAGCAAAGTTTGTAGCGCGCAAGCAATGGGTTGTTGCGGGTGCAGATGACATGTTTATCCGGGTGTACAATTACAATACAATGGATAAAGTCAAAGTTTACGAGGCACATACAGATTATATCCGGTGTGTGGCGGTCCACCCCACACTCCCATATATATTGTCATCTTCTGATGACATGCTTATAAAGCTTTGGGACTGGGAAAAAAGTTGGTATTGTACTCAAATATTTGAGGGACATTCACATTATGTCATGCAAGTGACGATTAATCCAAAAGACACCAATACTTTTGCAAGTGCTTCACTTGATCGCACTATAAAGGTAATCTTAAATTTTAAGGGTTTGTTTGGTTGGATGGAACGGGTACATGATGGTATTGAAACAGTGGAATGGATCATTACATTCCATTATCATGTTTGTTGACCTATTGGTATGGAAGGAGTTTAGAGGGGAAACTTTATATATAATATAAAGACACTTTATGATTTTTTTCCACTTCATACGTCAATTATGAACATTATTGGATTTTTATGCTGTACAAATAAATTAATTTAAACATAATGAAAGCTCAGCAAAATTTCAATTAAGATTATAGTAAAAGCATATATTTTCTAGTTTATTTTTGAAAAATAATATATTAGTTTAGTTAAAGTTGTGTGTTTATTAAGAGGATTTATGTTATTGAATGTTACATATATAAACTGTTATGTTATAGTTTCCAATTCCAATTTATGAAAGTATGGAATTAAAAACACCCCATACCCACCGAACAGAAACTAATGGAAGGAGTCTACCATTCCATTTGACAAGACAACCACTTTTTTTTTTATATAATTTTTTTCATTCCAGTTAAATGGACCACTACATTTTTTCTCTAGTCCCGGGACACTACACCCAACATTACCTAAGTTATTGACTTATTGCTGGTAACCAACACCCAACCTGTATAAAAATACGGTAAGAAACTTTTTATGTAAATGTTGTTTTTTTAATTTTCAGATCTGGAATCTTGGCTCACCTGATCCTAACTTCACTCTTGACGCCCATCTCAAAGGCGTGAACTGTGTGGACTATTTCACAGGTGGTGATAAACCTTATCTTATTACTGGATCAGATGATCATACTGCTAAGGTACGTGTCTATGTCTTGCTTTTGTTGTTCATTATTTTCAGGATATTGTCTACACTGGCTACTCAATTCAAAAGTTTTCACCAAGGCCACTCAAATATCTGAACAACTTTAGAGGTCATTCAAATATCATTTTTGTTACGTTTATGCCGGTTCCGGGAAAATACATGATCGGAAATTGTAAATGAACAAAATGATTCTACAAATAAAAGTTTTTGTCACATCAAGAGCTTTAAACTGATAAAAACTTCCCGGAACCTACTCAAAAGAATCATCTTTAGATGAATTGTTTATGTTAATACATATCTAAGTAGTTTCAGCAACATTGTTGTCATTTTACAACCCTGGATGGTGACAATCTTAAAATTTATGGGCATCTAGTCATTTTACATTCTTATGACAAGGCTCCAAACTGATACTTGGTGGCCTCTAAAGTTTTTTGAATATTGGGCTACCTTAGTGAAAACTTTTGAATACACGTATGGCTCATGTATACATTACTCCATATTTTATAGATTATGTATGTTGGACTTACATTTTAAACCATCTGAAATAGGTCTGGGATTATCAAACCAAAACTTGTGTCCAGACTTTAGAAGGTCACACACATAATGTTTCAGCTGTATGCTTTCACCCTGAGCTGCCTATAATAATTACAGGTTCTGAGGATGGTACCGTACGCATATGGCATTCAACTACTTATAGGTATGCCACAGTTCATGGTCTTTGTATTTCTGCAGTGCAAGTTCATGAGTCTTCTTAGTATTGACTGTGTTGGATAAATATTAGGAGATTACCAATATCAATTTAATTTGGTTTTACTTGCACCATTTTCCTTTATCCAGATTACGCTGCGCAGAACCCATGCAGATAACATAGTTAGTTGTGAAAAAAAATTTAATGCATGTGACAATTCTTTTCCCATCCAACCATGTTTTCTGTCATGCCTAGAGTCTTAGACTACCAGTTTCTGCATCTCATATATCAAAGAAATCTCTAGTTCTTTTGATGAGATTGAGTTTTTCTTTCTTTCCCACCTCTGATGACCTGCTCCTTTTGCAAATGACGTTTTTGTTCTTCTTGTATAATATAAACAGTTAAACACGTACTACTAAATGCATAATTTGTGGTTGCTTGTAAACCCAGCAGTATCCTGTTCAATGTTTAGCAGTTGCTAAATAAATTAAAGGGATCTCTGGTTCTTATTTCTATCTTCATTTTCTTAAGTTTTTCAGTTTTCCTATATCTGTGCAGGCTTGAGAACACGTTGAACTATGGACTTGAAAGGGTTTGGGCTATTGGGTACATGAAAAATTCGCGGCGGTAAGTTTGTGCTGTTACCAATTTCTCACATGTTGGCAATTGATTCAATGCTGTTAATTACAGCTAGATTTCTCAAGTCTATATGTTCAAAATAGGGGTGTCAATTTGTAACTAGACACAAAATAAACTGGTTTGGGTTGACGCCTTGGCATGGGACCAACCTGATCAAATTTAAGGTAAGTGTCGGAACACGGAAGAGGTATAAAATATAAACTCAACCCGCCAACCAACTGACCTTAACAACCTGTTTACAACCCATTTAATCTGCCAACTCATTTGACCCATTTAAATAATCGATTACATTGCTTGGTTTCATGTTAGTGTTCAACTTTTTGACACAGATAAGTATTAGATAATGTTTGGGCTGGGTTATATGAACCCCCCCACCAACCTGAATATGACACAAATTGCCACACCTAAATAAAAGTACTCATTATTTATTCGTGGATTATACACATGACCATATTAAGTTTTTGTTCAATAAGTCTATATATTGATTCTCTCTAGTGGAATAATTTGGAAAAAGATGTATATGTGCCAGCATTCTGATGCCCTCTACTAAGGATCCAACTGACACTTCTTAATCAGAAAAAAACTCATTTTGATGCATTTTCCCTCTGTACAGGATTGTTTTCGGTTATGATGAAGGTACTATTATGGTGAAAGTTGGTAGGGAAGAGCCTGTAGCTAGCATGGACAACAGTGGAAAAATTATTTGGGCTAAGCATAATGAAATTCAAACCGTAAACATCAGGAGCGTGGGAGCTGATTATGAGGTTTGTGTCCATATTAGAGGTGGCAGCTACGACCTATTTACTTAGGAATGGGTCGATTTGGGTTATGTTTTATCTTCAACGGGTCAAGTAGGTGAAAGCAACAAAATTAGCTGCAAAGGAAACAAGTCAAACGGGTTGAAAGTTAGACAATTTGTATTTTAGTGCATAAAAGTTTTTATTAAAAAATGGTTCAAATAATATATTTTCTAAATTAATATTTGACACGCTAATTGAATATAATATAATGTAAAGTGTTTGTCAGAAACCCAATCGATATGACCCGGCGTGTTTTGACCTGTTATATCCACCCGATTTGCCACATCTAGTTCATATGCTCTCTTGTCTTGTCAAAGATGAAACATATGTTTGTCCAAAAGTTTAAAAATTATATCTTCTTATCAAGGTAAGTGCAACTTGTGTTCTGCTTTGCTTCTCAGGTCGCTGATGGGGAAAGATTGCCTTTAGCAGTTAAAGAGTTGGGAACATGTGATCTTTATCCACAAGTGAGCTGTTTTATCATTTAGCTTTCTACAAATTGAAAACGAGACACATAGCTATCTCTTTATTACAAAAAATTTAAGTACAATGTAAATTACTTATCATTATGATGTTTGCATCACACTACAGAGCCATATTCTGTCCTTAATATTAGTCAATCCGAGTTATGTTTTATTCTTAGTGAATCAAACGGGTTATATAGAAGAAGAGCTAAAAGGAAACGTGTCAAATGGGTTGAACGGGGCAAAAGTCGCCCAAGATGTACTTTAAAAGCATACCACCTCACAACTCATTTTGTTAATAAAAACAATTTTTTACTAAAATCATAAAATTTTTGTAATCATATTGACACACTAATTATATATAAAAATGGAAAAAAAGTTGGACACAAATTGTTCGGGTTACCAACCTGACCTGGTGTGAACTGCCCATTTTGAGACCTCTAATAATGACACATGTACCAATCTTGGTTTATCTGCCGGACAAGATTTGCTTCAACTATTAGATGTAGTTTGATTTTGACTTGATTCTTATTTTAATATCTCCATGGTGTTCTTGCCCTTCTTCTTCAGAGCTTGAAACACAACCCAAACGGGAGATTTGTTGTTGTTTGTGGTGACGGTGAATACATCATATATACAGCTTTGGCGTGGAGAAATAGATCCTTTGGTTCTGCATTGGAGATTGTTTGGTCATCTGATGGTGAATATGCTGTTAGGGAGAGCACAACTAAAATTAAGATTTTTAACAAATCTTTTCAGGTTTGTTGACTTTCTTTGACCTCTTAGATTAGAATGTAATTCTTTTGCTATTACTTTTACTTGATGACGTGACATCTTGTTTGTCAATTTGGATATGTATATGGTATATGACATCTAATATTTTTACTAAATGCAATTATTTTTTAAAAATATTAATTTTTGGAACTTTCAATTATATTTTTTTTGCATAAGCATCTTTTTCACACGTGACAGCTGGCATGAGTGCCACATCAGCAATGTACACGTAAAATCAGTTATAAAAGGAGGTTGATAATTAATTGCAAGCTGGTTTTATATTTGACGCCTGATTAAAAGTTGGTTGCTAAAACTGGGGAAAAAATGCGAAGTTTGTTTCTATTTTGATAAGTTGTTTGTTTATTTATTTTGTTATTCCTTTTATATCAGGAAAAGAAGAGTATCCGACCAACATTTTCTTGTGAGCGCATATATGGAGGATCTTTGCTAGCAATGTGTTCAAATGATTTTATATGTTTCTATGATTGGGCTGAGTGCAGATTGATTCAACGGATTGATGTTAATATCAAGGTTAGCAGCTCTTATCTGCTATTAGATGTTTCAACCTTTTTATGTTTTCAGCATAGATTCACAAGTCTAATAGTTTTCTTGTCTGCTTATTTCTATCCTTTTCATTTTCAGAACCTTTATTGGGCAGACAGTGGTGATATGGTGGCAATTGCCAGTGATTCATCATTCTACATACTGCAGTACAATGTTAGATCCCTAGACACACAATACATACATACCCACACACACATATATGCCTTAGTTTTACAACCTTGGACGGAAGGAATGGAATGACAAAGGAATGAAAGTCATTCAACTATGTCATATGTAAATTTATTTTACGTTTTCTTTATCATTTCTTATTCAAATTATCATCAGCCATGTTTACAAAAAGACAGGTGGAAATGATATGTTCTGTTGGCAGCACCGATCTTATGTGCAACAAAAGCAAAAAAATAAAGAAGTTACATTTTTAACTATTATCTTTTTTAATTTGTGCATAATTCCCTCATTTTACATACTCCTTGCCGCACCTAAGCATCCGTGCAGCTGCTAATGGATCATTTTCCCAAGGATTAAATATTGCTTTAATTTTGTATTTTAATAATATAAATCTGGATACATTTTTGTATACGAGTATATCACGTTACATATAAATCTGGATATATACTTACTTTTGGATAGAACATAATTTAATATAAAATTATAAAAAAACTATCTTTGCAAACACAAAATATAAACATAGAACAAGAAACCTCAAATAGAATTAATAACAGGAAATTTACTTTTTTTCCAATTTGAAAAAGAAAAACACATATATTAATTAAATATATATTTTTGAGGAATTGGTTTTTATTATAAATTTTTAAAGGAAAAAACTAGATTAGATTGTACACTTCCATTCCGTTCCTTGAAGAAATGAGGAAAAAATGAAAAACACTCCTCTCCTAAGGAATGGATATTCTTAAGTGGGGATTTATATTCCTAATGGAATGGTGCATTCCGTTCCTATTTTGTTAACAAACATGCTTATCTTTACATTCCGTCAAAGTAGTCTATTCCATTCCACCTTTCATCTCTGCATTCCAAACACTACCACTACCTATAAATTTATGATCATGCTTTACCTTCTTTAGTAAAGGTTTTGCAAAAAGAAAAACTTTAAATTAGCCTTGTGAATTTTGTTTTCTTGCAGCGGGATGTAGTGTCAGCACATCTAGATAGTGGAAGATCTGTAGATGAGGAAGGTATTGAAGATTCCTTTAAAATTCTCTCCGAAGTCAGCGAGAGAGTTAGAACTGGATTGTGGGTTGGTGACTGTTTTATCTACAATAATTCTTCATGGCGACTCAATTACTGTGTTGGCGGTGAGGTAGAATCTTTAATCAGTACTTGTCATAAATTATAAGAATTATGTTTTGTTTAAGGATTAAATTCATATATAACCCTTAAAAGTTTCAAAATTTTATATACATCCTTCTTAATTTTCAGTAAACTATTTTTATCCAATCAAAACACTAATTGTATCATAACTACCCATTCCATGGTATAAATTAAATCAACATGGTTCACCGAATACACATTTAGGAAAACAACACTATGATTGTGAAGTACATCAGCACATAATGTTCTCTTCGTTTATTCAGTGAAACAAACTTTTATAATTAATTGATTTCATCTTTTTAAGGGTAAATATGATACTTTTTTTTAAAAGTGTGAATATTATATAATAAATATTAGAAGCACACATAAAATTTTGAACTTCTAGAGGGACTAGCAAATATGGCCCCTTTGTTTGACGTGTGTCATAAACTTGATAACTATTTTAGGTAACTACGATGTTTCATTTGGACCGGCCTATGTATCTTCTTGGATATCTAGCTAATCAAAGCAGGGTTTATCTCATTGACAAGGAATTCAAGTGAGTAGCCTTTGGTGTTCATACTTAAGGATATACACAACTTATACAGCTGTATAACATCAGCTTTAATGGGTTTGGGTTGGCGGGTTTGTATACCGAACAATTGAACATGACCCAATTACTTAACGTGCCGAAATTGAACCCTAAACCGGCCACATGTAACTCGATTATTTAAACAATCAAACGGGCTGCATGACAAGTTGGTTGATAATGTCAACAGGTTAATGGGGTTGGCAGGTTAAATTTGTGAATTTTCAGGTTAACCCGGATTTATGAATTTTCAAATCTTTAACACTAAGTTTTAACAGTTCAGCATGATCAGGCTAACCCGGATGTAGCCTTCCTGTAATGGGATAGCTGTGCTGACCTGTTTATGAACCCCAAACTTAATGGGTCTATTTTATGTTGTGTTTATGTCGGGAATCGCCACCCCTAGTAGGGATGTTCATTGTTCAGGCTAACTAAATAATCCACTCAATTCATTTTGGTATTCAGGTTTGGTTAACTTTCTTTTTGTTCTTATATTTTAGTGTCATTGGATACACGTTGCTGCTCACATTGATAGAGTACAAGACACTTGTGATGCGTGGAGATCTAGAACGAGCTAATGATGTATTTCCTTCAATTCCAAAAGAGCATCATAATAGGTATACGTTGATAAGTTATAACCTTTGTATGAAATTTTTTGACAGTCCCGAATTGGGCCAAAAGGCTAAAGAAATAAACTTGCTAACTGCACTGAGTAATAGAAAAAAATTGAATTCCTAATGCCACGATTAAAATATAACGCAATACTTAGTGATTTCAAGTCAAGATACAATATCTTCCAATCAATCACAAATAGTTGTACAACAATTTGGCTTTTATAGGTAAAAACAAAACCTTTTCATTTGCTGTGTACATGAACTTTATTGGTAGAGACTTTAAGTTTCACCAAACTTTTGAGCTTCCATAGATTCGAGTAATACTTATGATTTTTCTTAGTACATAAAACATTATATGTTGAAAAGCTCACTAAAACTAATAGTTATATTTCTCTATCGAAAAAAATAGATAATCTTCTCTCGATATATAAATATTCATGCTAAATTAGTGTTTTCTCGTCCGGAGGGTATTATTTTATCTAGGTTTGTGCTGTACTTGATCTTGTTAGAATTTCTTGGGTCTCAATCTGATATATGATATCTTTGATAGTGTTGCTCATTTCTTGGAATCACGAGGAATGATTGAGGAAGCTCTAGAAGTTGCTACAGATCCTGACTATAGATTTGAGCTTGCCATTCAGCTTGGCAAACTAGAGACTGCAAGGGTAATTACACTCACCTTAGGCAAGCAAAACATTTATCACCAATTTTTGATGGGAGGTGATTTGTACACAACAATACATTTGCATAGACAAAGAAAATGTGGTTATGCCAATAAATTATTGTTAGTTTACAAATGACCTCCCATTGTTCTGCTTAAGCTCAACTTTTTTGAGCTCTTAAAGAGAGATCTAAGCATCCTGTTCCATATTTATGTATCATTAATCAAGATGGAATAAATAACATTAAATGCATGATACCATGTGTATTTGTGCATATAGGATATTGCCCTGGTAGCAGAAAGTGAGTCGAAATGGAAGCAGTTGGGTGAATTAGCTATGTCTACTGGACTGGTATGTTTTGGTTGTTATATTTGTTCTTTCTTCATCATAGAAAGACACACCCCTTGCCACCTTGTATTTTTCAATTTTAGAGAAATGAATTAAATTAAAGTAGTATATTTTTCTAGAATAATATGTCTTTCTTGGTTCAGCACACTGATTAGTTCTGATTAACATGACAAAGTGTCAGCTCCTGTGTGTGATCCCATCACACAAAGACACACTTTGGATTTACACTTTTGGAGAAATTTATTTAAGCTGATATATACTGTTTTTTGTTGAAAGGAAAAACCTTGTTTTTTGGTTTGGTACCCTTATGAGTTTAGACTAAAATGATAATTGAAACTAAACCTTGTAATTGTAATTTGTATCGAGTAATTGTGTGTTTAGGTTACAATAGAGGGTTCTTTATATAGAGGTTTATATAGGACAATATTACATAAATAACCCTAAACTATTCACTAATAATAACCTAGTCTAATAATTGATAACCCTTCTATTTGATAATTGACAACAGTATTAACAAATTGCAGTTGGACATGGCTGAAGATTGTTTGAAGCATGCAAAAGATTTGAGTGGCCTGCTGCTGCTCTATTCTTCTTTGGGGGATGTTGAAGAGATAGCAAAGCTTGCAGATCTTGCTAAAGAGAGTGGGAAAAACAATGTTGCTTTTGTTTGTCTATTTATGCTGGGTAAATTAGAAGATTGTCTGCAGTTGTTGGTTGACAGGTTGGTGCTCACATTCAGTATACGGTTGGTAAAATGGACAGGTCAGCTGGGTTGGGTTGTTAGGGTTTAATCACACAAAACACAATACCAAAAGCAATAAACAAGAAAAGGAACATGAGAATTTTAACGCGGTTGGTCACAGTGTGTAACCTATGTCCACAGGGGCAAGTAAGGTTTTCTTATTTTGTTGAGTGATAATGATTTACAAGTAGAAGAGATCAATATATAGACATTACAATTAGGGTTAATCCCTTAGTCTACAAGTTAAATAAACTGGGCCCTAGAGCTAGGGCCGGCTGAACCCATCTACTCCATCTTGATAATTCTGGGCTTGGCCCAAAGTGGACCGAAGCCTACACTCCAACATGGATAACAGGTGCTTTTTGTATGGGCTTAAATGAGTCTTGCAGAGTTAAACTAAAACAATATCCTTTCAGAAATTTTGAAATTTTTATATAGTAGTGTGCCAAATGTTATTGTAAAGTTACATTATTTCAATAATAATCTCTATTTATGAACAAAATTAGATGGGTTTATTTATTCAAGAAACACTGTTGATGACTTATTCATTGGACCTTTCTTCTTTTAGGCTAACTGTTCTGCTGTTAGTCTGTTACCTCTTTGACCTGCTAGAGGAAATAAATTGATTCGACCCATTTATAAGTAAATGGGTCCAAAATGCCACCAAGTCATGGCTTGACTTTAAACACCTTTTTCCAAAGTTTTGTACTTAAACAAACTAGTGTCACTGTCAAATATACAAAAGTTATAATACATAATAACTTAGTTATTGAATAAATTTTTTAGGTGGTAAAACAAACTAGTGTGTCAAATATACAAAAGTCATAATATATAATAACTTAGTTTTTGAGTAAGTTATTTTAGGTGGTTTTATTTATTAAATTACACTTTAGGTGACTTTAACTCTGTTGACCAGTTTTCTTCTTATAGTTAATACTCTTTTTCCTATTTGACTCACTAAAGAAAATAACTAAAATAGGTACATTTGTAAGTAAATGGGTCAAAATGGCCACCTCTAAATCTCCCTACATCTACCCAACATTAATATGAAGTTGGGCGTGGTATGCAATTTTTGAAATGTTTTTTTTCTTTTCTCTCTCAGCAATAGGATACCTGAGGCTGCTCTGATGGCACGGTCTTATCTTCCAAGCAAGGTTTCAGAAGTAGTTGCTCTGTGGAGAAAAGACCTTAACAAGGTAATTCTGAATTTTGTAGTCTTCCCTTCTTTGTTTTACTCCCCCCCTTCCTTTTTAGGGTGTGTTTAGTCAAAAGGGTTTTGGAATGGTTGAATGGATATGAAAATGATTGAAATCTTATGGTTGATGGGTTAGAATTTAAGAAAGAATTAAAACCCACTTTTCAGGTGGGCTCCTCCCTTCCTCTCTCTCTACTTTTTCTTAATTTTAAAATGGAAGCTCCAATTACAATACTAATATACAAAACAATCAAATTTTATATCCATTTCCAGTTCCGTTTCAAATTAAACCCCATCTTATTTTAGGGCACCTCTCTTTTGCTATACAACTGCTTTAGGTTTACACATTAAAGTAGTTGGATAGTCTGGCAAAATCCTTATTTTTGGGCTAAACCTACAATGGAGTTTATAAACACTCCTAGAAGGACACTGAAGATCTTGTGTGACTTGGATAATCTTCTGGTGGATTTTTTTATAATAAAAGGACCTTTTGTATGACATCTCAAGTGCGCCTGTCAGCATGCTTAGCAAAAAAATTTTTGTTTAAAGCCTTTTTTTACCATTATATGATATTTCTGCAAGTAGGTTGACATGATTGAAAATGTAGGTTAACCAAAAAGCAGCAGAATCTTTAGCTGATCCTGAAGAGTACCCAAATATGTTTGAGGACTGGCAAGTTGCACTTGAAGTTGAAGCAAGAGCTGCAGATACAAGGTTCTGCTACTTATCTATGTCTCACAACTCTTTTAATTTTCTGTAAATGTTGTTTGATATTTAACTTGAGTTAAAAATTAATTATCTAAGGTTCTCATGTTATTTGGGTTGAAGAACGAGTGTAAATTCTGTAAAAACTTCTGAAATTGTTTGATTACTGTAAATGGCCTCACCAACAGGCGTATTACACTTTTTAGTACTAACAGTTATGAGGAAAAAAAAAAGAAGGGGGGGGGGGGGTAACCACTTAAAACATTTAGTTTCTGCTACCGGTTAAATAGGGAAGTAATTAGTTAGTTGAATATGATCACAAGAACTATATTATTTTAATACAATCTCAGTTTTTGAATATATAATTTAAGAAGTTCTATCCATTAAAAACACATTCTAGGTGACATTTGACTTGTCTCCTTTATATAAGCTTTTTTTTGTAGTGAATTCATTTGACCTTTTAAAGATATCCGGATTTGACCCTTGTATAAGTAAATGGGTCGAGACTTGTGCATATTAATGATCCATAGCTTTCATGTGTTGTCTTTGCTGAAGTAGATGTATTTTTATTTTAAATTTTTACCTGTTTATGAACTCTTAAATTGGATATGATATTAACGAATCTTTCCATCCTATATATAATGTAGGGGTAGTTATCCTCCAGCAACAGAGTATGTGAACTATGTGGATAGATCACATGTCAACCTTGTGGAAGTCTTTAAACACATGCAATTGGATGATGAAGAACCACATGAAAATGGAGAATTGAATCATGAGGTAAGTTTATGCACATAATTATGTTTGTTTGAGGTGAGCAGATAGGTGGGGTTGAAACAATCCATTTTTTTAGTTTGGGGAAAATGGGGGTTGGTGTGGTTGGCCTGCAAAGAAAAAATTATGTTCATATTTACTTTTAATAAATACTGAATGTGTTAGTTTTGGTTACACAAACACTAATATTACAACAATAATCTGAATCTTTGGCAAGAAAAAAAGATGGAGGAGGTGGTTTAAAAATATAGTCTTACAACTCTTTACCTCTTCAACCAATTTGACCCATTCCCTTTTAGCTATATTTATATATGATACATTTGAGATAAAGCACAACCTAGGTCAATCCATTCAGAAGGTAATACGTCAAAACTGCCACATTTTTATTTGTATTTAAGGATGCAATGTATGTTTTGGTAAAATATCATTTTCAAAAACTGATTATGCTTTTCTGTTAAATAAGCTAGTTTTATCAAATGCCTTATTATTTTCTATTGAAAAAGGGTGTTGCTTCTATACTCAACTATCTGTCCTAGGTTCTATTTTTTTTCTAGAGCTTTCAGTTTCCGATATTTATCTATTAATTGACCAATTTGGGCATTTGAACACTTTTTCCATGAGCTTGACTGGTGCTACCCATATGATCAATTCCCTCATTAGTTTAATCTTTTAACTTAACAATTTTGACCTTTCCAACTTTCTTATTTTAACATTGTTATCTTGTTTCTTTTTATGGTAACTACAGGGTTTAGAAGAAAACGGAAATGAAGGGGAATTTGTTGATGGTGAAGAAGTTGACCGAGAAGAAGATGCTGTTGCAATGGATAATGATTCTTCAGACGGTCCTGTACTCGTTAATGGTAACGAGACTGAAGAAGAAGAGTGGGGTATGAATAATGCAGGAAATCCTTCAGCCTAAAAGCAATTGGTTGGGGCAGTATGAAAATACCTAATTTTATGGTGATTATTGATTTAAATTTTCTCTTCATTGTCATCTTTGACTCCCATTCCCATTTTAGCAGACCCTTTAGGTCCCATGTTTTAAGAGAATGATATACTAATCTGCATCAATCTAATGCCACATGGCATGAATCCAGGAGAGTGCGAGGAACTGGCCCCTATTTTAGAACTCAAGATTTATGCCATGTGGCATTTCGTTGATATGTTGGTTGAATGTTGATATGCTATTATCGACATGTTTAGGGTTTCCTTATGATTAAAACTATATGAGTTTAGGTTTTGTTTCACGTTAGAGGTGGCAAAATAGGAGAGTTGGATAACAGATCAAAATGGGTTCTTTTTAGTGTTAAAACGGGTCTGGTTTAGGTTGATGCATCACGACTCTTGTATTAAATCACTTCTCTTTGCATTAATTGGCTTTTTTTCACATGTTTGTGGCAACTTTCATGACGGCTTTGATAGTGGATTGGGTATCGGGTGAAAACAAATTTGGGCACATTAGATTTTATGTAGTGTGGGTGAAACTTGTAAGGTTGTTGCTTTGTGACCGTCATGGGTTCAACCTATGGATACAGCCTCTTACACAAAGTGTACAGTAATGTTGCATACCTAACATTGTGAAGCTATCCACGCCCTCCCTAGACTCTGCGTAAAGCAGAAGCTATGTCAACACTGGGTACGCTTTTTTAGTGTGGGTGAAAGCGGGTCATGTCGGGTGGCCAACTCACGCACACTTCTTTATCCAATTTACCATAAATTTTTTTAAATAATTAATATGCTAAATATGATTACAAAATCTTTGTAATTATATAAATAATCTATTCATTGAATAAGGCAATCTAGGAAGGGTTTATACATTTGAATACGCTTTAGACAACTTTCAATCCATTTGACTGGGTTAGTCTGTATCCTTCTAGTTGAATAAAGCAACCTAAAAACGAACCTAGTAACATCCCTCTCATGTGAGTAGGATCTGCGGAGGGTGAGATAAGAGCAAACCTTACCTCTATCCTAGAAGATAGAGAGGCTGCTCTTGATGAGGCCAAATCCTTTCTAGTTGAGTTCGTTAGCTTAATCATTTGATCTGTTAAACATAACTGAGATTGACCCGTTATAGTTGATTTTTAGAATAATTTTTTTATAAGGGACTATATATTCTGAGTTTCTGCTATTTCTTTCCCTTTTACCTTTTAGTTGTACAAGATTTGTCTAACTCCGCCTCACAATCTTGTTTTTAACTGCAGTGCTTACACCACGTCCGTAAGTTGACTCCAGATGTTTCCTGATTCACACACTCCTTCAGGTGAGAATTTAAGCACCTCTCTCTCTCTCTCACACACACACACACATACACACACACACACACACACTCACACACACATACATACTGTGAGATGTTGATATCTCCTCTAAAATCGACATGTTTTTTGAAAAGTGTCCCTTTAAAATGAACTCTAATATAAGGTCTAGAGTAGAATGTTACTATCTGAAATTCAAGTTAATGTTGTTTGCCTTATTGATTACTTTATATGGATTCAGGTAGGTTTTAACATGGGTCAAATGGCTCAGGACTACCCGTTGACATTTTCTGTCTATTTAACACGGGTCAAATGGCTCACTTTAGAGTTGTTAATCCCCTTGACTTTTAAATTTTAACGATAATGCCCTTAAACTATTCTTTTATTATTTTACAAATTAAAGATAAAATGTCACCCAAATCAACCCATTCATTGTTGAAAGCCTTACTAAGTCCTGTTGTAGAATGAATCCTTTTATTTCCACTTTATATACTTACTATTACTTTATGATTTTTTCCAGGTATCTGCTCGTGGTGTAATTTTCTAAGCGCGTTGATTTTTGTATTTTGGAACGTATAATATGATATATATATATATATATATATATATATATATATATATATATATATATATATATATATATATATATATATATATATATATATATATATACTTCACCTTCGGTTTAGTATACGAGTTTAGATACTCTCTAGGCACTCAATATCAATTCTTTTAGCCGACGGTTTTCATCTTTCAAATAATTTTACGTGTTACTGTTATTGTAAAAACAACTATAGGTAGTGCGAGGTGACAACAATTATATAGTTTTAATCTAATCTGTAAATGTTTATTTGCACTCTGTTAGGATTCTTATATATTCTGGTGTATGATTGTTGATTTTATGCAAGTTATTCGTTTTGTGATAAATGAACAAATTAGTATTGCACTATTGCCAAATATTAAATGAGTTTATCATCACAATAAGAAACCCAGAAAGTTGATCGCTGGATGCACAAGGCATTAGAGGTTGTATTAAAGTGGATGATACATCTGATTCAATGATGCTTCATATCAGTTTTTCTTAGAACTCTCTAAATAGGTGGGCTCAGTAATACATCCCTTTCAAACTATTAATTTTTTTTAATAATGATCTTAATTAATTAATTATTTATTTAACTATTTACTGAGGTGAAAAATATATTTTTAAAAAATATGTAATGGCTCTTTTGACTGTTGTCAAATTTACACGTTGGTGAAACGACCGGGGACTAACCCCAATTCGATGAGTTGTTTAATCGCAGACAGTAAGAAGATGATGTTCATGTTCAGTAGCGTCTCATGATCGAGGCTGATGGAGCCGTTTCCTCTTTGAATTGCAATGTGTAGCCTTATAAATAACCTAAAGTATCTAACCATATCTAATGTATTGTGTTGTTAGATTCATTAAAGCATTCACATCCCATTTGGTATGTGTAACTTATCTTTAATATTTAAGGAAAAAATATAAGGTTTTGAGTTGTAAAGGTCCTTACATCCTATTCTTTAAAACATACCCTTATATTTAAGATAAGGGTTATTGGATTTTAATAATCCTAAGTTTCATTTATTGGCCGGAATTAATTCCAACTCAGTAAATGTTTACAGATACTTCCAACTTTTAGTTTATTTTCCTCCACCGATCCCTAACTAACTGAGAGTTACCCCGTTAGTTTTTTGATGACGTGAACTGTTTTTGTGGCCAAAACACTAAACAGAAAGTTAAAATCTATCATCAGGTCCGTCAATTTGAAACTTTTGCACTCAAAAACCCGTCAACCTCCACTTCCTGATTTGAACCATCGAACTTGTTGGAGGTAGATTTAAGGTGATTATGAAGGTTAGACAATAGAAAACGGACCAAGTTGAGACTAGGCGGTGCTGGAGTTGAAAAATGGCTTAAAGTTGGTCTCATTTCATAAAAAAAACTAACGAGGGTTAACTCTCAATTAGTAAGGGAACATTGGAGAAGAATATGTTCAAAGTTAGGAGTGTCTGTAAACATTTCATGAGTTGGGATTAATCCCGACAGAATAATAAAAGTTAAAATTATTAAAATCCAATAACTCTTAAAATAATATGGGAAACAATAGAAAAATATTACATATACCAACATCTCATATCCTTATTTTATTAAAAATATTAATAAAGATAAACATACAGAATGAGATGTTTGGGTTACTTGAAAACTAAGATTTAAATGTAAGGAATGATGATTTTTAGTTAAATTTTAAATATATGAATGAGAAATAAAATGTAAATGCTCTTATACAATTCAATATACCAACTTCTTATAACTTCTACTACAGCCGTTTAAGACTTTAAGTATCAAGGGATAATGTGTTAAGGGAAATAAGAAAAGGATTATTATTATTATTTTTTGTTGAGAAAATCATGAAAATAGTTATGTTTTTAAGTAATTTCATAAATGTTAACTTAAACCAATGTGATTATCAACACCATAACACATGCATTTCATAAATTAAGTTTTGCTTAAGAAAACCAAAAATGATCGTAGCTTTCTAATTCATAATCAATAGTTAGGATCAAAATATAGTAAAAATACAAAGAAATGTAGTTTGGGTATTTTATAATCTTAGTCATAATTGTTTACTTTTTTAAAATTTCTTTCGATTTTTTTAAATGCTCATAATTTTTCATACAATGTTATTTTTAAAGAAAAATTACACCATAAAATTATTTTTTTTCTCTTTTTAAAACGAGTAGAATACTGTTATATATTTATCTAAAAAAAGATGACATTTGCAATTAGCGCAAAAACAACACGTTTAGTGTTGTTTTACCCCAAAGCAACATATTTTGTGTTGTTTTAAGACAAAACAACATGTTACGTGCTATTTTAATGTGAAATATGTTCTTTGTGTTTAACACAAATCAATACATTCTATGTTGTTTATGTGCTAAATCATCACATTTGTTATGTTTTCACGTAAAATAGCATGTCATGTGTTGTTCCACCCAAAATAGCACATTTTGTGTCGATTTATAAGAGAAACAAGACACTTTTTTGTTCCATTTTTAACAAAAAGCACTTTGTGTGCTATTTTAACTAAAAAGTATTGTTTTAAGATAGACAACATGACTTGTGCTCATTTACCAGCACAATATAGCACTTTAAAACTAATTCAGCACAATCCAATGTTTAAAATAGCTCAGCATAATTCAATACGTCAATAAATACAACACAATCTAGCATATTAAAAAAATCTAGTACATTTAGTAAATAAAAATCTAGCACATAAAAATTAAAAAGACAATTCCAGTATAGTAACTTATCTATTTTCATTCCCTAAATCATACGCATCTAACAAAAAATAAAACAGAGCGCATATCAATTTGATTGTTTGCACCTAATTTCAATTTGGGGTGTGTTACAGATACACCTAATATAATATTTGGACGCCCTAGATACGGCCCGTAAGAGCCTTTACAGGCCGTATTGGTCTGTAAATATCAAATCAGTCAATTCATGATTTTTTACGGCCCGTATTGTCCATTACGGCACGTAATCACATGACCGTAATGAGTCTTATGACCGTAAGTAAAATTCCATTTTTTTTTATTTTTTGATATTTTTTAACATTTTTCATTCATTTATGATTTCTTAATTAATAACATTTTTTGGGTTTATTTCTCATTTTTATAAAATACTTATTTATAAGTTATATAAATAAATGTTTTAGTTGGAGCATTCACATTCTGTTCTCTATAAATTTATGAGTGTAATTTTTATATTATATGATATGTTTATAAATGAATTATAAAGAAAACATTAGTAATTTGTGTTATTAGAGCATTCACAGTAGCTTCCTTATCTTTATCCATATAATTACACTAAAAATCACTACATTTCGTCTCTCCATTTCAATTAAATAATATTTTTTTACTCTTATCATTACTTTTTTCTCTCTCCTCCACTCACAACCACTTAAAAAAATATTAAAAAATTTATAGGGATTGAACAGTGATTCTTCAAATATATCAATCCACAATAACATTTTCACTCTTCTTCACTCACAACCACTCAAAATCATTCCATATAATATACCAAACACACTCACATACTTTTAAGGACTCCACTGTGAATGCTATTAGAACATCATTCTTCCTCTTTTTCTCTTTCTCTATATGTGTGTGAGTGCATAGAGAGATTAAAAAAAGAAATATACCAATAACCAATATATGTATTTATAATATATTCATATAAAGAATAATAGAATATCCCAATAACCAATAGAGACATGTTATATTTTAAAATTAATTAGGTTATAATACTTTTTCGTTTAATTTTTTTTACCTTTATATGTACCTTTAAAGTAAATCCAAATTCTATATTTTTATTTTTATTTTTGCTTTTATAAAATACTTATTTACAAATTTTATAATTTAATTTATATTAAACTAAAAAGTACTATAACCTAATTAATTTTAAAATATTAAAAAACATTCATTATAAAATAATAAAAATTTAAAGCAAAAAATTAAAAAAAATAGGAAATTTTAATTACGGTCATAAGCCTTGTTACGGCCCCGTAAATTTAAGTCATTACGGGCCGTAAAGACTAATACGGGCCGTAACATTCTATAAATTGACTGATTTAATATTTTGCAAACCAATACGGCCCGTAAACGTCTTTACGGGCCGTAAAAGAAATTCAAAGGATGTCTGCATAACACCTGACATGGTGTTCGTATATCGGACCCCTTTCAATTTTAAGGAAACGGTGTAAGTTGATTTATCACTTTCTTGATGCAAGAGATAAAAAGTACACTAGTGGGAACTTGATATGATAACTTTTTCAAAATTATAAAAGGAGTTTTTAATATGTAGGAAATTCAGTTATGTTTTATGTAGTTTTGCTCTACACCAAAACGTTTTGTGGTGTTTTGCTAAGTATAATCAACGGTGATTAACCCCATTCAACCGACTCACCATCTTTATTTGTGTTTCATCATCCAAATATATCTCTAACACCGTTTAATCTAACGATTTTAAAAAAGATGATGCCAAACACCATTCACCATACTAACAACCGCCAGTGTCGCTCGCCAAAAGATGCTCTCCACCATAGTTGACTGTCACTAAATACCGCTCATGCGCTTACCACCTCCCGCCCCTTGTCCACCGACCGCCGGCGACCACCAAATGACCTTCTGCGTCTCGGTTTACTTGTTTGCATGTTGTTTATGTCCTGATAATAGATTAGGCAAAGAGTGAAAGAATAATAATAGAAGCCTAGAGAATTAAAAGAAGAATATATTTCCTTGCATATCACTTATGTGAAGAGGAAGACATTTTTGTAAATATACAAATGTTAGGTGGCAAAAATAGAAAGCCATATAATTTAACTATTGTCGCTTGAAATTGTTTACTCATAAACAGTTTGATTTATCACGGTAACAGAACAATAATGACAATCGCTATAGTATATGATGCTAAAAAAATTATTCGATTTTGAATACAACTCCGTTAAAAAATTATCTTGGAGCGTTGACCAAAAAACTAAAGACAACCACATCATCCGTTTTTAGAAAAAAATTAGAAATTAAAGTTTTCACATAAAATGAAATTATTAGAAAACTAAACGGGTTAAAAGCGATATTATCTATTAAACACAAAATTAAAAAAATGGAAACCACTCTTAACTTAATTATATAATTTCTTCATGGAACATTTTATATACTTACTTATAGAATTAAGTCTTTTACTTTTTTCAATATATTTAGTTTCTCTTGTCCTTACCCACATTCACAACTTTTTTATAAATTTTAAAATTTAATGGTTAATTTGTGAAACTCATAAAATGCATTATGCACATCGACGTAGTTCTTTAAATGTATATATAATGGTAGACACTGATTTTTTATGCATCAAAATATTTCATATTAGAAATCAAATACCAGTTATGTCTGATTTTTTGGTGAATGCAAGATACTCTTAAGAAGGAAAACATATACAAACAGAAAGCTTATAAATCATTAGCAAAGGGACGTTCTCATCTGTTTTTTATTGCACGTAACAAAAGAATACACTTTATCATGCAAGGCTAAAAGTTTCCAACCCTACTTAATTACCAAATCTAAACCAACAAACAAAAAGGCATATCAATCCCAGTTGGCTTCTGCCTACGTTATTAAATTGAAAATGAATCATTAACCACTTACAAATCTTGAGAGCATAGTCTTAATCCATTGAAATTCGATTGTCAAATAAGCTTCTAATCGTGCGATTGACTTCCGTCTCGGTTTTGAAATAAGGGGCTAGCAAAGTAGCAATGTAATTAAAATATGTCCGATGAAATAAGGGGCTTCCTCCGCAACATAGTGTTTCGATTCCTAATAATTTCCCTTATCTTCGATTTGCTTACGTCATCACACTCAGAGGCAAATCTTGCCGCAATGGAGACGATTTCGGCTTCTTCTCTCCTAAAAATCAAGATCTTGTCAATGGTTCGGTTTGACTGGTTTTGACATAATTTATCTAGCCAAACCGGTGATTATGGTTTTCAAAAAAGCTAAACCAAACCGGCCAGATTGGTTAGGTCGAGAACAACATGACAGCTTCATTGTAGAGGACAATCGCTTGTAGACAACAATTTATTTATGTAATTCTTGCAGAATCATCTTTTTCATAAGTATGCAATGGGGGATGCAGAGAACAACACGTTTCCATCTAAAAGACGAGCTGCTCGTAGAGAATTATCCCGCGAAAACCTGGGTCTTGATGATGAAGAAGAATTTTCGGGTCAAGAAACAGGTACATTCAAAAGGGCTAGTGATGAAGTGTTGGCATATAGAAGAATAGTCAAAGTCAAACATGGTCAAACTTCGTCAACCTCATCGGCACCTTCATCTTGTTGGTTTCAGGCCCAAGATCATACTCATAAACTATCTTACTTTCATTACTTGCAATCCATACATATAAATAGACTAAAGGAAAACATGCAAACATGGGTTAGTGCTCCTATAAAATAGACCCACTAACACCCACTACTCAACTACTAAGACTCTTTCAAAACTAAAAACTTGTTGCATACTTAAAATAAAACATAACTCAAATACTAGACCCATGACCCGACTTGACCCAATCAAGATTAACCCAACACATCTAACCCTTTTGTAGCAATTTGTTTGGTACCTCCTACAAATTCCATTCCTGCTAGTGTTCATGTTAATAATTTACAAGAAACTATAAAACCTGATAGTGAAAAGTTAGTAAGAAATGACATAAATACCCCCGTAGCCGATGAAGAGAAAAATGAAAACAACATAAATGACCGGAAGAGAATGAGAAAAACGAAAACAAGGAAAAGATGGAAGGTGAATATGGGAATACCATTGGATCCAAGATAGAGAACGTTGAGAAAAGGAAATTAGAGGGAAATGGCGATAAATAACCCTATAGCCGGATCCATTAACTCGTTACAACAGCTTTCGAGTAGCCAAAACACATCCACCGGACTTGTGGGAATGTGTTTTTTAAGTTCGTCTTTTTCATCCGGGTCAATCCCAAAATTTGATACGCCTATATTCTCGTCTTTTAATTTTGGTACGAATGGAAATTTGTCTTTATTTGGTAGCAAAGACAAGAAGAGTGGGGGAACCAAAACAATACATTCTTTTAAGAAAAAAGCACAAATAAAACATGGTGAAAAAAGAAGAAGGCAATTTTCACAGCAGAATCTATACTTTATGAGTTCGTTGATGGCGGGTGGAAAGAAAGCGGGAAAGGAGATTAAAAGTCAATGTGTTGACTTCTGGAACAAGAAAAGCTAGAGTTGTGATGAGGGTTAAAGGGAATTACAGACTGATCTTAAATGCAAGTATTTTTCCGGATATGAAGCTGACAAATATGAAGATGAAAGGGATTACGTTTGTGTTTGAATAGTACGAGCGAAGGGCAAGACGGTCTTTCGACATTTGCGTTGAAGTTTAAAGATGCGTCGCTTGTTGATGAGTTTCGTTCGGTTGTTATGGCACATAGAGGTAACCTCACCCCTCCCAAAAGCACTTGAGGAGTAGTGATACGTATACATACACATATAATTATATATATAGAGGGGTATCATTTTAGAAGTAATAATATGTTAAGAACCGCATAATGCATCTGTATATGTTGCTTTGAATGTGAGATAGAAGACAGTTATATATCATCTATGTTTTTCTCTCTGACTTCTTCATATAACTTTTATGCACGATGCAATTCATAACATATTATTGGTTTTGCAGTCTCATAGGCTCCATTGTAGTAGAGTCTCAATGTAAAACCAGTATCCATTTTCTACTTATCTTTATAAGACATTAAGGTTGTGTAGGATTTGGTTTGAAATCTAGTCTTAAAACGCTATAGTGGTTTTGCACTTGTCGCTGAATATTTGAAATACTATAATACAGAACTTCGAGACGTTAAATGCACCTACCAATGGTAACAAGGAAAAGTGATGGAGGGGTACGTTTAGCACATTCTTACTTAACGTGACCATTACAGTCCCACATCGTTGTTGACCTACGCACTCTAACCAAACCGTGGTTGACCTACATCGTTATTTGGTAAATTCTAATTTGATTCATGTTTGATTCGAATTCGATAATCAAATTTGAAGTGAATCAAAATCGAACATGGTTTTGAATTCGAATTCGAATCTAATTCGTCGAATTCAAATTTAGTTTCAAAAAATAAAAATCCGATTAATTCGATTCGATTAATTCAAAATTTCAAATTTTTTATTCGTTGAACACCCTTATTTTACACTCTCCTATCAAAAGACTTTTGTCTAATGGTATTACAGCGCGTAAGACTAACGTCCTACACAAGTGGTTAAAAGTTGAATTCCTTTTGTGAACAAATAATTTGTTTTGTGGCAAGTTCAAAGAGTGAATTTACCTTCTAAAACAAAACAAATTGATGATGTTTCTATGCACAAAAGGTTTTGTATTAGACTCTCAAGGGTAATTTATTGTTGAAATAAACAACTGGGATAAGTGTAGCTCTTTCCGGGTCAATTAAACCCGATTCGACTCATTTAATAAATTATTTTTTGAGTAAATTGCAATTTTCATACCTGTGTTTTGGGGGTGTTAACAGGATCAGCCCCAGCTTAACAGTTTGCATACCTGAGTTTACGAATGCTAACATTTTACGTACTTCCGTCCAATTTCCATTAAACAACCGTTAAATCTCCCCCCACGTGAGGGGCAAAACTGTCAATTCACCCAATTTATTAATCTTTTAAGAGTAAATTGCAAATTTCATACATGTGTTTTAGGGGTGTTAACAGGATCAGCCACATCTTAACAGTTTGCATACCTGAGTTTACGAATGCTAACACTTTACGTACCTTCGTCCAATTTTCGTTAAACAACGGTTAAATTTCCCCCACGTGCTCCTCACGTGAGGGGCAAAACTATCAATTCAACGTGAGCAGCCTCTACAACAACCTCTCTCTCCAAACCCTACCTTCCATCCCCTCCCTCCAAAACCTCTCGCCGGACTCTCAAACTCACTGTCTCCCACCGCTGCCTCACCGCCCTCAAACCCTACCCAACCGCCCACATCAGCTACCTCGTCGTCAACAACCACCACCTCTACGCCGCCTCCGGCGACCGCATCCATGTATTCGACACGACATCGTTCTCCCTCATCGACACTTTCACCGTCAACGATTCCTCATCAGGTTTCGTCAAATCCCTCACGTTTCATAACGGAAAAGTGTTCACATCTCATCAGGACAGTAAGATCAGAATATGAAAACTAACGGAACTCAAACGGCATAAACACGCCAGAACCCTACCGACGGTGGAAGATTAATAAATTGGGTGAAGTGACAGTTTTGCCCCTCATGTGAGGAGCAAGTGGGGGAGATTTAACGGTTGTTTAACGAAAATTGGACAGAGGTACAGAAAGTGTTAGCATTCGTAAACTCAGGTATGCAAACTGTTAAGCTGTGGCTGATCCTGTTAACCCCCCTAAAACACAGGTATGAAATTTGCAATTTACTCTTAAAAGATTAATAAATTGGGTGAATTGACAGTTTTGCCCCTCACGTGAGGAGCACGTGGGGGAGATTTAACAGTTTTTTAACGGAAATTGGACGGAGGTACGTAAAGTGTTAGCATTCGTAAACTCAGGTATGCAAAGTGTTAAGCTGGGGCTGATCCTGTTAACACCCCCAAAACACAGGTATGAAAATTGCAATTTACTCTTATTTTTTTGTAAAACGTTGACTTACGCATTTATCTATTTTTACGTTTAAATTATAAAAATTCTAATCAATCATATGTCAAGATTTTGTTTGTTTTCATTCATAAATAAAAAATTAAATTTTAACAATACAAACTATTGACTATTAACCGATACTAATATAAACTAACAATTTAACTAATATGAATATTAACTTTTGATTTTATTACCAATAACAACCTCAATACACTAATTTAATAAGTGAAAAAAATAACGTAAGGAGCTGAGAGAGAGTTTGGTTATTGTGGTTCGGTTTTTGCGTCAACCCAAACCGAACGTCTCAGTTAAAGCCGAACCATTTGTTAATATGTTTTGTGGCTTCGTATCCTCTACAAACAAAATAACTAGGTATAAGAAGCAAATCTTGGACATTATTTAGTATTAAACTAGTGGGCAAAACCCGTAAGGTACTAAGGTGTTAAAATCTGTAAGTCTTGTTTCTTTACGACCGTACATTAGTAATTACCTCACGTATAAAAATAACGTCAAAAGCAAGGATAAAAATAAGCAAATCAGAATGGAAATCCAAAATTTTATAAAACATAACTTTTACAAGGTTTTCAGATAGAAAATAAACTAAAAAACATTAAAGGAAGTTTTGACGGCATGAGTGCTTTGATTACTTATACATTATCACACGCAACTCTCTTTCGAATAAAATTTGTACCTAAACGTAGATAAAATAAGAATGCCGCATTGTTATATTAAGAATTTTATGAAAACGTAAAACTTTAAAGTTATAAGAAAAAACAAAATGAAAAGAATGTATATATGAGTAAGGCAGGTGTCAAATTTTGGCTGAGGATTTAGAAAACAAATGAAAACGTATATGTTTTAATAATTAAGGTTAAATAAAATTAAGGGGGCATACTGTAACTTCATTTGAGGTCATAATGTAACTCTAATAGAAACCTTAAGAAGTTTGTATCATGTGATTAAACACTTATTACATGATGGTCGTGGCTTAGTGGAAGCCGATTGCATGAGAGAGAGAGAGAAGAAAGTGAGAAAAGAGAGTGTATGTGTGTAAAATTGTATACATTTGTTTATTTTTTTCTTTTTTTTTTAATTTAATAAGCATTCTTTGAGTAAATAGGTAAAATGATTATAATACTCTCATCTGTAATACATGTAAGCAAAACATGTGTTGGATTAAACAATGAAAATTAATGTTCGTTATAGAAAAAGACTTAAACTATTCAAAAATATAAACATAAAAGATAATTTATGTTATTGTCTTGTTTAAGACAATTAATGAAATTTGTTATATACGTAAAGGACATAAATATAATTTACTTCTACAAATATTATGGGGAAAATTTCATGCATGCTTCTATAAAATTTAAAAATAAACATAAATCAATTTTAAAAAATAATATTCATCTTAAAAAAACTTCTTAAATATTAAATGTGTATCCAAACCAATTTCAAAACTTTATTGTAGATTTCTAGTATCATATATCATGTTCGCTTTCTTCACCAATCCAAATCATCTTTAAATACCCTATTCATTAGGTAAAAGCAATTCAAATTATTCTTTAGAAAAGAAAAAAAAATCCAACATAAATTCTTTTCACACTAAAGACATCAAGGTTTTTAAAACGATATGATAGTGTATCTGTCAAATATCATTACGACCCCTGTCATCACGGGCTGTATTCAAGGCGTTCAAATATCATATCTGGGTGTATCTAACATGCATTTTAAATCAATGTCAAGACTATTTAATATTTTACATTTTTAATACGAATAGTGTTGTGATCTTAACAATTCTTTTAAATCAAATTGCTTAACAACCTCTCAAATAAACTTCTCTAGATTCTCATATTATTTTGCGGTAGTCTTATATGGTAACTATCAACCAAAAAAAATAGTAACATAATTTAATAAATATAAACCCCATGAATAAAAACCTAAAATATGTTAAAATAAAAACCTAGGTCATTTTAACGACGAACACACTCACATCTAGTTTACTTTTAATAATGATAACCTACCTGACAAATTTTTAAATAAAACTAAAAAAAGTTTGCGACAATGTATTAGAAAGATCTAAAAACATCAAAACAGGAACCTAAGCGACAAAAATAAAGATTAAAAAACATTTAATAAAACTAAAATAAGAACCTAGCGACAAAGTTTAAATAGCTTTCGGTAATAAATTTGAAACCGAGACAACAACTTGAAAAATAAATAAATAAAAACCTGCCGACAATTCGAAAATAATTACATAACAAATTAAATTTTAAAGTAAATTGAAAAATTAAAGTTGAAACAGGTGAAGAAAAATGGATCAGAACAACAGTTATGCCACGTCGGCGCAAGCAGAGGTTGCGTTGGTGAAATCTTATTGGTAAAAACAAAACGTAAAAGGCTATTATATTTTATATAATCTAATGATTTAGCCTTTCCTATACTTTACTAGGTTAGTACTTCGTGTATTACACAGTTTAAGTAAATAAAATATTAAATAGTTATTAATAAAAATAATAAATTATAAAACGGTCTTTTGATATAAGATATGATTGACATTATGTACCCGTGATAAAATAGCGATATCATATTTTAAACTTAAAAAAATTGATTGGTTTTTAAACAAATTGTTTCAAAACAACCGTTTTAAAAAAGTGCTTTTTTAATAATTTATTTATTATAATTTTGAATTTAAATACTTTTGTTTTATAAGAATTTTATTTTTGAAAGCCACTGGTTTAAAAATATATTGTGCTTTTTAAAAGTTGAAATTTTTTTTGAAAAAAATTCTTGATTTATAAAAAATATATATTTCTTTACGAATTGCAATTGTAGAAAGATCTCTTTTAAAAAAAATTATATATGTAATATGAAAAAAATTAAATATTAACATTTGTAGTTAATGTGATATTTATTAGGAGATAGAAGCGAAAAAATATAATTTAGTAGCTTCAAAATTGTGACAGGTGGCATACAAAAACCTTCTTTTATTATTATTTATAGATTTATAGATTGATAGATTTACAATTGAAAATCCATCTCTCGTCTCTTTTGCTTGTTAACATACTACACACATTTTCTTTCCTTTTTACATATCAGCCTCTCAAAGATCTATGCTTTCTAAATTTTCAGATTAATTTTGAGTGACATGTACATGAATTTCCGTCACAAGTGAGGGTGTTCACGACCTGATTTTAACATTTTTAAATAAAATCATTAGTAACAATATTTTATCATTAAAAAAAAAACAAAATCACATTATTGAAAATTAAAACCGAATCAAATGGAACCACTCATAATGTCTGGTCCTAGTTTGGTTGGCTTATTATACAAACAGATAAAGGATAAAAAATATAACTAACCGAAATAAATCATATGATTAGACTGGTATCAAAGAAAATGGATCATACGTCGTAGAATATACCAATGCTTACAACATTGTGATCGTTTTATTGTAAGGATATTCAAATTTTTATTTGAACATGTAAACTCAATATCTATTGTATAACTTTAAGTTTTTTTTACGATCAAATAAAATTAGGAGAATCATTATGCATATCACAAAACAACCATGATGAATGTTATTACCATCACTCACTTCTTGCCACACGATTTTTTTTTTCATTATTTTTACTTGATGAGCGAATAGGCTCCACTAAGAGTCAATTTATTATTGTAGTTCAGTTTCGTGTCTATTGCTCATTGCATCATAGGTGTTGTTGTGTCTTGAGATCTTAATTGACATGGTTCCGTTGCACCACAGGGAGCAATTGTGAGAAATAGCAATTCTAGAACAATTATTTGATCTGTTTTATTTTTTGACGGCTTTGTCTTAGAGATATTCTATGATCAAAGGCTTTGTGATTGTCATGAATTGGATTCGAACCAGCGCCTCCGGAAGCAACATGCACAGCAAACGACCATTCATTCTGATCACTACTTTGTTTACCTGGTTACCCTCGCTGCTAAAATGTAGACCCGGGCCTCCGCTCGCATGGGTCAACTTACATTCCTTGTAAACCAGCTGTAGAGCTAACTCTTATTCTGTTGGTTTTATTCTACCAAGACGATTTCTATGCCTATAACAACCTCGTTAATGTTCATTTTTATGGTTTCTTTTGCCAACTCGACGATAAGTTCTTATTGTTTATAGTAACATTTATCAAAAATTGCATAAATAGTCTATGTGGTTTGATCAAATTGTACTTTTCTTTAGTCATTGTAAATATATGAAAAGTAAAGAAAACAAAACAAAGCAATATTAAGCCACGCGCCTAGCATCTTAATAACTAAAAACAATAATTCTAACTAAAAAGTATATGTAAAGTAAAGAAAACAAACCAAAACAAAAGCTCCAAAGACGAAATAAATGCAGGCCATGTTGATCGCTTAAGGTTACAAAATTCGTTTAGATCAACACTTGAATAAGATTCAAAGCTGTGTGTAGTGCAGTTGCTGTATCAGGGTCACCCAGCTTAAAGGAATAAAAAAAGTAAAAAGTAACTTATTTGTGTATTTTATAATTATATATAAAACTTAACAATAATATTATGTACAACAAAGTAATTTATTGATCAACCCCCCGTTTTTACCCATTAAAATCCAAAAAGCTAATAGAAATAAAAATAAAAATCTGGCCCGGTCGCCGTCCGACCACTGATTCGGGACGAACCGGCCGGTCGAACCCCTCCAAAATGAACTGATGTGAATCGGTTCGGTCACACCTCTAATTCCCGGTTAACCGGTTGGACCGGCCGGTCCGATTAGGTTGTCAAAACACTGCTTGAAACAAAGATATTTAAACTTTGGAAAAAACAAAAAGAAAAGAATTGGTGACCCATAGCACGATGACACGTGGCATGGCGTAAACCGACTAACCATGCCTTTTCATCAATATGTAAATTTAAATTTGTTTAAACAAATAAGATCAAATATGATTATATTAAAATCGATGTTTTTAACGTTTATTTTCATAACGTATGTTTATGTTTGGATGTGTGGATACTCATAAATTCATTTTTATATTGCTGGCCTTCTTTTTGTTTATAAGTTCTTCGACAGTTCCAGACTCGCCACATCACACCAGAATTCCACTTGTAAATAATATTATTAGAAGTTGTAGCGTTGCATTTGTCTTTTATTGAAATTTTGTTTTGTTTAGTTTTCATAACTCTTTTTCAATTAGTTATTTTCCCGTCGCGTTTTACGACGTGATAAAATATAAACTATAGTTGACCTCAATTGTTTCCAAACTAAATTTATGTTAAGACATAGAGTAACTTGAATTTATAATATTGAATGAAAACGTATTAAATTTGGCCCTACTTTTTTTCAAATAAAATATATGTTGAAACGTAGACCAACTCAAAACGTAAATAAAAAAGAAATGTCCAGCGGCGCAGTATACGACGTGATAAAGTATAGATTACAATCGTGTGGTCTTTTCGCTTTAAATTTACGTCTAAACATAAAGCAACTCGGTTTTTTACCATCGAATGTAAACATATTATATTTAACCCGACACGTCTTCAAACAAAATTTACGTGAAAACATAAATCATCTCAAAGCATACATAAAAATCAGCACATAAACGTTCTATATTGACCTGACTCATTTCTGAACAAAATTTAGGTCAAAACGTAGATGGACGTTGAAACGTAGATCATCTCAAAACGTATATAGAAATAGCACGGAAACATTATATATTTTTCCCGACTCATTTCTAGATAAATTTAACGCAAAACATTGACGAACGTCGAAATGTATTCCATCTCAAAGCGTATATAAAAATAAGCACAAGAACGTTTTATATTCGACTCGAATCGTTTATGAACAAAATTTATATTAAAACATAGACGGCCTCGAATGTATATCGCCACGTATATAAAAATACGAACGTAAAAATTACTTTTTGAAGTAAATTGTATATGGTAAACACTTGAAGGGATCATTGAAGTGACATTTTACAAAAATTTTCTAAAGTATTAAGGGGTTAAAACACAATAAATCAAAGTTAAGGGAGGAGAAATACCACGTGGGAATCTTGCCGACCTTTGTTTTTATGATATAGTAATTTGTCCTGTATTGAAATTTCTTTCCTTTTGAGTTTTGGTTATCTTCTACTCTACTCTTATGTTTGATGCTCAGGTAGATGTGTAAATTAGATTATGATTCTCTTTTTATATTTATTAAAATTTATTTTTATACCAACATGCTTTCTCTTAAATTCAGATCATACCTTTATGACATCTGTAGTTTTATGTAGCTTTCACATTCATTAACGCACCCTTTGACAACAACATAACGTTCTTTAAGATCTTAAACATGCACTTATAGCGTGTTTATTTTATTTTTACGTTTTAGATTAGCTTTCTTCTTTGTCAACACTAATTTTAACAACACCATGACTTTCTCCTAAATTTCAAACAAACCTTTGTAACTTGGTTATTTATATAATACTAATTATTAATGTTGGCATGTTTAGTAGGTAGTATTATATGTTTAATGGGTTGTACTTACCTTTGTTTTTTTCTTGAACTCAAACTTTTTTTTATTTTAATCTACTACTTTTACATCTTTTACAATTTAAATCTAATATTTTTTATTTTCATATTTGGATCCTCCATACTTTTCATGTTATACAATTTTTTTTGTTTTGCGCTTCCGTCTAAATTTTGCGAGTAACACACCGCAACACGTGTGTGTGATTCAACATTTTTACCCTTATTTTTTTTCCAGTTAACGACCATGTCGCACCGCGCTGGTTCCAGATTGACTTACATATTGTATTATATATTTTGGCTTACGTGGTTTAACGTTTTTACGTTTACTTTTCGTTTGATTTTATTCTATTTGATTTGTATTTCCTTTTTAATACAAGTGTATGTTGGCGGTCACTTGCGGTTGTGTGCCATTTGTGACACTTGACATGGTTTTACGCCCCCGCTGCAACGCAGAGAGTTTAATACTAGTAATTATCTTTCATGTTACTCAACACTTAGTTTCTAGTTTCATAACAACGTAACGTTCTACAAAATTTTAAACATACTCTCCGACATGATTATTTTTATTTACGCAAAATCAACTGCACGCAATACGCAATTACCCCGTAGTATAATTTACCGGACCATTTAGTTGAGCAGTAGTCTCGCTACTTCCCCTGTAGGAGGTGGTGATTTCAAGTTCTACCGACAACAATATACTATTCGTGGGCTGGGTCTTAGCGCAGTGAGCCTTAAGGCGACGGTGTTTCCCCGAAATTGATGTCGGTGGGCTTAGACGTATAGGGCCGTCTTTTGCCACCCCAAGTTACACCAGTAGCCGAGCTTTATTAATTGATCGTTAAGAAAAAAGTTAGTAAAACATCAATTTGACGAACTAATAGTCTCCCCTTCATACCGTGTTTCTTCAAACAAAGAAACCCTAAACTCACGTAATCAAACACACCATCAAAATCCAACAATCAAAACACCATAATCAAACTAGATATACGATCCGATCTCCTTTTATTCAATCACATATATATTCCGATCACCGGAAACTCACAGCGACAATTACACATTTCAAAACCACAAACACAAACACAAACCCTAAAACCCCAAATCAAATCGGACCTTTAAACGACACCAGCTGCCGGAATTTCTCCCAGGGTTTATCCCACACAAGCGCCACATAGCTCTTCTCAGCGCCACCGTCCGCCGCCGTGATGGTGAGGTTGTAGTTCATTCCGGCGACCACTTGACTCTCGCCTTTGACCACTTTCCCGAACGTCAACGACGCATGGTCCGCCTTGTTGTGCTCGTCGACGGCGAACTTTCCGATGTCGACCACCGTGGGGTCGGTGACGTTGGTGATCGGCTTCCAGCCTCCGGCGAGGGTCCCCTCGCCTAACGCGACGGAGGGTGTGCAGAAGACGATGAAGATGGAGATGAAGATGATGAGAGATGTGATGAGGAGATTATTATTATTATTATTATTATTGTTGTTGATGTTATGCATTTTGGAAGGATGATGGGTTATGTGATCGTCGGTGGTTACTTGTGTGGTTTATGTTTTATATTTATAAGGGGAAATAGTAATAGTGTCACGTGAAATGCACGATATTTTTTCAGGCATTTAAGTTTTGTCTTTATTAGAGTATTCGACTCCCATTCTCATCATCTTGTTACACTCAACTTCACAAATTTTTCTTTCTTTTTTATTGAATAATATTTTTATATTTTTATAATTATTTTTCTCTCTTATTTACCTACAATCACTTTAAAAATATTAAATATTTTATGGGGTGAAAAGTATGTACGTTAAATATAAAAATAAACAGTAACATTTTTTTATTTTCTCTACTCACAAGCACTCACAACCATCTCTTATAATATACGACACATACTAACATAAATTTAAAGAATGAGATATGAATGCACTTATTTAATTTTATATGATTTGAAAGGTTGGGATTATTTGTGAACTTATTGATATGTTAAGAACTGCAAAAATTAATAATAGTTCACATTACTAACATTTTCGGACATGTGGCGCTCCGCTAAGGATGACATAAATTTTGGTTAGTCTTGTGTATGTTTATATATAACAACACCCATCAAAATAATGTTTTTGTGTGTTTTTAAAATTTTAAATATTTAGGTACACATATATAATAAATATAATTACATATGACTTACACATGCATATATTATAATTTCGTTCAGCATTTTCTTTTTTAATTTCAAGAGAGAGGATTAAATATTATATTTTAATAATATTTTATATAAAACATAAATAAATATCATTTCTTTATTGAATTCCTTGTAGTTCTGAATATATCTATTTTTTCTCAAATGATCTTAACCTATAATTTAAAATATATACTTTTACGAAATTAAAGGGATGAAATTTAGGAAATACTTATCATGTGATGGATATGAGATTAGTAAAAAGAAATTTACGGGAATCACGGGGAGCGAGAGTCTAGGATCATGTGACAAGGATATAGGATTAGAGGAGATTTATTTATGGATTTATTTATTAATCATGACCATAAGTGAATATTTCATTTTTATTTTCCGTTGTTTTTAGGTAATAGCGTAATGCATTAATCCACTTGCTTTTTAGTTCTATATTTCTAATTAGATTTCTTTACCCGTCGCGCCACGGGATGATAAAGTATAGACTATAATCTATGTGACTCTTTTTCAAACAAAATTTACGTCGAAACGTAAACTAACATGAATTTATACCGTTGAATGAAAATAAATTATATATAACCGAAGTTTTTCCAAACAAGATTTATGTCGAACAGGGCCGGTCCCGAGGATTTTAGTACCCTGGACGGGCTGAGAAAAAGGCCCATACGCCCTAACGAATTAAATTATATAAACTAGTTTTTTTAAACGAAAATAAATGTTTTAGCAATAAACGTAACAAGATCATAGTATCAGAATGACATAACGTAATAACTAACCGATAAATCTTTTTATTCAACCTCGTTACTAGCACGTGTCTAAATTGGATTTTTTGTCCTTTATCCCTAGTTGGCCAGGAATTGAGATTCTGGTTTCTTTGGAAAAAAGCTTCTAGTTTGGTTGATGAAAATTAGTTATAAATAACAAGTCTATTTAATAAAAATAGGCCTTAAGAATTGTATTTAGGTTAAAGATATTTAGGTTAAACTTTTTAATTGGGTTAAACGGGATATTACTATTTAAAAACATATATAATAATAATAAAAATAAAAAATAAAAACAAAATTTTAAAAATTTTTGGGCCCCTGAGCGAGTGGGCCCTGGGCGGTTGTCTAGCCCGCCCCTCCTCAGGGCCGGCTGTGATGTCAAAAGACAGAGCAACTCAAAACGTACATAAAAAAACATGTGCAGTGACGTTGTATGCAACGTGATAAAGTATGGATTATAATCAGCCAATTCGTTTCCAAACTAAATTTACGTCGAAGCGTGTGATTTAGATTTATATCGTTAAATGAAAACGTATTATGTGTGACCCGACGTTTTTCCAACAAATATTATGTTAAAATGTAGACCAACTCAAAGCGTACATAAAAATAAGCACAAAATGTTTGATATTTGAGACTAATTTCCGTGCAAAAATTATGTCAAAATGTCAAACCATAGACCATCTCAAAACGTATATAAAATTATAAGCATGAAAAACGTTTTATATTTTACCAGACTCGTTTTCCATCATTTACGTCAAAACGTAGACGAACATGAATTTATACTGGTACGCACTTAAAAATATGAACACTTAAAATTCGTTTTTTAAGTAAAAATTTACAAAGGTGAATCTAGAACTTTGAAAACTTGAAGGGGGTCAACATGATATTCTATGAATTTTTTAGAACAAAAATTAGTGATGAAAATGTAAAAGTAAAGACTTGGAGGCAGCAAAGAAAAATTAAAGCAACTCAAGAATGAGGGTTGTAGGATTCGAACATTTTGTTGGGCCCCAAGAGACTTAACCAACTTTGATACTAACCTTTTGGTCCATTGCAGAAGAAAAATTGTATAAAACTTAAACTGATGTGGTGGTTGGTGGCATATGATTTGACCACCGACCTTTTAAATTAAATTATAGTAAATGTTCTTGATAATGAAATAATATAGAAATTGGTAAGGTAAGAAACATATATACATTAAACTATATATTGTAAGTAATGAATAATGAATAATCGGATACTGATTGTATTTATAAGTAAGGAGCTAAGTTTTATCGAGCCCGAGTCTACAAAAACCTCACTAAATTATCGTGCCTGAGCCTGAGCTTCACATATTGAGCTCGAGCCGTTCACGAGCCTCATCATGCTTTTTTATTTATATAATAGTTTTATCCCCCGCGCATCGCGGCAGGAGTGCGGTCGGTTTTTTCCTTGCGTAACGCAACATTAGTTTGATCTTAATTGGTTAAGCTCGTTAAAGCTATAAAAGCGAACACCAAAGTTGGTTCCGATAATATCAAGATATCTGGAAAGATGTTGTTCGCTCATAAGCAGTTAGGTTCGTCACTATACGACAACGGTGACGTCACTCATTGATGTTAATTCGAGTTGGTGATGATGGACCTGCAAATCGAACTGATCAAAAAAGATAATTGTGATCGGAAACAACAGTCTTGTTGTGTGATGGTGTGATAAAAACAGATTTTCTCCAGCAAACTTCCATTTCTTCCGGTAATGTGATTCGCGTTGTCGTTATTCCCCATTGCACCAAATTCGAATGGAGCAAGACAGATGGGTTTTCACGAGTGATGCTGATGGAGTTTCATACGATCTTGCCGGAGAAAAAGAGTGAATGCCATGTGCTTTCTTGTGCGTACCCTAAACTTACAAAGTGATACTCACTAAACAATAAAAAAAACAAATATACAACGCTGAAAATTTGATGTTGTCAAAAACCAAAAACAAAAGTTGTTGTGGCCAAAACCAAAATTAGAAAACTTAACTATAGTAATAAACTTACATTTTAATATGTACTAGGGGTGATCATCGATGTGCGTAGCGCGTCAAATGGATTTTGGTCTCAAATCAGCGTTCAACCATTCATCATCATCGACTGGATGTATGTTACATGCCCTGCATAACAATTGACACAGACACACGACTGTATTGTTAATCCAAACACTTCATTACATCAAATGTTGTGGTTCAAAGGCCCAAAACAGGTGTATCGTCGTGGTTGCAAACTGAATATGTTGTCGCGCCAAACAACGTAACCCCTTATAATATCATTAGAACCTTTACGTACATAAAGTCAAGCCAAGTGCCCCAAACGAACAACCAACAAATGAAACCGGATCACATATTCCCATCCCCAATGACACAACAACAACCTGTGTCATGGCTATCGACAAACATGTGAAATGACACCATGTCTCAGACAAGCTACCACTCACCGTCATAGACCCGACAGAACGTCTCAGATGAACTGTACATCATCATTGACCCTATCAACAACCAGATTATGAACCCAAAAACTATGCAACAGTAACCAACATCACAGAACCCTTAACAATAACATTGAACCATTAATGTCTTCATAAAAGATAGGGAGAAATCAAAACCAAAGAAAACGAATATACGGATATAAACACATAATAAGAGTATCAATCGACCTGGTAGTTGAGGGACAAAACAACCGTCGCGAAAACACGACAACAAATCCAGTGCACAACACCCATATCAACGTCTCTAATGACATTGATCGGACCATCGCCACCTAGGGTTCTCGAGGAACCCAGCGGCGAGGCCAATTCGCCATAACCAGAGCATCGCCACCTAGGGTTCCAAGGAAACCCAACGGCGATGTGATGCATGTAACAGTGGTAGCCTCCAAAACCAGTGATTGCGGTGGGTAGCATCAAACCTGACCCCCAGTTCGCCTTTCTCACCCACCAATGACAATACACGCAGACATCGGAACCACCATGGATATCAATAGAGGAAACATCATAACGTAAAACACAAAGTACATCCGACCACTATCACCACCGATCACGGCCGAGAAACCGCCGCCTGCTCCACGTCGACCAAAAGGGGAGGTGGAGTGGCAACAGAGAACACCGCCACAGCGACGAATGGCAACAAAGATGACAGGATGAAGCCGCGACCGTCACCGACACCTCGACCAAAATCTGGAAAACCCACTTGAAACACAACAAACCCCTTTTCTCTCCCCATATAAACACACATCGGAGGGGGCAAAGTGAAATTCTGGTGAAAGGCATCACGATGCAAGCGGTGGCGGTGTAGACGGTGTAAGCGATGTAGTCAATGGTGGTGCCGATGGCTGACAGCGACGATAAGGGAGGGCAATTTATCTCACTATAATTGAAACAAATGGGATAACAGGGAGGTTTTTCTCTTTTTTTCTCTTTAAAGAAATATGAAGGGGTGCAAAATGTCAAAATAAAGAAAATTGTGTGACCAACCCACAAAATCACCTAAGGCCATGTTTGATGTGCGCTGACCCACCCCTGACCGCTGACTGGCTGACTCGGTCAGCCCGGTCAGCGTGTTTGATGTGCACGGCGAGGTCTCTGACCCGGTCCAAGGCTTCTGACCGAGACCTAAATATTTTGATCACTGACCCCGGTCCATGTCCGTCGTCTTTCCGTCGTCTTCTTCACCCCCATCGTTGTCACCATCTCCGTCGTCTTCTTCACCGCCTCCGTCGTCTTCTTCACCGCCATCGCTGCTGTTCACCGCTGCTCACCACCCCTCGGCAGCCGGCACGACCACCCATGAGGACCCCCTTGCATGGCCATGGAGCACGACGGGGGATGGAGGAGAGAGTTGATCGGAGGAGGAGGTCGTCGTTGAGAGTTCAATGTCGTCGGCGTCGGCGTCGAAGCTTTTGAAGTGGGAATCGGCGGAGATGCGGTGGAGGAAGAGGGAGGAGATGGAGAGGAGAAGGATGAAGTGGAGGATTGTGATGCCTCTTGGGGCTGTGAAGAAGACTGTGTTTGTGTGTGTGTGTGTAGAGGTGCTGTGTTTGTGTGTGTGTGTGTGTAGAGGAAAAGCAATAAAGTAACTTTGACTTTGAAATTTGTTAACTCTATTTAAAGGATTTACAAGAGCACTTATCTTTGAATATTAGTTGTCATTAAAGCCACCCCTAGATGATTTTGTTTATTAATAATGATAACATAAACATAAATAATGAAATTTATTTTCAGATGTAGAATCAGTCAGCAGAGTCACTAAAATACATAATCAAACAGCCAAGTTTCAATCAGATGCAGACTCAGTCAGAACTTCTTACTGGGTCAGCTTCTGACTCAGTCAGATCTTACTCAGTCAGTTTTATCAAACAGCCCTTAAGATTAGTGCTTCTTCAACTTTGTTTTTAAACATTAAGGGTAATATAATGAATAGTGAGGAATCAGATACCTGTCAAACAAAAGGACAAATACTCATATAGGACAAGTATGGAACTAGATTTTAAAATAGGATATGGGAACTGATTTACCCATACTCTCAGTTTCTTAACTAATTTTTCAGTAGAAAAAAATTCACCGGAATCATGAGTATAAAGATGGCACGGGTCATGTGACATATATGATATATGAGATTAGTAGAAATTAATTCACATACCGGTATGTTATTAGATGATATCTATGTTGATTATCCAAAACATGCATATATGTGTACCTTACAAGTTACAACACTTGAAAAATATTCATTTTTATTTTTTCTTTGCTTTGTTTTCAGAATAGCATAATGCATTAGTACCGAAGAAAAATCATTTTTATTTTTCTTTGCTTTTGTTATTAGACAATAGAATAATGCATTAATCCACTTACTTTTTAGTTCTATAAAATTATACAAAAATTAGTATAATAAGAAACATGTATACTTACTACATAACTAATAAGTAAAGAGTAAACACATATATATTTAATAAAATAGGACCTAAATATGGAACATTTTTTTAAAATAGAATATGTGACATGAATTACCAATACTTGTCTTCTTTCTGTGACGAAAATTCTTTTGGACATCAAAAAGATAAATTTTATAGGGTTGTAGTTCGACTGACTATGTTATACGAAACCGGTTGCTGGCTAACGAAGAAGACACGGGCATGGAATTGGAAATTATAGGTAGCAGAAATAAGGATGTTGAGGTGGATGTGTTTAAAGCTGTAAATGAACTGAACGTTTAGCGCACACAGGGGCGGCTCAATCTTTTTGGGGGCCTCAAGCGAACCAAAATACGACGGCCCTTTCTAAAGTTCATGTTATAAACCCTACTTTTATATCCGGCTTACAACCAATAATAATACACTAAAATCATTTAAGTTGACAGAGCTTATTTTTTTAATGATTATATACTTTTTGTGTGTATCAATGTGTTTAGAATCAGGAATTCAATTTGGCTACATTCAGTTCTTTTTAGAATTATATATGTTTTTGTTTGTATGAATAACTTATATTTTTTGTGATTATATACTTTTCATGTGTATAATATTTGTGATTCATAAGCATAAAACCTTGTAACTCAATAATAAGGAACACAAGCCCCCAATATATTACCCTACAAAATCTTGGTTACATTTAATTAGGCCCTAAAAGCTTATATGAATCAGAGATAAAATTATTGTTACCTCAACAAAAGTGATCAATGGTCCTTGTTTGCAGGTGAAAACTAACAAAAATTAACTCAATAATGGTGAACTAACAAAAGCAATCAAGCAAACTAACACAAATTAACAGGGCAACCTAACAAATGCAAATGAGATTAACAGGGCAAACTAATACAAGTTAACAGTTTGCTTTAAATTAATAGAAGTAAATGGATAACAGGAGCTTATCTGTCACACCCTCAAAATCCACGTGCAGGGTTTTACCGCGAGGCGTGTGAACAAACCAGGATCACAGTCAGTAGTTACATAGAACGACTCTATATGCCACAAGTAAAATAAAACAACCAAAGATTTAGTTTGAAACAGTGCGGAAGCGTTTTGAAAACAACTCAAATAAATAAAAGTATAAATATGGCAAAACATGTGCCAACCCAAAAGAGTAAACCATAATCATTAAAATGCTAATGTCTTGAAAACCGAGTCTTAGTATGCAAGTGAACCGTGGAGTGCTCCTAGAGGCAAGCAGCTTAATGACCTGAGAAAAGCATACTAAAATGTCAACACATAGGTTGGTGAGTTCAAGAGTTTGAGTTCAGTAAACATATAAACAGTTGTGATATATATAAGCAGTGTATTGCAATAGATAGCTAGTCTATTAACAGCAAATATTAATACATAGTGATTTCGCAATTGAAGCTGACTGTGATAGTTGTTGCCTCCTGTCACGACTTACCATGTCGTGACAATGTTCAATAGGACAAATTGCACCCGGTTGACCTCGAGTCACACAGGTGGGGCTCGTCAGACCCAGTAGTACTACCCAAGTTTCCCCGCTATTAAATATTAACAATTCGAAAGTGTGAGGACTTTTCCCATGATAAACAGCACTATAACAATATTATACACAACTTAAATATTAAAAGCGTTCGTAAAATACCAGTATGCTATCTCCCCCAAAAGAGATTAAATAAAGTATGGGGCATGAACTCACCTGATGTATGCAAAGAGTACTTAGGGTTTATTTGAGAAACGAGAGGATAGCCAACCTTCAAAGGTTACCTAGATCATGTGAGTACATAAGTACGTGTAAATGAAAGACATGTGAAACCCTAAGCATACCAAAACCAAAGACTCAAGCTTTCAGAAAAATAGACACGTTTGACCTAGTTGACACGTTTGACCCGTTGGTGACATTATGAGTTATACTCCAAATTAAGCCAATGAGCACATATAACATACATGATTAACATTCAAATAGTATCATACACATACTACATTATCCATACATAACACTTAAATCATAACCATGCCCATAGCATACAACATTTACCATAATCATTACTCACCAAACCCAAACATGATATCCTAGCAACTAATCAACACCCACTTCATACATGATCACCAAAATCCAAATATCATCCATGATTATCCAAAACATCCCATACAACTAAATCAACATGTTTCATCACCCTAGAATTCATCCATGATCATACTAACATGCTCCTAATATCTCAAACATGTTCATATCATCATACTACAAACTTTACACAAATAAAGTTTCCCTTTTGGGAAAGAACATCCCAAAATCTATCAAACATCCAAGGCATGCATGAATTCAACATAATTATACCATCTCAAGCTCCATACAATATCTAGACATGATTAACATCACCTAAACACCATAATCTAACCATCTTCATAAACAAAAGTTTCTACTTTTGGCAAGCTATGAACCAACAACATGCATTCAAAGATTTCTGGCATTCATAACCACAATCTAGTATCTAATCATCATCATGAACACATCCATAACATCAATCCATCACAAGATCATCATTACATGCAAAATAAAGTTACTATTATTAGTAAGTTATGAACATCAACACCAAATCATCAATTTCTTGCAAGATTCTTGATTTCCTAACATTCATACACTTACTAATCATCACACATTCATCAAACAATGATCATCCATACCAAATCATACCAAAATTCGAACTAGGGTTTGACTAGAATCAAAATCCATGATTAAACCACTAAGAACATGTAATTCATACATAATCCACGTTAACTAACATGTAATCAACCTAACTAACATATAAACATCAACAATAGACATCAATTTCGACTCCATGAAGACTAATCTCGAAATTAGGGTTCGGCCATGAAGAACCACACACAATAACTCGAAAAAAACTAACCTTTAGGGCCAATTCGACTTGCAAAAGATGCTTTCTATAGGTTGTATGCCTTGTAATCGAATGAAATTGATGTTGTATTGCTTGTTCTTGGCTGATTTTCGCAAGGGAGAGGTGGGAGAAGCAAGTTCACGGCCGCAATGGGGGAATTAGGGTTGGGATTTGTTTTGTTTAAGTTAACTTTGCATAATGACAACTTAGGCCCTTGTGTTTTGTATTTTATTAAAAAGGCACTCTTTTAAACACTTTTAAATGGTTTTTAACTACAATAATAAACATATAACTCATGGTAACAAATTATATGTTTTATCTTTATAAAACACAAACATACGAATTAATACACACATTTCCACGTTACGCGATTAATTCTCAATTAACATATAAAAACATGCAAACACATAAACATAATACAATAATTACATAATCAATTAGATTATCAATAATTTGACATTATTTAATATTATTAGGTCATCAACGTTAAACGACAACTAGTGTGTGCTCACGACATGTGTATGCAAGACTTAACGAAACTAACGGAGTTTGGTAACGGAAATTTACCGGATGTCACATTATCCCCATGTTGAAAGAATTTTCGTCCCGAAAATTGCGTTACATGGTGAGAGTGTTCCATCACTGGTCTACTGCATTGGCACACAGAAATCGAAATCGAGTGAGTTTTGGATGAGTTGTCACATCATCCCCATGTTGAAAGAAATTTCGTCCCGAAATTTAAATCAATACCTTCGTCTGCATACATCGTCTTCTCGAATAGATGAGGGTACTTAAGCTTCATTTGATCTTCCCGTTCCCATGTGAATTCCGGTCCACGTCGCGAATTCCAGCGGATTTTGACAATAGGTATCTTGCTTTGCTTAAGTGTTTTCACCTCACGGTCCATCACCTCAATTGGTTCTTCAATAAAACGTAGTTGCTCATCCACTTGAACCTCCTCCAGTGGTACGACCATCGTTTCATCAGTTATGCATTTCTTTAAGTTTGATACATGAAATACATCATGGATTCCACTTAGCGAATCAGGTAGGGCTAGACGATAGGCCACTGGACCTATTCTTTCCACTATTTCAAATGGCCCAACGTACCTCGGGTTTAGCTTCCCTCGCTTGCCAAACCGAACTACGCCTTTCCATGGTGAAACTTTCAACAAAACCTTGTCACCAACCTGAAACTCTAAAGGTTTCCGTCTCTTATCAGCATAACTCTTTTGTCGGTCTCGCGCTGCTGCCATACGGTTCCGTATCTGTACGATCTTCTCAGTTGTTTCATGAATCAACTCGGGACCAGTCAGTTGACTATCGCCAATTTCCGCCCAACAAACAGGTGATCTACATTTTCTCCCATACAAAGCCTCGAAAGGTGCTGCTTGTATGCTAGTATGATAACTGTTGTTATAAGAAAATTCCACCAATGGCAGGTGAACTTCCCAGTTATTCCCGAAATCAATTACACAAGCACGTAGCATATCCTCCAACGTCTTTATGGTACGCTCACTCTGGCCATCCGTTTGCGGGTGATAAGCAGTACTTATATCTAATCGTGTTCCCAAAGATTTCTGCAATGATTGCCAGAAGTGTGACGTGAAACGAGCGTCACGATCAGAGATAATGGAGATCGGTACACCGTGTCTGGAAACGATCTCCTTGAGGTACAGGCGGGTTAACTTCTCCATCTTGTCAGTTTCCTTTATTGCAAGAAAATGAGCAGATTTTGTCAATCGATCCACAATAACCCATATTGTATCACAAACAGTACTAGTCCTGGGCAGCTTGGTAATAAAATCCATGGAGATTTGTTCCCACTTCCACATCGGTATCTCAGGTTGCTGCAATAGTCCGGATGGTTTTTGATATTCCACCTTTACCTTCGAGCAGGTCAAGCACTTGCTCACATATGTAGCCACATCCGCTTTCATATTAGGCCACCAATAGTGCGCCTTCAGATCATGATACATTTTATCAGATCCAGGATGTATAGAATACTTAGATTTGTGTGCCTCACTCATAACCAGGTCTCTCAGATTTCCATAAGCAGGCACCCAAAGTCTATCCATGAAATACCGAATTCCATCCTCCTTCATCACCAGCTGTTTATCCATTCCTCTCAACGACTCAGAACTAATATTTTCTGCTTTTAAAGCTTCTATCTGTGCCTCCTTAACTTGTTCAGGCAGTTGCGTACTGATAGTAAGCTGTAAAGCTCGCACCCGTCTGGGTTTAGCTGTTTCCTTCCGGCTTAAGGCATCAGCAACCACATTCGCCTTTCCTGGATGGTATTTAATAGCGCAATCATAGTCGTTTAGCAGCTCCACCCAACGTCGTTGTCTCATATTCAATTCCTTTTGCTCAAAGATATGTTGAAGACTCTTGTGATCGGTGTAGATAGTGCACTTGGTACCGTACAAGTAGTGTCTCCAAATCTTTAAGGCAAAGACTACTGCACCCAACTCTAAGTCATGAGTAGTATAGTTCTTCTCATGAACTTTTAATTGTCTCGAGGCGTAGGCTATCACTTTGTCTCGCTGCATTAAGACACAACCCAAGCCTTGAATGGATGCATCACAATACACCACGAAGTCATCCGTCCCCTCTGGCAGTGCTAGTATCGGCGCGGTACATAGCTTCTGCTTTAACGATTGAAAAGCCGATTCTTGGCTTTCACCCCATTTGTATGTAGTCCCTTTGTGAGTCAAAGCTGTGAGAGGTTGTGCGATCTTAGAGAATCCCTCTATGAATCGTCGATAGTAACCTGCTAATCCCAAGAATTGTCTTATTTCACTCGGCGTTTTAGGTGTGGTCCAATTCTTGATCGCCTCAATTTTGGCAGGATCAACATGTATCCCTTTCTCATTAACAATATGACCTAGGAATTGTACCTCGCGTATCCAAAAGTCACACTTAGAGAATTTGGCGTACAGCTGTTCCCTTTTCAGTAGCTCTAAGATCATTCGCAAATGCTCCTCATGGTCTTCCTTCGTCCTGGAATATATCAGTATATCATCGATAAACACAATGACAAACTGATCGAGGTAGGGTTTGCACACACGGTTCATGAGGTCCATGAACACAGCAGGTGCATTTGTCAACCCAAAAGGCATGACCAAGAACTCATAATGACTGTATCGGGTACGAAACGCGGTTTTGGAAATGTCTTCTTCGCGGACTCTGAGTTGATGATAGCCAGATCTCAAGTCAATCTTCGAATAGTAACTTGATCCCTGGAGTTGGTCAAACAAGTCATCGATACGGGGTAGAGGGTATCGGTTCTTGACTGTTACTTTATTTAGCTCCCTATAGTCAATACACATCCGAAACGTGCCATCCTTCTTCTTCACAAACAGGACAGGGGCTCCCCAGGGTGATGTACTAGGGCGAATAAAGCCCTTATCTAATAGCTCCTGGAGTTGTGACGACAACTCCTGTAGTTCGTTCGGTGCTAATCGATAAGGTGCTCTAGCAATCGGGGCTGCGCCGGGAGTTAGCTCAATTTGGAATTCCACTTGACGATGAGGTGGTAATCCAGGAAGATCCTCTGGAAACACCTCTGGAAAGTCGCGCACTATGGGAATATCCTCCATTCTCCTTTCCTTCGCCTGCTTATCAGTTACAAGCGCTAGAATAGCCACACGACCCTTTCGTAGTAACTTTTGGGCTTTCATGAACGAGATGATGCCTATCACAGCACCACTTCTATCACCTCGGACTGTCAGAATTGTGTCATCAACAGGAATTCTTATGATCTTCTCATGACATATAACTTCTGCTTGCTTGCTAGAAAGCCAATCCATGCCTATCACAACATCAAAACTCCCCAGAGTAACAGGCATAAGATCTATAGCGAAAGTATGACCAGCAAGCTCTATCTTACAGTCTTTAAGGATATGCGTTACGTGAATCTGTTTACCGTCAGCCAACTCTACGGTGTACTTAGATTCTAGGGCGGAGGGTATATCACTTAAAAGACTACAGAATTTTAAGGACACGAAACTCCTATCAGCTCCAGTATCGAATAGTACCGTAGCAAAGCAACCATTAACAGAGAATCTACCAGTAACAGTTGTAGGATCATTTAGAGCCTCACCTGAGCCAATGACGAAGGCTCTCCCTTTTGCTCCATCCTTGTTACCGCCATTACCATTGCCATTTCCACCGTTGTTGTTACCATTGTTGTTGTTGTTATTGTTGTTGTTGTTGTGTCCATTTCCATTGTTGCCATTTCCATTTCTCCTTAGTTGTGGGCAATTTCGCTTGTAGTGCCCCTCTTTTCCACATTCAAAACAACCCTTAGGAGTTTCCTGGGGTTGTTGTGTCCTCCTAACCAGCTCACCACGGCAATCCTTCGCGGCGTGTCCAATTTTACCACAACGCTGACATTTGAAGCTATCACATCGTCCCACGTGATGATAGTTGCACCGGTTGCACTTCGGGTGTCTTCCACCATAACCACTGGGTCCTTGATTAGTTGCAGTCGTTTGGTGGAAGTTACGATTGTTTTCGAACCTCCGTTGTTGTTGGACCGGTTGTTGTTGCTGCTGAGGTTGAGGTTGACCGCCAGAAGATGATGATGCTTTGGTGTTGCTAGTACTATCCCACTTTCTTTTGTTATCGGGCACGCTTGCCACGGCGCCCCGCTTGGGTAGACGTCCTTGTTCCACGGCTTGGTCAGTTAGCTTATGGGCTAACTGAATGGCTTGCTGTATGGTGGTTGGATTAGAAGCAGTTACCATACTCTGAATTTCGGTACAAGTCCCCGTATGTAATGCTCGATCCTTTTATGCATCTCATTTACCATTCCCGGGCATAATGTTGCTAGCTCGTGAGTTCTAGTGGTGTAAGCCTCGATTTCTGAGCCCTGCATTTTCAGTTGCCAGAACTCTATCTCCAACTTCTGCACCTCATTGCGAGGACAGTACTCCTCGGTCATCATGGTTTTGAACTCAGCCCACGGCAGTCCATTAGCCAATGCTTGCCCCAACATCTGGACTTGGGCATTCCACCAGGATAAGGCGGCACCCTCCAGGGTCCCGGTGGCATATTTCACCTGATCAGCAGGTGGACAGTTGCACTTGGAGAATACGGACTCCGTCTTCTCGAACCAGCGTACTAGTCCCACAGCGCCTTCAGTACCGCTGTAGGTATGGGGCTTACAGTCCATGAAGGACTTATAAGTACATGCCGGTGGTCCTGCTTTAACACAACAATTATTGATCAGACAACCTATACGGTTATACAAGATATTCGGTTTAATTTTTCAATCATTGTTTACCTGCTGGCTGTCCCGCTTGGGCAGCAGCCACCGCTGCCTGAATCAGGGCAGCTAACTCAGCAGGGGTCATATTAACGGCACCAGCGCCATGATCTCCGGCGCCATGGTCTCCGGCGCCACGTCCACGACCGCGCCCACGACCACGTCCACGACCACGTCCACGTGCGTCCATTGTTCACTTTACATCCACAAATACAATAATGAGTAACATCAAACACATTTATCTCATTGAAGTACAGTAAACAATAAAGGAATAATAAATCATCACAACCACAACATTCATAAAAAATAATAACCAAAGTAAATAAATTGCAAATAAGTCACAATGTATTCATCAATGTCAAAATTTAAGTTTGTCGTTCGAGTGGGAAACAACCCTTCCCACATAGGTTTCAAAGAAAACACTAGGTAGTCCAAGTCATGTAAGAAAATCAATCGACAATATCAGATCCATCACTCTCATCCTCCTCCTCCTCGGGTTCCTCCTCCTCAGGTTCCTCCTCCTCCTCAGGTTCCTCCTCCTCAGGTTCGACTGCAGGAGCAGGAGCTATAGCAATCTGGAGTGCTGCTAGCTGTGCCTCCAAAGTAGCAATCCTATCATCAACCACAGCATCCCTCTGCTCGCGAGTAGCCACGCGTCCACTGAGGGCTACGATCCCGTCCCTCATTTGGTAGCACCCGTCTAGGGTCTCTCCATGGCGCCCCTCAAGTTCATCCATCTTATGCCTTAGGTTGTACACCTCGGTCTGTAGTGTACAAACGTCGCTAATGAGTCGCCTGACTCGATGCTGTTCTGTATCTAATGCTGCCACCAATGCAGCAATCAACTGCTCGTTGGACTGCACCGTCCGGGGTAGTGAAGGCACTGCTTGATCAGAGCTACCTCTCGTTCTGGGTCTCGGCTCGGGCACGCGTTCCCTATACATGAGGTGATTGACAAACCTAGGATAAAAACTCCAGTCCCTTGGGGGGTCACGCTTCATCAACGCGAAAGGTTGATCCCAGTCAAACTCCCCTCGAGGATAATCTAAACGAGGCCAGTCGAGTCCATCATCAGGTACAGGTGCAGGAGGTGGGGACTCGGATCGCGCAGGTGATGCAGGTCGTTTTCCAGAAGCTCTTGATGACGATGCCATGCTGCAGATAGTGTGACGTGTATGCCAATGAGTATACAGTAGATGAAAATAAAGTACAGGTAACTAACTAACTGTGTGCGGTTATAGTCTAGTGTGTATGCAACCTAGTTCCCTATAACCAATGGCTCTGATACCAATCTGTCACACCCTCAAAATCCACGTGCGGGGTTTTACCGCGAGGCGTGTGAACAAACCAGGATCACAGTCAGTAGTTACATAGAACGACTCTATATGCCACAAGTAAAATAAAACAACCAAAGATTTAGTTTGAAACAGTGCGGAAGCGTTTTGAAAACAACTCAAATAAATAAAAGTATAAATATGGCAAAACATGTGCCAACCCAAAAGAGTAAACCATAATCATTAAAATGCTAATGTCTTGAAAACCGAGTCTTAGTATGCAAGTGAACCGTGGAGTGCTCCTAGAGGCAAGCAGCTTAATGACCTGAGAAAAGCATACTAAAATGTCAACACATAGGTTGGTGAGTTCAAGAGTTTGAGTTCAGTAAACATATAAACAGTTGTGATATATATAAGCAGTGTATTGCAATAGATAGCTAGTCTATTAACAGCAAATATTAATACATAGTGATTTCGCAATTGAAGCTGACTGTGATAGTTGTTGCCTCCTGTCACGACTTACCATGTCGTGACAATGTTCAATAGGACAAATTGCACCCGGTTGACCTCGAGTCACACAGGTGGGGCTCGTCAGACCCAGTAGTACTACCCAAGTTTCCCCGCTATTAAATATTAACAATTCGAAAGTGTGAGGACTTTTCCCATGATAAACAGCACTATATCAATATTATACACAACTTAAATATTAAAAGCGTTCGTAAAATACCAGTATGCTATCTCCCCCAAAAGAGATTAAATAAAGTATGGGGCATGAACTCACCTGATGTATGCAAAGAGTACTTAGGGTTTATTTGAGAAACGAGAGGATAGCCAACCTTCAAAGGTTACCTAGATCATGTGAGTACATAAGTACGTGTAAATGAAAGACATGTGAAACCCTAAGCATACCAAAACCAAAGACTCAAGCTTTCAGAAAAATAGACACGTTTGACCTAGTTGACCCGTTTGACCCGTTGGTGACATTATGAGTTATAATCCAAATTAAGCCAATGAGCACATATAACATACATGATTAACATTCAAATAGTATCATACACATACTACATTATCCATACATAACACTTAAATCATAACCATGCCCATAGCATACAACATTTACCATAATCATTACTCACCAAACCCAAACATGATATCCTAGCAACTAATCAACACCCACTTCATACATGATCACCAAAATCCAAATATCATCCATGATTATCCAAAACATCCCATACAACTAAATCAACATGTTTCATCACCCTAGAATTCATCCATGATCATACTAACATGCTCCTAATATCTCAAACATGTTCATATCATCATACTACAAACTTTACACAAATAAAGTTTCCCTTTTGGGAAAGAACATCTCAAAATCTATCAAACATCCAAGGCATGCATGAATTCAATATAATTATACCATCTCAAGCTCCATACAATATCTAGACATGATTAACATCACCTAAACACCATAATCTAACCATCTTCATAAACAAAAGTTTCTACTTTTGGCAAGCTATGAACCAACAACATGCATTCAAAGATTTCTAGCATTCATAACCACAATCTAGTATCTAATCATCATCATGAACACATCCATAACATCAATCCATCACAAGATCATCATTACATGCAAAATAAAGTTACTATTATTAGTAAGTTATGAACATCAACACCAAATCATCAATTTCTTGCAAGATTCTTGATTTCCTAACATTCATACACTTACTAATCATCACACATTCATCAAACAATGATCATCCATACCAAATCATACCAAAATTCGAACTAGGGTTTGACTAGAATCAAAATCCATGATTAAACCACTAAGAACATGTAATTCATACATAATCCACGTTAACTAACATGTAATCAACCTAACTAACATATAAACATCAACAATAGACATCAATTTCGACTCCATGAAGACTAATCTCGAAATTAGGGTTCGGCCATGAAGAACCACACACAATAACTCGAAAAAAACTAACCTTTAGGGCCAATTCGACTTGCAAAAGATGCTTTTTATAGGTTGTATGCCTTGTAATCGAATGAAATTGATGTTGTATTGCTTGTTCTTGGCTGATTTTCGCAAGGGAGAGGTGGGAGAAGCAAGTTCACGGCCGCAATGGGGGAATTAGGGTTGGGATTTGTTTTGTTTAAGTTAACTTTGCATAATGACAACTTAGGCCCTTGTGTTTTGTATTTTATTAAAAAGGCACTCTTTTAAACACTTTTAAATGGTTTTTAACTACAATAATAAACATATAACTCATGGTAACAAATTATATGTTTTATCTTTATAAAACACAAACATACGAATTAATACACACATTTCCACGTTACGCGATTAATTCTCAATTAACATATAAAAACATGCAAACACATAAACATAATACAATAATTACATAATCAATTAGATTATCAATAATTTGACATTATTTAATATTATTAGGTCACCAACGTTAAACGACAACTAGTGTGTGCTCACGACACGTGTATGCAAGACTTAACGAAACTAACGGAGTTTGGTAACGGAAATTTACCGGATGTCACATTATCCCCATGTTGAAAGAATTTTCGTCCCGAAAATTGCGTTACATGGTGAGAGTGTTCCATCACTGGTCTACTGCATTGGCACACAGAAATCGAAATCGAGTGAGTTTTGGATGAGTTGTCACATTATCGCACCGGATTGAAAATCAAAAAATCAAAAATAGAAATCGAAATCGAGTTGAGCTTTGAGCAATTGCACGACTGAAGTTGGAGTAGAAAACCGGCTTGTTAGACCTCCGCCTCTTCGTTTTCATTGATTGAATCAAGGCTCCGACCTTTTGGTTTTGGACTGCAGTTTTCGGTCAATGAGTGTAGGTAATTGAGAACTCGAGATGACCCATATATAAATTATAAAGAGTTAAAAAACAGAGGCCCTAACACAAAGAAATAGAGGCCCTGTCACAATTGGGGGCCCAAAGTCCTAGCTTTATTAGCTTTGGGTTTGGGCCGGCCCTGAGCACACATTTCGTGAACCATTCAAAGGGAAATTTGTTTACGTTCCGTTTAATAAATAAACGAACATGAACAAGAAATTTTATAGTTAAGCGAGAGAGCAAGTCATGTTTGTGCATTTGTGTCCGTGATCATTTGATAAAGTGTTCGTTTATATTAGTTTGTGACCAATTGTTTATGTTTTTATATGTTCATTCATTAAATATCTATATATTTTGTAACTCATATACCTATATATTATATATTTTGTAATTTTTTATTTAGCCTAACCTTTATACTTTATAATTGTTTATGTCTGTCAACATTCGATATTGTAATCATTCATAATCATGTAATAATCATTATCTAAAAACTTAACCATCAGTTTTTCCTTTAGATCAGTTAATATGTGTGGCTAAGATTGTAACCACCCTTGTCATGTACAACCAATATACCTTGCTATAAATGTAAATCTTTAACAACTTGGTATTCAAAACAAATGTCAATGAAGCATGACCATAATGGTTCTAACATGTACAAGAGCCATTTGAAGAAAATCTTCTATTAATTTGCTTGAGCCATTTAGCAAGAAACAAAGTTGCCTAAACATAAGAAAAACCAAAACACAACTTGCACAAGAATGTTAGTGCAAAGAAATCAGCTCAACATGATCTTTGTACTTATCGGTGAAAAAAGATTCAACCTTAAAACCAGGTTTCCCATGGTGGTTTGTAGGAGAGAGATACTTCATACCAATAATTATTGGTAGACCTGTGAAAGTTGCATATGTTATTTAGGTCATAGGCTAAATGTAAGTAACTTTTATATTTCACACTTCTGTGCAAAATAAGTAACTTTTACATTTCTTACTTTTGTGCAAAATAAGTAACTTTTACATTTCTTACTTTTGTGCAAAATAAGAAACTTTTACATATAACACTCTTGTAAAAAATAAGTAACTTTTACATTTCACACTCCTACAAAAAATAAGTAACTTTTACATTTCACACTTCTGTCTAAAATACGTAAACATGTAAGTGAAAAATGAGTGGCAATATGAATGGAATTAAATATTGTTCTTTATAATATTGTGTGTGAAAATGGTTGTCAAAGTTATATTATTTCAAATCTAGTATGTTTCTGAATAAAACTAGTATTCAAGCCTCACACGTTGCGATAGGTGCGTAAAACCGTTCTAATTAGCATCAATGTCACATTGTTGCTAGCGACCACCAACACAAGAAAACTCGTAAAAGAAAAGAAATAAAACCGAACGAAAAATAGATGTAAAAATGTTAAACTATATACGTGTGTTATGACTTGTTAATGTGTATAGATTATAACAAACGTAAAACACAACGCGGCCGTTAAAAAGAAAAGAATAGATGTAAAAATATTGAACGACATACGCATGTTGAAGTATGGTTTTTCGAAAATTTTAGACCGAGATGTAAAATAAAAAATTGGTAAAAAATAAAAGTATATGCGAGTAAAGTTGAAAGTGAAAAAAAAACTATTAGTGTTAAGTGTAAAGCTTGAAAACTATAGGGTTAAAAATAAAAAAATAAAGAACAAACAGAAAACTATAGATACATATATATATATATATATATATATATATATATATATATATATATATATATATATATATATATATAATATATATATATATATAGGTATATATATATACATATGTATATACATATATGTATATATATATGTATATATATATCTATATATATATATATATATATATATATATATATATATATTATATATATATATATATATATATATATATATCTATATATATATATATATATATATATACGTATATATATAGGGATGAGCTCATGTAAGAACTCTTCATTTTTATGAAAACTCTTTAACCCAATTATTCACATTTGATTTAACATCAAAATAAAATATTTCATTTGAGTGGTAATGATTAGATAAGGGGCAAAAATGCAATCTCTCATGTTGTCCCTTTTCTGGTCAAATCTACAATCTATCTTTTATCATGGTACTATCTTTCTACTATTGTAATAACTCTCAAACCCATAAATTATTAAATTTTATTAAAAAACCCATATCATTTGCAACCCATTCACCACCACAATCCTTCTACAACCACAAAACCTCCAGATTACAGCCCCACCACGGTCAAGCACCGCCTCTAATCCGTCGATTTCCTTTAATCACGAGCACAAAAAAGTGTAGATGACATGCGGTCTTTGTCACAAGAACCATCACGATTTATATAGGGTGAAGTTCTATTAAGAACTCATGGTTATTATAAGAACCCTTTAACCAAATATAGACCCTTGATTAAATTCTTATGGTATGAGATGATTCCAAGTGTCTTCTCTTTTTTTAATAGAATATGACATTTTTGATATTTCAATATTACCCAAAAGTTATCATTTTATATGGTAGTGACAAGTGTCACCACCTACTGTTAAAAAAATCTATATACTTTTCTACTTTTTATTTTATAAAAGTTTACCCCTTGTTTTTTAAACTACATTAACTTTTTTTTATCAAATGTTAGATTTTTATAAAAATAACACCATTAAACTCATCTCATTTTTCTTTTTAATTTCATTATACTTTTGCCAAAAAAAGACCATTTGAAATTATTGTAACATGACGTAATACACAAATGTAATAATATGTTACACCACAAAATTAAAAATAAAATTACAATACAAATCGAAATAAAATTACACTACAATACTTATGTTTAAATTAAATAGTGATGTAACAAAAAGAGGATTACACTATTTTAACAAAAATGATACATTGAGCAACACCAGTTACATTAATGTACTAATGTAACATCATGTAATTTGCTAATGTTACTTAGTGTTATGTTGATATAAAAAATTGTAACACTAATATAAGAATGTGTAACGTCATGTAAAAAGGTATAACGTAAATGTAAATAGACCGCTTACTGATACATCTTGTAATTCACATCATAATGATAATCTTGCACTACTTTATCAAACTTTTACACCCGATATTACACCACTACAACTAACAATAACAACCTCATTACGACAACCTAACCACCAAATGACATTACACCATGAAACTACAACACTGTAATGAAATTTTAACACTGTAACAAAACCAAAATAACAAAACTACAGCAACATAAACGAAGTTAAACCAATGTAAACCAATGTAAATCAATGTAAGCTAAATAAAAATAACATTTTCTTTTGTGAGGCATACTATTACTCGATAAACATGCCTGAAAACCACCAAATCTGGAATTAAACTATCTTGAACCGGATAGAATCGAAGATGAAATACACATAAGACAGAATACGACAACCTAACAACCAAACGACATTGAACCGTGATGGTGGCTTAGACAAAGCCGGTGGTGACGACAAGGAGAACCTAGATCTGAACCATAAGAAAAACTCAATCGAGAGAAAAAACCAAGATCTGAACCAAGATGGTGATGGTGACAAAGATGTTGGAAGTGGCCGTGGTGGTGGAGGTGGTTGTGACTTGTGGTGGGCGCTTTGGTACATCGGAGATAGTGATTTAGCGGTGTTTTCTTTGCATCTTCATCTTCATATTCATCTTTATCTTTATCTTCAATTCTTCTTATATATAGAGATTCAAAACTGAAACAAAAAATCAAATGACTAGCTACACTTAACGATTTCTTTGATTTGGTGATTTGAATAATTTGCATTTGTTTTGAATCTTCATCTTCATCTTTATTTAAGAGAAAGAAAAAGAGAGAGATAGAAATTTAAATAAATATGGTGTGTGTTTGGGGACAAAAGTATGATTTGGTGGCTGAGGGATACAAGTAAAGAAAAAGTAAAAAACCAAAAGACATATTTATCATTGATCTCATATCCACCATTGATTTGGTATCTTGGACATTTTAGATTACATATATGTAACATAACACTCTTCATTCATGTAACTTATGATCCCTCTATTTGTAATTATATGGACCTAATATATTAGTAAACATTTTAAAACCCAATAACATGTTTTAGAGGGACAAGGTTAACCCAATTAGTCAAAGTAAATTTGAAACATCAAAAACCTATTTATTTTGGTTTTCACCCAATTATTTTAATCCAATTGATTATCAATTACACTAAATCACTTGCACCCCAATCAATTTGTTTCAAACGATTTAACACATTGTCCTTTATATTTTTACTCTGCCATAAATGAGTTTTTAATTTAAAGAAGCTATTTTTACTCTGCGTACAGAACATCGGAAAATTTACTTGCATTCAGTATTATGCACAACTAGTTAAAGATATTGTATAGTTGTATACACAACTAATTAAATAAAGAGTCAAGCAAGCTATTTGGCTAGCAATACATCAACTGCAACATGCAGGAACAAGGTGCTAACATGCTGGAACAGGGGACACCCATGTCCCCTCATGTACATCTGGTGCATACATTAATTCTATTTCACTTCCATTAATTGCTTGTATCTATGCAATGTAAATATATATCTTACAATTATCTCATTAAATTGTAAACATAACACAATGTATAAACATAGTTATTTAACCGCATCTGTTTTATGACTACATCCATTTAAAACGTCTATTGCATGATTAATTTGAACTATCAACCTTCAATGTCCACTGGTATATATAAACATAATTGCTTTTTAGATGTTGTGGAATTAGATGTATGGGTGGAGCTCGAATTAAGTTATGAATTTTATCAATACCCCGTTTGTAAAGTTAGTTTGAGTACATGTGTGTAGGGGTGTAAACGAGTCGAGCCGAGCCCGAGCTCGCTTAGGCTCGAGCTCGGCCCGTTTTAGTTTTAGAAAGCTCGAGCTCGAGCTCAGCTCATTTGAAGTTTTATTTCTAAAGCTCGAGCTTGGCTAGCCAAAAAATTATCAGGCTCGAGCTCGGCTCGGGCTTGGCTCGTTTATTGTTAAATTATTAAAATTTTATTTTTTATAATTACTTTTATATTTTTAATAATGAAACTTTTTTATATTTAACATAATAAATATTATTTAATTAGTTTTTATCATAAAAATATATATAATAAATATGATTTATGTACATATATATTTATATATATTTTATATGTAAAAAAAATTATATAAAACAAAAAGCTCGTTTAGGCTCGCGAGCCGGCTCGAGCTCGATGTCTGAAGCTTGGGCTCGAGCTCATTTAGTAAACGAGCCATGATGTGAGCTCGAGCTCGTTTAAGCTTGGCTCGATTCGAGCTTTTTTCGAGCCGATCCCGAGTAGCTTGTGAGCCGGCCTGGCTCGTTTACACCCCTACATGTGTGTGTTATTTTTAACAGGGGGAGGCCATCCAAAATGTTTATATAAAGAATGTTTGAACCTTGGTTTTCTAAAAAACTATTCACACATCCTGCTACCAGTTCATCTTTTAATGGTTTATACATCCGTATGTTGTTATGAAATATTGTTTCAATAATATAATTAAGCAATTAAATGAATCTTGCATGAGAATCTTCAACAATTGTTTTTTTAATAATTATTCTGTATAATGACAAAAGTTTATAAATAAACATTTTCTATCGTGTTTGCGCGTAAAATAATTTTTGTGCATTTTGTATAAAATGAATTTTAAGTTATAGTGTTAATAGATGGTCTGAGAGAGCTTCATATCACCATAAATACAAAAGGCTTTCACTGACGAAAGGATTTTTCGATAAAAATATGGATCTTATTTAGTCCCTCTGTGATACTCCGTCAGAAAACAGAACGTGAGTAACACATGCTTTTTCTCACGGATTATAAACTTAATTTATACAGGGATCATCAACTTGTGTATTAACAACATAAGATTGCTTTTCGATGACATGCTTACAGCTTACATATTAGTATATTTATAAATATGAAGAAAATTAACCGTCTGTTAACACTAAAAAACAATAAGAAAATCCACATTAACCACAAAATATCTCTTTTATAACAATCTCATTTCTTAAATTTTGTTTAGAAACTAATTATTTCACTTATTAAAGAACATATATATTAACAATGTTTATAATAATATTTTCAACAATATTTTGGTAACAATATACAAGGCATTTAACATTGGATTTGATTGTGTATACAGAACAAAAGAACCCAGAATGTCGGGGGGACGACCAATGCTGCGACAACCATGCCGGAACACCGGCAAGCACATAATAAATTATTGTCTTTTATTCAGAAAATAAAAAAATATAATGTTTTTTATTTATCAAATTTATTTATTTATTATTATTTTTTTATGATATTATCATATCATACACCTGTCACCTGTCTTGTCGCGGATCCATGGTACTAAATAAAGAAAAATTACATTGGGGGCTTTTATTTTTATCAACGATCGACTCACCATCGTCATGATCGTAATCTGGTAATCCATCACGCGAGTATGTAATTTAAGATCACCCTCAAGCGAAAACTAATAATAGGTGAGAGAAAACTCTTTTGCTCAATCCGAATCTTTTTTTTTCTTTTATTCAACTAAGAGACATCTGAGCATAAAAAATTACACTGTCAACTGATTTGTCAGCGCACATAACTGATACATGTTTGCCATGTGCATGCCTTCTTTTCGTGCGTCATGGACTCTGCTACAACAGTTAACATGAAGATAAATAACAATTATACATTGTCGTTGCAATGGTGACATGTAATGATCACGTATGTGGTGGTGGATCTAAAAATAGTTTTCATAGAGACTTATTTTTTTATGCTCAGATGTCTCTTAATTGGATATGCGGGTGAAGTCACATCAATAATTACATGTTGTTACAATGGTAAAACTGAAAGTTATAATGAGTTTTCTCTGGCAATAAAGATCGCAATTCAGGGTTCAATAACCATATGGATATAATAACCGAAGTACTCAACTAAATTCAATGTTTTTTTTTTGTTGTTTTTCCGTTTAGTTTTTTGAAGCAACATGCATAGATTGATCTTTTCTAAATAAATTTAATAAACTCACGGTTTAATAAGAAAAACTGTAATGTACATCAAATAAAAATCTCACGCTTTAATAAAAAAACCATAAGATCAAGTTTACCGATTGGGTTTAAGTTTGTTTGTCATCCGTATCTAACTTGTCGGTTTTCTGGGTTTTTTTAGTCTCAAGTGTTTCTTAATTATTATTTTTTTGAAGTTACTTTTAAAAGGTTGATGGAAGAGTTATTATTACTCCTTTAAATTAATTAAACAGAAAGCACACGTTTTGGGGTTCATTTTGTCTGAAAAGGAACACAAACATCTCCACAAAGTGGTTTCTTGTTTCATCATTTTGTCAGGCTTCTATTTATGGCGGTGATTAATTGTATAGTCTACCCTGTTTGGCTGTTTACACGTTTTAATTAAATAAATATTAAGTAATAAAATCTTGGAAAAGAAAACACAAAATATGTTTTCCTCTACATCTTGTGTTTTTATAAGTATAAAATACACACATAATTTTATGGATATAAAATTGGTAAAATTGTTTTGTTATTTATTTATTTATAATATCTTATTTTCGTTTAAAAAATTTCTTTTAAGTTACCTAATTCTACACTCTCAATATTTTTTTCTTCTAAGTAACCATGTGTTACGCATAGTTGATGCCAAAAACACATGAAAACTTAGGTCTAGTCATATACCCATTCATTGTTCCACCAGCACGGCAGCACCCCTTTGGGTTTTACGAAGGGGTGTCGCTAACTTTTTACGACTAAATAAGCTTTATGGTTTGTAATGACGGCCAAGACAACATGTTTTTTCATTTTCATTTTGATATCTAGGATCATGTCGCGAACTATGACCAGGATTTGAGGCATGGTACAACCAAGATTGTTGTGTTTTTTTGTTTTTGTGTTTTTTCCGGCTATTTTGGTTTTTGAAGTATGTGTGTGTTGCTGTGACATGAGTTTGCAATAAGATTTCTTGACACCTTTTGGTTTACGTTGGATTGATTGTCCTTGCAACGTTTTTGATGTCCGCGTTTTAACATTTTGGAATCGTGACGGAATCCCAAGACGTCGCGGCAAGAAGGAAAACCTAATGATGTGTATAAATGAATATTATTTTAAAAGAATAAAGTGATTCAGTCATATATATTATAAGATTGTAAAGTGATTAGATAATAAAAGTTTGTTTATTCATAAAAATAATAATAATAATAATAATGAAAAGAAATTCTCCGACAAGAAAATAAGGAGACCAAATGACTCAAAAGCGTGGGCCCAACAAATCCCCACGATTTCATGGTGCACTCACAAGCAACATGCTGACCACTCATACGATCACACGTGTCAGTCCACCATTGGCCTCATCATTTCCTTCAATCCTATATATATTCAACATCCCACTCATAAACAGCTTACAACAAACCAACGCGTTTTCATCATTCAAATTTTCATAATTTTCACATCTGTAAAGGCAATCGGAAGATCAGATATTCCGATCACCGGAGTTTTGGCCGGATGTCAACCGAAACGTCGGAATTATCGACCGCCGGAGGCGGTCTTTGTTTCGATGAAATGGAGCTCACATTAGGGTTACCAGGGGGTTCAAGAGAGAGAAAGTTGGGAATGAAACGAACGTTTTCGGAGATGGTTGAGTTGAAACTTGGAAGCTCGGAGGATCGAGAAATTGATGAATCCGATGATGAAATTGAATCGAGAAAATACCCGTCAAAGTAAGTTAATCTATACATTTTTTTTCTAGACGTAGTGACATTTTCATAGTTTACACTTTCTAGGTGGAAAATGAACTTTTTATTTGATTTGTGGTTATCTGCTAATTCAATTAGCGGATGTGTATGTCAAGTGGTATTTTGAACATGATTTCTTAACAGAAAGAAATTATTTTTTATTGTTAGAGATCCGCTAGTTCAACTAGCGGATATGAAGGAAATAGATGAGTAACGGATTAAGTACCCTTTAAATTATGATTTATTTTATTTTAATAATAAGTTTAATATGTAATTTGATTTGTTTCTTATAACTTTAACAAATAAATCGTTATGTTTAGTTTTCTTACGTATTATTTTAATATAACATAACACATTTTTCATACAAACTCGGTTTTTAACAAAACTTATATGCAAATGTTCCTCCACATCCGCTAGTTGAACTAGCATATCACGTACAACAATTAACGAGTTCATTTTCTGTCTAGAAACCATCTTGAAAATACACCACCACTTAGAGAAAAAAAAAGTTCATTAATCTCATTAATCTATCGATCATATATAATTATTCGATCATAATTTAAATGAAATCAACATTATCAACATCTATAATTTGAACTAACTGTATAACATTTCAGGGAGCAAGTGATCGGATGGCCGCCGGTGCGATCTCACCGGAAGAACACAATGAACAATAGTTGCAAGTATGTGAAGGTGGCAGTTGATGGAGCACCGTATCTCCGAAAAGTAGACCTAAAATCGTGCACGAGTTATCAACAGCTTCTTCGTGTGTTCGATGACATGTTTTCGTGCTCTACAATACGTAAGTATCTGCAGATGATGAATATGATTTGATTTTGATGTTTGGTTGTTGTGATTCGATATGTTAACGATTGATGTATGTGATTAATATTACAGATAATGTGTTGAATGAGAAGAAGATGATGGATTGTGGAAATAGATCGGAGTATGTTCCAACATATGAAGACAAAGATGGTGATTGGATGTTGGTAGGGGATGTTCCATGGAAGTAAGTTCACATATACATATATACATGTAACATATACATGTAACATATACATACATACATACATACATACATACATACATACATACATACATACATACATACATACATACATACGGATACACATATACACACATAAATGCATTATCTATTTTGATCAAGTAGAGAACGATGAAAACAACATCATTACTTATACGTAACACATATATGATTAATTGCAAGAGAGAAAATGAAACAGTTGTGCGGTTACATAACCACATTACATAGATGATATTATAGTTAATGCAATATATCAACATGTATTTATCATAGTTCTCTGTTTAAAATTATTTTTGTATAAAATAATATTATACATACAAACACACACAAGATGACATCTTTTTATGTATCACTATACAATTTAACATACTATGCTGTATAATACAATCCTACAATACATGTGAGACATGAACTCATACGTACATTATGCGTGCATGTATATATACGCTTTTAGGTGTTTACGAGCATTTGAAGATGCTAACCATCTCAAGTTCGGTTTTTCAGGATGTTTGTGGAAACTTGTAAGCGAATAAGATTAATGAAAAGCTCGGAGGCTATTACACAACTAGGTGTGCATAACACATAGTCGCTACAAATGGAGTAATTTGATCTTACATGATCGATTGCTTCTTTCATTTTGCGATGCGCCTCCAAGAACATTGTGAATTGTTGAACCTCGAGTCGTTGAACGGGAAGAGATTGTTTGATTTACGTTGAAATAGACAGAAGTGTTACGTTTTGTAGTGGAGATTGATTAGAAATACAATATAGGATTAGCATATACTTAAGCATGGTGTTTTTGTGTTGGATCCATGTAATACCTTTTTGTGGGAGATTTTTATGTACTTGAACTTGATATGTAGTCTAAGGAGAGATTATAGTTTGAAATGTGATGTTTAATTTACAAATATTAAATACTTAATATTAATATTATTACTCTTTACAAAACACTTAATGTTATTATCAATTGGTATAAACTACTATCGTGATGAAGCGTTGATGATAAGATTTGAATAGATGTTGGATTCAATCAATGTAACTTGGAAAACATAAGGCTTATTACCGAAATTTAATCTTTGATTAACGGTTTAAAAATGTTTGGATCTTCTAAACCAAGTGCGTCACTTTTCATTAATTTTGTAGCGGCAATATAGTTTGAAACTATTGCATAGTGTGAGAGTTTTCTTATATTGGTTATATGTGCAACAGATGAAGGGTTTATATATAGACTAATTGTGCTTTCTCACCTAACATACTAGACTTTTGAAATGGTTTCTCCTATTTGATCCCTAACACTTGTATCAAAGCCAACTTGAAGCGGTGGCCTAGCTAGTGAAGTTAGCGTGGTCAACTGGGTTGTATGTACAATTGTAGAGGGTTCATAAACGAATTGGGCTTTATCACTTAGGTGTTGTTTGTTTTTGTTGCAGCAAAATGTCTGCAGTCTGCAGACCACATCTGCAAACATTCGTAGGAAAAGAGGTGGACCAAACCCCTGTGGTCTGCAACAAGAAGAATGTCTGTTTTTTAACGTCTGCAGACTGCTAAAATCAACTGGTGGTATACGTCGGTGCTAGACGGTGGTGGTGATAGTATATGGTGGGTGGTGGCGGAGGTGGTGGTGGCGGAGGTGGTGGTGGCGGACGGTGGTGGTGGCAAACGGTGGTGGAGGAGGAAGGTGGAAGGTGGAGGTGGATGGTGGTGGTGGACATGGGTGGTGGTGGGTGATGGTGTTTAATAATCTGTAGACTTAAGAAGACTATAGAAGTGATTGTGTCAAGTCTGCACCATTCAGACCTCACGTAAACTTTTTTTAATGAAAAGTCTTCAAAAAAAAACAAACACTCTGCAGACCCCAACGTCTGCTTGTGGTATGCGTGGCGCAGACAAAAGAGGTTAGGAAGAGCTTTTCTGAAAAAACAAACACCCCCTTAATGTGTTAGTCTTTTAGGAATTGAAGGAGTTCTCATGTTTAGTTCTTAACACAATGACGACACTCTAGCTTATTCCTACAATATATGTGCGGCACTATTTACATTTTAATAAAACTTTGATGCGCTTTTATGTGCGTACATTTTTAACAACATTTACATACATGAATGAGGCATTTTTTCTCCAATTTATTTTACAAGTGAATTATTTTTAGAAAGTATTGTAACCCTAACATAAAATATACAATCTAACTCAACATGTATTTTTGTCAATAAGAACTTAACCTAGACTTCCCCTTATTAATTTAAATTTTATATAAATTTATACTAAAGTGACACATGACACAAGAAATTACATGTTAAGTTCATCAAATTGAGATTAGTAACTACTTTCAAAACTTAAGATCTGAACATACTAAAACATCAAGAAACACATAATCTATTGTATATATGGTAGCTTGTGGTCAAAATGTTACAAAACCAATGTCACCTCATCCTAACCGGCTATAGGTTAGTTTTCATCAAACGGTAATCAAGTCAAAGTTTTTAAACTAAAGGTAAAAGAAATAGTTCATTAGATATAAAAACAGTTTAGTAAATAGCTTATTACATTTTGGTACCATTTACACATATACATGGTTTTGGGATTTTGTTAATTTTGAGGTTAGAAATTATATATATCTCATTTAGTAATGTCGGTGGCCAATGCAACCGATCATTAGTCAAATTTACGTCAAAATATCGTTAAGGCTTTGGTCTACTGGTAATTGTTCCTCACCTTTATTTTTCTAATCCAGGTTCGATTCCTACAAGAGCAACTTTTTTTTATTCATTTTTGTTGTCACCTCACACATTTTCACGTGTCACTTTGCTATGGATGGTCTCTTTTCATGTGCATGTCCATGGTGCATTTCTATTTTATATTTAAAAAACAATAAATCGGTTTGTAACACAATTATTTTTTCATCTCCCTCCAAATTTCAATCTTTACACTTTCACCCTTTAATACTTATTGAAAACTTTATAAAATTTCACTTTATCCCGGTCAACTTTTTTATAATTTCGGTTTCGCTCCTATACGATTTTACTTTAAAAATTAATTAATACTTTTGTGTACGTTTCAGTATAAATTCGAGTCCGTCTACATTTGGACATGTCAGAAACAACTCAGGCCAAAATATAAATGTTTATGTGCTTACTTTTATACACGTTTAAGGATGGCCTACGTGTCAACGTACATCTATGTTTTGATGTAAATTATATTCTGAAATGAGTTTGGTCATATAGAAAACGTTTCGTGCTTATTTTTATATACGTTTTGAGTTGGTCTACGTTTCGACATAACTTTTGTTTGGAAACGCGTCGGGTCAGATATAATATGTTGTCATTTACTCTACGTGTCGACATAAATATAGTTCAGAAATGAGTGAAGACAACCGTAAGTTTATATTTTGACATAAATTTGGTTTGTATACGGGTCAAATATAATATTTTTTTATTAAACGGTATAACTTTAGGGCATATTGACGTAAAATTAGTTCGAAAACGAGTCGGGTCAATTGTGGTCTATATTTCATCACGCCGCGTACAATGTCCGCCGCAAAACGCGGTGGGTGAAAAACTAGTTCATACCAAAAGATAATTTATATACATTTACAACTATTGGAGCGGTAAAACAACCAAGTCGATATCCAGACCAGAACTAAAACCCCTGGTCACATATCTTCACATGTGTTAACTTGTATCTTTATATGTTTTTTAACGACAAACCTACTTCTGAATTATACCACTGTAAACTACTCGGTATCATGTTTGAACCCGATAAACTGAATTACTCTAGAGAGACTCTAAATCTTATCACTAGACTACGACTCAAGTTGCAATTTTGTATGCTTTTAGTGTTCAAATATGTAGAAGAGTGTGTATAATGGATTGAGGTTATCTTGAAATGGTCTTTAAATAAATGGGTCACCACGATAAAATTGGCTAAAGAAAAAGTTTTTCTGAAAAAAAGAAAGGAACAAAAGAGAAGAAAAATGGGTTTCCTAGTATATAATTCTTGGAATCCTATTTAACAGATTTGTTAATTTAACAATTAAGACATTAGTTTACGTATTAATAAACGTATTTGCAGCAGTATAACACGTCAACATGAATCAACCGCGTCTTATTTCGTGTTTTTCCAAGAAAGTGTTTAGATTTGTGTCTTTAAACTGTTTATTAGATTGTTATGACTCAAAATCATAAGAATCTAATTAGTTAGACTCTAACAATAACTAGGTTTTTTCGACGGGTTGTCACGGTTATGCGAGTTTTAACGTAAGCCTAAACCAAAATCGAAATGGAGGTTCGAAACCATAAAATCAGCAAAATACACGAAGTAAAACACACCAAAACTCCAAATCCATAACACACAAGAATATTTAGAACTCAAAACTAAATCAAAACCCAACACCATACACAAAACAGACGAAAATCAAAGCCGCAAGAAGGCGACAGTCCAAAATAGAAAAACCAACGAAAACCAAAGCCCCCAAAAGCAAACAAAAAGAAAACCCAAACCTTAATAGCGAGGATCGTCAAGGTATTGATAGCGAAAGAAAGAAAGTAGAAACCCGGAGAAAGACAACGCCAACGAACATAATCGAAACACACATCAAAGAGACGTGTCCGGACACAAAAAACCCTCAAGAAAAACCCCACCCCCAAACCTACACCGACACCCCAAACAAACTATATAAAAACACATACCCAAAAAAAAAAACATCACCAACCAAAGGTTTAGCCGGGGTCCGACGTTTATTTCCGATTTCAATGTCAGCTCCAGGTTTTGGGTATAAGAATAGTAATTTCTTGCTAGTGTCAAGAAAACACAATTATTTAAGAGTAAAGTTACTTATTTACGTTTATTAATCTTAGAGCATTTAATATCATGCAACAAGACATCTCTCATTTCCTTTTCATAGAGTTGTTTTTATTGGTCATTTTATTATTAGTCCTTTGTATAGTTATTATTTTCGTATTATTATTTGAACTTTTACACTCCACCTTTTTCTATTATTTTGTTGTTGATGATGCTGCCACAAGAAATGTGATTAGGTTGTTTGGATCATGGTTGTGGTGGTAGTGGTTGTTGCAAGTAGTCTTGTATAATTGAAGTTGGATATTGCTCTTTGAACTTCGGTTTGGTTTTGTACTTTTGTGCTTGTTTCTACTTGCGTACACCAAAAAACCAACATGCTGCTTGTAAAGTTGTTGGGCTTTTTCCGCTAGACTTGCTATGTCTTTATAGGTGGCAAATAAGACAGGTCGGGTAACATATCAAACACACCGGTTGTTTGAAAATCTTGTGTTGAGTTATTAAGAGATCTGACTAAATAAGAGATAGTCTTTGAATTGTTAATTATGTAATTAAATCTTACCCATTAAAAGCTTTTTGAATCATTAAGAGGTAACTTTTAAATAAAACATACTCTACATCTGATCAATTCAAAGGTAGCATATTAAAGGAATCATTAAAAGGCTACCATACAATCTCTTAGTGTGTATTGGAACATGGTTGGCGTGCAAATACCTTCTGTTCACATAAAATATTAGTATATAACCAATGCATTTAATATGATTAAATTATACTATTATTAACAATAATGAATAAAACGAGATATGCATTTGTATGTTTTTAAGGCTATGGTTTAGACCACTTTTAACCCGTTTAATCTGACCAACCTATTTGAGGCATTTCATTTTTGGCTTACCTTTTTTATATAAACCATTTAAGAAGGTTCTACACATTGACGCCATTAACACACACAAACACAAAACACTATGTACATTATATATAGAGATGTTCAAATCAAAACTTGTTTTAAGTAGATAACTACAATAAATGCATAAACAATTCATTACAATTTACAAATGCGGCAGTTATGTAACTACATAATCATCCTGCTTACTCTCACCCACCATATCTGTCATGCTTTACATACAAGTGTTTATGTGGTTCTCACAGTTTTCTACTTAAATTAAATAGATCCGGTATATATATGAGTGTGTATGTATACACATGCTCTTAGAACTATTTTTCTTTAAGAAGTGTGATAAACATTCGGTGTCACAAAAAGAAAAAATGAATAAAGAAAAAAAAAATTGCATGATTGGTATTGCACATTCAAAAGTGTAATACCAATCATGCCTTTGTTTTGTTTTGTGTGGCCAAGAATGATTTCTCATTCTTCCTTCTTTATCTCAACTCTATATGTCTATTAGAGAGAGGAGAAGAGAAAGAGGAAGAGAGAGTCATTCTTATAGAGAACAGCAAGTCAGCAACTATATATATAGCATATTATTCATTTACACTAGAACCGTATTAAAAGAATGGAATAACTTTATAATTCATGTAGGGGTTTAAATATACAAAAAAAAAAAAACTTAGGAAACCGAACAAATAAGTATGAAATAGTAACAGTAGTTACCTGTATCTAGGTAGCAAGGATTGGGTTTCTTCCTTCATCAATTTCAACAATGAGGGTGCGTTTAGGATCTGATCCTTTTGGTCCTTCTGTGTAGAGTGTAGGGAGGTATGCATTGTATGCTGGTAAATATCTTGATACAAAATCCATCACCTACAACTCGGGTCATAAAAAATATTTTAAAAAAAATCATGTTAGTTCATAACCACTAATCAGAGCATACTTTAGAGGTGACAATTTCGACCCGTTTACCCAACACTAAAGTATGCTAGTTAGGGTTGGGGCTAAACAGATGTGTACCCAATCGGGACAAAATAGAAACTGGAGATAATTGGGGAGATTGAAACTTAATTCATTTCATTCATCGATATCTAAAAAGATAACATACTTGACCTATTTGTAGGTTTAAAAGGAAATAAAGAAAACAACTACAAACACCACTAACCTTAACCTATGAGATCATGACCCCCTGATTAATCCCACTAACAATTAACTATTGACTCGCTACATACACTAACTAGACTACGGAGAACTACTGTGAACTGCATGAAGTAACTCGCATTGCATGATTATGCCCATGTACCCTCACACATGAGTTGAGGGGACATGTACACATCATAAAAATAAGGTCTACACGGCTAGGTTGTTAAAAACTGGTTGGGTCCAGGACTTCAGGCTGACACTGCCAGCCTCAATGACCTTCCCAACCTGTTTACATCCCATTTAACCTGCCAACTTCTTTGACCCGTTTAGATAACCAGGTTAAAAATGTCTCTGGGTTGGGGTTCATATTTCAACACAATTAAGTAATTGGTTTTTGATCATGTTGGGTTATATGAATCCGCTGACCCGAACCTAACAGATCAAACATGTGAAAAAAATAGCTTAAAAGGAAACTAGCCGAAAGTAGCCCCAAGTGTATATTTTATATTTTAATGCATAAAACCTTTTAAAGTTATTTTATTCCAGAAATTAGATTATTGCTGAAAAATTACAATCATATTGCGCACACTAATTATCTATAAATATAGCAAAAATTTGGAACAAAACCATTTTGGGTTAACTCTGCTCAACACGTTTTGACGTGTGACATAATTACTCTCTTTTCACTTGGAACCCTTTTTGATCCATGGCCCAACTCCCCCAACCCGCCCATTTTGCCACCTCTAATTATCAAGATTGAAGCAAGATGAATATAATGATGCAGACCTCCTCATCAGTCATCCCTGGTTTTCCTGCTTCTCTCATTTGAATCTCTGCCTGCAAGATTTTCCCAGATAATATTACCTAAAGAAACAATAAGAACATGGATGATGATGGTGATGATGACAGTTATGATGAAAAACCTGCAACCGCCAATCATAGACACAACTTGGGTCTTTAATTTTGATAATAATCCATGCTTTCACAAACTTGTCCCATGCATCATAATAAGCCTCTAGATTTTTGTTCACTATTTCTAGCTGCAGAAGAATTTCAGGTCATGTTAATTTTCGCAGGAAAAAAAATGGTAGTGTGATCTTCATGGTCTAACCTGTGGGTCAATAGCTTTGACCACTTCAGCAGGAGCAGGCTTAAAACCAAGCATCCATCCCTCAAAAAGAACTACCTATAATTATGAAGCAGAAGAATAGGCTTATGAAAGTAATTAGAATAATATTCAACATAAACCCTTCTACAAATGTAAAAATAAACACCCAAATAACCACCAATGAAGTTACTTACTGTTAGAGGTCCTTCAACTTCAGGCCATGTTGAGGGGTCAGCTCTATCACCTCTCCCATTATAGGCAGACTGCATAAGGTGGAACATCAAATTTAGAGGTTGATAACTGGACGATTCGACCCTATTATTTGTGATGGGTTTGGGTCTGTGAGTTGGTATCACCTTACCCAAACATGACCAGTTCGGTTAATTGTGTCAGCAAACTCAACCCTGGACACACACAACCCATGTGACTCATATCTAACCCACGTAACCCGACGGTAGTTAACAGGTTGGTGGGTTGAACTTGTATGTAAAATATTCATTTTATTCAAATTTAAACGGGCTGACGGGTCAACCCACTTATCTACACACCAAACATGAAATATTTATTGAATGGGTTGACGGGTCAAAAATATAAACAATCCTAACCCGTTTAGACCCAACTCTTACCTGTTTATTTTTGTGTAGCCACAGGAGTTGCCACCCGTATTTTCAATGCATAAAGCCTCATAAATCAATGATATTTTACAAACCACCAAATTTTTTTATTCGTTGTACAAAAATGTGTTTTGGTTAACCGATTATGTCCTCAGTACAAAATCACCCATTTTACCAGTTACCTCACCATCCTGATGTTGCCACCTCTATTTAAAAGCTTACTAGGAGAGACAGACAATGACACAAAGTAATCAAAAGATAAATATGTATGAAGTGTACTTTATCATATCTGGGAAGCTTCATCTTCATTCCTGGACATCATGGTGCGGCACAATTTAGATCAAGTTTTGTATTTCAGCAAAAGATAGGATATGAGTGTGGGCCAAAATGAGTGACGTTCAAACCTTCTTTAGTCAACTTCCCAAGAGCTGTTAGTGTTTCAACAGACAGAGAAAGATCATGGCTTCCAGCATTTCCACGGAACTGTGGGTAAATAAAAAGCCTCCTGTGAACTATTTACTTAAATAATGCCCTTAAAACTGTTGTTTTTTAATCTTTTGCTTAAAAAGAAAAATCAAATCGAAGATTTACCTCTAACAGAGCATTCCCATGATTGTTCTCTCTCAATTTAGCCTAAAATACAATTATAACTGCATTAGACATCAGGAAAAGAACCAAATATGACAAACTGTGTGGGAGCTAGGTAGGTAGAGGTGACAATTTCAATTTATTAACTCATAAATGGTTTGATTTGGGTTATGTTTCCTCTCAAACAGATTAAATAAAAAAAAATTAGCTACAAGTGAACAGGTCAAAATTCAAAAGGGTTGAAAGTAGCCCAAGGGCTACTTTTAATGCATACATTACTTCATGAAATATTGGTTTTGTGATCATAATTATGCATCAATTATTCTAAAAAAACTGAAATGGAAAAAAGGTGTGTGTGGGTCAAACCAGACTGGTTTGGGTCTTCACTAAAAGTGGCACCCATTACCCAATCTGCCAATCTTGCCACCTCTAGAGCTAGGGAGGGGCTATCAAACAAAATTGCTCCCTTTGTTTTTTGTAGTTATTAAAGGTGCTTAAGAATTGGTAACAAAATCACAGTTGAATAATTTCACCCCTGAAAAGAGAAGTGCAACCAATATGTAAATTTTTGCACTTCTTGAATATTACCTGATTATCATGTGTTAAATAGAAGTCGTCTATGGATATAGTTGCAGACTTCCTGATACATAAAACATGGTAAAAGTTCTTACTTTTTAAAGACAAATATGAAATCATGACCATAAGCATGTTATTATTTGACAAAAATTTATTCTGCACTCTACCTCCCTGAAGTGTGAAAAAGATAGTCTAGAGCAAACACTAGTGTAGTCTTCCCACAACCTTGTGGAGCACTAAAGCCAATCTGCATAACAACAAAGGATGTCAACTAGCAACTTAAGGGGGCTGTTTGCATAGCATTTTGAAAGTGATTATTTAATATTTATCCAAACACCATCTCCTGCAGTCCATTCTGTCTGTCATACAGTTACTCGCAAAACACAATGGCAAACACCCCCTTTATTTTGCATTAACAGAACATTTAAGCAAATATTTGAAGGACATGCAAATTTGAGAAAACAGGAAACACCATAAAAACAACCATATAACAAATTCTAACAAGGGATGGTGTGAGTGGAGGCCACTCAAGTATTCATCCTTTTTTTTCAATCAAGGCCACCCAAATCTTAAAACTTGTTTATAGGTTTATACCAAATCTGGCTAAAGTGACAAAATCTTTAAATTTATGGGCATTTTGTCATTTTACAATTTTATGGCAAGCTTTTTGCTGGAACAGTATAAACGAAACTAATTTGACAATTGGGTTGCATCTAATGTTGTTCTAATAATCAGGGTGGCCCTAGTGAACACTATTAAATACTTGGGTGGCCATGTATTCACTATCCCAAGAAGCAAGGATAGAGCAATAAGAAGGTTAGGAAAATACCACCAAAGGAGGGATGTCATCTCCATCTTTAAATGTAGACCTATGATCAGATATTTGTTTTTCACACCACAGGAAGACGGGGATATAATAGTGATAAATTCTAGCCTTTTGGGGTGTAGTCAGGTATAGCTCATTGAGCTTAAACAATTTACACACATGAACACCGCTTTCTAACCACTTATCTATAGACTCGGCTACTGTTTCCGGGGTGAACCCAAGTTTGTCCATAAGGGGGCCTGCGCAAATAAATTCAAAAAGATCCTTCACAGAGGAAACTTCTGCAGGTGAAGGTGGAAACACTGAAATTAATGGACCATGATTCCGTTGGTTGTTGTCTAGAATATTTATACAGGTTGAGTTGTCTTGCATCCATGAACATCCATGCCCTGCATCAATAATGTTTTAATCATGACACAAACACACACACATATATATATAAAAGAGGAGAGAGAGGGCGTGGAAGAAATGCCAATCAGCTCTAGAATAAGTGATGGTATACTTTAATGTACCACTGGTAATTGACTTGTAAAATAACTTAAAATCTTAGGTTCCCAATGGGAAAACCACAAAACATAGAGAAAAATTTACGCTTGTTTTCCTCTAAAAGGTCAGTCATTGTACAGTATCTAACCCTTTTTTAACTTCCTAAACATGTGTATCTCATTTGCATTATTCTTCATCATATTTTCACCTTTCCGGCTTTGATGCCACCCCTCTTTTTTACTTTGAAGGTCTCCTAAGAGGCTAAAATATACAAATGATAAATGTTCTTCTGGGACTACATGACTGTCAATTACTTCTCATATTGCATCTACAAGCAATACAAATGCACCAAAAACCTAGTTGTCTTAACTTCTTCATCACATGTATTTCATTCCATTATCCTCCAACCATATTCAAGTATTTCAACTTTGTTACCACTGAAGTCCCTGACCTGGAATGTTTATTGTCTAATGAGATGTCGGAAGTACAAAGATACTCTATAATGTCACTCGCATTCTAAAATACAGTGGCAGGTCGAAGAGTCAATTGTCTCGGCACGGCATTTTGGTTCATTAATCACAAAAGTAAGTCAATATGTGAAGTAAAATTTCAGAACATGATATGTTATCATGTAAACAGTAAGCGGTTACTTCTGTCTATATAAGGCCTAAGCATTGACTATTTGACTGCAACAGCTAAACTTTAGAACCTGGTAAAATAAAATTTCCAAATTTTACTATAACTTCCCATTACATTTTTCTGGGAAAGAAAAACAGAGTCTCTTACCAAAAATTTCTTCAAACACAAATCAAAGCTCTTTGAGCTGCAGAAACTCATAAACTACTTCATATGTGGTAGTTAAATCCAGTAATGATGGCAAAGAGGCCAAACCAAACCACATTGTTCTCACATTGTAATCAAATCATTAATCACTACTCACGGATAATTCAACACAGAAGAAACAAGCACGCAAACTCATAAACCTAATTCACAATTTGAATAAGCACTGCATCATACAACAGATCTAAAACAAAAAAACACCGTAATAACACAGTTGTAAATCGGCCTAGCATCTGAAACTTACAAAACATTGTACAAGTAAACCAAATCGCTCAGTACGCGAACTGCGAAGGTATAACGACAAAACGAGTCAACGAACCGACCTATCATCTACCACTTACAAACATTGTAAAATAAAACACAATTACTCACGTCTATGAAGAACTAACAACGAAACAAGTCAACGAGATACACAAATCGAACAGAAAACGAATGTAATGTACAGAAAACCGCGACAAATTCAACCGTACCTGATTTGGATGAATGAGGAGGCAAATGAGAAGTGTTTCGATGTAATCTGAAGCTGCTGCAAGTGGTATTCGAGCATGGAAGAAGCTTGCTGGACACATGAGTATGATGGTTGAGATTACGGTCATGTGCAGTGTGGAATGACGGAGATGACGATGTGATCAAGGGCTTCGTTGGGCGGTGAAGAACATCTGTAACCACCTCCATGGATACAGGCGGTGTGGAGTTTGAAGTGAGAGGTATTGAGGGAGAAGACCATAAACGGTTTGAAGTTATCTTTTTGGTGTTATCTCTTTGGATTTTCTGGGGTTTATAGACAACTGCCAACTGTCCAAAAATTTATCGTTATGTTCACTGCAATTTGATCCTTAGGTCACACCGTTTGGTGCCCGCTAGGGTTGGGAAAACTTGGCCCCGCTAGAAATACCATCCGTGAATGTTACCGGTGTGCACTTCGCGGGTTGATCCGGTTAAGACCTGTGAACTGACCCGTGAAAAACAAGACCGACTCGTGTATGGGTTAGTGGTTCCGGTTCACGGTTCGGCTTTCTTTTTGTAAACGGTTACTGGTCGGTTTCGGTCTAACCCGCGGGTATGAGCTCGGTTTTGGTCCGACCCGATTACAATTAGGCAAAAAGAAAAGTTGGTTTTTGCTTTTTATATGTTAAATGGGTTGTCTTTCAACACCAAAAGTGTAAAAATTGTTTTACTAAGCATATAATAGAAGTTGTCAGATCAATAATTTTTTAGGGGTTGTTTGTCAACTTCTGAGTGATTAAGTGTTGAACCAATAAGAGATCTGATCATTAAGTGTTGAACCATTAAAAGGTTTGAACCACTAAGTGTTGAACCATTAAGAGGTTTGAACCATTAAGAGCTAGTATATCGCTTAACTATTCAAATACAAATGTCTGACCAATTCAGATAAGAGGTCTTAAGCATTCAGCATAAGACCTCTTAACCATTCATCATTGGTAATGTTTAACCATTCAAGAGACAAATGTCTTAACCGTTCAGACATTTGCTCGCGAAACAAACACTCTGAACCATTAAGTGTTGAACCATTCAGACATCTGAAGCATTAAGAGGCTCATTAAGAGGCTGTCAAACAGCCCCAGTCGGTTACATATAAATACTATTACACGCTACACCTATATTAGCTCATAAAGAGGTCACAATTCCAACTAATAACGATTACAACTAACGTACGGTTTGTATTGTTATATGGTATCAATTTGTATATGTTACAATAACAAGTCTAAAAAACAAATCCATTAATTGGTTTCATTTATATTTTTAAGTTTCATTTTGCTTCTTGCAAAAAGCACGAGCCTAACAAACATTTGCGGTTTGGATCACCATATTATGCTGAACCGACCTGTTTAACTCGGTTCGGTCCGGCCCGAACCGTAGCATTACCTTTATGTACCAGTGGGAAGCCCGAACACATTGCAGCACAAACATCACGTTAAATAAAAAAGAAGACATTGTAACAATAAACATGTGACCAGTGCCTTTAAATGATCTTCGTGTACACAAACTAAATCATCGTAGTCATTGTTGAGAGAAGTAAATATAACCGAAAACATGAGTTCACCAAACCATCCTTTGAAAAGTAAGTAAACAACGAATACAAGGCTACCTCCCTGTCAAATCAACCGAATCAAAATCGAACTGAAAATAAGAAAATACGTTATATAACTTTTGAGCCAATATTATCGATTAAACTTCTCTTTCTTTGTAAAGAGAAAGGTGATTGTTATGGTAATTCTATGACTCTTTTATAGCTGTTTTTGGGTTACTAAAATCTAATCGACTAAATACAGCAAGTAGAGAAAGCAATGATTGTTTCGACTATGCAATTACGCCCAACGCTCAACCGCAGGTTTAACTTCCATTGATGATTAATATTTACGATGATTGGAGATTATGTACTTCAGTACTTGTAAATAGTGAAAGCATTAAGCGTAACATATGCTTTCAAACATATTTACTATTGCTTAGCAACTAATCAAAAGTATAATAATGTAAGCAAAAATTTGTTTTCTACATATTCTTACAATTTGTATAGACTAATATGTAATATTTATGTCGTTTTACATTCTATTAAAAGGAGCAGTTGTGATAAGACAACAAAAAGCATCAACTCCATCCAAACAATTTTTGCCTAATCTCTGTAATTTTTTATTCCATTAAGGAGGAAGGCAATATTTTATCAAATGTTTTATAAGATAGCCAAGACAAGGTTCATTGAATATATAGGGGCCCCAAAATACAAAGAAATTAATTGGGTTGACATTGATGTATAGATTAGTCTTTTTCATATGCATGCTGAAATATGTCTATAAGTCGTGGTCCTGTATTTTATTTATATATAGTAACTAGGCTTTTTAGCCGCCCGCGCGTTGTGACGACATGATACACAGTGTGATAAAGTATGGACTACAATCGCCCCAACTTGTTTCGAACTAAACTTACGTCAATACCTGAGTCGTTTCCAATTAAGTCTAACGGTAGACTGACTTGAATTTATACCAACGTAAAGGAGTTAAACCGGAACTTTAAAAAACCGGGGGAGGGGATTAGAGTGACATTTTACAAAGTTATTAAAAGGTTTAGGGGTGAAAGAGCAAAGATATAAAATAAAAAAAATAAGCACACAAACATTTATATTTGATCAAATCACGTTGGTTATAAATATAAAATATAAACAACTAAGGAATATGAAAATAAATGGTTGTAAGTAAGATGTATATAAAAATAGGCACATAAGCGAAATATGTTACGTCTAACCATAGACGGACTCGAAATTGTAACGACACGCACACAAAGATACGAACATAAGAAATTATTTTATACGTCACATATGATTAAATCAAAACTTTAGAAACCTGAGTAGATAAAGAGTGGCATATTATAAAATTTTAAAGAGTTAAAAATCATAAATTAAAAAAAAAGGTGTATGTTGTCAACGCGGCAAACAAATGTTTAGGTTAACTACAGAAATAACAAAACGATAGACGCAGTGAGAAAAAAAATATTTGAAACAACCAATGGTCATTTGACACTTGGCAAAGCCAATCAACCTTGCTGAAAGCGTATATGGACATTTTAAGTATATTTTGTGTGGTGTGAGTTTGAGTTTATTTTTTTAAACAGGGTTTGAAGTTTAATTAGTCAACTACATTAGATTTTATAAAATGCGGACTCCACATACAAATTAAATATAGTTATGAAATATTGAAATATGTAATTAATTAGTGAGGACAACCCACTTAATTCTAACAAAGAATAAAATTTAGTTTAATAACTTTTCAAGTCTGTAAACCTTTTTATTCATCACGAGCTTTAGTAAACTTATGTATTACACGGGTTGAATGATAAAATATTAAATAGAATAATTTTTTAATTATAAAATGATATAGTAAGACATTATATAATTGGAATTACGTATAAGTAATAACTATAAGTAATAAAACGATAATATGAACTTTTTAAATTTTTTTTATTTTTTTCAAAGATAAAGCAAATATTTTGTTTCAAAATAACATTTTAAAAAATTTCCTTACTATAACTTCCTATTTTAATTATTATTTTTGTAAAAAAATTTACTTAAAAAATCAAATTTTAAAATATTACGTAAAAAAGTTTGATTATTTAGAAAAAAATCCTTTTATAAAAAACTAATGCTATGAAAATAACATTAATAAAACAATATTTTTCTTAATGTATTAAAAAAATTAATTATATTATAAAAATTAATAAATAATATTATTAGTAATTAATGTAGTTATTTAATAGAAGAGAGAATCGGGAAAAGTTTGATTAGATTAAATGTGGTGCTGACACATAGCATCTCCATTACCATTTTATTAGAGTAAGAAGATTATTTTCTAGTTAATATATTTCAAGCTTCCGTTGCACACACTCTCTTTCCCCTTTGTATATCCAGCAACCACCGCACGACGCAACCTTATATCAAACACCACAGCCATCTTCAACCATCGCTATCAGATAAGGATCATGGCTTTTTCTTAAAGGATCTTGTTGTAACATTTGCCCCATTTTGAAAATATAAACCCGAACCCGTTTTGTCAATTATATAAATCAAACATATTATTCAAACCTTTCATTCATTTTCGTGATTTAAAAACAATAAATGTGTTATTTAACTAATTTTGTGAATTTTGTGGTTCAAATTTACATTTATTTTACCATTTAATCAATTTATAAACTTATGAGGTTTTATTTATCATTTATGAGTTTTAATTATTATAAAGAAAAAACATGATTAGACTATAAAATTTCTGTAAGATTTATAAAGATATATAAATATATAAAGACTATTATCAATTACAAGATTTTAACCATCTTAATAATTAAATAACAAGTATTTAACAAGATTTATAATTTTTATAATATTTTTATAAATAAATAACTTTAATAATCATTTAAATTTGGATTTTATAAAGTATAGAGTTGGAAATGTAATTACTAAAACTTTATTTTAAAAGGTTTAGTTATAAAATAATAAATTATTAAAATCACAGGGACCAAAAGTGTAAATTTTCCCTACCATCGACCCCCTTCCTCCGGCCACTCTTCGACGAGCTCTGGCGAGTACCCGAAACCACAATTCAGTCGATTTAAACCAAATTGAACCACCACCCCTATGTCTCGATCTAGTTTCGAACTCATGACTAGTTCCAATTCGAATAACCATACCATTCATATAGTCGATCCATAACCGAAACTTTTATCTTAAATCGCATTACGTTTCAACATGAATCTAATCAAATAGTTAAATTTCCTGACTTGCAACGCCTCTGAGATCGTTGTGATCGTAATCAACCCATCAATTTAGTCAAATAACGCCCGTATCATTCAAAATCAAACCCGAAACTCCCGAATCAAACCTTTAAATCATCAACTATGAAATAGCTACAATTGACCCTATATAACAAAGGGTTACATTTCTAATTGACGCTTCCAAACTCTCTGAACACCCAATTTCACTTATCGAGTTCACCCACATAGACTTCGGTCATCACCTTCTTCATCGACCTGCAACTTAGCTGAAATCGACCGTCTGAGCTTCATTAATTTAAATTGGTTGAGGGGTAGTTATTATTAACACCCTTAAAAGCTTTTCGTGTGATTAATTTCATCAACACATCATCATCTTTGAGGATTTGATCTCGTTCATATCGCGACTGTGCTCCCATCATATGATCACCAAATTAATTTTAATTAGGTAATTAAACACACTCATATACTCGATTTCACATGAGGATTAAAACCCCTAATGTTGATTTCATTAACAAATTCGTTTTGAGCTTCAATTTGATCAAAGTCGATCTTAGGGTTTGTGTGATTTGGGAAATCGTTTAAACTTGTGCTTTTGTTAATTTAAAACCAATATAAATCAGATCATGGGCTTTGGCCTAGTGGTAACACATATGATTTCCAAACAAGGGACCCGGGTTCGACCCGCGGCACCTTCAAACTTTTTTTGAATTATTAATTTCTAATCATTTTAAATTGCAGAAATTCTTAATATATTATTTAATTAAAATAAAAATTATTTGTTAACTAAAACCATTTAACAAAATTATAAATTAAATTTTAAAAATCCTAAAAGATATAAATTTTACATTTGATTATCTTTCATAAAAATATTATAAATTCATTTATAGAAAATATATTTTATTTAAACTATTTCGAATCATTTAAATTTAATATCCTATAAATCCTTCAAATAATAAATTATTCCATTATTTATCTTTGACCAAGTCATTATTTAATTAATTATCAAAGTAATTATTTTATTTTCCACACATTAGTATTCATACAAATACTATAAATATAATGTTTTAATTTGATTTAATAATTCCATTATTATTACTTTCAAATTCAGTTACCAAATCAATGTATTATATTTTATTAAATCAAGTTATAAAGGTTAATCTACAATAATTTATCTAAACTAATTATCAAAACCTTAAATTCCAAACTAAACCATAATTCATATTTAGTCTTTAATCATATCATTATTCTAATCCTAAGACATTAAACCTTAAGTTGAATCGTGAGTAACATTTGGTGTCAAGTTTAACATTCTATCATTTTCAAATCGATTATAATTACCATGTGAATTTTCCATACCTCGTTTTCATTTTTATTTCACATCTTTTGGGTGAAGCATGTTAACCGTATAAATGCACACTTGTAAAATATCTTAATTCTTGTAATGCATGTGCAATTCATCTTATAAATTTTGTCATGGTTATTTGAGATAATGGTGAGCATAATATGATAGTCTGCAGGATCGGGTTTTGTCACTTAACACTTGTAATTCTCTCGAACTCACTTATAATATCACTCAAACAAGATGAAGCAATGCCTTTAACAAGAGTTGATAATAATATAATAAGTAATCAAAGGAACAAGCAAGAGTATTTTCAAGGTACTTGTATATATTACTTCTCAACTCAAGATTACAAGACACTTACAAGCATAGAATATGAGTTACAATGAGAGACTATATATACTAGATCCTACAGCCGGTTATACTTGATACCAGCTGGAAACCTACGACTAAAGCATATACTACAATGCTAAAGTTAAGGTATCTTAGATAAAGTATTATCTAAGATATGGTAGTCATGACATGTCCATGACTTACCTTTTGTCACCAACTAAAGATGGCAACTGTACTTAACATAAAAGGTAAATAGTAGATTAAAGTATGGTCAACTACATGGCTTTTGAGAAAACGCCATGCAGTATCTCAGAGATTTGCAGCGGACTGTCAGACAGACCATACTTATGTCTACTGGATAATAGAAGTGTCTTCCGAAGGTTAACTGGCTTCGGAAGAGCAAGTTCTTCCGAAGCCACTTATACTTCGGAAGATGCTTCTATGCTTCCGAGGCTTTAAGGACTTCTTTATACTTCGGAAGTTGACTTCAGAACTTTGTCTTCAAGTCTTGATTCTTCGGAAGTAACTTCTTTATCTTCGGAAGTTGGAGTTTTCCTTCGGAAGTGTATTTTACACTTAGACTTCGGAAGAGCTCCTTCTTCCTTCGGAAGTCCCATACTTGGCTTCGGAAGTCCTTTGTATGTTGTACTCAAAATCTTCTAAGTGACATGGTTTTGGTTGCAACAGCCTCTCTAGATCCAACAAACTCCCCCTAGGCTGATGCTACCAAAACTTCACTTATTTCTACTTCTCAAAGTTTTCAGCACCAGGGACAACAGATATTTGTCTGTCTCTCTGTTCTTCCCGGAAGTGGTGCTGAGAAGCTTGTTCAAGTCATTCGTGGATAGGAGATCCAGTCTATCACTTTGAATGACATGTACCATTTTGTGACATCCGTCACTTTAAGGTCCGTCAATTGACGTGTTTGTCCGTCATCTATTCTATATTTGGTCATTTCTCATCATTATTTGACTCATTATGTGGATATCATGTGTGTAATATTATCGTTGTGTGTGCATTCGTTAAAAGCCGTGTGTGAACCTTAAAAAGACTTTTAAAACTTTCATTTTTGAAAACATCAAATATATCATTTTATAAATATAATAAATGTTTTAATATAACCATTTCTTAAGTCATGACAACATTAAATGAACTTTTACAATTAATATAAAAACCTAACGAAGTCGTTTTTCAACCGAACAAAATTTGGGAAAACTCTGGGGTTAAGTGCAGGGACTAAACTTGTAATTTTGGAAACTTGGGCTGGGTATAAATACCCCTTTTCCAGCCCTAATCTTCATTATCACCATCTTCTTCATCTTCATCTCCTCTTCACACACAAAAACACCATCTTAGCACCAAATCCGACCCGAGAGGTCTTGTTTTCTTCGTCTTGACACCGTCTACAGCATAGACTACCCCTCCTTAGCAGGTAGTTGTCTTTGGTTGTCCATTTTTGAGCCTTTTTACGGCTGTCCAAACTAGGGTTTCGGGTGTTCGGGTTCAACCCGAACACACAAGGTCGTATGGGTGCGTGTGAGGTCTCTTTGCTTGTGTTTTATGCTTGTGTATGTTTGTTAAGTGTTTCTGGAGGTCCTTGTGGTGTAAAACCCGTGTTTAGAGCAGCTCGGGGGCTGCTCCTCCCGACCACAGTCGCGATTCTGCAGATCAGGCGACTGGGTCATCCAGGCGATTGAGCCGTGCGACTGAGTGGGTCGTGCGACTGGATCATGCGTCTGAGTCAATCGCGCGACTGAGTTGTGCGACTAGGCATGTCGTGCGACTGAGTTGTGCGACTGAGTGTCTGTGTGCGATTGAGTCATGCGTGCGAATGAGTGTATGCGAATGAGTCATGCGATTGAGTGTTTGTGTGCGATTGAGTCAGGTGACCGACTGAATGTGTGCGAATGAATGTGATTCGCACGACTGGGGTCCAATCGCACGAATGAAGGTTCAGTCGTACGAAAGTAGCTAATTCGCACGATTGAAGGTTGATTCGTGCGCATGGAAGTTGAGTCGTGCGTTTGAGTGTTGTGTGGTACGACTGAAGGCCAATCATACGAATGAAGGCTCAATCGTACGAATGAAGCTGATTCGCACGATTGAGGGTTGATTCGCACGAATGGAGGTTGAGTCGTGCGTCTGGCCTTGTATGCGACTGAATTTGTTGTGTTTGACCCCTTGTGCGTGGCGTGTGTATGTCGTGTGGTGTCGAGGTAACACTAACACAATAATGCCATTGTTTGGCCACGAAAATTAAAGTCAACGCGAGAAAGGGCACAGAAACTATTTTGAGCAAATTAAACTAACGCCTTACGAACGACTAAATTGACTTATAACTATTGACACTTATTCAATATTCTTCGATAACAACAATACTTTTACTTAAATATCATCATTAGTGGCAACAATGTCTTGTACTGGGATCTACATAAGATCTAGTACGTGTGTCAGTCTGTGTGTGTTGTACGCGACCCATCCGATACGACCCGAACCGACCCATCATTATTGCGCGCTTATACATATATCATATCATTAATGCTATTCAATAACTGTCAATAGGTGTTTGACTGTTTATTTGCATTCAACATTTGGGATACATCGCTCATACATACTTACCACTTAACAAGTGAGTTTCGTGGCCCCTTTTTACGCTTATACAATATTTCAATCATTTACAAATTGGGGGAAAAGTATGCTTACACAATTTTTATGCTGTACAACTTACATACATTTTACATACAAGGAATCAACGTGATACTGTATTGCAAGTACTATTTGATACATGCTTGGGTCTGCTGTGTGGTTCTATCTTTGCAACTATTTAATTCCAGTGTGAGAACCGACGGTTAGGTATTGGTAGTACTACTGGGTTGACACCCCCACCCTCGTTCGATGGTATACTAGTTGGTACCATCAGTGGCCAGGAACACAATTTCTTTGTGTACGTCGCTAGGTTTGGTTGCAAAGCTCATGTCATGTGATATTTACTTGTGTAATAACTGTATTCACGGTATTCCGATGCGCTATTTATTACAGCATCACTTACATTTTTATTACATAAACCTGCGAGCTCACCAACAATTATGTTGACCGTTTTAAGCATATCTTTTCAGGTGATCATGCAAGTCCAGGAATCTAGGTGTGCTGCCTTAGTGGAGACCCTAGGATGCATTTTTGGGACTTAGCTCATTTTGATAAATAATCTTTTTGAACAATGTTAACGCATGTAAACGATTATCAACATTTGAAACTTGTTCCCGGGTTGTGGGAATTAACAATTACATTTTCATCATATGTGTATATGTGTTATCATCATCATGTTGCTTATGGCTATGTGTTGTGGACATTGACTAAACACGACACAAGTCCCCTTGTTGTCGGGTGTCGTCATGACACGCATGTCATCATTTATTTATATTTGCTCTCTATCGCTTACCATGTGTTATGACGATCCCGGTCTCGTTACATCCCCGTGTTTCCGCTTTTAGCGGGGGTGTGACAGATTGGTATCAGAGCCATTGGTTATAGAGAATTAGGCAATACGCTTGACCTAGACTATAACCTAGGAACCTTCATGTAGATTTGCATGCTAGGACTCTGTATGCATAATATATCTCGTGTATGTGTTCCTCGCTGCTTGATTTGCTCATCTATTTGTTATGTGATCTTTCTACCCTATGAGAGAGCCCTTGTGCTCACTCTTTTATGGGGATGCTTCTATTGGATCTTCCGTTCCCTCTGCGCGCCGAGTTAGTTTATCAGATCCGGGTATTAACCCGAAGAGATCATCATAGATCATGTTATTGCGCTTGACCTTGGACATTGAGATTAACCCTGAGGAGGAATATGTCTGAAACCTCGAAAGATGAGGAAATAGACAACCTCCGCTAAGACTAAACGTGATTGTATACATGGACTTACAACTGTCGTGTTGTGTGATGACTATAAGCATGATATTGACATGAAATACATGGACTTGATGGGTTATTATGGATATGATGTAAAGGAAAGTCCGGTGTCATGTAACCGGATCAGGCATCATTCTCGGTACATCGTGGGTGTGGTGGGAACGCTGCGGGGAACCCTATATATAAACATCACCGGTATACCGAGAATATGCTTGAAATGGGCTGCATGGTGGTCTGGCTGACCGGAACATGAACATTGGAATTTGATAAGTGGAATACTTTTGTATCTTATGGTGACTAAAGTTTATATGTTACCTCTTTTATGATTAGAACATGCCGCCTCGAAGAGTCACCCGTAGCAGTAGTGGCGGGAGTGAAGCCCCAAGGGGCAGAGGCCGAGGCAGAGGCAGAGCACCAAGAGCAAACGATGCTCCTGCCAGTAACAGTCAAGGAACAGGGAACGCCGACATGGCAGCCCTGATCGCTCAGCAATTGGCCGCACTCATTCCTACTATCGTGGCCCAAGTGAGCGACGCACTTCAACAACACCACCCTCACGGGGACGGTGGCAACGATGATGGAGCCCAAGGTGGGATAGAAACTGAAACGGGTAACGGAAACCCGACTGGAAACGAGAGCAACCAGGAAACCGGAAATGGTGGTACTGCCGGTATCGAAACTGGGGTGGTTAATGCTCGTCGGGGATGTTCTTACAAGGAGTTCGTGGCTTGTAAGCCGAGGGAATTCGATGGGAAAGGTGGGGCGATAGCCCTAACCAGGTGGTTCGAAAAGATGGAGGCAGTGATCGACATCAGTGAGTGCCACGACAGCCAGAGGATCAAGTACGCTACTTGTTCTCTACAGGGTAAAGCCCTAACCTGGTGGAACACCCAGATTCAAGCACGAGGAAGAGAGTCTGCGATGCAAATGTCGTGGGACGAGTTCAAAGCCTTGATTACTGAGGAATACTGCCCTCTCAACGAGATGCAGAAGCTGGAGCATGAGTTCTGGAATCATGCTATGGTGGGGGCAGGGCATGCAGCTTATACTGATCGCTTTCATGAGCTGGCAAGATTGGTTCCGCATCTAGTCACGCCGGAATCAAAGAGGATTGAAAGGTATATTTGGGGACTCGCGCCTCAAATTAGAGCTATGGTCACAGCAGCCGCTCCTCCTACTATTCAGAGCGCAATTCTGAAAGCTGGCGCTCTGACTGATGAGATGGTTAGAACAGGGGTTTTGGGCCGAGGGGCCGAGAAGAGGAAGGATGTTGGGGAGTCGAGCCGGTCGAGTGCCGGAAGGTTTGAGAAGAGGTCTAAGCCGACCAGGAATTTTGTGGCCGTGTCTCAGGCCAGAAGAGAGTATGTGGGGCCGCACCCCAAATGCGAAAGGTGCAATTATCATCATCCCCCAGGGACGCAGTGCCGGGTGTGCGCTAACTGTAAGCGCCCGGGTCATTTGGCAAGAGATTGCAGAACTGCGCCAAATCTTGTAGCACCCGTCAACGCGGTTAACCCCGCCGGGAATGCAAGGGCTTGCTTTGAGTGTGGAAGCCCCGATCACTACAGGAATATGTGCCCCAGGCTGAATCGGGCACCGGGTCAACAGGGGAACAACCAGCAGCAGGTGTTGGCTATCGCTGGGAATCAAGGCCCGGCTACTCAGGGAATGCAGCTCGGGGACGTGCATTCGTCATTGGAGCTAATGATGCTCGTCAGGACCCGAATGTTGTCACGGGTACGCACTTACTCAATCATCACTTCGCATCTATATTATTTGATACTGGAGCAGACAATAGTTTCATATCTTCTGAGTTTGTGCAATTACTTGATTTGAGTCCTAGTAGGCTAGAAACTAGCTACTCTGTAGAAATGGCCAATGGTAGGGTTGCTCAGGCCGATGAGATTATTAGGAAGTGTTCGTTGACGTTGGAGGATCATACATTTGACATAGATTTGATACCCTTCGAGTTAGGAAGCTTCGATGTGATCGTGGGTATGGATTGGTTGTCGCAGAATGGAGCAGAGATTGTCTGTCGAGACAAAGTAGTACGTATCCCTATGCCAACGGGGAAGTACTCAAGGTTCAGGGAGAACGACCGGGTAAGAGCTTAAAGTTATTTCCTGCATGAAAGCACGCCAGAGTCTACGAAAGCAGTGCTACGCTTTTCTGGCTCATGTGGTTGAAAAGAAAGACGAGGAAAGGAAACTGGTGGATATTCCAGTGGTACGGGATTACCCAGAAGTATTTCCAGATGACTTGTCTGGTTTACCTCCTCCACGACAGGTGGAATTCCGTATTGAGTTGGTTCCTGGAGCTACACCGGTAGCGAAAACGCCTTATCGACTAGCGCCATCCGAGATGCAAGAGTTGTCTAGTCAGTTACAGGAACTACTGGAGAAGGGTTTTATTCGACCGAGTCATTCACCGTGGGGAGCACCGGTACTATTTGTCAAGAAGAAGGATGGATCGTTCCGTATGTGCATCGATTACCGTGAACTGAACAAGTTAACGGTGAAGAACCGATATCCTCTCCCCAGGATCGACGATTTATTTGATCAGCTGCAAGGAGCTTCGTATTTTTCAAAGATCGATCTTCGTTCTGGTTATCATCAGCTAAGGGTTTTCGAGGACGACATACCGAAGACTGCGTTCAGGACTCGTTATGGGCACTATGAGTTCTTGGTCATGCCGTTCGGATTGACTAACGCACCAGCTGTGTTCATGGATCTAATGAATCGGGTGTGCAAACCTTACTTGGATAAGTTCGTGATCGTGTTCATAGACGATATACTTATCTATTCCCGATCAAAAGAGGATCATGTAGAACATCTTCGGGCTATTCTGGAGCTGCTACGCGAAGAGAAACTTTTCGCCAAGTTCTCAAAGTGTGAGTTTTGGCTGCGGGAAGTAAGTTTTTTGGGTCATGTGGTTAATGAGGACGGGATTCACGTAGATCCCGGCAAAATCGAAGCGGTGAAGAAGTGGGATACGCCCCAGACACCATCAGAGATACGGCAATTCTTAGGATTGGCCGGTTATTATCGTCGCTTCATCGCGAATTTTCAAAGATCGCGCAACCGTTGACCCTGCTTACTCAGAAAGACAAGAAGTTTGACTGGGGATTTGCACAAGAGCAAGCGTTCCAAACGTTGAAAGAGAAGTTGTGCAACGCGCCTATACTGTCTCTCCCAGACGGAACAGATGATTTTGTGGTTTACTGCGATGCGTCACATCAAGGATTGGGATGTGTATTGATGCAGAAGGATAAGGTGATTGCCTACGCTTCGCGACAACTTAAAGTGCACGAAAAGAACTACACCACTCATGATCTTGAGTTGGGCGCTGTAGTATTTGCACTCAAAATTTGGAGGCATTACTTGTATGGCACCAAATGCATCATCTTCACCGATCATAAGAGCCTTCAACATATTCTGGATCAGAAGGAACTCAACATGCGCCAACGACGTTGGGTAGAGCTTCTTAGCGACTACGATTGTGAAATCCGGTATCATCCGGGGAAAGCTAACGTGGTGGCTGATGCCTTAAGCCGTAAAGAACGTGTGAAACCACTACGTGCACGAGCGTTGGGTTTGACCATCCAAACCAACTTGAAAGCTCAGATTCAAATTGCACAGAGTGAGGCATTAAAGAAGAAAACCTTGCGGGAGAAGAATTCCGGGGGTTAGATAAACAGATGATTCGCAAGGATGACGGTATTCAGTACTTCATGGATCGCATATGGGTACCCAAATGGGGAGGTGTTCGAACCTTAGTCATGGATGAAGCCCACAAGACGCGATATTCTATTCATCCTGGTGCAGACAAGATGTATCATGATCTTAAGGATCTGTACTGGTGGCCAGGCATGAAGAAAGACATTGCCTTATACGTCAGCCGATGCTTGACGTGTTCGAAAGTCAAAGCTGAACATCAAAAGCCATCGGGATTATTACAGCAACCTGAAATTCCCGAGTGGAAATGGGAGAACATAGCTATGGATTTCATTACCAAACTCCCTAGAACAAACAGCGGTCATGACTCGATATGGGTCATTATTGATCGAATGACGAAGTCAGCACATTTCTTGCCTATCCGAGAAGATTACAAGATGGATAAGTTGGCGAGATTGTACATCAAAGAGGTCGTGACACGGCACGGGGTGCCGGTGTCAATCATATCCGACCGTGATAGCAGATTCACTTCACGTTTTTGGCAGACACTACAGAAAGCGATGGGTACTCGGTTAGACATGAGTACAGCCTATCACCCTCAAACAGATGGCCAAAGTGAACGCACTATACAGACGCTAGAAGACATGTTGAGAGCGTGTGTAATCGATTTTGGTGGTAGTTGGGATGCTCATTTACCGTTGATTGAGTTCTCCTACAACAACAGCTACCATACAAGCATTGGATGTGCTCCATTTGAAGCGTTGTATGGAAGGAAATGCAGATCTCCCGTTTGTTGGGCCGAAATTGGTGAAAGTCAACTGACAGGCCCAGAGATCATCCAAGAGACAACAGACAAGATTTTCCAAATCAAAGATCGACTCAAAGCCGCGCGAGATCGCCAAAAGAGCTATGCCGACAATCGTCGGAAGCCTCTAGAATTCAATGTTGGGGATCGTGTGTTACTCAAAGTTTCCCCTTGGAAAGGAGTCGTTCGATTCGGAAAGAAAGGGAAGTTAGCCCCAAGATACGTTGGACCATTTGAGATCACTGAAAGGATCGGTCCAGTGGCTTACCGGTTAAGGTTGCCACAAGAGCTTAGCGGTGTGCATGATACTTTTCACGTGTCAAACCTCAAGAAATGTTTGGCCGATGAATCCCTTCACGTGCCAATCGAGGAAATCAAGATTGATGACAAGCTTCATTTTGTTGAAGAACCCATTGAGATCATGGATCGAAAGGTCAAGCAACTGAAGCGCAGTAGGATACCTATTGTTCGCGTAAGGTGGAATTCAAAACGAGGGCCAGAGTTTACATGGGAACGTGAAGATCAGATGAAACTCAAATATCCACATCTTTTCGAGGATGACACTCTTGGACCTAACTCCAGCTGAATTTCGGGACGAAATTCTCTCAACTGGGGGATACTGTGACATCCGTCACTTTAAGGTCCGTCAATTGACGTGTTTGTCCGTCATCTATTCTATATTTGGTCATTCCTCATCATTATTTGACTCTTATGTGGATATCATGTGTGCAATATTATCGTTGTGTGTGCATTCGTTAAAACCGTGTGTGAACCTTAAAAAGACTTTAAAACTTTCATTTTTGAAAACGTCAAATATATCATTTTATAAATATAATAAATGTTTTAATATAACCATTTCTTAAGTCATGACAACATTAAATGAACTTTTACAATTAATATAAAAACCTAACGAAGTCGTTTTTCAACCGAACAAATTTGGGAAAACTCGGGGGTTAAGTGCAGGGACTAAACTTGTAATTTTGGAAACTTGGGCTGGGTATAAATACCCCTTTTCCAGCCCTAATCCATTTCACCATCTTCTTCATCTTCATCTCCTCTTCACACACAAAAACACCATCTTAGCACCAAATCCGACCCGAGAGGTCTTGTTTTCTTCGTCTTGACACCGTCTACAGCTAGACTACCCCTCCTTAGCAGGTAGTTGTCTTTTGTGAGCCTTTTCACGGCTGTCCAAACTAGGGTTTCGGGTGTTCGGGTTCAACCCGAACACACAAGGTCGTATGGGTGCGTGTGAGGTCTCTTTGCTTGTGTTTTATGCTTGTGTATGTTTGTTGAGTGTTTCTGGAGGTCCTTGTGGTGTAAAACCCGTGTTTAGAGCAGCTCGGGGGCTGCTCCTCCCGACCACAGTCGCGATTCTGCAGATCAGGCGACTGGGTCATCCATGCGATTGAGCCGTGCGACTGAGTGGGTCGTGCGACTGGATCATGCGTCTGAGTCAATCGCGCGACTGAGTTGTGCGACTAGGCATGTCGTGCGACTGAGTTGTGCGACTGAGTGTCTGTGTGCGATTGAGTCATGCGTGCGAATGAGTGTATGCGAATGAGTCATGCGATTGAGTGTTTGTGTGCGATTGAGTCAGGTGACCGACTGAATGTGTGCGAATGAATGTGATTCGCACGACTGGGGTCCAATCGCACGAATGAAGGTTCAGTCGTACGAAAGTAGCTAATTCGCACGATTGAAGGTTGATTCGTGCGCATGGAAGTTGAGTCGTGCGTTTGGGTGTTGTGTGGTACGACTGAAGGCCAATCATACGAATGAAGGCTCAATCGTACGAATGAAGCTGATTCGCACGATTGAGGGTTGATTCGCACGAATGGAGGTTGAGTCGTGCGTCTGGCCTTGTATGCGACTGAATTTGTTGTGTTTGACCCCTTGTGCGTGGCGTGAGTATGTCGTGTGGTGTCGAGGTAACACTAACACAATAATGCCATTGTTTGGCCACAAAATTAAAGTCAACGCGAGAAAGGGCACAGAAACTATTTTGAGCAAATTAAACTAACGCTTTACGAACGACCAAATTGACTTATAACTATTGACACTTATTCAATATTCTTCGATAACAACAATACTTTTACTTAAATATCATCATTAGTGGCACAATGTCTTGTACTTGGATCTACATAAGATCTAGTACGTGTGTCAGTCTGTGTGTGTTGTACGCGACCCATCCGATACGACCCGAACCGACCCATCATTATTGCGCGCTTATACATATATCATATCATTAATGCTATACAATAACTGTCAATAGGTGTTTGACTGTTTATTTGCATTCAACATTTGGGATACATCGCTCATACATACTTACCACTTAACAAGTGAGTTTCGTGGCCCCTTTTTACGCTTATACAATATTTCAATCATTTACAAATTGGGGGAAAAGTATGCTTACACAATTTTTATGCTGTACAACTTACATACATTTTACATACAAGGAATCAACGTGATACTGTGTTGCAAGTACTATTTGATACATGCTTGGGTCTGCTGTGTGGTTCTATCTTTGCAACTATTTAATTCCAGTGTGGGAACCGACGGTTAGGTATTGGTAGTACTACTGGGTTGACACCCCCACCCTCGTTCGATGGTATACTAGTTGGTACCATCAGTGGCCAGGAACGGGCCCTTGGGTGAATATATGCCGACAATTTCTTTGTGTACGTCGCTAGGTTTGGTTGCAAAGCTCATGTCATGTGATATTTACTTGTGTAATAACTGTATTCACGGTATTCCGACGCGCTATTTATTACAGCATCACTTACATTTTTATTACATAAACCTGCGAGCTCACCAACAATTATGTTGACCGTTTTAAGCATATCTTTTCAGGTGATCATGCAAGTCCAGGAATCTAGGTGTGCTGCCTTAGTGGAGACCCTAGGATGCATTTTTGGGACTTAGCTCATTTTGATAAACAATCTTTTTGAACAATGTTAACGCATGTAAACAATTATCAACATTTGAAACTTGTTCCCGGGTTGTGGGAATTAACATTTACATTTTCATCATATGTGTATATGTGTTATCATCATCATGTTGCTTATGGCTATGTGTTGTGGACATTGACTAAACACGACACAAGTCCCCTTGTTGTCGGGTGTCGTCATGACACGCATGTCATCATTTATTTATATTGCTCTCTATCGCTTACCATGTGTTATGACGATCCCGGTCTCGTTACATCCCCGTGTTTCCGCTTTTAGCGGGGGTGTGACACCTTTGTTGTGACCCCCTGAAGAGAGTTAGTTGACGGGAGTTGTAGTCATACTCCCATCTAACTATGGACTCAAGTTCAGGACCTTCAACCATTTGAAGAAAGGTTTTGCCTTTGGTTGCTGATCCTTTCCTTTCCTCCTCCTCTCTCAGTTTTGACTCCTCTTCGACCTTGCTTCTGGCAGTGAGCTCGGCCATGTGAAGGCTGCCTAGATGATTTCTGATGTGGGCAGCTACATCGGTGTTTGAAGGGTTGGAGAATGGTTTCTCTGCTAACTCAGCAATATCAAATCTGCTTAAGTGTAGCAGAGATGAGGCATTCAGCCTGTTAATCTCACCATTCTCTCTCTCAACAACAAAGTTGTGAGAAGAGTCTTCGAACCTCCACTGGACTATCTTCTTTCTAGGTACAAGAGATTGTCTTGGTACCCTATCTCCTTTCTTTGTATCCAGCAGAGTCACCAGCCTTCTCTCAGCTTCTTTTCTTCCTCATTCAATGTATCTGAATTGAGGCCAAGGAGTCTTGCAGCTTGGTCCAAAGTTCCTCTGGGCAAGTCAAGAAACTCATCTCTTGTGAGGGAACTTGAGGATCCATCAACATAAGTCAGGTTGACTGAATCCTCCTCACAGGAGATGTCGCTCAGAGTAGTGCAGTTGATGAGCTTAGTTTTGATTGCCTTGAATCCTCCATAGAGAGATGTTTGGAAGGCTGAGGGGATGGTTTGATTGGTTGTTGGTAGGTTTAGGAGTTTGGGTTCTGGGTAAGGTTTTAGGTTGGATGATGGGTAGTTTAGGTGGTTGAGGTGAGGGAATTGGTAGTTGTGATGGTGTAGGTTCAGGGGTGAAAGGTTCAGGTTCAGTTTTGATTGGGAAGGAAAGGAAGGTATAGGTTCAGGTTGAGGTTGGGTTTGGATATGGGCTGAGAGGTGGCTTTGAAGGTCATCCCCTGTCCCCTTCTATACATCTCCTTCTCTTCCCCGCACGAATGTCAGCCTTGATGTCACTGACATGTCGTTGGAGAGTCTTCTCAGACATTGGACCCACTTGCCTGCCAGAGAAGCCATGAGCTTTAAGATAGTTCTTCATCCAAGCTTTCTCACCTATCTTCTTGGCGGCAGACAGTCCAGCCTCTTCTTCTCTCTTCTTCTCTCCACCAGCTTCTCCCTTGCAGCTCTCTTTCTCTCCTTCTCCATTTGATCTTGCTCTTTGTTGAAGAGCCATAAGATCGTGTCACTATTGTGTGGAGACAACTCCTCTTGAGAGAATCCTCTGGAGAGTAGGAAAGTGATCCTTTCTCTCCTGAGCTGCAGATCAGCTTCTCTTTCTTTTCTCAGCCTTTCTTCTTCCAAGGCCAACCTTGCAGCTTCTTCTTTTTGCTGTCTTTGCAGCAAGGTTGCCTTTTCAAGCTCTATCAGCTCCTCTAATGGTAGCAGGAGTACATCTTCCGAAGCAGCCCCTAGACTGACAAGTCTATCAATTACCTCCACTCTTCTTCTATTGTTGATTGCCTCTTGGTTGGCTGCAGCTGCTTTTGTACTTGCAGCTAACAGTTTCCCAGTTGGCAGTCTTCCTTTCCTTTTAAGCTTCTCCAACCTTTCTTCTTCCTGAAGCTCTTCCGAAGTCATCTTCCTCTTTGCCTTTTATGTCTTCGGAAGTGCTAGACTTTGGTGGTTCTTGGATAGAAGATCCAGGTTGGGTGGTGGAGGTAGGAGCTGAGGTCAATGCAGATGTAATAGCTAGTGGTTGGCTGAGAAAGTCCTCCCTATTAACCTCAGATGCAAGTTCCAGAATTGCATCTGTGACTATTAGATCATCGGAAAGAGAAAATAGTCCTTCCGCAGCAGCAATTTCAGCTTCGGAAGTTTGTTGTGGTTCTTCCGAGGCTTCGAATTGTGCTTCGGAAGCCTGTGAAAACACACCTTCTGTCCCAACTGTTTCAGTTGCTGGGCCATCAGTCCTAGTTTCCCTTTCGAAATCAATCTCAGGTTCCACTTGGGCCTTAGGTTGACCAACTTCCTCAACGGTGGTAGGAGGTGCATTCAACCTCTGAAGCTCTTGAGCTCCAAAGTAAATCACAGACATATCCGGACTGGGTTGTTCAATTAGGGACTCTAAAAGGAACTTGTTGAAGATCCTATTTAGATCCTGAAGCATCCTTTGATCCACTTGAAAAACAACTGGAGGAGGCTCAGGGAAGATGGCAGCTTGTTGTCTTGAGCTCAAAGAAGTAAGAGCTTGACTGATGGTATCCTGTCTTTGGCTTTGTTCCTCAACATTCTCCCCCTTTTTGGTAGCATCATCTTGAGAGGTAGATGAGCTAGAGGAAGAGGTCAAGGAGACTTGAACTGGTACATGCCTAACAGATCTCTCAATCTGTTTCTCAGCTAGTTTGGCCTTGAGACTTTCAATCTCAAGTTGCTGAGTGGCAGACCTATCCTCTAAAGTCTTAACCTTTGATTCAAGGTTTGAGACTTTAGAAAGTAGGTCTCTTATGGTGAGTTGCATTCTTCCCTCATCTTCTTTTGAAGAAACATACCTAGTATGTTCATCCTCACCACCAGATGTGGTTTCTTGGCACCCTGGTTTCCCTTGCACAATGATGTCTCTTTCAGAGGCATCATAGGGCATGGTTGCCGTAGATTCAGTCTGACTATCGTTACCACTGTCCTGAGGATCCATTGAGGCTCCTTCAGTAGTGGCAGCTGAATCTACATGAGTCCCCTCCACATCAGTGGGACTCACCTCAGTAGGGCTTTGCTGGTGTGGGCTAGAGACAAGAGGTTTCTCTAGGCTCTGTTGATCCTTAATAGGGTGTAGTGGATCAACTTCATCGCCTTTGAGAGACATAGTCTCTTCACCAGCTCCGGTCAATAGGTCAGTAAAAGAAAAGGAATGAAGACCTAAGGACCCGGGACTTTGATCAATGTCAAAAGGCATTGAGCTGTCCCTTGGTGGCTGCTCAGGGGAGTATAGAGACTCACCCTGAGGGCTATCAGCTGGGGTTTTGGGCTCATGGGTCTGAGACTGAGGAGACTCAAGACCCATATTGAGGTCAATAGTGAAGGATTGGTGGACCTCTGGCTGAGTGGGAGCCCCTTGTTCCACTCTAGCCTTTTTGGTTTGAAGAGGAGGGGCTTGTTCAATCAGAGTAGATTGAACAAGGGTTCGTTTGGTACGTCTCTGGTAGGTGACAGTGATTGGAGGAGAAGGTAGATTTGGAATAGTGAGGGTAGTTGCTGGTGTGGGTTCATCACCTGTGGGGTTAACAGGGATGTCACCAGGAGCCATTGGCTCAATCATACCTGGAAGTAGTGCGGTATCCCTTCCAGTGTAGTTGGTAGACACTCTCTTCAAGACTTTGAAGATGGTCGGCCTCATTTGGGGAGCAGACAGAGCAGCTGCACAGACAAGCTTACCCTGATCTAGCTCGCAGTTGATTATGTGCTGGAGAAATCTGGGATACATAAAGAATGTGTCCCTTTGCAGATTTCCCATAAGGTTAGTCAGCACAAACCTTGAGTAGTTGAAGCGCAGGCCTTGTACCAACCCATGAACTAAGCACCCGAGTTCATAGGGAATTTGATCCCATCCCCCGGATTTGTTAGATAGACAGTGAAGAACCACATGTAGCAGGAACTTCCACTTGTAGGAGAAGTTGAATTTGTAGACTGTAGACCTGCTTACATCTCCACCGTATCCCATTTGGAGATAAGAGTTATCTAACTCAGATTTGGGGAATTCCGTCGGTGCGCCTTCATCATGGAGCTCAAGATGCTCCCTGATGATTTGTTCAGTGATGACCAACTCTTGGCCACAAACACTTGACCTGATAGCACGAACCCCGTTTAGGGTTTCAATCCGACCATTTGCCCAAAATTCGGACATTTGGTTGGAGTAAATGGTAGGGTTTACGGTCAATGCTGTGTAGTATGAAGATTGGGCTAAGAAAGAGATAATATCAGAGAAGTCAGCATCCCTTGAAGAGTCAAGGAGTGCGACCTGGTTGTGCTGAGGGTTTAGAGCCATTTGAGAAAGATAGCAGAGGAAAAGTTCTGAGAGAGGTAAGAAAGCTTTTAGGGCAGTGAATTTGGAAAAAAGAGTGTAAGTAATTAACCGGAAGTATTTAAATGGGTGAAATGGCGGTTTAAAGGGTGGTTTGGATAAGATGATGTGAGGGTTCAGTGGATGATGTGACAGGGGCGGTAAGGTTAGACCATTTAAATAATCCGACATCATTAACAAAATCTTTACTTTTTACAGAGTGGGGCCCAAAAGATTTCCGTTACACAGTAAAATCTTTCTTCCGAGTATAAGGTATTTCCGAAGGTAAAGTTCTTCCGAAGGCAAATGTACTTCCGAAGGTAAATTACTTACTTCCGAAAACATATGTTGCTTTCAGGTGGAATGTATTAAGTGCTTCGGAAGTAGATCTGAGATAAACTCAATCGCTTCTTCCGAGACTTAGTACACTTCCGAGAAGAAAATTATCCTATGAGAAATTTGCTTCGGAAGTTATGCTAGATATCTTCCGAGGGCAAGTTTCTCTTCGGAAGAACTTATACTTAGTTAAATAAGAAAGGATCTTTTGTAACAGGGCTTAGATTGTATTGACATAAGACTTTACATATTGAAAGGTTTTCAATTGAGATTAACTAGTCAATGTTTATCATCCCAATAGCTGTAATGAGATATTTAAATCTTTGTTCATCAAATGCTTTGGTGAACAAATCAGCATATTGTTCATTTGAATCAACTTTGATTAGTTTTATAAGATTTTTCTCATGAATATCTCTAATGAAATGATACCTGATATCAATGTGCTTTGTCTTTGAGTGCTTCACTGGATTTTCAGTGATGGATATAGCACTGTTGTTGTCAATGTGGATAGGAGTGCTCATGAAGTTGAATCCATAGTCAATCATCTGGTTTTGAATCCACAGCAGCTGAGCACAGCAACTTGCAGCAGCAATGTATTCAGCTTCAGCAGTTGATGTAGAGACACAGGATTGCTTTTTGCATTGCCATGAGATGATCCTTCCACCAAGAAATTGACATCCACCTGATGTTGATTTCTTGTTGATGTTGCAGCCACCATAATCACTATCAGAGTAACCATAGAGATTAAAATCACTATTTCTTGGATACCAGAGACCTAACTTAGGTGCTCCTTTGAGGTATCTGAGGATTCTCTTGACAGCAATTAGGTGAGACACCTTTGGAGCAGCCTGATATCTTGCACAAATGCAGGTTGCAAACATGATATCAGGTCTACTTGCTGTGAGATACATCAGAGAACCAATGATTGCTCTATACTGATGTTGATCAGTATCCTCCCCCTCAGAATCAGGGCATAAATCATGGTTTCTGGGTATGGGCGTCTTTGCTGCTTTACAATCCTTCATATCAAATCTCTCTAAGATATCATTGACATACTTAGATTGATTGATGAAAAACCCTTCCTTCAGTTGCTTTACCTGAATTCCAAGGAAAAAGTCCATTTTTCCCATAGAACTCATCTCGAACTTCTTCTTCATAATGCTCTCAAAGTCTTTGCACATTTGGTCATTTGAGGAACCAAATATGATGTCATCGACATAGACTTGAACTAGCAAAATGTCTTTCCAGACTTTCTGATGAAGAGAGTCTTGTCAATGGTACCTCTAGTATAACCATTCTTCAGAAGAAATTGAGACAATGTCTCATACCACAGCCTAGGTGCTTGGTGCAGCCCATATAGAGCTTTATCCAACTTGCACACATAGTTTGGGTGCTGTGGGTCTTCAAATCCTGGAGGCTGGCATACGTAGACTTCCCTATCTATATCCCCATATAGAAAGGCACACTTGACATCAAGCTGGTAGACAGTGAAATTCTTGGATGCAGCATAAGCAAGGAAGATCCTAACTGCCTCAAGTCTTGCAACAGGTGCAAAGACATCAGTATAATCAATTCCTTCCTCTTGAGTGTATCCTTGAACCACCAGTCTTGCCTTGTTCTTGATAATCAAGCCTCTGTCATCTCTTTTGTTTCTGAAAACCCACTTGGTGCCTATAGGTACTTGACCAGATGGTAGCGGACATAGGTTCCAAACCTTTTGTCTTTTGAATTGAAGCAGCTCCTCTTGCATTGATTCAACCCAGCTACTATCCTTCAAGGCATCTTCCACCTTCTTGGGTTCCATTTGGGATAAGAAGCATGAGTACAAGCAGACATTCCCATTGTGAGTTTGTCCCCTTGTTCTCACACCCTCAGAGACTTCCCCTATGATGTTTTCAGCTGGATGAGTATTGTGAATTCTGAGTCTTGGAATCACCTCCAGTTGCAAAGATAGGTCCAAGTTGGACATATTTTGCTCCGGAGCTTGAATACTTGGTCCAGCTGTTGTTTCAATCTCATTCAATGAGGACTGATTGAATGAAAGAGAAACATCATCATTTCTTTGCTGTGAAGCATCATTAACAGTTGCCTGTTCCTTCAAAATGCTGCTTCCATCAGCTTGGTGTTGTGCAGGATCACCTGAGGAGACTTGAAGATCATCAGGTGAATCCCTTGTTGAAGTTCCACTATTTCTTGAAATGGTTATGCTGTCAGATCTTTCAATAGTGGGAACTTGATTTGTTGTTGCTCTTGGAGAACTTGGAGCAGGTCTGGGAAGCTCAAACAGTTGATCTTCATCAGAATTGCTTTGAGCACCTGTTCCAGCTGAAACATTCTCACAAGATGGTTTAGAATAGTTTGGAAACAATTCTAAATCAAAAATATGATCAGGGCCATTCCCCCTAACACAAGGAGTGTGCTCATTAACTACAATGTTGGAGGATTCCTCAAATTGTTGGTTTTTAATATTATAAACCCTGTATGCTTTAGAATAGGAGGAATATCCAACAAAGATAGCATCATCTGACTTTTCAGCAAATTTTGCCAAATTGTCTTTTGTGTTAAGTATGGTACACCTGCTGCCAAAGGACCTTAGAAAGCCAATGAACGGTGGCCTCTTGTTCCATAACTCATAAGGGGTCTTTCCATGTGGCTTTACTACAAGAACTCTGTTCTGCACATAGCATGCAGTGCTGACTGCCTCTGCCCAGAATGTTAGAGGCAGCTTTGAATCAGCTAACATAGTCCGAGCAGCCTCAATAAGTGTCCTATTTCTCCTCTCAGCAACACCATTTTGTTGAGGAGTTCTAGGAGCACTGTATTGTCTGGCAATCCCTTTTGAGTTACAAAATGAGTCAAGAACAAAGTTCTTAAACTCAGTCCCTTGATCACTTCTAATTATTTTAACCTTGTGATCAACTTGATTTTCTATTTTAAGAATAAAAGATTTTAAAGTTTCAGCAGTTTCATCTTTAGTTCTTAAAAAGAATACCCATGTAAATCTAGTAAAATCATCAACTACCACAAGGCAATATGATTTCCTTCCAATGCTCATTATACTTGTGGGACCAAATAGATCCATGTGCAATAAGTGTAATGGAGTAGTGATAGAGTTAACAACTTTGGATTTATGAGAAGACCTGTGTTGTTTCCCTTTCAGGCAAGCAACACAGTTATCTTTGCAGAAAAATTCCTTTTTAGGCAAACCATGTACCAAGTTATTTTTAGCCAATTTATTCATTGTCTTAAAATTGACATGACACATTCGTTTATGCCATAGTGTTGACTCATCACTATCAGCTTTGGAAAGAAAGCATGATACTTCTCCCATTGGGGAAGCATTGTTCATATCAAGCTTGTACATATCCCCTCTCCTGGGAGATCTAAGAAGCACCAATTCCTGAGGAATTGTCATCCCAGGTTTGAGGATGATGCACTCATGTTCTGTGAAAAGCATTTGATGCTTTTGATCACAAAACTGAGAAACACTTAACAGGTTGTGTTCAAGCTGTTTGACAAAATTAACTTTGTCAACCTTTAACTTTCCATTGGATATACTTCCTCTGCCAGAAATATATCCTCCGGCCTCACCTCCAAACTGGACAGGACCTCCATCATAATGTTGAAATTGTTGAAGGAGAGATCTGTTCCCTGTCATGTGCCTGGAGCATCCACTATCTACAATCCAAATGTTGTTATTCTTGTCATATGGATGTCCCTGCACATAAGGTGAGATAATTAGTTTTGATTGGAAACCCAAGCCTTATTGGTCTTGGGTTCTTCCAATGAGAGTGACATGATTGAACCAAAATTTATGCATGGGGGTTCAATAGATGTCTTTGAAGAAGAGGTTTGGGCTACAGCATCTTCCTTGATCTTCCATTCCATCCCTTGGTTGATCATAGAAGATGAGCTTGATGAAGCTTTTGTAGCTTGGCATTCTTCCGAAGCTTCTTTCTTTTCGGAAGAGACCTTCACCACCTTTTCTTCCGAAGCAGTCTTCTTCTGGGATGGTTTCAAGGGGACTCTTTTGTGAGTCTTTGCAGCTTTCACTTCCGAACCTTTTTCCTCTCGGAAGAAGAGTTTTCTTCCGAGAGAAGCCTTGCTTCGGAAACAAGCTTTCCCTTTTTCATCACTTGAACCATTTGATATGGTCCAAATGTGAAACCTTCCTGACTCCTTCTCTTTTAACATTATTTGCATAATGTGTGCTAGCAGGATTGTAGTAACAATCTTTAGCCATGTGGTTTTGCAGACCACACATTATGCATGCAATGTTAATTTTCTGGGAATTGGAGGGTTGCTGTTTCTTGTTCTTTTTCTCCTCATCAGCAACCTTTCCCTTTAACTTCTGATCCTTTGGTAGGATAGGAGTACTGGTACTATACTCCTTTCCTGAATCAGAAGGTCCAACCACCTGAAATCCTGCTGATATGAATACACCCTTTTGCTTTGGGTCTATCTTCAGCTTGGATTCAGCCACCTTCTTGGCAGTTTTCCTGGCTGCTTTAGCCCTGCTTCTTCTGGCTTTGGTGGTCAGGGTTTGATCATCATTGGCCGGGGAGGGCTCAATTACCTGTTCCTTCCCTGTGATGGTCATGGTCTCCACAGTTGCATCACTCTTTGACTCTTTACAAGGTGGGTCAACAGATGGAACCTCTTGCTCTTCAGTACCACATCTTGGTTGTCTTATAGACTCATAAGAGTGTGGTGGAGCAATTTCATTGGTTCCCAACCCACTTTTGTTTTGATAGCAAAGTTTGGAGTGAGAGGATGATGCAAGTATGGCTTGGAAGTTTTGCTCGGAAATAGCATACTTCCTGGCTTGAGCCTCAGCTGTGACAAGCTGGGCTTGAGCCTCAGTCAATTTGGATATTAAATCCTTGATTTGAGTCTTGTAGTTGTGTGTTCATGTTTTAAAAGAGATACAGTTTTCTCTAACTCCTCAATCTTCTTTTGGTAGTCAGATTCAGCTCTTTTAAAGTCAGATTTTAGCACATTTAAAGACTCAATATCGGATTTAATTTCCATATTGTAGTCCTGGTACAATTTAACCTTTGCAATACAAGCAGGGGTACAGAGATGTTCATATACCTTGTTTTCATCTGTTCCTGCCATGAGTGCTTGAGCAGGAGTCACATCTTGAACCATAAAGCTCCAGTCAACTTCTTGAGCCATAGCTGCTGTTTCAGTTGACTTCCCGTTGGGCTTTGGTGTAGAAGGATGTGTGGAGGCCTGTGAGGTTCTCGGGTTGGACTTGGGAGCCTTGCATTCCCTTGCAAAATGGCCAAGCTGGTTACAGTTTTAACACTTAGCCTTGCTCTTGTCAAACCCAAACTTGCTAGTGATTGGGTTTTGAGGGAATTGCCTTCCAGTTCTCTTAAAGAACTTCTTCGCTCTGTAGGTTGAAAGTGAGCCATTTTTGAGACAATGTCCACATACTCTATATCATCTGGACTGAAGCACTCAAGATCATCGAAGCAGAATTGATGATCATTAGAGTGTCCACTCCCTGAGACAAACGCACAGCCCTCCTGAAAGGAGCTTTGCTGAGCTTGATGAGACCTTGGAGTCTCAGGGAATGTGATGTAAGGCCCAGATGAACAAGATGGCTACTGGGTGTATGACAGGTACTGCTGAGACTGGGAGATACCTGAGCCTTCAGCAACCATTAAAGCGTTGCTAGCAGGAAGGCTCAAGGGTCTGCTTGCTTGGTGACCCTTCTTACTTTCCATTTCCAAACGGTATCCATCAAGGATCCCATAGAGTTCGGTCATGGTGAGAGTGTTTAAATTCTCTGTTCTCTTAATGGAGACACAGTAGAAAGTCCACTCATTGGGTAGAGCACTCATGAACTTTCTGGTAAGGTCTCTAAGTTCTTGAGTGATTCCCACAGATTGGAGGGAGGAGATAAGATCCATATACCTGAAATATTGCTGGCTAAAAGTTTCTCCAGCAACATAGGTGAAGTTCTCAAACTGCTGCTTCAGTGAGTCCTTCTTTGAATCATTAGAGCTCGAGTACATTTGAGCAAGTGCATCAAAGAGTTCTTTGGCTGACTTACAATGCTCAAACCCCACCATGATGGAGTTTGGGATTGCGGTCATGAGAACAGTCATAGCATTGCTGTCTATGTCAAGCTTCTTCCTGTCTTCATCGGAGTAGTCTTCAACAGCCTTCTCGATCATGGCACCGTTTCCACCAGCAACTTTTGGCTTGTACGGGCCATTAACGATGGACTGCCACATCTTGCTATCCTGGTATCTGATGAAGCCTTCCATTCTTCTGCTCCAAGACCTGAAGTTTTCAGGGTCGATGATGGGAGCTTTGGTCATCGTTCCCATTTCAGCTTCAGATTTGATGAGGGCCATTTTTGAGTGAGGTATAAGGAGGAGTGAAAAACTGGTTGATTAGGATGGTAAGATCTCACAATCAAGAGCCTAAAAAGCTCTGATACCAATTGCAGGATCGGGTTTTGTCACTTAACACTTGTAATTCTCTCAAACTCACTTATAATATCACTCAAACAAGATGAAGCAATGCCTTTAACAAGAGTTGATAATAATATAATAAGTAATCAAAGGAACAAGCAGGAGTATTTTCAAGGTACTTGTATATATTACTTCTCAACTCAAGATTACAAGACACTTACAAGCATAGAATATGAGTTACAATGAGAAACTATATATACTAGATCCTACAGCCGGTTATACTTGATACCAGCTGGAAACCTACGACTAAAGCATATACTACAATGCTAAAGTTAAGGTATCTTAGATAAAGTATTATCTAAGATATGGTAGTCATGACATGTCCATGACTTACCTTTTGTCACCAACTAAAGATGGCAACTGTACTTAACATAAAAGGTAAACAGTAGATTAAAGTATGGTCAACTACATGGCTTTTGAGAAAACGCCATGCAGTATCTCAGAGATTTGTAGCGGGCTGTCAGACAGACCATACTTATGTCTACTGGATAATAGAAGTGTCTTCCGAAGGTTAACTGGCTTCGGAAGAGCAAGTTCTTCCGAAGCCACTTATACTTTGGAAGATGCTTCTATGCTTCCGAGGCTTTAAGGACTTCTTTATACTTCGGAAGTTGACTTCAGAACTTTGTCTTCAAGTCTTGATTCTTCGGAAGTAACTTCTTTATCTTCGGAAGTTGGGGTTTTCCTTCGGAAGTGTATTTTACACTTAGACTTCGGAAGAGCTCCTTCTTCCTTCGGAAGTCCCACACTTGGCTTCGGAAGTCCTTTGTATGTTGTACTCAAAATCTTCTAAGTGACATGGTTTTGGTTGCAACAGCCTCTCTAGATCCAACATAGTCATCTTGTAAAAGCAATCATTAACTACGGTTAGCCTAGCGACGTCATAGATCTATGGGCTTGACAAGTCTATTTGGTGCTAAAGCAGAGGTTATTGTCGGCTCCTGATAACGTGTTCTTGTTCATCATGGGAACCAAGTACACTTAGCTAATCGTATATATTATTGTGGCCATTCTTTTGTCAAGGTTTGATTGTATCATTATGCTATTTTCATATTCTTGTATTATTTCTTAACCTATGACTTGAATTGCCTCTTAAAAGTTTTTACATATGTATGTACAAATTCATGGGAACTCACCAACATCATATATTGACCGTATTTTTTAACATGTTTCAGGATGCAGTTTAGAGGATTTCTTCATAATCATATAGGACATGGACCTAGATTAATAAAAGACTTTATTATGTTGTTTGAATCTTTTTTTATTGGTATTATTAAATAAAAATGACATTTAATTTCATTTCAACTTATTTAATTTCATAAGCTATGAACAATCGATTTACATTCGTCCGCCCTGATGATTCCACCGTCGATTGGGGTGTCACACTTGTCTTCACCGTCATATCTTCGCTTCCATCGTCTTATCCTCGTCTTCATCGGTCCTCAGATCTTCGTTTATGCCTTAGATCGTCGTTTTTGTGGCTCAGTTTTCGTATCGGAAGCCACGATTGCATAGCGTGGGTTCAGCAACCTACATCGGGCAAACGACCGTCGTACACACTAACCACTACTCATTTTTTCTTGCCAAAGATTTAACCTGGTAGGCGGTGCGGAGGTAGTAGCCCGCGACGATGTATGTTTTATCTTTGTCTAGCATGTGAATGACGTTGAACACCCCCATGCATAGGCGAACTCTTGTGGAAGGTAAAGACAAAACAAAGCGGGTGATCAAAGGGTGATGTTACCGTAACAAAATTACTATATTACCCCTGATCGGTGGCACTGTAGCCACCGATGTTGGTAAATGAGTGATAGTAGAATACTAAACTTTAATAAATTGTTAGATGCAAAAAAGAATAGTGTGCATCCTAAAATATGGTCTGTTAATAGTCGTGTCCTACATTTTATTTATTCATAGTAATATTGGACTATAATTTAAAAAAACAAGCAAATATCAGAGCATGTAAGAAATTTAATATTTACACAACTTAATATAAAACTATAAAGAGTAATTATAAATGTTAACTTATAAATAATATAATATTTAATATATTAAATTAAATAATCTCATTTCATTAAATAATGTATTAATAATGTGAATTAAATAGTGTATTAGTTAGAATAATTTTATTAAATATGGGTAAAATAGGAATTATTGCGTAAAACACTTGCATTATATGTTTAATAGGTTGTTTTAGATGTCTTAAAGTTTAAGTAAAATAACAATTATTCTTCTTTCATCCTTATATATACGGTATAAATAGGTTACGTTAGATGTCTTAAAGTTTAAGAAAAATAACAATCTTTATTCTTCTTTCATATAGATTTGTTGCTTATTTGCGTGATCCCACCGTAGAGAAGTATCTTTTTGTAACTTAACGACAACCACTTTAACCTTGACGTAACTAGGAAGTTCTAGCAGTGATGCCACCAACACAAGATATAGTTTTCTTCTTTGTGAATATCTAAGCACAAAACCATCAAAGTTTTAGCATGATTTAACCAAAATATACAAAACCCTCAGTAACTTTAATCAAAATTATGAAGATAAATTGGACTACTTACATCAACACTAGAATCTTAATATACCTATGATAAGTAACCACGGGTCAACCCGGTTGTTGTGGGGCAGCCTTAGTTGGCTTCTCGGGCAATCTTTAAATCAGTCCAAGCAGTTTAACTAATATAATAAGTATGGAGATAGTGGGGTAGTTTGTGAGAACCTTGTTTCACTATTCATTTATGTTTTGTGTTTAGAAGAAGGGGTCTAATGTTTTTCAATTTGTGTGTATTGTGTATTTGGAGACTTGCCATCTCGAATTTGGCCTTTACGTTCAATCAAGCCGACTTTTGCTATCATCGATTTCTAGTTTGCATCAACCTACCTGACATAGGTTTCGTCATAACCACTTTGTATTCCTATCAGGGTTCCATTGTGCTCAACTAATCGATGATGAAAAGTAAATAGATAAAGGTAAAGCGATGTTCAAACTCAAAAACTTATTCCATCGTGCTCAACCAATAGATGAAATCGTCCGGTTAGGCCTTCCTTTTGAATTTTGAGTTTCCACTTTCACGCTCAAGTCCCGCAATAGATCAACGCGACAGTGATCATAAAATTGTCGGGTGAGGCACAACCAACAAGGTTATCTTTGTCATCGTCACCATTTTGCCTAGATGATTGTGTCAGACTCGGTCTTTTATATGCTTATCATGATGAATTGATTGACACCAAGAGATATTAATATATTAAAGATAAACAGGTTTGATGAACATAATCTCCAAGATATGTGCAGATGTGTGTATGCATATGAAGAACCAAGAGACAATCTCATATTCATGTTTCAATCCATAGTTACAAATGAAGTTTACATGGGTATTTATAGATAACTAGAGTGTTGGTTTAATATTGATATTATCCTAAGTTAGTATTATTACTAGTTTAGCCTATGTTTAGTATTAATGTGTTATTATTGTACTAGTTTTAGTAAACTCGTGTGTTACACGGTTTGAATAAAATAAAATATTAATATAATAAAATTTATTAATTATAAAATGATGTTTTAAGATTTGAAATGACTAAAATTACGTATGAGAAATTACTATAAGTAATAAAACAATGATATCAACTTTTTAAAATTTTATTTTTATATTTTTTTCCGAAAAAATAAACATTTTGTTCTAAAATGAACCGTATAAAAATATCATTTTTAAAAAATATTCTTATTATAACTCCCAAATTTAATTAATGTTGGTTTTAAAAAAAATAGTTTTTACAAGTACCAATTTTAAAATATTTCGTATTTTTAAAAAGTTTTATGCTTTAGAAAAATTTATTATTTTATAAAATATTTATTTATTTAGAAATAACATTAATAAATATATCTCTTTCTTAATTTATTAAAATTAAAAAAGTATTAAATAATATTATTAGTAATTAAGGTAATGTTATTTAATGGGAGAGAGAGGCGAGAAACTTTTTATAAGGATTATTGTGGTATTGTCACATGTCATCTCAAAATACTATTTTATTAAAGTAAGAAGATAACCTAAGTGTCAACGGTTAAGATAGTTATATACCATCGAACCGTTACCACACCCGGTAACTATAAATAGGGATGAAACCCTCATTTGTAATTGATGATGATGTTTGTATGTAAAGCAAGTTTCTGTATTTCCTCTCCATCATCCTTCAATTAGTATTAGAGTGTTGCGCTATTGGGAAGAAGAAGATTGTGTGAAGAAATCACACTCATCGTTTCATCTATGTTTTTCAAGAAAAGAAGATTTATCAAATTGCAGACATCGATCAAACCTTTTGATCAATCTTAGAACCGTCAAAGATCATTCACAAACAAAAACTAAGAATCTTTAAAATTTACCAATCAAAGTCAAAACTCGATACCATGTTTCATTCGCAAACTTGCATCATATTTGAAATCAAGAAATTCACAACAACAATCAACCATAGTCGGTTATATCCATTTGCAAGACTTTCGAAGAATTCAATGACATTGTTGTGATCATCGATTATACGAAATCATCAATATTGAGAATTTCCGATCGAAAGAAATAAGACCAGAGGAAAAGAATGAATTTTATTGTGGCAGAGAATCAAGAATCGAAAACGTAATCAAACCGTTTTTCAATGATCAAAGATCGAATCAAGGGAGATCTAAAATCATTTCAAATCATATATCAAAGTTGGAATAAAAAAGAAAAACAAAAAAGTTCCAAATGGAAGAAGACGCAGTGGGTGACAATTGCGGTGGTCAAAGGAAAAAGGCAAAATAGAAAGTGAAATACAAAGGTGAAACGTACTTAGAAAAGTTTGACAAATTTGTTTTTGAAAAGAAAACAAAACACAAAACGACAAAAGTTTTGAATCTGTTTCCTTAAAAACATTTTTACTTTGGTTTGTTTGTTTTTTTGAAAAGAAAACAAAGTTTTACAAGTTTTTGATAAAAGTTATTTTTCGAAAGTTTATGAAATTAATTTAAAATTATAAACATCGGATTACAACTTAAGTAAGAAACAAAATTCTTCACAAATTATCAAAATTTATCAATATTTAGGGCATCTTTGGGTTTTCTTATTAAAACAACTTATTGACTTATTGAATTTTTTAATAAGTTAATAAGTTAGTATGAAGTGACTTATTAACTTATTTCACTCACAACTATTATATTGCCAAACACTATAAAATGATTTTTTAACTTTTTAGAAGTTAATAAGTTAATAAGTAAGGAAAAAAAGCACTCCCAAACACCCACTTAGCAAGTCAAAAAAATGACTTTTATACGATTCATATAGCAAGTCAAAATTTGAACCTGTGTGGTTCACCTAGCAAGACACATGAACCATTTTGGTTCACATAGCAAGTTAAATCGAATCACAAAGATTTGAATTGCAAGTAGCAAGATACTCCGAGCCCTTTTGTGGTTCGTTGAGAAAAGCAAGTAGCAAGTGACTCCGAGACTTCGTGACTCGTTGAGTGTAGCAAGTAACTCCGAACCTTTGTTCGTTGAGTATAGCAAGTTAGTGCATAAAAACCTGATTAGCAAGTGGGTCAGGAGCACATAAAATCTAATTAACAAGTAAGTCAGGAATACAAAGCCTCGATTAGCAAGTTGGTTGGGAGCAAAGAAAATTTGGTTAGCAAGTTGGCCAAAAGCAAGTTATAGCAAGTATCAAGAAAGTAAGATGATTCATTCTTGAATCAATTAGCAAGAAGCAAAGTCCAAGTAAGCAAGGCAAAAACATAGCAAATCAAAAGCAAGATAGGAAAGACAAATCCAAGAATATTAAGCAAGAAAACATAGCAAGAAAATCAGCAAGTACATTGACATCAATGCGTGAACAAGAGAATATATCACTTTAATATCCAAAGCTAACCGAGACAAACTACACTTCATGAGCATTATCAATGGAAACAATCTTGAAGGCTTATGGTCTTTGGAAAACAATTGATGCAAAAGGAGATGTAGATGAAAAGAAAGTTGATACGACTAAAGCAATGATCTTTCAAACATTACCCGAAGATTTATTAATGCAAGTCGCACAACGTGAAAGTGAATCAATTAAAGTTTGTCACCTTGGAGCCGATCTAGTTCAAAAGGCATGTCTACAAACTTTAAGGAGCGAGTTAGAAACATTAAAGATGAAAGAAAATGAAACTGTAAGTAACTTCGCAAGCAAGTTAAGTAGTATAAGAGCCAAATTCAAAAGTTTTGGAACTTCTCTTAAAGATAAGATAATTGTAAGAAAGTTACTCAACTCCGTTCCTAAAAGGTTTCTACCAATAGTAGCATCTATCGAGCAATATTCAGAAATAGACAAAATGTCATTTGAGGAAGCCGTAGAAAGAATAACAACATTTGAGGAACGTCTCAAAAGTCATGACGAAGTAGAAGAAAATCATCAAAACAAACTCCTAATGGCAAACTCAAGAAACCATTCAGAAAGTTGGCATCATGGTAAAGCACGTGGCAATCAAAACCAAGGAAGAGGACGAGCAAGAAGCTTTAGAAAAAGAGAAAGAAGACCCGAAAGAAGAAAGCAAAGACAAGAGTAAGTTTAGGTGTTATGATTGTGGAAGACTTGGACATTTCGCAAACGAATGCACCAAATGGAAAGACAAGAAGAAATAAAAGAATGAGCAAGAATCCCTTCTCATTTATGAAGAAGAGATCCAATCCTACTATGAAGCATGAAATGATAAATCAAAATTAGGGGGGAGGGGGGAATGTTGGTTTAATATTGATATTATCCTAAGTTATCATTATTACTAGTTTAGCCTATGTTTAGTATTAATGTGTATTATTATTGTATAACCTAAGTGTCGGCGCACTGAACCGTTACCACACACGGTAACTATAAATAGGGATAGAACCCTCATTTGTAATTGATGATGATGTTTGTATGTAAAGCAAGTTTTTGTAATTCCTCTCCATCATCCTTCATAGAGTAACTACCTAACGGTGGTTTAACGGTAACTACCCTAACTAACATAACTTCCTGACGGTGTCAAGTGTGGTGGTGTAAAGGTTGCACTTGATGATTAAATTTGATCCAACATATCATGTTGCAGTTCGAGTTTTGGGGTCTTCTGCTAAAGGCGTTTAGCTTCCTCATCTCTCATGACTGACCTTCATTGACACGGCCATTGTTCATGCAGTTTGTGTCGCAAGTTTGTCTTCCATGGCTCACCATGTATCAAGCCTTGATGCCAATTGATGCGAATGAGCTACAAACTAAGAAAATAAACAGAAAGATTACTGGACAAAACATTCAAACTTCTTTGATATTTGCATAAGCAAAGAGATAATTGGAGCAATATATTTAAACTTCTAGGGCTTTGATATCTGGATATCTTCTTAAGTGTCTTAGGTGACCATACAAGTGGAGTGATTGTTGACGACAAAAAGGTATAATATATTTGTGAAATTCAGCGATCAAAGGTTCATACATTATTGGTTCTAAGTTATAACTCATTTTACTCGAGTAAAATTTACACTTTGAACTATTTTATGCTATTGAATCACAAATAACACTTATAATTTTTATTTAAAAATATTAATAGAATACATTAACTTTAGTTAAACCGGGTAATGATAATTCAAAGTTTAACTAATTAATCGTGAGAACCCGTATTTAATAATGAATTATTGAATTTTAATAATTTCAACTTTTATATATTGGTCAGGATTAATCACAACTCAGCAAATGTTTACGTACACTCCCAACTTTAAGCTTATTTTCTTGCAACGATCCCATACTAACTGAGAGTTAACACCGTTAGTTTTTTGATGACGTGGACCACTTATAAAGCCAAAACACTAAGCAAAAAAATTGAAATCAGCTGTCCGGGTCCGTCAATCTAAAACTTCTGCAACCTAAAACTCGTCAATCTTCACCTTCTGATTTGAACCACTTGACTCGTTAAAGGTAGATTTTAAGTGACGATAGATGCTAAACACTGAAAAAAGGACCTTATAGAGGTTGGGCGGCGGCAAAGTTGAAAACTGACTCAAAGTTACCCCCATTTCATCAAAAAAAAACTAACGAGCGTTAACTCTCAGTTAGTAAGGGATTGTTGAAGGAAAATAAACTCAAAGTGAGTAGTTTTTGTAAACATTTCCTGAGTTGGAATTAATCTCGGCCAATAAATGAAAGTTGAGATTATTAAAATCCAATAACCCTTTAATAATTTAACCATCAACCCTCATAACTCTTATTGCAAGAGCAATTGCACTCACTTAATTATCGTGGATTTACACATAACTATGATCGTAATTAGGGTTGTCAAAATAACTCACAACTTGGAGCTCGCTCAAAAAAGCTAAAAAAAATTCAATCGAAATGGGTCAGTTTGAACCAAAATGGCTTAATTTGAAATTGAGCCGAACCGAGTTGGCTCACTATGAAAACAAACTGAACTAGGCTCAGTTCGTAACGAGCCGAACCGGCTCGGTTTAGCTCCCTTATTAGCTCGGCTCAGTACAAGTCGGATTATTTTATTTGTAACATGTATTATTTTATATATCTAACATATATCATGGTATTTGCTCATTTGTTAATAGTAACATGATATTGTGTGTTTCGAATATGCAACTTCTCTTTTAAGAAGAACATGTGTGATATGAGTTATGTAGTATTCTATAAATATAGTTTTTTGAAGTTGTTTATGAGAATGTTATAATATTAAACTATAATGTTTATATTGGTTTGCTTCATGTGTTGATTTTATATTTTGGTACATTAAAATGAAGCATTCAAGACACTTTCAGTTTCTTTGCTAAAAACCGACTACGGGATGTTATATATTGTTGCGGGTTTTATTCGTTTGATTCGGATGCTGATGAAGTTATTTGTATTTTGTTGAAGTTGAATTTAGTTTTTATCCAAATTATTTTATAATTTGTGAAACTTGACGTTGACCATTTATGAGCTGTGTAGTATGTTAAAATTATTTTGCATTTGATTGTTCTTTTTGGTGTTTATGAAGTTAGAACCGAGCCGAGCCAAACTAGCTCGGTTAAAAAAACAAGTGTGCTTGAGCTCAGATTTCTAGCTTGGTTTAGATTCGAGCCGAGTTCAAGTTTGTCATGAATTGACTCGTGAACAACCCTAGTTACAATGTTTACTCTTAGAAGTGAAATTTAGAGACATACATTAGCTAAGCAAAATCAAGTGGGAGTTAGGTGTAAAATGTGTGTAAATTTATGATTAAGAGAGTGAGATAGCGATTGAAAACAAAAATTATAGAGTTTACATAAGAATTCAAATTTACCAATTCTCAATCTTAGAGTTAACTACACAAATTGTCATGTGCTTTAAACAAAGTAAAATGTTTAAGTAACAAACATAAAAACTAACAATTTTGAGCATTAATTTAAATTAAGTAACATGTTTAAGTATTAACATTTCACTCTAATTTAAAATAAATTTTAATATAAGTTTGTTTAATACTCAAACTCGTTATAAAATTAATAATTGATACCAAAACCTATTACCATGTTAGTAATTTTACATGAGTATGGTTATAGTAAAAATAATATTTAATATAAAAATCATAAAAATGATTGTAGGCTGGACACATATCCTTCTATTGTTTTGATGAGAAGGATATTTTGATTACTGTGTCAAATAGCTCAGCTCATTGTGTCTAGTTTGTTCATTGTGTTAAATATTAGTTCATTGTTGTCATGTCTTTTTCATAATTTGTTACATGTATTCATCATTATGTTTTACATTTTAGATTATTTTATGTTATTTTTGTTATTTTTTATAAATTATATAAACTTGTTATCTATTATTATGTTTTACAATTAGAAGTACACAATAATATTATTTCACCAATGTATTTTTCAAAAATAATAGTATTAAGTATAACATTATGTGTTATTTTTGTTATTGTTTTTAAAAGTAATAGTATTACGTATAACTTGTTATCTATTATTATGTTTCACAATTAGAGTATAACATTTATACACATTTAAAATATAGTGAAACTTAAGAAAAGTCAACAAAAGTAGTTATACCTAAAAATACCCATCTAAAATACACATTTTTATTTTATAAAATTTTTTATTTAAACCATCCTTTTCATACATAAACTCATTTATTTATTTGCAAATCAAACTCTCTTTGTATTCATTGAAAAAAGATATAATTTAGTAGTTATTGGCTCCAGCGAAGACACGTAACAACTAACAACAGACGTCAACCAACCACACTAGATTGCAAACCAATAGCACGTCCGTTTCGTAGACGTTTAAACGTCACCGTCATCTTCCCCTAAACCCTTTACCCTTCTTCTTCACTCACAAAGTTCACTCAACTCTCAATCACTTTACATTCAAATGTCAATCTGAATCTCATTTCTGCTAATTCAAACATCCTTGAATCGTAAATCGTTTCAATGTTCGATCGATTTCTCTTCGAACTGATCAGCAAACCCTAAGATTTAACTTCTGAATCTGGTTTTGTGCTAATTTGAACGATTGATCACACATGGCGGGCGCGTCGCTTGCAGGATTACAAGATCATTTGAAGTTAGCGAGAGAGTATGCAGTTGAAGGCCTGTATGACACTTCCGTGATCTTCTTCGATGGCGCCATCGCTCAGATCAACAAGTATGAGCATCTGTCTCTTGTTTTCAGCTCATTTTACACTTAATTTGACGCACATTGTCGTTTAATCTGCAAATCATGTTAGTAGATGCTAGCTCTGTGAGAATCATTAGGTTTTTGGATCAAATGACCATCGGATTTAGTTGACAGACACCGGGAGTTTTCACTTTCGGGGGTGTTTAGTATTGGGTTTCAAAAGTGATAATCTGATACGAGGTAAATTATGATTAGTTTATTGAGTGTTTGCCAAATTATGGTGATAAACATATTCAATTTTGTTGTAAGTTTGTAACCACTCCTACTTTGCCTATCCATAGCTAAATTAAACGATCATCAGTAATTAAACTATACCAAAAACTAGGCTTGAGTTGTATGCCATTTGAAAACACAAAAATCAGATAATCACTTGCAAAACCCAATGCCAAACATCCTGGCCCGAATCATTTCATAGTCTATTAGTCTATACATCTGTTCTTAGATTACAGGGAATGGGAACACAAAACAACCACCAAGTTTCACTTGGTACAAGTTTATGCATCTTGTTTGGTTTTATTTGATAATTTGATGATTGTAAATTGTTTTTGAAACTTATATCAGGCATCATACACTTGATCGTGTGTGTTGTTTCAGTAGGTTTGCAAAAGCACCTAGACTTGAAATTTTAGTAGTTGTCAACTGCATTCTCAATGTAATACCTAATCATTTGAATGCTATTTTTATTTCAAAGACTTTTTGCTCCCCTCTCATTTTAGGTACTTGAGCTCCATTGATGATCCACTGGTTCGTTCAAAGTGGACGAACGTAAAAAAAGCTCTCTCAGAGGAAACAGAAGTTGTAAAGCAATTGGATTCTGAAAAGAGGTCTTTTAAAGATGGTTCCATGGGTAGAAGACCATCTTCACCTCCTATTTCTGCCAATAAATCATCATTTGTTTTTGAACCGTTGGATGAATATCCAACTTCATCTGGTGCTTCAATTGACGATCCAGATGTGTGGAGACCACCTAGCCGAGACACTTCAGGTAGAAGATCTGCAAGAGTTGGGGTAGGTGGTTCAAAGAAGTCACAACAAGATGGAGCTTGGGCTCGGGGTTCTACTACTAGAGGTGGAGCCACGGCTCGTGGAGGAAAAGCTGGTGGTTCTAGTAGGGTTAACCCTGGGGCCCGAGCATCAACTACTGCGAAAAAAGGCACTGGCTCAGGGAAACCAAACTCTGCCAAGGATGAATCAGGGGTAAGTTTCACTGCATACCATTGGTTGCCGGGTGAAGTTTGCTGGTTCTTAATAAAAATTATACACTGTATTAGTGATTTAGTGCATAAAGAGAGTCTTTTTGAAATATGCTCACACTAAATTTTTATTTACTCTATTCTGTTCACTAGATATTGACACTAATTCTGTTGGTTGGTTAAAACACACAACAAAATGATAAAATTTGTAATCACTAAAAGTTATAAGATGTCATATACGAATAATTCTTACTATTTTTTTGTTTTTACACAAGCCCCCTTATGATTAGAACTTAGAAGAGGAAGTTAAACAAGTAAATGAATGTGCTGGTTAAATATTAATATTTCCTTACAAGAACCATTCATGGTCTAGTTCTTGGTTCTTTTCTTCTTTTTGTTTTTTTCTTTACATTTTTAGAGTGTATTTGTTTTGTAAGTTATAGAGTATAAGTGGTATAGTGGGTATTTGGTGCCATAGATGGTTGGTCATTTTGTTATACCTGTGACTTTAGAACCTGATTCAATGATATATACCCATAAGTTACGAAAAAGTACATCAATTATTTAATGTTTTCTAAATACTAAATGTTCTTTTCATTTGGTACTTTTCTCTAAATGCCAATGAATTGTGAAAAACTATATCAATTATATGATATATATAATTATTAAATCTTAAACTCATTTAATAGGAAGTAGATAGTAGTAACCTTGACTGGTTATCATTGGATGGCTTCTTCCTTGCCTTGTGCTCAGACTACTTTTGCCAAACCCACTTTGACATAAAGAAGCCTCTGCCTCTTCTGATTCGAGCTTGAAGGAACGAATGGTCTTCGTTCGACCATCCAGTTACCTAACCGTAGCCAAGTTCTAAACTTCCGCCATTATATCACTACAAACTATTGTTTTCTTCTTCGTTTTCACCTTCACCACACTTTGTACACATGTGAACATGGTGGAAAAGGTTAAGAAACTTTTAGAAGAGCGAAGAAAAATGATTCATAGGCTTGCTCTATTCATATTCTTTTTTGCACACAACTAGAGCCTACAAATGCTAGGTTTACAAAGGACTCTCTCTTTATATACACATTGGTAATTATTTGAGGCTCTATATATGGATACCTTGATAATTATAAATAAATACATAACTAGGCACATGTATAACCTAAACTTTTAGTAGCACATTTACGGTAAAAAAATAGAGAATATGCTCTGTATATGTGCATACCTTGATAATTATATAGGGCTCTATATATGGATACCTTGATGATTATAGATAAATTCATAACTAGTCTAATAATGGCATGTGTGACCTAAACTTTTAGTAACATATTTAAAATAAAAAATAGAGAATATGCTCTACGTATACATACCTTGATAATTATTTGGGGCTCTATATATAAATACCTTGATAATTATAGAAAAATACATAACTAGTCTAATAAAGACATGTATGACACTATGTCCTAAACTTGTAGTAGCACATTCACAATAAAAAAAGATAGAGAATATGCTCTTACCAAGAATTAATGCTTTTATAAAGCAATGTACCATACAAGTAGACAACTGAACCTTTGTTCCCATGAATGCTCAACACTAGTTAACTGTTTATTTTTACCGAACTTTAAAGCTTGGTTAAGGCGTGAGGCTCTAGAGGCAATCAGGAAAACGCCTCAGGGCTTTGAGGCGGCGCCTCATGCACATCTAGGTCAAATTTGGTCAACATTGGTCAAAGGTGGGGTCTGTAAAAGGATGATACGTAGATATAACCAAACGGATGATGAGATTATGAATGATTTACATGGTAAAAAAAGCCAATATGTAAAAAAGTTTAAACAAATGCAACTTTTTGTTGTATATATGGCTTATTTTGTTGTACATAGAACAACGCCTCACATACGTGAGGCTCTCGCCTCATTCCTCACTCATAATGCCTCGGCTTTTAAGACTTAAACGCCTCAGAGCACCTAACGTTTTTTAAAACCAAGCTTTAAAGTAGAGTTCCAATCTAGCATCTATAGATAATTTTCACATTGCAACAGTTTCTGTTAATTAGGAAAGTTGTGTAGAACAACTAAATGCTTTTACTTTTACTGCTTTATGATGTTATTCACTTTTCTAATTCACATTATTTTGCAATCATCAGAATGGAGATCCTGAAGAACAAACATCAAAACGTGGGCAGTATGACGGGCCTGATCATGACTTGGCTGCAATGCTTGAAAGGGATGTCTTAGAAAACACCCCTGGAGTGAGATTTGATGACGTGGCAGGGTTGAGTGAAGCAAAAAGACTTCTAGAAGAAGCTGTGGTTTTACCTTTATTGATGCCAGAATACTTCCAGGTATGATGTTGGTTAATTAGAAGCGATGATTTTGATCCATTTACTTACGAATGGGTAGATTTGGCCATTTGGGTGTGTTATCTCAAATGGTTAAAACATGTCAAATATAAGGTTTGCTAAAAGGAGTATGGGTAAAAGGGTTGAACATTGCCCCCGGTCTATTTCTATTCATACATCTTCCTAAATGGTTTTCTTCAACTAATGTAGTATTTGGTACGAATTAGATGGGTCGCTTTGACGCATTAACTTAGGACCGGGTCTATTTGGCTTGTGTTATCTCAAATGGTTCATGCAGGCAAGTCAAAAAAATTAGTTGAAAGGAGTAGAGGTAAAGGAGTTAAAAGGGCCCAAAATCTCTTCTTAATGCTCACAAATTCCTAAATTGTTTTACTCAAGGATTCTAGTTATTACCATAATGTTATTATGTTACCTAATTATAATTACACGATAATGTTTAATGTTTGATCCGTACTAAAAATGACACGTTGCAACTTGAAACCTATTTTGACCTGTGATTCCATCCAGGCCCTCTCATGTTGCCACCTGTAGTTTGGATGTTGTATATGCCCTTTTAGTACTACACGACATCTATTGAAGACTTGTTTACACTAGAAACTAAAATTAGTTTGCCTCCAAGTAAAGGAGTCTAGAGGTAGCAATTAAATTAAATTACTTATAAATGGGTCAATGAGTTTATATATCATCGCTTAACGGGTAAATAAAAAACATAGCTCAAAAATGGGCCAAACAGGTAAAGAGGATGAAAAGTCCAAAATCTATTTCTAATGCATACAACTCCCAAAATTGTTCTATTCATAGTCGTCAAAGGCGCAAAAGGCGCTTGCCTAGATGACAACTATGGTTCTATTTTATATAATTAGGTTGTTATTGGAATAATATAATTTTTATAATCATATTTTACACTGTACTTATTTGTGAAGGAAGATAAAGATAATTTGGGAAAAAAATGTCTCAAGCTCAACCCACCCGACCCGACCCGAGTTGACTAGTTACCCTCGTAAGCAACGACACAGTCAATGTGCTATTCGTGAATAATTAAGGCTGAATCTTTTGATGATTTCAGGGAATTAGGAGACCATGGAAAGGTGTTCTTATGTTTGGTCCACCTGGCACTGGGAAAACTCTACTGGCTAAAGCTGTTGCCACCGAGTGTGGGACCACATTTTTTAATGTTTCTTCTGCCACCTTGGCTTCAAAATGGCGTGGAGAAAGTGAACGCATGGTTCGATGCTTGTTTGACTTGGCACGTGCTTATGCTCCAAGCACAATATTCATTGATGAGATTGATTCTCTTTGTACTTCTCGAGGGTGAGATTATTTTTCTTTTCCTTCTAAATTTGGGTCAAATTATTTGTTTACTAGAGATGGATATATCATTGGGTCCGGCAGCTTGGTTATGGGTCAAACAGTTGACCTTTTCATGGTTGAAACAGATCAGGTCAACCCAACACACTTTTTGTAAAAAGGTTTTGAATTGTCTAAATGTTTTGTATAGAAGTCTAAAGGTAGCTTCCGATTATCAGCTGAAGCAATGTAACACGATTTCCAGATTTTAATAACAATCTGATTTTTTCAATAAAATGATTTAGTGTCTTTGGTCAGACAACCCATCTCGAATCTAAGAATTGATTAAGAATAAAACCTCACTTTACAAAGACCCTAAACCCTCCATTTATACTAAACATATAGCTTGCTCTCTAAGCTAATTCTACTACTACTATTTATGAAACAAATAAAGAAACAGATCGATACCAATTATCCTACCAAACAAAATTTGAACCAGACAAAATCTTTTGCCAATTTCCTTCAGATTTTCCTCCCACATTTTCATCTTTACTACCTTAACTTTCATAATTAAACCAAACCTTCCCTGAATCAAGACTACCTCCATAAGAATCATGTTCAAACACCATCTTATACAACCCATTCTATTACAACTGATTATCTGATTCTGATTATGTAGTCTTGCATAATCACTTTAAGAATGCACACAATCACCGCCAAAGTACAACTTTTCAGTGGTGGCTCGTACATCCCCCCCCCCCCCCCCCTATTGTGTGTTATTACAAATGATATATTAAATATTTTCATGTGTTCAGAGCTTCAGGGGAGCATGAGTCTTCAAGAAGGGTTAAATCTGAACTTCTAGTTCAGGTTGATGGAGCAAACAGCTCAGGGACAAATGAAGATGGTAGCCGTAAGATAGTGATGGTTTTGGCTGCTACAAATTTTCCATGGGATATAGATGAAGCACTAAGGTCTATTTTCATATTATGTCACTCCCTCTGTCCCAAATTTATTTTCCACAAACAAAAAAGAATCACAATTTAAGACGTGTATAATTAATAGACTGTAAATATAATTAGCATATTGCCAATTTTACCTTGATGCATTTAAGATGCCATTTGACTTGAAGAATTAATGATAAAGGTAATCAAGGGTAAATAGGTAGATTAGTAATTTATACTGGATTAATGGTACATTTTTTGATGTTTAAAATTATATTTTGACATTTTTAAATAGAAATATGTTGTCCACAAACAAAGAAACACAATTTTAGACAAGTTTAAGTAGTGCATATATTTATTAGCATTATGCTAGTTTTACCCTTAAATGTATTAAAGATACAAATTGAGCTGAAGATCTTGCAAGTACTGATTAAGGTAATTAATGGTAAAAAGTGTTATTAGTAGATTAAAATAGAATTATAGACTATATTTGGGATATTGGTATTTTGTTTGTTTGATGCTTCTTTCCTTACTTCTGGGAACACAGGCGGCGTTTGGAAAAACGTATATATATTCCTCTGCCAAATTTTGAGAGCAGAAAGGAGCTTATAAAGATCAATTTGAAGACTGTTGAGGTAATTCACTTATTTGTAAGATATCTATTTGTTAAATTCATGTTTTCGGATATATGTTTTATCTCTGCTTCTACATGTTCATATTTTAAGGGTTTATTATTATTATTATTTATTTTTGTTCCTTTTTGGAAAGCGTCATGGTTTAAGTTGTCAGTTTGTCACATGTGGCAAATTGGCTGGTTTGGTAAGGGTCAAAACGAATACTTTTTGGTATGAGTAAAAAATGGGCTGGGTTGACCCAAAAAAAACTTCTATTTGTCATTGGTTAACATGTTAGATATAATTATAAAAACCATATTCTTACAACAAAAATCAATATTTTTGAGTAAAATGATTTACAAGGTTCTACACATTAAAAATACAGTTTGGGCGACTTTCTACACATTTGACCCTTGACTCCATCCTTTTAAAATTAGTGATGATATATAACCGGAACCGTATGCTGTTTTATTTAAAAAGATTTAGATCATTATCTTGATAAAACTGTTGTCGTAATCATATTTGGTATACTAAATTCTGTTTCTGAAATTTAATTAGTTGATGGTAAGTATTGGCTAAGTTGACCCGGCCTGTACAAGAATTTAACCCGTTTGCCCTGCTATATTCAATTTCCCAATCATATAAATATATAATAGAGCTCAGTTTCTGTGAACAAGTTTAAAAATACACACAATAAAGATGAGTCCACAATAATTGTCACACTTCTTTTTTGAGTTCTAACTAGAGGTAGCAAAACGGACGGTTTCGTTCATTTGAGTTGGGTAACAAGTAATTCTTTTTGTACCAATCTTTTTTATTTATCTTTGAAAATTAATTTCAAAATATGATTATAAAAAGTTATATTATTTTCAAAATAAAGTTATTATTTTTTGTATAATACTGATTTAGGGGATTTTATGCATTTAAAAATACACTTTGTATGACTTTTATCATGTCGTCCCAGTTTACACCTTTCTATGTGAACAAATATTTATAAAACTAGAGCTATAAACAAATTCCGAATAGGGCTTTGATCATGTTTGTTCATTAGCAGTAACTACACAAATGAATGCACATTAACTCGTAAACAAAAACATTTTCTTGTTCATTCTATTCATAAGGTTGTTCGTGTTCTTTAATGTGGTAAACAAGCATAAATAGCCACACACAATATAATCCAAAACTTAAACAAACCTTAAGAAACGTAAATGAACCAAACAAGACTTTTCTTGGTAAATGAACAAAACATGTTCATATTTGTCCAAACATAAACAAACTTCCTCCCGCCAAACAGAGAATGTTTCACGAACCATTCACACTTTTGGTTCATCTAAGGCTCTAGGGCTAACCTATGACAATTCAAGAGGCTAGTGTTCAGTTTGTGAATGGTTTATTTAGAAAAAAGTGACTGAACCCACCACATGCTTTGTCAGGTTGCTGCTGATGTGGATATCAGCGTTGTAGCACGCCGAACAGAAGGATACAGTGGTGATGATTTAACAAATGTATGTCGTGATGCGTCTTTAAATGGCATGCGGCGTAAAATAGCAGGAAAAACACGCGAAGAAATAAAAAACATGCCTAAAGATGAAATTGCAAAAGACCCAGTTGCCATGTGCGACTTTGAAGAAGCCATTAAACGAGTCCAACCCAGTGTTTCTGCAGCAGATATCGAACGCCATGAAAAATGGTTTCAAGAATTTGGTTCTGCATAGATCTTATCACTCATCAATAGACTGGCTTACTGTGTCGCTGTTGTTTCACAGCGTACAACCACCTGATGCAGGAAAAACCGTAAAGGGGTATGTGAGTCGTGTTTTTTTAACTTCAAGAACCCGTTAGGAAAAACTCACAGGACCCACTAGTAAGATTAAACAAAATTAAGCTTTGTTTGACATGTTTCATGTGTTTTTGTTAACTTGTGTTTGATTTGGAATCTTGGACTGCTTAATGACTGTTGTGACATAAGGAATCTTTTTAAATTTTAATCACAAAAGTTAAAGATCATAGCTAGCCCCGCCCAAATCTATATGTTGGTGAACTTTACAATGATCAATAATCAAAGAATTTGTCATTAGCCTTGCGTATAAAACTAGTTAATGCTACTTAATTAACATCAGTTACTTGTTAAAATTTGATCTTGAGAAAATTAAGATCGATACACATAGTCATTCTGATGATCTCGAACTCGAGTTTTCGAGTTCTTTTATGTCTCTTCGCCTTCTTTTCATACTCTCTCCAAGGTACGTATAGGCAACACGTTATTTGCAATGAAAAAGAGTTTTCTAGCATTGTAATGCTTACTTAAAATCCATAAACTATCACATTTTTCTTAAAAGCATACGTGTCAATGACAATTTAAAATGTTCAACTCATGTTTTACTTTAACATAACACTTTTTGTATAACAAGTTCTGACGACCGAAGGAGGTGGACCCTCGATCCTTCCTAGGTTTTACTATTGTGACGCCACCGGTTCAATTAAGAGCCAATAGACCGAATTATAATGAACTGCCTATCGAATAGTTACTACCATGAAAACATGTCGAAATTAGTAGAAATCGTTGATGTTTGATTCCGTCCTTTATGGATCCATCGGTTGAACCAATGAACCGTTTGTTCAAATACTTGTAACAATTAATTAATATGATTGTGTTTGGTAAAAACAGATGCGTGTAAAGACAAAGACTGTGGACAAGGAAAGTGTGTACCTGATTTAGTACTACCTGATTTGCTGTTTCATTGCGAGTGTGATGTTGGTTGGAAGACCATCATGATCGGACCCATGTCCTTTGGCAGCTGCATCATCCCCAATTGTTAGTTTCCTACTACTACATTTACACATAAACGTCACGATCCAATAAAACCTAGACCTGATCAGAAACAATACCAGTTATGTACTCGCGGTTATGAGAAATATTCGGTTCTGATCCGATCTCAAAATCACATTTTTTATTCATTTTGGTAGATCAAATAGTTAGACAAGAAATTTGATTTGAACAAGTAGCTTAAAAGTTTGAAACGTTACACAATAAAGCTGGTGCCAAAGTAATATTATACGGTTTGATTCTTGATTCAGTGTTTTCAAAATAACTATTTAGTTATTCCAATATAATAATGCTCTTACCGATTGGTTATGGGTTAAACAGAGTTAACTAGCGAATTAACCCAACTTTTTAGATGTGATATTTTTCTTTCATTTTATATTAGTTAACACATCATTTACTAATTGATTTACTACTCATGCTTCCTTATTTTGTTTTTCCATAATGACCAACTTGCACGCCTTTTATTCCTACTGCTAAATATACACTTGTTCACCGTAAAACTTGAACTCTCCATTTACACATTTTCATAACACTTTAGCATTAGTAGACCACATTCCCTTTTAAGTCCTTCTTATTTTTTTTTTCACCCTTTCTCTTTGTTTACATATAAATTTTACGCGAAAAGATAAAATAGTTTTGTATTTCAGTTTAAACAAAATACGAATTCTTACCTTTTTAATTCAAGTTGTTTATAACGTCATCTGATTTTTACACTGTATTGTTCAAAACTACATTTAAGAACTATGAACTTCAGGCACTGTGGATTTCTCATGCGGTGGGAAACAACCTCCAACGCCTCCATTGGCCCCGATCAATTTCACTAGTCGTAAGCACCCATCCATCCTTCATCTTTCTAATTTCATAGCTTCAATCAATCTCATCAGAGAATGATCATGACACTGATTCAATTCTCATCGGAAATTGTAGCTTGTAACCTAGTTTGGTGCGGCGATGGTGATTGTGTGGTGAACGGAACCGACCATTATTGCCAATGTCACGAACGAGCCGCTAATTTGTTCCATAATCCCAAATTCATTTGCATGCAACAATGTAATGGAATGATTTAATTAGATTCGTTAATTTTGCCCTGATTTGATTCAAACTCTGAATCGATGTACTCTTTTGTAGGTTATCTGGGCGGAGATTGTGGTCAACTGGGTCTCTTACCGCCCTCGCCCCCGCCTCCTAGCAGTGTAGCCTCACCTGGTGGCGGTAAGTCGTTATATGTGTTTTTTGTTAGCATTAACGAAGCTTGAATAGATATAAAGGGATGTCGAAAGTCACGGGACCCATAAATATCTTCTATATCAGTATATCAGAGGACCGGAATCACTACCTATAATATTTTTGAATGAAATATGCATAAAATGCTTGTTAATGGGCTACGCATATTTGAACCAGACTCCAAAAAATTAATTATTTGAGTTCAGTTTTTGAACACTCAATTTGGTTTATAAATCATATATAATTTTTATTTATTTTATAAACATGACATACATTTGTTAAATAATAATCTATGTATACATATATCAATTTTTTTTATAATTCAGTTTATTCAAAACAACATGATTTGAACAAATATTAAGTTTAGTTTGAATTCGGTCCTAATTCTAATTCAAATTTAGTTCGAATTTGAATTAACTTACAAATTCAAAGTCATATAATAACTTAAATTTGAATAATACGAATAATCTGAAAAGTGAAAACCGATAATTCTGAATGTAAACATTGATTATGTTTTTTGTGATAGGGAAAAACGGTGCATCATATTCATTCACAAAGCTTCCTGCTGTTCTTGTTGCAATTTTCATCGGAATTTTTCTGTCAATGGCCTAATTAAAGACACCGAGAAGACAAAAAATTAAACAGACGCATGTAAGCATGTATGCATGCATAAATGGATGTATATAATGCTTAGCTTTATAAATTATAACCAAAGTTATATATAGAGACATCATAAGAATTTTCTTGTATGACATTGTTTCTTTTGAATACTTATAATAACATCTACAACATTAGTGATCAATCTTTATATACATTAAATTTTTCATATTCAATTAACCTAAGATTATGATACAAGATTACTGGTCTGATAAATTAAACTGAAACTGTTAAGATTGTTGTTTTGGTTATGAATATAAAGTTGAGTTAAAAACAGGGTACATGAAGTTGATAAGATCCGGCGGCTTTTTGAACATCAAGTTCACAAAAAATCCAGATCTCATAGGTTTTCTAGTGCATCGTGTCATGACAACGTTGGAACGTTGTACTATTATTATAACGATAGCACATAAAATATAAATAACTAATTATTGTTGACTTAAATTGAATAAGTTTAAACGAGATCGAGCCAAATTTGTGAATGCTCATTCAAATGAGTTTAGTTCTGAGTAAACAAAATTTATTTATTAGAAGTAGTAGTATTTATATAATAAATTATATTAAATATTTTTATGTATATAGTTTTCTTGAAGAAAACTAAGAATGTGTTTGGTATGTAGAAATTCAAAAAAATTCAATACAATTGGAATCTAAATTTCATTAGTTAATGTGTTTTGGTGGTAAAATTTGTCATTAGAATTGTTGTCAAAGGAGCGAGGCGCGCTCAAAACACAAAGGGTGTACCTAGGGGCCAGGCACAAGGCGCAAAAAAAGCACACACCCGAAACAAGACAAGACGCAAAAAATGTGCACGCCCGAAAAAAGACAAGGCGCAAGTGAAAAAAGTGTGTGTGTGTGTATATATATATATATATATATATATATATATATACATATACATATACATATATATATATATATAACTAATATTAATCCCTAAATATATTTATAAAACTAATATAATTAGCAATGTATATTATCTAAACCAAATTCTTTTAAGTGAAAACAGACTACTAATATATAACAATACCTAATAGACTAGTAATATCTAGCAGACTACTAACATATAACAATACCTAAACACAAGATTAAAAAATAACAAACACTATAGTGAAAAATGTAAAGTGTGTTGTCAAAGAGTACAACACATTTAACATAGTAAATTTTCTTCTTTCTATCTTCATATTCTTTCACTTTTCTTCAACGTTTACTACTCAAGCTGGTTCCAAGATGTTTTACGAAGCCAGTTTTTGATGTTAAGACATGTTTTGGACAAACTTCACCGGAATTTACAGGTTCTGGCCAGAAACTTGCTGGAACCGCGCCTGAGTTGCCATGAGGCGCTTTTCTTGCGCTGCACCTCGCCTGAGCGCCTAGTGTGCTTTTGACAACACAAGTTGGAATTGAAATTGGAATTTGAATTCCATTCTTAACGTGTTTGGTTGAGAAAATAATTTTGATTGAAATTGTAATGAATTCTCTCAAAATTCTTCAAATGAAAATTATCAAATTCTTTCCAAATTGTGAAGGAATTCGAAATAAAGAGTTGGAATTTCCTTATGAGATAAATGGCCACCACTAAAGACCGTCTTCGCCCACACCCAAGACCAACGCCCTTGGCCTCGCCAGCTACAACCCCCACCCATCGCTGACCTCGCCACCTCCAATCCCGCTGACGTCGCTGACCACCGCCACCACCGACCTCCCCGCCTCAACCAACCTCCGCCGCCAATCCCGACCGCCCAAAACCGCTGGTTAGGGACCAGTTAGTATTCTTATAACACATACCGTTTAGGAACCAATTATTTTTAACCAACAATAAAAACTATTTTTAACCGATTAAAAAACTAGTTAAACGGTCAGCAACTATACCGTTTTTCTTCCAATAACTTTAGTTTTATATCCTCTAAAATCGAGTTTTTGAGTAACCGATTTTAAACATTTTAACCACTACTAACCGCTTCGATTATTACCGACCAAATTTTTAAACAACAATGTTTTATCTTTATTCCATCTAACTTTACATTTACAATAATTTAAACACACCACATAGAACATGAAAATTGCCAAACATGTATTTTTGAAATAACCGATATCCACCTCTAGTAAAACACGGTGATGACAAAGGTCACTCCAAACCACTAGACAATATTGACAATCACATCCTACCAAATTAAGTTGACCTTCAAAGTCAGTCTTCTTCACTCACATCTTCCATTCATCAATTCACAGATCTCACAACTAAAAATCCAACAAAAAGAGCTCAAAGATTCAACCAATTACTCAATTTCAATCTTCAAACTGTTCTTCACAGCAAGAAGTAATCATAATCCCTCAAAGGGGTTCTCAGGTTAGCTTCAAAGTCAACCCATCAATTCACTCCAAATTCATCATGTTAATCTAGTTAAATCTGCAATGTTATCATCCCCAAGTTTCATATTCTGTTCTTGATCCGCAATCCGCAAAAGGGTATTTAAAAAAAACGATTTTTGTTCGAATTTGAGCAATGAAGTGTGTTTTCGTTCTAGGGTTTTTCTCACTTCTCTGCATTAGATTAGGGTTTTCCGCAGTTGCACAAATTGATCTTGATGATAATGGGGTTCGAGGGTTTAGATCTAGAAACGAACCCAAAATGATCTACAAATACGATCGAATCAATGAGGTGAAGAAACAATGTTCTTCGATTCTACCTCGTGATTCCGATCAGAAACCCTATGGTAAAAGATTATTCAGATTGAAAGACAGATTGTCGTTTGTTAACGGTGATTGGTGGCAAGATGTTGATAAAGCTCCATTGATGCCATTTGATCATAAACCAAATGGTTCATATTCAGATCCCAGATCACCATTGAATCTGATCTCGTTTTGGGTCACTGATGTGGACCGAGCTCATCGGTCCAGAAATTCGGTCAGTATCAACGGGATCTTGCAGCTCGGTATAACGATAGATGGTTCATTCGGGTTCAAACCGTATGAAGATGATCCAACCTTTCATATATACCATGATCATTCTGAACTATCAGTTTCTTTTCAAGGGATTGTGTCTGATACTTCAGATGATAGCAATGGGGAAATTGTAATGTGTTTGCTCGGGAACACGATGTTACCATATCGTTATCGCGACTCAAGCAACCCGTGGGATTGGGTTAAAGAACCGGGCTACTTGAACCAACCGCCCCTCATTCAAGATGATCAGATTTTGCTAACCATTCGTTACCCGAAAACGTTTACTTTAACCAAAAGAGGGATTTATGGTAGTTTGAAAAGTTTGAGCCCGAAAACGAGCGAAAAGTACTTTGATGAAGTGCACATTTCAGCATCCTTGAGTGCTTCTGCTAACTACGAGTTTAACTCGCAAGAACTTGTGTCAAAAGCTTGTGATCCTTACCCGTATAAAGATAATGTTACTGATACGGGGCTCGGGGTGTATAAAGGGGATGACTTTTGCCTGATTCTTGAACGGTTCACGGGTCAAGATCCGTTAACCGTTGTCCCGAACTGGAAGTGTAACGGGACTGATGGTTTTTGCAGCAAGTTAGGGCCGTTTGAATCCGATGCTAGTATTAAATCAACTAATGGGAGCTTTAAAGGTGTAAGACTTAGTTTTCAAGATGTCCGTTGTGAAGAGTCGTCTGTAAAGGGTAAAAACGTTAAGCATACGAAGGTTTCCGGGCTTATTAGGGTCGTTCCACCATTTGAGGATCATTACAGAGTAGCTCAAAGAACTGGGCTAAACAACATGACCCTTTCGGTTGAAGGGATGTGGGAATCATCAAGTGGGCAACTGTGTATGATCGGTTGTCGTGGGCTTGTTGACCGAGAGTCCAACGGGTGTGACTCGAGGGTCTGTTTATACATCCCGCTCTCGTTTTCCATTAAGCAAAGAAGCATAATCCTCGGGACAATATCGCATGTTGAAGATGGTAGTTTGAGTAACTCATCTTACTTCCCTTTAGGTTTCGAGAAGTTGATTCGGCCTTCGGAGCTATACGATCAATACACAGTGTCAAAACCGTATTATACGTATTCTAAGATCGCGTTAGCCGGGACCGTGCTCGAGAAAAACGAGCCGTTCAGCTTCGGGACCGTGGTCAAGAAGTCACTGTTGACCTTCCCCAAAGTTGAAGATGCAGACTCCTTTCTTGTGGGATTGTCTCTTCTATCTGAAGATCTCACAATCCACCACCCTGCGGTCCCCGAATCTGGCCCGAAGCCGTTTCCAAGAACCGATTTACAAGTCGAGATTTTGTCGATCGGCCCGTTATTCGGTCATTACTGGTCTCTACAAAACGACACAGTAACAGAAGAAGAGACACCTTACCACAGCAAGAAAACATACACTGAAAAGCAGCTTTTGTTGAATGTATCAGCCCAAATTAGCCTAACGGGCCCGCAATACGGGAACTTTTCGAACCTATTCGTGGAAGGGTTGTATCACCCGCTTGTCGGAAAGTTGTACATGGTGGGTTGTCGGGACGTACGGGCCTCATGGAACGTCTTATACGAAAGTATGGACCTCGAAGACGGGCTGGATTGTTTGATTGAGGTTGTGGTGTCGTACCCACCCACCACAACCCGTTGGCTTGTTAACCCGACGGCTAGGATCTCAATATCGAGTAAAAGGAACGATGTTGACCCGTTATATTTTAAACCCATTAAGCTTCAAACAGTTCCGATCATGTATCGGGCTCAACGGGAAGATATTCTTTCTAGACAAGGTGTCGAGGGGATCTTACGGGTCCTTACACTTTCAGTTGCTATCGGTTGTATTTTAAGTGAGTTGTTTTATATCAAAGAGAACTCAGACTCTAGCCCGTATGTGTCGATAGTGATGTTAGCAGTCCAAGCAGTCGGGTACGGGATCCCGCTCGTTACAGGAGCCGAAGCGATTTTCAAAAAGACCAAAGCATACGAAGATTCATCGGTTCTTGAAAAGAGTCAAATGATTCAGGTTATAGATTACACTGTCAAGATTCTTGTACTGGTTGCCTTCTCGTTAACGTTAAGGCTCTACCAGAAAGTTTGGAGGGCCCGGGTTAGATTACTCACCCGGGCCCCAGATGAACCAAGCCGTGTACCGTCTGACAGACGGGTTTTGATCGTGACCATGGTGGTCCACGTGCTCGGGTTCATATGTGTTCTCGTGGTTCACAAGGTGCAACCATGGCTCGTCGAGTTCGAGGAGTATGTAGGTCTGGTTCAAGACTTCTTTCTACTCCCACAAGTTATTGGTAACTTGATTTGGCAAATCAACTGCATACCGTTAAGGAAATCATACTTTATCGGGCTAACCGTGATACAACTTCTTCCACACGTATACGATTATATACGATCACCGATCCCGAATCCGTATTTTGCTGAAGAATACGAGTTTGTTGACCCGAAACTTGACTTCTACTCGAAAATCGGGGACATTTTGATACCGGTAATTGCTATATTGCTTGCAGTTCTTGTACATGTTCAACAGAAATTGGGTTACGAGAAGCTGGCGCGGGTTCTTGATTTCGGTAAGTTAAGGGTTCTGCCACGCAGGTCGGTAGCGTATGAGCGGCTGCCGCCAGTGGTGGCGGAGGCGGAGATGACTTCCGGTGTCAATGGAGGTGGTGCAATGAGGAAGGAGGTTGATATAGAATGATGAGTATAATGAATTGTAGATGTTGTGACACAATTTAAACTTTGTATACTTTTATTGCTACATGATGACTGAAGTTTGTTACTTGATTTAGAAGTTATTAGATTATTGTGCATTTGATGACTGAAGTTTTTCATATTGTTTGTGTTCAACAAGAAACTTCTGTTTTCTATAAAGCATTTCCTCTACATATTTTAGTAAAAACCCACAAAGAAAACAATAAATTTCATTGAATTGACAACAGTAATAAAGCAAAACTTTCAAAAAGACATCAAAAGTCAGCAACATTCCTGCCTTTGCTCTTATTCCTCTACCAAAAACAACAGAAACCTAAAAGAACATCCCAAAGTTTCAATCTTTATCTATATCAAACCCTATAAACCCACAAACCTCACATTCACACGTTTCGAGGAGACGATGTTTCAGTTGAGCTGTTGGTGTTGGAGTCACTCCCGAGTGACCCGTTTGTAGAAACAATCGGTATTTTAACTGCAGCTCGTTCCATCTCCTTCTCAAGCTCTTCCTCCTGCCTCAAGGCGGTGAACTGTTTGTCCAATGAACTAGCCGCAGCTAACCATGCCCCCACAATCACTAGCAGTATGCCGCCAAGGTATGGTGTTGAGTTTGCAAGTGAACCGAATGTTAAGATCATAAATTGTTGGATTAGTGCTCCGCCCGATTTACCTAACGGGTTGCACACCACGTCTATTGCCGCCTTACCTTTAACCTGAATTTAAATGAAGTAATAAATTATACAGATGGGACCCACAAAATAAAACAAACAAACAAACGTATCCAGTAAAATCTCACTCATAACAAAAGCTATAGGTAGGCAAATGGGACCCATGAGATAATAACATATAATGAACTAAACAAAAGCTAACCTTGGTGTCTTCATCCAAAGGAATATATGCCATTTCTTTGCAAGGATCAAACAAACTATATTTTGCACTTTTGCTAAATATATTTTGCATCGCGCCAACATAAACCGCCGCTAAAAGTGGGGTAATTCCAAACTTCATGAGACCCGGTCCAAGCGGGTCACCAAACAATATCAAGGAAAAGAAGCCAACCCCCGTTAGAAGTAGGACTGTGGGTGTGATTTTCGCAGCCACACCCCAACCGTATTTGTTGAATATCCATTGACTCAATAACATCATTGTAAACGTTGCTATTCCCGTTGCAGTTGAAAAGTCGCCCATGAATGCAGAATATTCGTTCGGGCTAGGAAACTGCACAAAAGAAAAAATAATAATAAATAAAAATAAAATAAAAACAGGAATAATAAGCCACGAGGAAAATTTTGTCTATGCATCGTAGAGGTGGGAAGATTGGCGGGTCAGGTAACTAGTCAAAACATGTAATTTTTAGTGTGGGATGAAAAGAGTCAAGTTGGGTCGGGTTGGCCTAAAGACACTTATTTCTCTGAATTTGAAGTTCTTTTTGAATAAGTGAAGAGCTAAACATGATAGTGTGGGTCAAAACCGCTTGGTCGGTTGGCCTGCAAACAAAAACCTTTCTTGTCTATATTTGAAATTGTTAATGAATACTTAATGTGTTAGATATGATTACAAGAACTATATTAGTAAATTATACCTAATATTTTACTTTGAAAGTGATATGGATGACTTGACCACTGTCACAACCCGCCCTTTTTGTCACCTCTACATTTTATCTATAATTAAGATCATTGTTTGTGTGGGACTATTATCAACATAACTTATTTATTGTCTTCTTAGGACTAGTATGAATTATTTTAGATAATTTTACCTGCGCCTTGAGCTTCGACTTCCATGTAACCTCAACAAGATTAATACTAATTCCATATGCAACAACCAAAGTGGCTAAATCTCTAATGTATGGTGATGATGCCAAGAATTTCAAACTCTCCATTGTGCTCATGTTCGGTTTCTCCTGCAAGAAAAGCATTCAACTTTTACTTTCAAAATTAAATAAAAAAACTATGTTTAATCAGATAATTAGTTCCAAAACACATATACAAACACCACTTAATTATTTGATAGGAAAATTGATGAAAATATCATGATTTTACCTTCTTCTTCTTGCTACGAGTCGGAAGAGGAACATATGTATTGACCCACCAATAAAGACCACAAATTGCTAGACCCATTACCACCACAATGCTCATCATATATTTTAATGAGATGGCCCATCCGTCGACTCCCGGGCCTAAATGCTTGCGCATATTCGAGAAGTATTTCACCGTACGTCCTGAGAAAATCAAGGCAACATTGGCTCCAAGCCCAAACAAAGGATAGAACTTTTTGGCTTCTTCAACGGTTGTTATCTACACGAAGATTTTACAAAGGTCAATGTCATCATCATATCAGCAACTACTATTTTCACAAAATTAAAATGTATGAGAGCTGTCATGGTCATAAATTTGATCACACACGCAAACACACATTATACATATATGCACACCTAAGCATAATGGCAGTAAAAAATGACAAAGAGATGCCTAAGTATGTGTAGGACGCATACCCTCGTATACATACATATAGTGATATTTGTATATACATACGTGAACATATACATATTTGTATAGATATTATATGTATATGTGTGTGTGTGATTACGGGTCTATATACTCGCAATATACATATAGGGGGATTCAAATGTGTGTTAAAAGTGATTATGGTGAAATTTGTTGTAGCAACTTGTTAGTTGTTATCTGATTCTCCAAATCCAAATTTTTTCATACTAAAGAATTTTTTAGCGAAACACTGCAAACCTGACTACTATAACCAGGTTTGCAGGCTGCAGCTCATTCAAGCACCCCCATACACACAAATTCATGTATACATCTTAGATGTATATGCATGTATGTATTATATGCACACAAACACATACATACATTCATACATATATACATGTATGTATAATGTATGTATGTATAATGTATGTATGTATGCATGTATATAAACAAATATCACATACTATAAAAACATTTTACGAAAATCCAAATATCCAATGGTTCAATGCAAACAAAAGACACCCATTTCTTGCTATCCATTTTTATCTTCAAGAACACCAAATTATGGTCTAGAAATATTAAATACAATCAAATTTACAATCTTAACACATGTTGTCTACAATAAAACAAAAATATCTCAAGTTTAATTATATCCTAAGAAACACCAAATTTACAATCTACACACATTTTATGTACAATAAAACAAATTCTTATCTCAAGTTTAACCATACCCTTAAAAACATCAGTTTTTATGGTCTGAAAACTAAATCTAATCAAATTCACAATTTAAACACACTTCATCCACAATTAAAAAACAAATTCTTATCTCAATATCCCAATTCAATATCAACCAATATAAACTTAAACACAGAATATCAACCATTATACCTGATTAGCAAATCCCCAAAACAAAACTGATACCACCACACTTCCCCAAAGCTCAGCCATCACATAAAACAAACAAAAGCTCCAAATTCTCATAATCGCAAGCGGTCCGAGAAACCGAGGTCCCAAAAACTCAAGAAGCTTATCAGCAAGTGCAGTTGGGTGAAAGTAATTGCTAAGTGGATACAAAACAAACCCAAATGCCCCAAAAAACGCGATAAATGGAAGAATTACAGTGTAAAAAAGAGCTTTCTTTGACAAAACATTAGCCAATTTTGTATACAATATCATGAACCCAATTGCCATTGGCAAATTAACCCAAGTTTTCAAAAAGGGTATAATTTCAGCACTAGAACCCTTTGCTGTCACCACCAACACATCTTTTGTATCCCTCAAGATTGTGTAATTGAAAAGAATACAAAAGAACATCAACCCTAAAGGTACAATCTTTTTCAATGTCAAGACCTCAACACCCATAAACTTTGGGGCTTCAGCCTCCAACTCACCGGCGCCGCCGCCTGCGGCGGCGTCGGCGGCGGAGGCTTTACAAACATGAGGAAATCTTGGTTTTTGAACACCCAACAACCCAGGGATTGTACCAAACCCTTGAAATTTTCTAGACCCATCAAGATTTGATGAAAACACATTTGGGGATTTGGGTTTTAAGGGTTTTGAAAGATTGATTCGTTGTCTAAGAGATTGTTGTGGGATTTTGTTGAGAAAGATTCTTGTTTGAGGGTTTGATGGGAGCGATAAAAGGCCTTTTGTTTGAATGACACCTTCCATTTTTGCACAAACTCTCTCTGTATCAGTTCTTGAATTCAAGAAACTGAAAAGATAAGAAATTGGGATTGGAAAGAGAGAGAGATGTGAAGGAAGATAACGTGAAGGTGTGCAAATTGCGTATAACGTAAAAAGGTTTATGTAAAGAAGCTAAAACCTTTGAGTCGGAAGAAGACAAATGTGGGATTGCAGAATTGGAAATTAGGGATTTATCGGAGGTTCTTGTAATAAATAATTAGATGGGTGATTCACTAATTCTGTTTAGAGTGGGATGTATTCGTTGACAAATTCATTTTATGATTTAAGTAGTGAAGGTTTTTTTTTCTTTTAATTAAAGGTATTCGGTGTAATTAGTTGTGGTGTAAAATTTAGGAGTAGATTTGTGTGATTTTTTGAAAAGAACTTTTTTTTTTCTTTTTTGTGTACATTTAAGGTAAATGTTGTATTCAAGGGAAACTTTATCACTATCTCCACCTAATCTCCACCATAATCATTTTACGCTGAGGCATCATAAGCGGGCTCTAACTATTGACCTCGATAGAAGCTTTATCAGTATCTTCGAACGATTTTTTTATCGGACCCAATCAGTTAATAAACAACGAGACAGATTCCCCTAATAAAACATGTTAACACCGTAGTAATCCTTGATTGAAGCACGCACGGTTTGCCTCGGTGGTATGCCCCAATATAATATGTTAAATCAAATTTATACGCCACATGGCATGTTAGATCAACGTGTTTTCATGTGTTTGTGCGCCAAAACTCACCGTATATGTTGACCAAAAATCTGACAACACCGTCGTCATTAAATTTGATTGTGTAATATAATGTGAAATAATAAAAGTTTTTTATTGAGTTTATGATGTTGTATGAATGTGTAACATGAGTGTTCTTTCCACTCTAATGTTCGCTATAAAAAATTATGTTTGTTAAGTGGTTTATTATTAGATTTATAATATCAAGAAAGTACGCCTAGATGAATAAATTAAATTAACTAGAGTGTGATATCTTGGACCAACGATATATATTTGCTATTTCCAAAAAGTGCATGTGAAATGTGAATTGACATATTTGTCCAATAAGATATTTATAAAAGTGGTACCTTTAACATTAATGCCTTAATTTGTTAGTATGTACATGTGCGGTGTAAAAAAATATATTCTTTGTGCATAATACATTAAAAGTGAATTAGATAACTAATTTTAATTTACGAAAACTAAAACTTAACAACTCAAACTATAATTCTTTGATCTGTAATAATCAATATTGAAGGTTTGATAATAAATAATTTAATTTGACGATTGAACTATTAACTTTTGTATTAATATTTTAACAAATCAAACTTTTCATAAATATCATAATTTAAATATGATTCACTACATTTTCACCATAAAAAATGAGTATGAGCGAAATGAGAAACAGTATAACGAAATTTAATTAATCAAACTATAAATTCTTTTATTGGTAATAATTTATTGACATTTTGAGAAATAAAATAAAAATTTTTTTGAACAAGTTCAATCGATAATGCTTTGACAATTGACCCACTCTTAATTTTGCATTAATTGTTAAATAATCTCACATTAATAAATATCATAGATTAATATTTGATTTCACTTGCTTTTCACCACAAAAATGATTATGAGCAAGATGAGCTGAGAAACATTCATTTCTTTTAACCAAATCAAGTGGAAGTTAGATATAACTTTACTATGATTATACAAGTGTGGTTACTTTATACATTAGTCAAACTATTATTATAAACTAGAGTTAATTACATAAATGGTCTTTGTTGTTTATAAAAGATAACAGATTTGGTACTAAGCAAAAAAAATAACAAGTATGAGTATCCACTTTTAATATTATTATAACAATTTTGAGAATTAACACTAACAAACGTTAGATTTTCTGTTAAATTTAAGGACGTTTTAGTTTTTCATATTATAGGATTACTTATGTGAATTAGAGGGAGTATTTGTGTAATTTAATTAAGATAATATATTTATATATCACTCTCTCTACACGCACGCGCGCGTGCGCACACACACACACACACACATACATACATACATACATACATACATACATACATACATACATACATACATACATACATACATACATACATACATACATACATATATATATATATATATATTAAATTACACCACCTCCTGTCATCACCACCAACCATCACCACTGGTCATCAAGGCATTACATTTCTTGTACTCTAATCATCATCACCATCGACCTTCAACACCAAAACCCTTTCCCATGCAATACCCTAATCTTCAACAGACCACCCATCACCCACCAACAACCACAACCACTATCTGCAGCCATTGAACCTTCATCCTCATCATTACCCATCATCACCAAATCCCCGTCTCTTTTTCAAATGTTAATCCTAATCTCCAACCGATCACCCATAACCCACCAGATCTACCAATCGAGCCACCACAACTGAAAATAACCGACCATCGCCGCCTGAAACAACCCATTCTCTAACATGCCTCTGTAATTTACAAAAACAAACACCAAGAACCCTGGTTTACAAAAACCCTAATTTCAATCTTGAAATCCCATCCATACATTAAGTTTATGACGATCGGACCAGGTGGTGGGCAGCGATGGTGGGTTAAATCGTCTAGATTTTGAAAGAGATGCACAGTAAGTAACGACGATGGTGAATTAGTCATAGTGGTGGTCTGATAAATTGAGGAGAAGTGGGTGGGTGGGGGTTGGGTTATTTTGAGTAATAGGTAATTATAAAAATGGTCCCCGGATAAAAGAGAGTTATTAAATTACAAAAGTAGTCTCTCAAAGGTATTTTAGTCATTTTATTTGAATTTAACAGAAAATTAATGTCAATTAGTCTTAGTACTCGTTCTTGATACAAATTTGAAAACACAATACCCCAACCTGTTACAAAAAACCCATAGTACTAAAATTTGTTAATTTCAATAAACCACATAGACCATTTATGTAATTAACTATATAAGCTATTATCTATTAGTTTTTTATAGTTTACATTGTTAAAAAAACTTAATTAAAATAAAAATGTAAATTTTATCTATCCTTTTGTTTTAATCATCAAAAATTTTAAATAGTATTATTAATACTTAAATGTGTTTAATTACACACACGTGGTATAAAATAGACTTCTGCTGCACAAATCATTAGACGTTGTTTATTTATAATTAAAAGTTGATTAAAATTTTAAAAATGTAAATTTTATATTCTTTCCTTTTTGTCTGTTACTCTATTCTAGTAAAGTTGATAAACATATGCATTTTAAACGGGTTGTTTTAGACAGCGGTTTTTGTATGACAATCACAAGTGGTCCTACAATTTACCAAACTCTATGGTAGTAGATCTTTTTATTAAATTCTCCTTGAAATTTTAGTAAAACTAGTATGGCCTTAGGGATCCAAATAAATCATAGGGGTGGTGTAGTGGCGGAGCTTAAACATTTTAATAGGGGCGGTGCGAAATTAAAATTTTTAAGGGAGGCGAATTCAATATTTATATAACAATTTACATCACTGGGCAAAAAGTTTACACTATCGGACTAAAACTTGATAGTGATAACGAAAAAAAGAGGAGGGCGGTGGCCCCTCCCGCCCCCAATGGTCCTCCACCAATAGGGTGGCGGACCTGTCTATACATGTAAAATGGACCATATGAGGTGTACAAAAAAACCGGTTTGAAAAAAAAACGGATCAAAAAAACCGAACCGGTTGTCCAACCCGATTTGAACCGCCGGTTTGTATACCGGTTTCGTAGCCCCACACTCAAAACCAGTTTGTAAAACGGTTTAAAAGTTAAAAACTGGTCAAACAGGTCCAAATCGGTTTGACATGTTCGAGTATTCAGTGAGGCAAACCGGTTTGACCCCATGAAAAAAACCAGTTCGGTTTTGAACCCGAACCCGTTTGGAAATAAAAACCGGTTTGTACACCTCTAGACCATACACATAATCTTGAAATTCTGCTCACATATGCGGATGGAGGAGTTGTAGTCATGGTGGGGAACTCTTCTTCAATCGTCAATCGTCGTTGTCGTCGTGGTTTGTAGCTTTCTTTGTTTTTGAACGTACAATGTTTGAATCTGAAAATTAAAAAAAAAATAAGTGAAATCTATATATCTTAGAGCAAACTGATGATTGTGAAAGTGAATTAGAGGGTGTCAGGGCGCCACTATGACATGCGAGAGAATTAGAGCGATTGAGCTAGTACAACGAAAACAGAACCGGTGGGATAAGAGGAGTTTCCGCCCTCCCTGGCCACTCCAAGTTCCAACCCAATTTTCTTTCCCACGGACCTCTCATTTTTCACAAACTTTTCTCCACACCGGCTTCAACAACTCATAACTCACCATTCCTTCTCGGTATCGTTAGGGAAGGGGCGGTGTTCCCGTTTGATATTGAACGGAACCTACTCCATTATCTCTCTTAATAGCATTCACATCCTATTTCACATCATCATCCTTATAATTACATTAAAAAAATCAATGTTTTTTCCTCTTAGTTTCTATTAAACAATGTTTTTTATACATTTATCATTATACTAGCTTTAGTAAACTCGTGTATGACACGGGTTGAATAAATAAAATATTAAGTAGAATAAAGATTATTAATTATAAAACGATAGACTAAGACATGATATAATTGAGATTATGTATGAGTAATAATTATAAGTAATAAAATAATAGTATGAAATTTTTATTTTTTTTTTGTTTCTTTCAAAGATAAATTAAACATTTTGATTTAAAATAACGTTTTAAAAAAGTTTCGTCTTTAAAAATTTCCTAACTATAATTATTTTTATTTTATAAAAAGTTTACTTTAAAAAAACCAGTTTTAGAATATTACATAAAAATAGTTTTATTTTTTATAAAAAAATCTTTATAAAAAACTATCTCTATAAAAATAACATTAATAAAAAGTTATTTTTCTTAATTTATTAAAAAACTAATTCTAATATAAAAATAAATAAATAGATAATATTATTAGTAATTAATGTGGTTATTAAGCGAGAAAAGTTTGATAAAAATGAATGTGATGATAACACGTGACTAGGGCTGCAAACGAACCGAACGAACACGAACAAGGCCTTGTTCGTGTTCGTTCGTTAAGAAATAAACTTGTTCATGAACTGTTCACGAACACTAACCGAACGGGATTTTTTGTTCATGTTCGTTCATTAAGAAAATGAACATGTTCATGAACTGTTCATGAACACTTACCGAACGCAAATGAACACAAACAAAAGCAAACGAGCACAAACAACTGTTCATGAACATGACGAACACAAAAAAGTTCATAAACACAAACAGATACAAATTATTATAGATTTATTTTAGAATAAAATTTATAATTTTTATTACAAAGATTACACAAAATTAATCAAAAATAAATAGGTAGTTAACATAAATATCAAAAAATACTTGATATAATAGTCATAAAAATAACTGACACAATAATTAAGAATATAAACGAACACCTTAACGAGCATAAACAAACACTTTATCGAATGAACACTAACGAACATAACGAACACATTATCGAACGTTCACGAACATAAATGAACGAACACGGCTTGTGTTCATGTTTGTTCGTTTAACTAAACGTACAAAATTTTCTTTTTCGTGTTCGTTCATTTACTAAACGAACGAACATAAACGAACTTCCCGCCGAACGGTTCACGAACTGTTCGCTGAACGTTCAGTTCGTTTGCAGCCCTACACGTGACACATCCATTTACATTTTTATTAGAGTAAAAAGATTTAATCTCTCATTCATTTACAATCACTTCCAAAAATATAAAAAATTTATAGGAGGTAAACAGTGTCCTTAAAATATACAAATAAATAGTAATATATTATTTATTATTCATCACAACAATCTTTTATAATATAAAACACATACTTGTATAAAAGTAAAGAATAAAATGCAAAAGCTATAAAAATTTTATTTGGAAAATTTGAAACAATTAATTAATATTAAAATGTTGATGATATTTTGACACTAAAATGATAGGATTGTGGGAATAGATATGGTATGGTTGTCGGATGGTGCAGCATCATCCACGACCAATGGGCTACCATCCGATGAATATACTCCTCGAGATTCTAAATCCCCCAAATTGTCGTTCATCAACATGTAATATGTTAATATCTTTTCTATAAATTTGGATTTAGAAAGACAATATAAAAGAATAATCGTGACCAAAATGAGAATTAGATTTTGGGACGTGCATATCGGGCCACCTATGATTTTACTAATGTATCCTTATTAATGGACGAATATAAAAATATTACACGAACTAGTTTTAGTAAACTTTTATGTTATACGGGTAGAATAAATAAAATATTACTATAATAAAATTTATTTAATTATAAAATGATATTTTAATATATGATATGACTGTATAAGTAATAAAACAATGATATCAACTTTTTAAAATTTTGTTTATAATTTTTTTCCAAAAAAATAAACATTTTGTTCTAAAATAAACCGTATAAAAATATCATTTTTAAAAATTTCTTTATTATAACTCCCAAATTTAATTATTATTTGTTTTTTAAAAAATTGAATTTTTAAAGTTACCAATTTTAAAATATTCGTACATTAAAAAAAGTTTTATGCTTTAGAAAACCTTATTGTTTTAAAAAAATTATTTATTTAGAAATAACATTAAAAAATAGCTATCTTTCTTAACTTATTAAATCTAAAAAAATGTTAAATAATATGATTAGTAATTAAGATAATTATTTAATAAGAGAGAAGGACGGGAAAATTTTGGTGATGATGATTATGGTGTTGACACGTGTCATCTGAAGATACCCTTTTATTAGAGTAGAAAGATGTGTTCATGTGGTAAAGGGTCTATACAAGCTGAATACAACATATATGAGCGTATATGTGTCTTATAAGGTCTATGTGTTTTTAAGCAAATCACAAATCAATTAAATGAGTAAGTTCTTACATCAAGTATTTTTATCTTTGAAAACTGACCTAGATTAGAGTATTAAATAATCAACAAAATAATAAAAACAAGAACGATTAATATTGATATTCAAAACCACATTAAATAAGGACCCTATAACTCTTTATTTATACTAAACATATTATATTACTAACCCAACTCAAACTCTATTAGATAATCAAATAAATAATCAAACTCAACTTTTATTTAATTCAAACTTTATCAAACAACTAATAACTTATCATAATAATTATGTTTTTTTATTTAATAAGATAAAATCTTCAGTTTATGCCTTAGATTTTTCATCTAACGGATGGACACGAGACTCTACTATAGTGTTCACTGTTTTCATACTTGGATCAGACCGACGGGTCGAACCGGGAGTCGGAGCTCGGACCGTTCCGATCCACCCTAAATCGTTTTGTTTTCGAGGATCCGGCCAGTTCGAACCGGTTTCGGTGGTCGGACCGGAAACCGGGTTGGACCAGATTTTGAATTTTTTTATTTTTTTAGTTTTTTATATTTTAATGAGTTTAACGGGTGGTTCAAACTATGAATTAGAGTGTTTGACATATGATTATTGTTGAGTTTTTATATATAATTATAAACTACACATAAAAATATATATTGAATTACATATATAACTATATATCTAATATACGCATATGTAAATATGACATCATCCGGTTCTTAAATCCGGTCCGACCAATCGACCAGTAAGATGACCGTTTCGCTGTCCATTCCGGTTCTAAAAACATTGATAGTGTCAGATTTAAAGAGTTTGTAAATAAAAATATAAAACACTAGTTGTGACAATATAAGTGGATATGTTGTTAAAATAGATATGCCAAAATGGTTCAAATAGATATCTAGATGCTCATCATTTTACCAATATATGTTAACTAAACAATAATACTTGATACTTCGTATATTAAGATTTGCTAGATAAATGAAATACATAGCTTCTAATACTTAGTTTAGATATCCATAGTTTCTAATACTTAGTTTAGATATCCTTAACAGTAGGTTATGGTATGTAAAATTCAATGATTTAATATTAAATATCAATCCCTTTATATAGGGAAGAAGAACAACCGAATCACCACTAATGGTGGAGATTATTGATAAGTAGATAATTACAAATCATAACTAACTAATATTCAAATCTGTAAAGCTTATCGCTAATATTCCCCCGCAGTTTTAGCGGTAGTAAGACGCACACTCAAACTGGTACGAAACTGCTGGAATAAGTGTCGGGGAAGTCCCTTCGTGAAGATATCCGCATATTGTAACGAAGACGGAATATGAAGCACTCGAACAAGCCCAAGCCGAACCTTTTCACGCACAAAGTGAATGTCAATTTCCACATGTTTTGTGCATTGGTGTTGCACCAGAATTTTAGAGAGATAGACTGCAGAGACATTGTCACATTACACAACCGTAGCCTTGCGAATCGGAAAGTATAGCTCACATAACAAGTTGCGCAACCAAGTGGTTTCGGAGACCGCGTTAGCAACGCCGCGATACTCAGCTTCTGCACTAGACCGCAATATAGTTGGTTGTCGTTTTGACGACCACGATACTAAGTTATCCCCCAGAAAAACACAGTAACCTGAGGTGGACCTGCGAGAATCTAGGCATCCTCCCCAATCTGCATCCGAATAAGCTGTGAGAGTATGAGAGGGAGAAACAACAAGTTGTAAACCATAATCTATTGTGCCTTGAAGGTAGCGAAGAATGTGTTTCATTAACTGAAAGTGGGGCTCCCGTGGCGCATGCATGAAGAGACAAACTTGTTGAACCGCGTACGTAATATCAGGTCAGGTAAAAGTAAGATATTGCAAGGCCCCCACAAGAGTTCTACATAAAGTTCCATCAGGAAGCAGGTCACCATCTGTAGCACATAACTTGGTTGAAGTATCGACCGGAGTGGAGCTTGGTTTACATGATTCCATTGACGCGCGACGGAGGATGTCACGAGTGTAACTAGCTTGTGACAAAAATAAGCCATATTTATCCCGAGTCGCAGTAATACCCAAAAAATGATGAAGAGCACCAAGATTAGTCATCGCGAACTCCAGTGACAAGGTTTGAATGATGGTGCTTAAAATTTTTGGGTCGGATGCGGTCAAAATGATATCATCTACATATAATAATAAATATGCAATATGCGGCCCTTAATGATAGATAAACAAAGAGGAATCACTCACACTGCTATGAACCATGGGTAGTGATGTAGGCAGCAAACCGTGTGTACCAAGCCCGAGGGGCCTGTTTTAGGCCATATAATGATTTTCGTAGGCGACAAACATGTGTTGGTGCACGGGGATTTACAAACCCCGGTGCCTGGTGCATGAATACCGTTTCAGCAAGATGGCCATGCAAAAAAGCATTTTTGACGTCGAGTTGATGAATAGGCCATGATCAAGAAACGGCTAGGCTAAGCACAGTCCGAATGGTGGCGGGTTTGACCACCGGACTAAACGTCTCATGACAATCGATGCCCACAGTCTGAGACCTACCGTTTGCTACTAGGCGAGCTTTGTACCTTTCAGGGGAGCCATCGGATTTAAACTTATGGCGAAAGAGCCACATGCACCGAACTATTGGCATATCAACTGGTCTCGAAACTAAGTCCCATGTTTCATTCGCCTGTAATGCTCTAAATTCATCTTGCATGGCTAGTAACCAATTAGGGTCCGACCGGGCTTGGGTATATGATGTGGGGATAGGGGAGATGGGCTGTGTAGTGGTTGTGTGGAGGTTTAGGCGAGTGGTAGGTTCGAAGATTCCAGATTTAGCTCGGGTTTGCATGGGATGAGTGGAGTTGGAGGTGGTGGCAGCGGGTTTGGGAGATGGCGTTGGTTGAGGGGTGTTAGGTGGGGACACCGGGGGTGGACCGTGAGAGGCAGTAGGGTGGGAGTTTTGTGAAGAGGTGCGGTTAGTAGAAGAAGGGGCCGGTGGTGAAGTGGGTGGTGTATCGGCAGTGTGGGTTGTGGATGTGGTGGTTGACGGTTGTGGGTAGACAAAGTGTGTTGGTATTGGGTCATCAAGGAAGGAGTATGATGGTGGGTATGGAACATTTGAGAACGGGAAGGAACACTCATCAAAGGTGACATGGCGGGAGAGATGGACCTTACTGGTATTCAGGTCGTAGCAATGGTATCCCCGAAAGTTTTCGGGGTAGCCAAGGAACACGCACTTAACTGAGCGGTTATGTAATTAGTGAGATTGGGTGGCGGACGTGTTCGGATAGCAAGTGCAGCCGAAGACGTGAAGGTGATCATAGGTGGGGTGACGGCGGTACAGGGCAAAGGCAGGAGTGGAGTAGTTAAGGCGTTTAGTAGGCAAGATATTATGAAGGTAGGTGGCGATGTGGAGAGCTTCTACCCAAAAGGAGTGGGGTAGGTTTGCATGGGTTAGAAGGGTACGAATAATGTCATTTAGACAACAAATCATTCGTTCGGCTCGACCATTTTGTTGAGAGGTTTGAGGGCATGAGAAACGAAAGAGAAGACCATGGGTGGGAGCAAAACGTTTGAATTCATGATTGTCGAACTCCCCGCCAAGATCACATTGAAATGTCTTAATTTTGCAATTAAATTGAATGTATATAAGCGCATGAAATTTTTGAAAGTTGGTGAAGGTTTCAGATTTATATTTTAGAGGGTAAACCCATACATAATGAGTGAAGTTCAATTAACACCATATAGTATTTGTATCCCGATTTGCTTAGAATCGGAGATGTCCAAAGATCACAATGGATTAAATCAAACGGTGCAAAAGTAATTGAATTTGTATCATAAAAAGGTAACCACACATGTTTTGATAATTGACAAGAGTTGCAAAGAATAGACATAAAAGGTTTACTATAATTAATAGAAAGATGATATTTTAAAAGAGATAAAACTGGAGCTGGAGCTCCTGGGTGGCCGAGACGAGCATGCCATTGATCCGGAGAAGAAGCAAGACAAGCGGTTGTTGGTGTGGACGACGTGAACGGGTAGAGGTTACCTGAGACTCTATTCAGGCTTTCGGATCGAACACTGATACCATAACAGTAGGTTATGGTATGTATAATTTCATGATTTATTATTAAATATCAATCCCTTTATATAGGGAAGAAGAACAACCGAATCACCACTAATGGTGGAGATTATTGATAAGTAGATAATTACAAATCATAACTAACTAATATTCAAATCTGTAAAGCTTATCGCTAATAATCCTTAGTTTCTAATGCATGAAATACATAGTTTCTATACTCGGTTTACATATCCTTAGTTTCTAATGCTACATAGTTTCTATACTCGGTTTACATATCCTTAGTTTCTAATGCCTCGTAGATCTTTTGTAAGTTTTGCATGCTAATTTTACCTAGTCAATATCCGAGAACCATATGTATTTGAGTTGTTGAATCATTTTCTAAACGAACTCAAATATGATTTTAAAGTTTAACCTTATACAGTTATACCATCAAAGTTAGTTAACAACTCATAACAAAATGGAGTAGAGGAGGTGCACAAAAAACCGGTCCAAGAACTGAACTAGACCCGCACCAGACCTGGTTCCAAACCAGTATAAAGAGGAACTGGTCCCAACCCGAAAAAAACCACTAGTTTGAAAGCAGGTATGGGTTGCCTTGAACCATCCGGCTCCAAACCACACCGGGGAAAACTGTCAAAAAACTTACCAAACACCAGTCAACAACCCGACCCGACCCGACCCGAACCAAAGCCGACTTTAACTTAACCGGTTAAAACTTGGATACCTATAGGAAATAAAACCGATTCACACCTTTCCTTTTTACAAATGGGCCTTTAGAATACATTTATAATAGATGGCACATTGGACATTGGACCCCTTCGAATATATTTCTTAAACTAGAGCCCAGTGTGAAGTCCAGTGCAACGCCCTCTGAGTATTGAGTATTGACAACTTGGGATCCCGTTGGTCGTTACCACTTACCCGTTAATCCGTTAACTCTCAGGTAGTTATTGAACACATTGTGTTGTATCATATAATGTTTTCTACAGCTTTTATTAAATTTTGTGATAATAATAAAGTTGCAACCAACATACATAAAACTATAAAAGTATATAATTACAATTAGAGGTGTGTATGGTCGGTTTGGTTCGTTTTAGCCTAAAACCAAAACCAAAAACCGATTTTCGGTTTTTAGGTTTTTAAAACCGTCCGGTTTTGGTTTTTTCGGTTTTTGATTTTCGGTTTTAGCATTTGAACTTTATGTTTGTAAAGAAAAAATGATCCAAAGTAATGAATTTGAGCTAGAAAGTTTGGACTTAAATCATTTTGTTTTAAACATTAAAAGTACTTTTGCATATTTCTAAAAATTACTTGACATTAAAATTAATTGCAATCCATAAAATACAATAATAAGAAATTCAATAAAATAATTTAATCTACCAATTTAAACAAAAAGTTTTAATGATTATTCTTGAAACCCAAAATTTATTTATTTTTATTAACATAAGTTAAATAAACAAATAAAAGACTAATCAAGTTTATAAGTGTATGAATGCACCTCTAAATTTACAAGTTCGGTTGTATGGTTTCAGTTCGGCCTTTTCTATTCTTGTAACTAGCAAAACCAAAACCAAAACCAAACCGAAAAAAGCGGTTATTAAAAAACCATCAAACCAAACCGTCGGTTTTTATATTGGTTTTGATTTTTTTGGTTCGGTTGCATCAGTTATTTCGGTTATAGTTCGGTTATTTCAGTTTCTTGCATACCCCTTATTACAATGAAACTCAAAAAAGTCGTATGGCGCATTTTTATTCTGGTAATCTTATCATATTATATGATCAAAGTAAGAACCTAAAAGCAACATGTTAGATTTCTTTTTTTTTTGGTGTGATGCTAACATATCATCTGATATGATGCTAACGTGGAATCTAAAAAGTTTATTTCGTCTTAAAACCCAACATTTATAGAAATGATATAGAAATATGGAGTCCGCTACTTGTGAAGGCACCATGTACATATCATTGTGACGCCTATAACTTGACACCATCCATGGCGTGATTAGTACATGACGCCTCCATTTTGTTATGTTTTTATATGCTCATGAGAGTCTGATTACTTAAAAGGAGTATAGATGCATAACAACACAACAAAAAATGATTATTATATGGTCGCGTGATGTAATGTAATACATACCAGTAAAATTTGGGACACACTTTTAGTCATAAATTCAGTTTATGGTTTGATATGTGATGTGTGTGACATGACATATGATACGGTAGGGTGCATTTAAATATGTTATCAGTGGGGCGTTTGATACATACAACCATGACCTTTGTTGCTTCAGTCTTATATATTTGTTTCAATTTGACGTTAGAAGTTGAATTCAATGAAGGAGCTTTTAAACAATATGTTCATACATGACTAAAATTTATTCTTGTTCATGATACTATATGAATGTGTTAATATCTACATTCGTGCACAGAGAACTAACACACCCATATATTTTTTTTAATCTCCACGACAATCTTTAGGAGAATATATAATTGAGGAAAGATAATGTTACAATCGCAATAACCTATCCTAACACCTTTTATCAATAAACCACACATCAAATATCAACATTGGTTTAGTAACATACAATGACATTATACACGAGACATATGATTAATTATCATCACTTTTAGAGCCATATTGTATTGTCTTCTCGTCGATCCATTTTCTCATATCAGCCAACACAAGATTAGCAGCCTCATCAGGTTCGCCTTGTATCAACGAATGGTACATACCCTCATACAACTTCAACGTTTTATCTTCACTTGACGCTTTCTCATACAACATCTTAGACCCACTCGGGCACGTGACCTCATCCGCCTTCCCGTGCAACGCTAAAAACGGGACTTTAACCTTGTGAAAGTTGTTTTGTACGAAATCCGTCATCCTCGCCACTTCTCTCATCGTACCCACCCTATGCCTCCCGAAATATCGTCTCGGATTCACAGCTATTATCTTTAGTTTCTCAGGATCTCTAATCGCGTTCACAGGTCCCTTATTATCGGGCATCACCGCCCATGTATCCGCTAGCCCGAACAATAGTCCGTACATGGTTATATGTAGCTTAAATAAAACAAAAACAACAGAAAAATCATTCTATATGTGAGTATTATGGTTATATAACGGAAATAAGAGTGTTCAAATAGCTCGAAGCTTGAAACTCGTTTGGAAAATACTTGCTCAAAAGCAGCTCGTATACAAACCGAGCAAGCTCAACTCGAAATGTTTACAAAACCAAACCAAATCGGCTTGTTTAAACTCGAGCCGGCTCGATTTTAGCTTGAGTTGTTTATTTTTAGTTACATATATGTGTATATATATAATGTTTGGAAGTTGTGAATGATTTTGGCTAGCGTATTAGTCACTTCATGATAACAATAATCATATAAATTTAGTTACTGTAATTTAGCTAAAATACCTAATCATATGTTTTCGAATGTCAAAACTATGTCAAACTAAATTTACGGATGTTCAAATATCCCGTATCTTGAATCTCGCTAGAAAAAAACTCATAAAACTAGCTTGAAATCAACTCGTAAACTAGCTCGTCTTGAATTATTTATAAATCAAATCAAGCACGGTTCAGCTCATTTGCAAATAAAACTAGCTTAATTTGGCTCGTGAGCTCACTCGTCTCGAATAATTTATAAATAAAATGTCGAGAGATCCGAAGTACGTATTCCTTAGTAAAACTAAAAGGTACATTAATATATTATATTAGCTTTAGTAAACCCGTGTATTACACGGATTGATTAAAAATTTTAAATATAATGAAAATTTATTATTTATAAATCGGTATACTAAAATAGGATATGACTGAAATCTTTCTTATAATAAATAAGAATAAAATTTTTATTTTAGAACAAACGCTTTAAAAAATGTCATACTTAAAAACTTTCTTTTATAACTCTTAATTTTAATTATTTTTTTGTTTATAAAAATTTTACTTTTTAAAAACACCAGTTATAAAATATTTTGTATTTTTAAAAAAGTTTGATTTTCTAAAAAGTTTTCTAATTTTATAAAATAATTGTTTCATTGGAAATAACATTAATAAAAATATATCTTGCTTATTTAGAAAAACTTTTAATTTTAAAAAGATAAATAATATTATTAGTAATTAATGTGATCATTAAATAGGAGAGAGAAGCGGAAAAAAAATATTTAGAAACAATATGATGTTGACATGTATCCTCTTAGATACCCTTTTATTAGAGTATGAAGATATCTGAAATAACTAAATAAGATATTTAATACACCATTCTTTTCATTCTTATTTTGCAAAAAATTTTATCTTTGTTATTAATTACATGTTTGTTTGTTCTTAGTACATTGAATGTAACTACAGTGGCATACAAATTTGAGTTGATTAGTTTGATTTGAGGAACTTTTGTTATGTTTTATGTTTCTAATTATCATTTGAATTTGTTTGTTATTATTTTATGTCGTTTGTTCACTAATTATTATACATGTTTAATAAATTTGTAGGTTGAAACTTTGCAAGCCCAAATGCTAATCCGATTTGAAGAGGAGATGAGGGAAAGGGAGGAGTTGTAGCAAAAAAACACAACAAACCCAACTATAAAAGCACAACAAACTCAACAACAAATGCAAGAAATGATTGAAAAACAGTTAAATGATTTCAAGAGTCTGTGGAAGCAAGCTTTTGGTAATTACTAGTTTACCTTAGAAGGTGTCATCTTCTCAGGTGTGACAAAGAGTGGGGCCGAGAAGATCAACCCCGTCCACGTGTCAGGTTCCGATTGGAGGTACATAAGCAAAGTGATCAAACCACCCATCGACTCACCAAACAAAAACGCCGGAAGTTGACCGTACGTTTCACTCCGGCGAACGGAGAGAAAATACGAAAGCGACGTCGTTGCGACCTTATTCATATCTCCGACGTACGCACGGACGCCGTCGGAGCGACCGTGGCCGAGCATATCGGCGGCGAACACAGCGTATCCCCAATTGGCGTATTCGATGCAGATCTTCTGGAAGCACCAGCTGGTGTCGTTTCTGTATCCGTGAGTCATGAACACGACGCCTTTGATCGGTTGATGTTCGTCGATCGGAAGCCATGATTGAGTGAAGATTTTGCCGTTTGGTGTGTGGAAGAAGGATTTGGAGTTACGAACGTTTTGAGATTTGTAGAAGTCTTCTTCTGGTGTTTCGCCCCAGTAGAATGGAGGTGGTGGTGGTAGTGGTGGGAGATCTGGTAGTTTCGCCATTGCTGACGACGGCGACGACGACGGTGACGGTGGTGGTGGTGGTGGTGGTGGTTGGAGGTTGTTTGTTGATCGGAGAATTGTGAAACGGTGGGGTTTATGGGGAAGATTCGAGAATGGAAGGGTGCGGGTTGACCTGCTACGCGGGTGCACCGACAACCGGTGGGGTGGTGTGGATGAAAGGTTTGCTTTGAAGGATGATGTATGTGGGGTCGAGATTAATCGTTGAGGCATTAGTTTGTGTGTAAAGTCGCAATTTGCTATGGTAGGCTAGCGCACATTGAGGTATACCACCACGATCTCACCTACCCCCGAAAACGACCTAATGGAATGGTTTCATGTTTTTTTTTTTTAAATAATTGATTCATTTGATCATTTGTATAGGCAGACACGTTTTTTAAAGAGATTCTCGTACATTAGTCCGTCTTTATTATTACCGAATTTAAAATTACGCTCAAAAGAAAACCTATTATAGATGAGAAATACCTTGCCTCAAATTGAATTTTTTTTAGCAGATGGGACTTCAACTTAAAAACTATTCTTGTTTTTATAAAGTCTTAAAGTAATCCACCTCAACCACTTAGATTAATGATAATATATAGAATAGTTTCACCTACTTCGTATGTTTCTTTTTTATTTCAACATACCTAAATATACCTTATTTTATCTTTTACTTTCCCATTTTATGTATGTTTTTAAGCGATACACACCAATGGAAATTTATCAAGTTGATCATTTCTCATGATTGATCGTCCATGGGTTATAAGTCCAAGAGAGTGAGAGGGGTTAGAATCGTTAGTAATTTGTTTAAACGTGTGACAGAAAACAATGTGATAGTTTACTTTTCTAACAAAACCATATATTATATCTTCTTTTGTTGTTTGTCTTGTTTCACAGAATAGAATTTTTTTTTTTTTTAGCTTTTCATTATTTATTAGTATTAGAATATTTAGTGATCAAATTTTTATTTACAACGTTTCATAACGAATCATTCAGTGTGAATTTAACTAGCTAATATGTGACACACCTCATATTCTACACGCATTAATGGGAATCATGTAACGTTAATATGTTGTTTGGAGGCGTTAGCACACCATAGTTGATTGTCTTAAAGGATCAATTTCAAACGATAATGAAAATACAAAGAAATATAGGGTGGTTTCATGTGGAATGTAACAATGTGATTACCTTATCACGCTCTAAAAATAATTCAGTTACACACACAATGTATGGGCAATTTAGTTACTTGTGATGATTAAATATATCTTTTAACTTCTTGTTAGTTATTGTTACTTTTAGACCCATACTTTTCCGTCTTCTCATCAATCCATTTTCTCATATCCGCCAACACAAGATTAGCAGCGTCATCAGGTTCGCCTTGTATCAATGAATGATACATGCCCTCGTATAATTTCAAACACTTGTCCTCACTAGACGCCTTCTCGTACAACATTTGGGACCCTGTAGGACATGTAACCCCATCTGCTGTCCCGTGCAATGTCAAAAAAGGGGCTTTAACCTTGTGGAAGTTATTTTGTATGTAATTGGTCACCCTCACGACTTCTCTCATCGTACCAACTCTTGGCCTCCCAGCATACCGCTTCGGATTTGCAGCGATAATCTTTAGTTTTTCGGGATCTCTAATCGCCTTTCCAACCATCTTATTATCTGGCATTGCTGCCCATGTGTCCGCAAATCCAAATAGTAGCCCGTACATAGTCAAATGTAGCTTCAATTAACAATAGAAAAGTTAGACTCGACTATCGTCACGAAAAAAAATGATTTAAAAGATATGCTTTTGTGTTAATTCGAAAATATAAAAAATAATCATACACGTAATGCCATGATAGTTATAGGAATTCTAAACCAACTAGTTCAGTTTCAGTCTAGTACACGCTTCTACAAAGCGGAGATATAATGTTAGTTTTATATCACTAATATATAGCTATTAAATTAAACTGTAAATTGATCGTATTATAGTTGATATTATATACATTAATATAATATGAAGAACAGAATCCTAAAAAACCATTGACTTGCGTAAATATAATAAAACTGAATAAATATATGAACATATTAAACTAATAACCTTTTCATGTTATAGTTATTATATATAAAGTATATAACTATCAATATATATATGATGTTTTGGTAATTATTGATATTGCCAATGATCTCTTAAACAACAAATGATATATGATGTAATTCCTGATTAAAATAATGCATATTCAACTCTCACAATTAGACAATAGATGGATTTAGCAGCCGATTTTAAAGAGGTACGTGTGTTTGTCGCTAGGAAAAACGTTAACTATGGACATCCGACATCAACTCACACGTTTTAACTTTTATGTCAGGAAAACATAATTACATATTAAATTTTCTACTAAATATATATATATATAATATATATATATATATATATATATATATATATATATATATAGTAATATATTAAAAAGTTAGAGTTATATAAACACCCATTTGATATTAAAACATCCTAATCTTTCTATCTCTCTATATTTATATGTACATAGAAGAAATAGAAAAAATAACATGCATGTTTGGGAGCGTTTATTTCCCCTTTACTTTTGACGTACTAACTTTTTAAAAGTTAATAAATAAAAAAAAGTGTTTGCCAAAGCCAAAAGGACTTATAAAAATGATTTTTCATATAAGGTAAAAATAAGATTTTGAAAAGTAAAAAGAAAATTATTTATTAACTTTTGAAAACTACTTTTGGTTTACTTTTTTATTATACTCTTCTACTACCTCCTATTATCTCTCATCATTTTTAAAGTATATTATCTCTCATCATTTTTAAAGTATGTCTTTTATGGTCATTTTACAACATTTTAGTTTATAATTTAATCTAAATACTTTTAAAAACTTATTTCAAAAATTTGTAAATCAATAAGTAATTTTATAGAAAAAAACATTTTCAATTAAAATAAACAATCCCAAACATACCCGATATTAAAATGTAAGAATAAAAAACCTCATGTTAAATCAGTACTACCTTGGACGGAATCATGTTTTCAGGTATGACAAACAACGGCGCCGAAAATATCAACCCGGTCCACGTGTCAGGCTCCGATTGAAAATACATAAGCATCGTGATCATCCCCCCCATGGACTCTCCGAACAAAAACGCCGGAAGTTTACAATACTCTTCACTCCGGCGAACGCTAACAAAATACTCCAACGACGTCGCAGCGACCTTATCCATATCCCCGAGGTACCCATGGAGGCCCTCCGATCGCCCGTGACCGAGGAGATCGGCGGCGAACACTGCGTAGCCCCATTTGGCGAACTCGATGCAGATCTTCTGGAAGCACCAGCTGGTGTCGGAGCCGTAGCCGTGGGTCATGAACACCGTGGCTTTGATCGGGTGGGTTGGGTCCAGTGGGAGCCATGATTGGGTGAAGATTTTGCCGTTTGGGGTTTGGTAATAGGATTTGGAGTTGCGGATGTTTTGGGATTTGTAGAATTCGTCTTCCGGTGTTTCGCCCCAGAAGAATGGTGGTGGTGGCATGACGGTGGTGGTGGTGGTCGACAACGGTGGTGGTGGTTGTTTCTCCTTTGGGATATGTTTGTGGGTGTTGATTTATTATTTGTGAAGGTGGGTTGGTGGATTGGGGTTGGTGAGCTACTACGCGGGTCCACCATTAGCGGGTGGTGAGTGGGTTGGTTGGAGAATGATTTTGGTGGGTGTTAAATTATTTGGGATGTTTGTCGTTGGATTAGATGAAGGGAGGAGATTTGAGGATGTGATGTGGTGGTGCAGGGAGTTATGGTAGGCTGGCGCGCAGTGAAGTATTGCTCGTCTCACCAACCTCAGTGATTTAACGAACGAGGTTAGTTTTTAAGTTATTTTTAATCATGTTGTTATCATACTTTGGGTGTCTTTTTTACCCGAACACAAATATTAAACCCGAACAAAATCAACCCGAATCCAATTATGTACTAATCTGAACAACCCAACCCGAGAAACCGAATACCCAAATGACACCAATAAATTAATAACTAAATGTACCGGCGTGCGTTGCATCACGGATTTAAATATGGAAACCGGAATATAAAAACATCGTAACGGTCATCGCTCTGAATTAAAACTCAAAGACATCAAGCGAACTGAAAAAATAAATAACGTCAATATCACGTAATAAGCTTAACAAATGTGTTGAATTAACACAAGTTTAAATTCTCATATTTTCAAATACCTTTCACGGACAATAAAGAGAAAAAATCTCTCTAACCTCTATACACGCATCAAATTATATTTTCATACACACATTTAAAGGTAACTATTTGATTTATTCTATTTGTCCATAATTGTGAAGCAAATAAATTACATGAAAAGAGAAAAATCAATGAAACAAAAAACAATTGGTTGTAAACGAACTCAAACCTGCGCCCTTTAGTAGGAGGGACGACACGCTAATGTTGTGGTTGGTTAGCTTCTTTGTTAAATATTAAAAAATACTTATATTCACTCTATAATTCTGATTTATTGAAAAAACACACAAATGGCTGCCACATGACATTCCTTGATTTGCTTAGCAAAGTTAAACTTATCAAAATCTTCTATCACTTTTAAGGTAACTATTCGATATTTTTCTATTTGTTCATATCATTTTACGAAACCAAAAAATTGCAAAACAAGATTAAAATCAATGGAATAAAAACAACCGGCAATGACCAAACCTAAACTCACGCCCCTTGGAGGGGCATCGCACTAACCAATGGGTTGCCCAGCTTCTTTGTTAAAGATTTGCAAAAATAATACTCATATTCACTATATAATTCCGATTAAAAAAAGTATTAAGTGGTTGTGACATGATATCTTTTGATCGACACGCAACAAACCCTAACCAATCAGAATCATTTACCATGAAGGTTCGTAAATTAATAATATGATTAATTGTTTTTAAATAACTTGATGGATTAAAAATAACAAACCACTATTGCGAACTTGGTGGGTTAAAAATAATAAATCATTAATGTGAACTAATATTTATAAACAATAATTTATGCTCGTTTCCTCTACTTGTCTTTCATGATTCAAAGTTATTCAATAGGTATTTAAAACAATTTTAATTACTTAAATCACTTTTATATAAGCATAAAATGTGTCATAAGTCATAACAAATTAAAAAGTATCAAATATGGAAACCAAAGAACTTTTTGTGGCCAAACCATAAAAGCTAAAAAAAATTGTAGCTAGAAGTTTTAAATTATATAGATAAATAATTACATACTATAAATTGATGCATTGAGATTGAGAGAGCTACAGAAGTTAATGGTCATCTAATTTACTATTATGCTCGTTAAGGGTGGGCGGGGCACACCCGTCGTGAGGCCATGGCATATGCTGACGTCGAGCGGCAACAATAATACTCATAAGTTGAAAGCAGAAAAGTAAAGGATTATGCCATAAGGTTCATTAATTATATGCTCTCTTATCATGTTGAAATAATTACAAAGTGAATAAATACAAATCTAGAATTCTAGACTAGGGAGAAATTAAGATCTATGTTTAATGAAGTTGTTGTTCCTTAACACAATTCCAGGGACGGTGAAGAGGAATATATCCATGATCCCATATTATCTCAATATTAGAAGACTTTGAATCATCTTTGATCTCAAACATCTTTCTTTGTTCATCTTCTTCATCCCAAAAATCTAAGGAATCTACTGTAGCTTTCGCCCTTTCTTTCGAATAACCTATTTTACTTTTCCTAGGAACAAGTACTACTTTAGGATTACTCTTCGCGCGGACCTCAAAAGTGATACGAGTGCATGTAGAATTCCACCATGGGGCGTGCCTCAATGAAGCAAAGGGTATATAACCCGCTAGCGCATATTCAATATATTCCAGACTTTTATCAAATTCCTCGTGATGATCAGGTTGGGAATTCATGATCATCTCCGGCTTAATAACTATGGTACACTTCCAGTGATCCGAATTATTAGCACGTAATAAAAATCCACAAAAGTCATTATGCCAATTGTGTGGAAGTTGCAATGTGATCAATGTTGTTGTATCACAACCTCTAGGCCATCGTCGCATCGGAAGTATGACACTCTTACAATGATCTTCAAGTGCATTTCCCTGCGACACGTTCAATTTAGTTATGGAGCACCTACTAAGATTCAACTTCCTTAAAAAACATGGAAATTGAGGAAGCTTTCGGCTCAACAAGTTGCCTTGATGAACAGATTGTAACCCGATACGATTCATAAGATTCTTAAAAGATGTTGAATCTTGAACAAGTTGACTACACTCACTCAGATTAAGATCTTTCAAACTTTTTAAAAGGAGGAGGTCGCCCTTTATCGTTTTTAGTTTGCGACACCCTGATAAACTAAAAGAAACAAGATTCGTACAAAACTGTTCAATCAACTGCGGGATTATTTCTATGCTAGTAGCACCCAAATGAAGGTTCACCAAGCTATCCATGCTCCCTTTGATATCCGGAAACTTTTGAAGTCTAAAGCACCAAGCGAGGTTAAGAGTCTCCAATTTCGTCATCCGTATGATGGATGGAAACTTTTTAAGGCTAAAACATTCTTTCATGTCCACATAAACAAGCTTCTCGTGATATCCGATCGATGGATGAATCTCTTTTAATCTTGTGCAACTTGTTAATATTAATCTTTCAAGACATGGAAGGCCGTTAAAATCTGGTGTCCTCCTTAGGTGCTTGGAACCACGAAGATTAAGAATCTTCAAATTTGGTAGATACTGTTTTAATTCAAGTATGCAAACAATTGTCGAACAATTCAGTATATGGTATGACTTCTTGTAATTAATAACAACCTCTATAACATACATTGTAAATTTTATTTGTGTAAAAAATGTATCCTTTTAATATTCTAGATAACAATGCCAGCTTAGCTAATCAATGACCGACCTCTTCTATCAGAGCATTCACAGTAGCTTCCTTATCTTTATCCATATAATTACACTAAAAATCACTACATTTTCTCTCTCCATTTCAATTAAATAATATTTTTTATACCTTTATCATTACTTTTTTCTCTCTCCTCCACTCACAAGCACTTTAAAAAATATTAATAAATTTATAAGGATTGAACAGTGATTCTTCAAATATATCAATCCACAATAACATTTTCTCTCTCCATCACTCACAACCACTCAAAACCATTCCATATAATATACCAAACACACTCACATACTTTTAAGGACTCCACTGTGAATGCTCTCACAAAGTAGAGATTTAATAATAAAAAAATCATCAAACAATCTTTCTTATTGGTCATGAAACAAATATTGTAAATGAGATGTGCCAATTAGAGATTCACAAGGGGTAGAGAAAGAAACAAATGAAAAAATAAATAACAAAAATATATATATTTTTTTAACGGTAAATGTGTGACCCTGCTTCTGATAATAGGTGTTATCTTAATCGGGCTTACCTATTTGTTTCCCAGCTGGGGCCGCACACACAACCCCATCAGGAAGAAACCCATTATTGAAAAAACTCCATGACTCAACTTCCAATATTTACATGTTATGAGTAACTCAACTTAACCAGTTGAACTAAGAAGTTAAATAACAAAATATTTAAAAATCAGTTAAACATATTAAAGTTATTTGGAAGCGCTAACTTAGATGATATCTAATCTATCATGCTCTAAATCTACACCCAATCATGTTGTTGGGAATCTTAACACTAATCTTATTATTATTCTATATAATGATCATTTTACAAATTTAAAATTGATTTCACAATGTTGTTGAAATGAGTTTGTGAAAGAAGATAAATTACGTACCTTACATCCTTTCCACAGTTGTTTTTGTTTGCTCTCTATCAACATTAAACAACCAAGCTTTGTTGGCTGAAAATTTGATGGAAATGAAGAAGCCGGATACCATGTCAAATAAAGCCATCGAAGTTTCTTCATGTGTGTGATAATATGAGGAAGACGTGGATGGCAGACATACGGTAAAGCTAATATTTCATTTTCCTGTGTAAGTTAACCAATGTAGCAAAATTGTGTCAGTATCACAATCGTATTAGATGAACATATAAAATGTATTTGTACAAAGCTACATTTACCATTAACGTTCCAGCATCCAAAGCACAAAAGTCTAGTATAGCTTCTTTTTCCCAAATTCTGCTATGTTTTTCAAGACGAGTAGGGTGTTCACCTCTAACAATATAGAGAGCCAATTCTTCTACTAAGTCATGCATGTCGAATCTTCCGTCTGAAACTTTTATAAGAGACTTTTGTACCAACACCTTTACCCCTATACGAGGGTGAAAACTACAAGCATTAAGCACCATCATTGCCTCATCTATAGACTTTCTCCTGAAAAAACAAGCAATATCTAAGAATAACTCCTTCTCATTAGGTTCAAGTCCGTCAAAACTTATTTTGAGTCTCTCAGTAACCTTAATATCTGGAATGCTTTTTAACTTAGCTAAGCAACTCTTCCACTCATCCTTGTCCTTGTCATATAGAAAAGACCCTAGAATTTCAAGTGCTAATGGGAGCCCTCCAGCATAAGAAACCACGTCTAATGAAAGTCTCTCAAAATCTTCAATAGGTTTACCTTCTCGATAAGCATGCCTACTAAAGAGCTTGATAGCCTCATCATGTGATAACAAACTTACTTCATAGATTGCGTCTGCCCTGCGGGAAAGCAAATGCTCATCCCTAGTTGTTATTATTATCCGGCTCCCATCACCAAACCAATCATGCGATCCAGCCAATGCCTCTAGTTGATTAAGCTCATCAACATCATCAAGAACAACTAAAACACTCATGTGACATAACCTTCTCTTTATCATGTTCTTTCCTTCTATCTCACTCCCTACCTCCACATTTGTATTCAAAACAAGTGACAATAATTTTTCTTGCAACCTTTTTAAACCATGCTTGTTTGACTCGTCACGTATATTTTCAAGAAGACAGTGAGCTTCAAATTGGTGAGACATTTTCGTATAGGCAGCGCATGCAAGAGTAGTCTTACCGCCACCTCCAACCCCCCATATTCCAATCATGCGCACTCTACCGGACCCAATTTCCAACTTTGATTTCAGATCTAGCAAGCGAGTCTCTATTCCAATAAGGTCTTTATTGACGCTTGTCATGAGGAGAGACAGCTTACCGAAAACTACACCAACAATATCTTTGATGCATATTGCTTCATGCCTGTAAATTTGTTATGTTACGATAACTAGAATAAGCTCACATTCACACTTGCTTAGTCTAAACAACCTAATTATTAAATAACTTAAAATGAGGGGTTAAACTGTCAAATTGAAAGTAGAAGGATTAAAGCTATACATTTTTTAAACTAAGTTAAATGGATGTTTAACAAGAATTTTAAATATTTGTTTAGGTTATATAAACATCTATACTAATAAAACAAAATAATTATTACCACATGTCATTCTCACAATCATTTTAACACATGTCATCTTCTTACAACCAGTTTGTCACATGTCACTATCATAGCAAGTTAACCATTTAATGATAATATTGAATGCTAATGATGTTGTATATCGTTTCAAATTGTTAAACAAATGTTTAATAAATAAAAAGCATGTTTCTTTTTATTCAATACATAATTTTCTTGAAACAAAATTTTATGAACGATGAAGTTATTTTAATACAAATAACTTTTTTTCTTAGAATGGTTGTGTTTAAAAATCATTTAAAAAACATTCTTTTAAACAAAACATTTCTGAATACGAAAGTTCAGAAAAATATTGTTATTGTTTTATTACTTGAGATAGTTAATTATACATGCTGGTCAAAAAAGTTAATTATACATAATTTCAATTATATCTTATCTCAAATAATAGTTTTATAATTTATAAATATTGGTTAGTAGCTTTCAATTTAATATTTTTATTCAACACGTGTGATACACTGGTTTCTAAACTAGTTTAGAATAATGTTAAATAGTTGGTAAGTCACAAAAAATAATGTTGCCATGTGTTCCGAAGTTTGTAGCTTATTCAAGGATAGTTACTTATTAACGATGTTAAACGAACATCTCAGATGGTGAATTGCAAAAGGAGAATATCTTTATGGAAAATCTTATGATAAAGACTCGCTTAGGAACCTGATTGAGAAAACAAGAGCCCGATCGATCTAGACCTTGTTGAATGGCTGACATGGATCCCTCTTTGTGTTAAGTGTTTCATTTGGAGAGCCATACTAGACAACATTCCAACTAAAGAGGCGATAAACCACAGAGGAATTCATATTGTTGGCGATGGATGTTTATTATGCTCTCTGGTAAAAATGAATCCATCCAACATTTGTTTTTCGAGTGCCCATTCGCGGCTCACGTTTGGGCAAGCATTCATCAGTGGTGTCGAGGTACATATATTCAATATGAAGGTGCTCAATATGAAGGCTACAAAAATGATTAAGCAGGCCATATATTCAATTGCAGTCGCTACATTATGGTTCATATGGAGAGCGCGGAACGACATTGCCTTCAATTCCAATTCCATTTCTACTGCCAGAGTGGTTGAACAAGTAATCCATAACTTGTTTTATGGGTAAAAATAGAGGTGGTCCTAAGGATTTAGATTGGCAAAAGTGGTGTGCTTTTAATATATTGTAATTGTGTGTGCTATTGTAATTTCAAATGGGCCTTAGCCTCTTGCTAATGGCTTTCAAAAAAAATTATGAGGCACAAACTTTGTATATAAATAGGAGACTAAGCTCATGCAAATGGATCGGTTTTTGGAAAGAAAAACCTCTTGAAAGGATTTCTTATGTTTCCAAGTAGTATATTACATATGATGAGCGTTGTGGGTATGCTTGTTAGGGTGGTGGGTGCCCATGTCACACCCATCACACAACACCATACACCAATCAATTAAAACATATCATATCATATCACACCACACCCACATCTGAGTTATGCAGAAAATGGGTGAATAACTGCTTTGCCTCAGCAAGATCCCCTATCCTTAGCAACGATTCACGCACATCTGAGTTTCAAACAACAAGAGGGCTTTAGCAAGGAGACATTCCGTCTCTGTTTCTATTCATAATGGTATTGAGCAACAAGAGGGCTTGAGCAAGTATCGTGTTTTATACTTGATGCAAATTTCAAGGATGGAATGTGATAAGGTGAAGAATCGTGTCATTTTATATTTCAAAGAACTAAAATTGAGGGGTTAAAACTATCAAATTGAAAGTCAACAAACTAAGGGTATGTTTGATATAAAAGAATGAAATGGATGTGAGAATAAAATCGATATGAGAATGAAATGGATGAAAGAATTGAATTACATTTTATTATTTTGTATGGTTAGCATGTGAGAATAAAATGAATCAATACTTTATGTTGTTTGTTAGGTAAGAAATGATGAAGTAATGAAATCCAAAAGTGGTTATGGTGGTGACATCCAGTGGCTGGTGATGATTCCCGATGGTGGTGATGGTTGTCGGTTGTGGTGGCTGTGGTATGGCTGGTGGTGGCCGGTGTTGATTTGTGGTGGTGGTCGTTGGTGATGATGGTAATGGCTGGTGGTGGTGGTCGTGCCTGGTGGTGGCGGCCGGTGGTGGTGGCCGGTGGTGATGGTGGTTGTGGTGGATGGGTGGTGGTAATGATAACTATTGATGGAAGATAAAATGAAATGAGAAAAAAAGAATATGTGATGGATGGAATAAATTAAAGGGAATGAGATTACTTATGTGCCAAACGCTAACTAAAGATGTAAATCTATTAAGTAAGCGTTAACAAAAATGCTAAATGGCCGTTTTGGTTAAACGACACGTTTACAATAATGCTTAACGGCTTAGAGTCACAAAAAGAAGTTGCCACAATGAATAAATAACTAAACAAAACTATTTGACGTCAAATAAAAAAATATTAAAATTCATTGGAGAAAAAACGAGATTAAAACTGAAAAAAAAATGAAATAGTTGTTCTACTAGTTCAGAAACCCGTATACTACACAGGTTGAATAAAAATATTAGAATAAAAGCTACTAATCAATATTTTATAAATTATAAAACTATTATTTGAGATAAGATATATTTAAAATTATGTATAATTAACTACCTCAGTAATAAAACAATAGCAATATTTTTTAAACTTTCGTATTTAAAAATGTTCTATTTAAGAAAAATGCTTTAGAAAATGATTATTAAACACTGTCATTTAAAAAATATATTATTTGTATTAAAAAAACTTCAACGTTCATAAAATCGTGTTTCAAAAAAGTTACGTTTTTAAATAAAAAGAAACATGTTTTTGTTATTTTAAACACTAGAATTAAGCCTCGTGTTGCGGAGGGAGCGTAAAACCGTGTCAAATAGCACCAGCGCCACACCATGGCGAGCGACCATCAAATTAAAGTTGCAATGTGTTAATACGAAGAAATTAGACCGAAACGTAATACATATGAAAATACAACTAATTCGATTTAGGAACGGTGTGTTGGGACAAAACAAGTTGGTAATGATATACAACATTATTAGCCGTTCAAAAAATATATATATACGACATTATTAGCATATAATATTATTATTAAAAAGTTGATTTGCTATGATAATGATATGTGACAAATTGAGTACAAAAAATAACATGTGGTAAAATGATTGTGAGAATGATATGTGCCAATAATTATTTTGTTTTATTAGTATAGATTTTCCAACAACCGTTTTGATTTTTTTTTGATTCCAAGGTTACTAACCCAGTTATATTTTCACCTTTACAAAAATTTAGAAACCAGGTTAACTATTACGAAACATAATTTTTTAAAACCTACAATAAAAACACATTAGTTATAATTAATTGTTCAATATTTATATTTACAACTCATTTAACCTATTACATTTTTGGCCCAGTTTCAAATTTGAGATTTTACTCTTAAAAACATAAGCTAGACGGACACAATTAAACACAAATCCGTTGAAATTGACACATGGTGGTTACAATTATAACCGAGTTTATAAAATACAAGATGCTCACTAAGGTTTGATAAAAAATAACAATTTTCTTTTAAAAGAGTAAAAATATCAATTTACATACAAAGTTTTATAAATTGTTTCAATTTCCGTATAAAAGTTTTATTAATTATTTCAGCTTGAATCTAAATTAATAAAACATTTGGATTGAAAGTGAGACAAATAATTGAACTTTTGGATTAAAATTGATGTTTTAAAACTTCTGAAGAAAAACAGTTATTTTTATCAAAACTTAGAAAGTAAAATTGAAATTAACTCAAAATACAGTTATTTTAGGCTTAAAAATGTTTAAAGAAAAGGAGAAAAACATTACCCATTTGCGAAATCCTTAGGGACCCATCCAGAAAGATTGCTTGCCTTTACCAAAGCATCTCTCCACATATCAACTTTCTGCTTATTCTCCCGTTCATGTTTCTCAAATACTTGACCATATTTCCCCTTTTGTTTTCTCACATCACAGGGCTCTACATCATAAAATATGGGCATGACGATTTGCCCCATGTTGTCCATGCATTCTATAATACACACAAGCTCGTCCAAACACCACGATGAATCAGCATAGTTACTAGAGAATACAACAATCGCAATTCGTGATTTTTGGATCGCCTTCCGGAGGGCTGGACCGATGGACTCACCACGAGCAAGTGTTTGGTCATCCTTGTACGTGTGGATTCCTTGTCGTTCAAGAGCCGTGTAGAGATGGTCCACAAAGCTCTTGCGAGTGTCTTCTCCTCTAAAACTCAAAAACACGTCGTAAATCCATGATTGAGGAGTCAAGTGACATGAGGGCGATGAAGATGCCATCGAATTAGGTGCAAAAGGGGAGATGTAGTTTTGAGATTTTGAGATATATTCCCCAAGAAAAGTATATTATGCAGGAAACTTCAGAATACTTTCCATAATGCTAATTTTTATAGGATTAATTAAGACAAGTATGAAGATTAAAATATAGCTAATTTTATTTTTTTATTGTTGATCATGAAGGGTGGAGTCCCCATATCATGTGGTTGCAACAATCGAGGGTCAAAAGAGACTGCAAGCTTTCACATTGGATTTCTTAATCTCTCTCTCTTTGTTTTTATATAAAGGTATCTCTTTCTTAATTTATTGAAAAATAATTTTTAATTTTAAAAAAACTTAAATAATATTATTAGTATTTAATGTAGTTATTTAATATGAAAAAGAAGCAGGAAAATTAAAATTAAATGTTTTAGAATTTATGGGAAATGTCATGTTATAACTTTCTTTTATCTTTACTACTATATAATACAAAACCTATGAGCAAAAGAGTAATTTCACCATAATCCGTAAGACGCACCTGTTCTTTTTCCCCACCACGCGTCCTTTCTGTGTTGACAAACCTTGTAATTTCTAAGAGTTAGGGACCAAAAGTGAAATCAGGCCTAACCGAAGAAACCACTCATGTAATTAAGTCCATTTTTTTATAACCATTAGAACCCGTTGCTAGAAAAATCATGAGACCTTCCAATAACCAATTTGGTCAGGTAAAGCATAGCTTGTGCTAGAAAAATCATGAGTCCCCTTATATGTTTTTAATTATGCAGTAAGTTTATTTTATTGTTTGGTTATATGTTAGTGGGTCAAAACATAGGATGAATGAAGAAAATTAGGAGATAATGTGCTAGATAGTGGTCATGTAAGCATGAATTTTGGTTTTGTGAGTCTATTTAATGTTTTGCAATGAATGAAAGGATGAGTTTATGAGTGTAATCTTGAGCCTGAAACCAACAACTCAAGTGTTTATCAGCGCCCCACCCTTGATGGTTCTATGTAAAGTTATATAAACTTCCTAAGTTGAGTGGATTTTGATTCTTTTTTTTGTGCAGGAAATAGCTGAGTTATATGAACAAGACCAAAACCTAGATAAAGCTATGATTTACTATGATAAAGCAGTTGATCTTTACCAATGAGAAGAAGTCAACAGTTCTGCAAATCAATGCAGGCTGAAAATTGCACAATATGCTGTTGTACTCGAACAGTAAGCAGCTTCAATCGTTACATATTTACTCAAATGCATTCTATAATCACTAAGCTACAAAACTCAGACCACCCGATTTACTATTACGTCCAAATTATGTGTTAGAGAAAGCAATTGACATATATGAAGATATAGCAAAGCAGGCACTCAACAATAATCTACGAAATGCTGGCATTAGCCAACTGTATAAAGGTGATGTCGTTACCGTGACAAATGCGTTGGAAAAATATCAGGTCAAGTAGCGGATTCCACTCACAATTTTTATTTGTACCTTCATGGTTACAGATATAATGTGAATATGTATTTGTTTTTACAGGATCTAGATCTGACGTTTACAGGATCGCGTGAATACTAATTGTTGCCGGTATGTCACATCTTAGAAACATTGGCAATAGTTTTGTATAGTTGGTGAACTAATTTTGTTACTTTTTTTCTAAAACAACCCATTTCAACTTGATCTCATTTGTCAGAACCTGTTTTGACCTGACCCATATATGACAGGCTTTGGCTGCTTCCCTTGATCAAAAACATACTCGTTCACCATCTTGTTTCCATTCTCGCACTAAAATAGCAAAAAAAAAAAGTAAAGTTGTTGGATTCAATGATCAAACACTTCTTCAACCGGCATAAGGACCAAGGATACCATGCGACCGAGCTGTAAAAACCGCAAAAACTAACCTACTAAAAGAACATCTGTATCTCAAACCAGGCAAGCTGACCAACTTGCTTTAATTTTAGACGTTTCGGTCAACTTTAATGGTTAATTTTAAACATCTTTGAGACAAACCATCTTCCGATCAACTTGCTTTGATTTAACTTTAATTTGAATATATTTACATGTAATATAAAACTTCTTTCCCACTAGTTATATACTAGCTTAAAATAAATTTATAGGTTTAGATCTATATCTATAGATGAAAGTTTGATAATGAAGTATCCCTCATTTAATAACGTATTTCAAAATTTATAATGTTTTAGCTGGTAGCGTGGCCCATGTTTGAGATATAGTACTATGTATACGGCCTTTCTTATTTCCGTAAATGTTATATGAATTTATGACGAGGGAAATTCACATCATGATCAAAACTGGCCCCTACGATGTGACTATGCATTGAAACTGCAAGTTGCGGAATTGAGGGCTACTAGAATGGAATTTTTTATAAATAATCCAATGAGTCACATTATTGTCATTAACAAAAAAAATCAAAATCTTAATTTTTGATCTATTCTAATCGGTGACAAATCTAAATTGAGATCCTTCGTGAGTGTATGCCAAACAAACATTTAAAGAAAATGTACTTTGCTTTTTTGGAATAATTTTCTCGGCCATAAACTGAATATAAGAATCTCATTATCGAATTAATTGATGTATTGGCATACCAAACGATGATATATGTAACTCGATAATGCTTGAAATAATGCTTAATGTTTTAGGTGGTTCATACATGTAATCTCAGTTTGTAAATTGTCAAGTGATTGTTTTACTATTTTAAAAAGTGGCGCTTAATGACAAACTCTACAAACTTAATTTCTATATCTATTAATGCCTAACTAATTTTATTATGCATAATAATAGTAGTGAGATTTCATATGTTGGATTATATGCAACATCAGTTATCCCGTCACGTAACGCACGTATCCCTGATGTATTTAGTATTTAGTTTATTTAAATTATGTTTCGGGTCATTATGAGCTCTAGATTTTGAGTTTACTTATAATTTGTATACACAAACTACATTTCCCAAGTAAACAATTACTTTGATTATTTTCTAAAGTTATATTATTTAGGTTATCTTTATCTACTTTATACAATATGTTTGTAAATTGTTCATCACACAACATCGTGTTGGCTTTCCACTATTATAGAAGATAGATTACTATAAAAAAAAACAAGTTAAAATTTTAATTATATATGTAAAACATGAAGTTAGTTTACATAAGTACAACTTGTTTCGTTGTTCGAGTTTAACCCATTATATATATATTAAATACAAAAGTCGGTCTCTGAGGGGAGTTTACTGTAGCAAAATTTACAACATGTATTGCATGTTGTACCACTCCTCATCCAGATCATCCCTAGCCACAAAGTACAACTCCGACCGTTCACAGCGCCACCGCCACCGCCACCGCCGCCGCAAAGTTCGTCACGGTAACAACAATTTTGTGTACCCCTCACTTGCTCCCCATCGCCTGGTAAGGCCAACGACAAGCTCCAACAACGACAATCTCCTATTGCAGAAACCGAGATTTGCCATCTCCACCCCTTCCTCCGACTATGGCCACTCCGGGCCTATCACCAACTGAGGCTGATGACCACCACCCCTGCCAGACTTGAAGCGATTAGCATCACCGATGAACCCCTTTTTCAGATCTACATATACTTGGCCTATGAATGGTGGTCAGAAGTTGCAGTGGCAGAGGGGAGGCTGGTCTGCGATGGGTTTGTAGAGCCGCAACACGAGGGAGGCGAAGGTTGCAGGTTTCCAGTGGTCGTGTTGTGGGGAGGCGGTGGTGAGGGAAGGTGGTGATGATGAAAATAAAGGAACTTAGAAAGATGGTGGTTAGGGATGCTGGTGGTATGGTGTCGGCACTCTGTGGTGGCAGTGGCGGGTAGTAAAGGACCCTAGAAAGGGGGTTGTGAAGGTGTAGTGGTGGCGGTGGCGTGGTGTGCGAGGGGTGTTGGCGGACAAACGGTGGTCATATATTGGTGGCAACTAAATGTGTGTTTAAAGAATTTTTAATTATTATAGATAAATGGTGTTGGTGTCTGAAAATAACTTAAAATCTTTTAGCAAGAAAAAATAACCCTAGGGTAATTATGAGACATAAAACCTAAACTACTAGCCTAGATAAATTATCATTAATTTAATTTAGATAATACATTTTTTGAATGCAATTCAACATGGTTTTATTTACTTAAATTACTTTTTAAATAATTATTTTCAATGCAATTCAACATAGCCTTATTTATTACATTTTTTACTTAATTCGTTTATTTTCAAATATAGAAAACCCGTTTTTCAAATTTAGTATATCTCCTTTGTATTATCAACAGATGAAATCGTATAACGCCGCCGCAACGCGCGGGTACAATTTCTAGTTTACTTTTATTAACTAAATATATATGGTATATACAATATTCAATATCCTTTACAATTTGATAACAAATGTAATTTTGCTTTAGTGATGGGTTCATAAACAATTACACCCTAGGCAGGCAGTTCGAGCATCTTAGTATTTTTTATTTCTTTTTGCGATTTCTCTCATAATTTGTACAACACCACCTACTCCATTATAACTAGCTTTTTAATAAATTAAGAGATAGATCGTTTTATAAATATAATTTTTAAAGAAACAAATTTTTATAAAATAATTTTTTTAAAACATCAAACCTTTTTTAAAATACTAAATATTTTAAAGTCGTTTTTTAATAAATTAAATTCTTATAAACCAAAATAATAAAATTTCAGGGTTGTAATAAAGAAAATTTAAAGATGACATTTTTAAGCGGTTTGTTTTGTAACTAAATGTTAAAAAAAGTTTAAAAAAACAAAAGAAGTTTAAAATAATGATATCATTGTTTTATTACTTATAATAATACTTATTTATACGTAATTTTGATCAAATCTTATCTCATATATAGTTGTATAGTTAATAAAACTTGTTGCTAACTATTTAATATTTCTATTTATTCAACCCGTGTAGTTATGATACTAACCTAATTAACATATATATCTAATCGGTATAATTAATAATTCACTAAATTATTAGTTTTTGTATTATTAATTATTGATGATTGATTAGGGTATTATCATGATTGGTGTTTATTAATGATATAACAAGGATTTGACCTTAGCTAGTTTTACTATCTATTTTACATAATCCGTTATCTAACTGGTAATCATGTTTTAGTAGGAATAGCAAAGTAATTATGTCTATGTGATTTATAATATGTCAGAACCTAGGTGACACAATTTCTTCGCATACCTGAAATCCGATTGTGATCATCTTTTAGTTTTATTCTATTTTAGCAATTGTTTAGTTTAATTTATCTCATCCACAAATATTTACGGTCAATAAATAATAGTTCAGTTTTAGTTAAGTAACTTAATTCAATAATCAAAGAAAGCGTGTAACACTAACCACATGCTTGTTGTTTTAAAAATGACAAAAACATTAGTAAGACAGACTACGACTTGCTTAAGGCTTAACAAATAAGAAATAATATTTTATAGATTGGTTAAACATATCTCTTTATAAATATACTCTTACTTATTTGATTAATTTGGATGTTTTTCAATAAATGGCTACATTAGACCTAGTACATGGCTATTCATCTTTGTATACACCCCGTCTTCACCCTTGTAAACACTCATAGGATATTCAATTTACTATGCTTTCGTATTCAGGGTGATCTCGGGTAAACCCATATTGCCGATCAAGTTCCCTCGCTACACCCTTTTATTAACACCTCTTTAAAAAAACGATGACTCACACACTCATAAATATTCATACTCTTAAACTATATCAAATTATAATCTACTTATATCCGGATTTGAATAATGACATTCTTCAAATGATCTTTGACTTTTGCTATTGAGCTACGGATTCTACTCATGTTACTTTTTATGCAACTAACCAAAAAAAATATTTTAAGGAGTTTACACTTCAGTCTTTTAGGTTTTCAGTATGAGACATGATATATGAACACCCTGACAAGTGTTATCCGGACACCTTTTGACTTTTTTTACGGCCCGTAATGGGCTTCATGGGCGGTAAGGCAATGCAAAAAGTATTACTGGCAGCTTTTGTCTCTCACGGCTAGTTATGGATTTTACGGGCAGTGAAGTAAGCCTCGTAAAGGTCCTAACGACTCGTGATTACCATTTTTAACAGCCCGTAAGGCCCCTTATGGGTTATTAACTTTTCTGAAAACAATGATGTGACATATTCATTTCCGGTATTCATGTTTTTCTATTTTTTATAAAAATATGACATGACGTATTATTTCTCGAAAACTTGTATCAATTATTTTATTGATGTAAGATTCTATATAAACGAACACATGTTAATTGTTTTATCAGGTGAGTTTAAACGAGATAATTAAAATGTCTAGTCGCGGAAATAATAGAAGGTGTCAGAATGAGTAATTAGGGGTGTAAACGAGCCAAGCCGGCTCACAAGGTACTCAAGATCGACTCGAAAAAAGCTCGACTCGAGCCGAGCTTAAACGAGCTCGAGCTCATATTTTGGCTCGTTTACTAAACGAGCTTGAGCCCAAGCTTTAAATATCGAGCTCAAGCTGGCTCGCGAGCCTAAACGAGCTTTTGTTTATATAGAAATATGATAGAAACAATCAAATATTATATATTATATATTATATATATATATATATATATATAATAAGTATGATTATAAATATATATAATAGTAATTATAAAACAATAAAAATTAAAAATTAATTATAAACGAGCCGAGCTCGAGTTTGAATAATTTCTGACGAGCTCGAGCTCGAGCTTTATAAAGTTAAAATGAGCCGAGCTTGATCCTAAGTGAGTTCGGGCTCGGCCTGGCTCGATTACACCTCTATGAGTAATCTTCTAACACGTGTGTAATTGTAGAAAGCATTCCGAGACCAATAGATAACCATTATTGCAGAATGACAATAAGCGGTCTCGAAATTATACAGTTTTTACGCAACAGAGATGTCAGACATGTAGGGTGTATTACATGGGTGTTGTAAATCTCAACTTCGAAATTTGGGGTGGCTTACTAGGGAATGTGGTTTTATGTTCAAATGTAAGATTTTAAACATGTAATTGTCAGATTCATTTTTTGAAATTATAAAAATTTATTTTTATTTTATTTTACAGCATGTTCGGGCATGGACAAATAGATTGATGATCTGCTTATTCGAAGAAATACGTAGAACCTGACGGGTACTGATCATTGGACAATTCTCACACTTGAGTAATTAAATTTAATATACATGGGACCATTGATGGTAATAAATATACAGACGAGAGTACCAAACTATTTCCTCTGTTATGTGAAGTTGATACGGTAATATTATTTTCTTGTTATCCAATTTTAAATAAAAAACAAAATACTTCATGGTGTATTCATCGTAATGTTAGGGCGATTGTTGTCAATTTGAAATGTATATCTTTTATTTTCTTGCACTTATACGTTATTGTCATCACTCTACACAAGAAGAAATCAAAGAATTGTTAGTGTCCGTTGAAAATGTGTGGCTGCGTAACGCGGGTCATATTGGTCGAGATTTAGTAGTTGTAGTTTATATGCTATTGCGCGGGCTGATTCAAAACATATCTTTACAGTGACAAGAAGTTAATTTACAGAAGGCTTGTAGATTTTGAAGATTTATGGCAGATGAACTGTATTCAAGACGTATAATGTAATTATTTAACGCTTAAGTTTTTAATGAAATTATTAATAAGATTATAAGTACAATATATCAAAGATGACATAAACGTAGCTAAAATTATAATGTTAATCTTATTGCTCTTTAAGAAAGTTTCAAGCCGCACCATGGTTAAAATATGTCCAGAGTTTAGCCCAATATTATTTTTGAGCCATTGTAATAATGTCTGTACCATTCCATAGCATATTTTGGTTGTCATAAACGTTGTTGTAGATTTTATGGAATGTCAAGATCCTTCTTCTCAAGTCAAACCACTTCCATAGCATGTTCACGAGTAGTATGGTATTTGTCACGTTCAAGGATTTGATGAAAATGTGTTAATACCTAGTTTTAAAAAATTGAAGACTCCCTCTGATAGAAATCTCCCCAAATGTTCAAGACAAGATCTTACTAAAGTCACCTACTCTTCGTTCGTCCAAGGATTTTGATGTTGTAGAGTTGATGGTGAACTTGATGTAGAACTTGTCGAATCATTTCTTTTTATTTAATTTTATGGTGTGTGATATGTTGGTATTCATAATGCAAAATTATATTTTTTGTAATTATATTTTTTTGAAAAATTTAATGGGCCGTGAAAGAGGTCGCTGCCTGTTAGCTTAGTGCTTAATGGCCCGTGACTGCTGCCATGAGCCATAAAAGGCATACGAGTTGATTTTTTAATTATTAAAAGTTCATGTTCGTTAGCCACCTCATGGGTCATTAAGTAATACGACGTTCATATTTCATCATATATAAGTTTTATCTTATATAAGCTTCAGACCCTGTAACTTAATTTTTTCTCATTTTCACCGATACGATTCTCTCTAATACGACGCTCGTGTTTTTCTCTCGTTTTTCCTTCTCCGACTACTACCACCGGTAAGTTCTTGAATTTTTTCTTTATTACTATGTAATTACGATAAAAATTGTATTGAACTAGATTAAAAATTGAATTTTTTTGATAAATTTAAAAGGATTACGGGTCGCGAAGATGGTTTTCGGCCCGTACGCTTTTGAAAATCAAAAGGCTTACGAGTCGTAAACATCCTTCACGGCCCGTACCCATTTTTAAAAATTGAGTTTTCTCTAAAAAATTTTTACTAATAAAGCCGATTTTTGAGGCTATTAGGATAGTCTCTAAAGGGACTTGCACGATTGAGTGGGATGTTTTAGAGTGTGTTAATGATTTGGAACGTGCTCAGACGATGATAGGGGCAGATGGTGAGAATTCGTGATGATGCATGCTTGATTTGGTTTATAGGAGGGCCCGCAAGAAGTTGACATTTAAGTTTTATTTACATATTTGTTCGCTCGTGCTTCGTCTATAGATAACTCCCGGGCGCATATTGTTGTTAGGTTTACTTTAGGAGGGAGTATATTCAAGTTTAAGATGACAGAGTGGATGGCCTTCCTTGTATTTTACAGATGAGAAAACACATGGTCGGAGTCAGCTCCCCTGCTGGCGTGGTGGCCAACTATATCAGATCAGTGCTGAGAAGGCGCCATTCGCGCAACCATTACTAGAGATCCTTTGTACAGATATCTGCAGGGCACAACTATAGCACATAGCATATGCCGCTCGAAGATGTTTTCTTTTTATGAGCTTTGATTATGCCCTGGAGGGTGAATCTTGCTCATTGTATAACTACTTATTTTCTCAGCGTCATTTAGTGCAAGGTAAATATTATTTACCTTATTTAATAATTTATTATTTGATTATTAATTGTTAGTAATATTATTTACATTATTTATTTATTGTTTGATTATTTACAGATAGATAACCCTATTGTTTGCGGGGGCGTTTATCGTCGTCATTGTCTCCCTTTTAGAGATATACTTTGATCCTCTTCTTGCTAGGAAGATGAGTGACGGCTCGGCGAGGATATTATATCGTTAGACTGTCATGGCCATAGGTATTGCCGACAATTTTGGCGGCAACCTATGATGGTCCACTAACGGCGATCAGACAATCTGGCAGCCTTCGGTAGAGATTGACAAGGAGCAGCAGTAGCAAGGTGCCCAGGGCTCACCACACCCACCCCCACCGCCACAGATGATTATTATCAGACAGATTCCACCTAACGACGAGTTTATGACGTAATCCATCTATATACTTCGGAAGATGCATGCTATCCATCTCTAGCAGATTGAGTTGAGCATCGTATGGACTGCATCACAAGGGATAGTTATTCCCACTCACCCGAAGATTGTCCCTTTTGTGAAGCAGTCGGTACATGGTGAGGAAAAGACCGCGTAGGACGCACTGAATCATCCATCTTCGAAGTAGTATTATTTTTTATTTTTGTATTTTGATTATCTTTTAATGTAAACAAAATTATATATATTGATGTATTTTAATTTACGTTGCGTGTGATGAATTTATTTATAAATATTTTGCCGAAGATTATAAATTACATTAAAAAAACAATAAAATTACATATTACATAATACATTGTTGAAAAGGAATACAAATTACATTCAAAAAACATTATATAAGTTACATATTATATAATATATTGCCGAAAATGATTACAAATTACATTAAAAAACAATATAAATTACAAATATTAGTAAATTAACTTGTTCAACTTTTTCTTTTTCATCAATTCTTGATATTCTTGAAATCATGACCCATATGTAACCTTACAATCATTAGTATTGTGTGTTTTATAATTTCTACAATACATTTGAAAAAGGCATCAGATAGTCATCTAATAATCAAAGGCTAATAAAATGATTTTCATGAACAAAATCAATTGCAATTAATTGGCGAACATTGACATCGTGAAGATATAATCGTAATGGAAAAAAATTGCACAGTTACCAATGATTATAAACATTAAAATCACATGATATTTGTAAGCAATCAAGATTGCCACGGGTGGAACTGTCATCCAATGTTTATACGGAGTTGCACCTAGCCCATTCCAATCTAATTATTCTCTTATATTCTGGATGTCATGAAATATAATGTTGTACTTATCTACTTGTTCATCCAGCTCCGCTTAGTACGAATAAAACAGTAGTGATTCATGATATTCTAATTCAACAGCTACATATCGAAAACCACAGTTACAGTCGACTTATAAATGATCTACACCTTAAATTTACGGGTAGAAGACACATGGAATCTAATTATTAAAACGGTAATAGTTGTTTTTTTCTTCGTATCCCATAACTGGAAGTCTGTTAAGATAATACATTTTTGCCTTTTGTTTTGGAATACATTGATCGACAGCATTGCAATGACCCTTTTAGACTTCATCATCGAATTTAAATATCTTGGAGGAACTTAAATATTATCTCCATCTTTGTCATACCCCGATCGACGGCGGAATCATCCAAGCGGACGAATATGAATCGATTGCTCATAGCACATGGTAGTAAATACGTTGAAATAATATTAAATGTCATTTTCATTAAATAAGTGAAGTCAAATATTTCATTACAATGCAATAAAGATTCAAATAACATAATAAAAACTTGAGTAAATTACTGTTTTCGTCCCTGAGGTTTGACGAAAATCACGGGTTCAGTCCAATAGTTTATTTATTACACTGACGGTCCAATAGTTTCAAGATTTATTTCAATTAAGTCCACACCACTAACACCGTTAATGTTTATTCAGTTAAATCATATAAAAAGACTATTATACCCCTTGATATTTTTAAATCCCCCCTTTCCCCTATTCCCACCCCATCTGTATCTTTCTCTATTCTCTCTCTTTCTCTCTATCTCACACACACCTAGAAAACACCATCCACCACTTCCACCTCAACCACCTGCGGTGCCACCACCACCACAACCACCTTCGACCACCACAACCACCTTCGGCCACCACTACCACCCCTACCATCTCTGGGCGCCACCTCCATCCCCAACCACCTCCGGTGTTGCCGCCACCCCCAACCACCTCTAGTGTCGCCGCCACCCCCAACCACCTCTGGCCGCCACCTCCATCTCCAACCACCTCCCCGCCGCTAGGTCATCACCACTACCACTCGCGCTGCCACACTGTGACATCTCATATTTTCGTTAAATTAAAAGTAAACTTTGTTAAGTTTTAAAAGGACCTTTTATGTCAATTTTGAAACTTTATGGAATTAATATGCTTAATAATAAATTTGGTGATTAACAAATTAATATAATAGTAATAACATTATAAGAGTTATAGTGTTGTTTATTATTATGAAATTTAAGGTGTTAATAATCTTAAATAAAATAATAACTAGTATTATTATTATAATAATGACACTAATAATAATAATAGTAATCATAATAATAATAATAATAATAATACTTATAATAACTAAGAATAATAATAATAATATCAATGATAACAACTTGTAAAATTTAGTTAAACTTAAAAAGAGAAGTCTAGGGGGCTTTATTGTCCATTTAGAAACTTAAAACATAAGTCCTCACATGAAATAACAAAAGAACAAAACTTCAGGGACCTAGGTTGACAACTTAAGAATCTTGAAACCAAATTCCCCCCCCCCCTCGTTTTTCCGGCCAATGTCCGGCCAACATCCGGCCACGGCTCCGGCGAGCCCTTGAACACCAAAATCGACCGTTTCTTGATCCAAAACCGTTCGAAAATCCTTCTTGTAACCGTTTCGAACTCGAAACGTGCATTAATTTGTGTGTTAAGTCGACTATGGGGGCTTGTGAGTTCGGTAACCGAAAGCCAATAATCTCGAACCATTGAACTATAAATAATCAATAATAACTCAATTAATCACGTTCGTACCGTTGGATAATCAGTTCATACTCGTAAATGATCTTAATTTCAAGTTTAATTGGGAATTAAAGACCAAATTGATCAGTTTACATTCGTATCCAAATCGAAATTAAATCGTAAGAACTACGTCGAATTGGAACTATATAACTGAGGGCAAATGTTTCCTTTGATCCCTTTCAACTCTCTGTAACCACAATTCCTTGAAAACTCCACTTAATCATTGATCTCAACAATTTGTTCTTCGCGAAACTGACGAGGGCTAAACCAAGCGAAATCACTTCAATTTGTTTGTAATCAAGTAAGTATAATATGCCTACACACTCGATTACACTTAGGGATAAAAAGCCCTAAGTTTAATCCAGATGAAACACTCGAATTGATCTTCAATTTTGGTTTAAATCAAACTAGGGTTCTTATGTAAATTGGGGGTTCTTTTGTGAGTGCGTTTTTAAGATTTAAAAACCGGGTGATACCGCGGCTGTATGCCTTGGTTCACCGGTTAAGTCTTCTCATGCCACCTTGGAGGTCCCGGGTTCGAACCCCGGGCACCCCATATTTTTTTAAAATGGCCTTTTCAGCCTTAAATTAATTTTAGAAAATTCCTAATTAACATAAAAAAATATTTTTATAACTTTTAAATATTTTTTAAGGCATCAAATAAATTTCAATAATATTTCTAAAATTTTAAATAACTAAAAACCTTTGTAATAAAACATTTTAAAGATTATTCATGGATTATTTATATGGATTTTTTTTTAAAAAAATATAAAATATTAGTGACCCGAACTTTCCCTTTAATTATTTACCTTTTAAATCATGTTATTTTAAATGGAGATTTCATAAAACATTATAAATTAATATGATAAATGATTAATTATGTAAATAAACATTTAAATATCATTTAAATAATTAGTTTTTTTTATTTATTTATGACCATACTAAATGACTTTAAATAATTTTATATTATTTTGCAAGTCATATAATTAAGTACATTATAAACATTGGTCAAAATGTACTTTTTAAAACTTAAATATCCTGTTATGTGTATTTAAGTTTATATATTTAAATGATTTTCTTTTAAAATAATAACTATTTATATGCTTATGGACTTGATACAATAATTTAAAAAAATCATTTAAAATAATAATGGACATAATATTATCTTTATTAAACTCTAAAATTTGGGAAATTATATACTATTCTTAGAAAAATTATTAAGATTTAATTACATCATTATTATCTAATTTCATTTCTAAAATACTTAATCATATAAACCTATATAATTCCTGCTAATGGAATGAAAATGTAAATAACTACATTATAAACTTATTGCTTAGCAAAAACCTTAAAAATATTAACACCCTAATTCTTGTGAACGTTAATCGTATTGTTAACCTTAATCTTTATCTTGTAAATTATATATTTAGGTGCTTGTAATGGATACTTTGGATTTATCTTTTGGATCTTACTTTAATCTTTTACATCATCTTGTAATGCCTATATCCATGTGAGTATTTCCATACCCCTTTTTGCTTATTTTCACACTTTGGGGTGAAACATGTTATCTTATAATCGTTGCACTTGTAAAAACGTTTGATTCTTGTAAACTTATGGCAATTTACTTGTGAGTTGTGGTTAGTTGAACTTTTATGGTTACCATGTTATGGCGTTATATGTACAATTATTAACTATTGCTAGCCCAGCGAAGTCATAGATCTATGGGCCAGACAAGCCTGCTTGGTTGATCCAAGTACACTTAGCTGATCGTATATACTTTTAACGTTTGAGACTTGTAAAACTTTGTCGAGGTTTGATTGTTGCATTGTTCATAACATCCCTAATCACTTTATTCACTAACTTATGACTTGAATTGCCATCTTTTATATACTTATGTATTGAAAACTATGGAATGCTCACCAACATTTTTATGTTGACATTTTATTTTTAACATGTTTCAGGAATACCTCAAGTATGTGATATACTCTTTGAAGCTTGCACATCTAGGAATGGACCTAGTTAATTAAATGAAATAAGAATGATTTGTTACATTCTATGTTATGCTTTTAATTTCTTTGAGACTTATGTTTGTAATGATACAATTAAAACTTATGTTTAAATTATATTTGGATTATTAATAGCGTTATGTGGCTGTGAACGATCTTAACTCTCACTCCTCGACGTTTCCGCCGTCAAGGTTGGGGTGTGACAGATTGGTATCAGAGCCCATAACTATAGGGATTTAGGTTATTAGAAATGGTGACCTAGACTATAGTTGCATGAACCTCATAGAAGGATCCTTATACCTTTGTGCTTACATGTTATTTGCATGCTACATAATGCTATGCCTTTTGTGTAACTTGATGTCTTAGCATAGGATTGCCTTATGTATGCTTAAACATAGTTACTTGTCTCCCTAAACTTAACTTTGACTCTTTGACCCTCCCCGACAAATGAACTTCCTAAACCTACTCTCAACGACATGTGGAATCTACAATTATCATCTGGGTTCAATTCCTTAGACTCTATGTCTAACCTATGAAAATCTCATCAAGGTTTTGATTTCATAAACCAAAGAAATTTGTGTGACACATAGACACCTGTATTTTGGATTTCCTGGCAAAAGGCCTTCGGGCTAAGGCAAGCATATCGTATAAATCTCATTGTGAGACCAGTTATGCTTACCTGGGGATTTCTTGGATGAGTGATAAACTATGGTCAACATACACAAGTCTCTATGGCAAATGGGTCAATTTACCTTGACGTGTCAACGATTCCAAATGGTAATGCGTTACCAAATGGAACCATCCTCTACGTATCTTAAAAACCTTTGATTCCTTGAACTGGTATCCCTTCATTCTTATCATACATAATGTTCCTATTAATATTGAACCTACCCTACATTTCAACTCGTACGTTTAAACACCGTTATACGTTGAGCGTTTCATGTAACTATTTCTATATCTTGACCAACGTGAACATGGATCTTAATATACCCAAAGATATTGGGAATCTAAACTGAATGATCATCAAAAACTTTAAACCGTTACTCATGGTTCTCAAGTTTTCTTAAGGATGTGTCCCATAACTAAGAACATGCAATGCTATAGGTGGAATTCCTACATCTCGAGATACTTTGTCTAGGCAAAGTGTAAATGGTGATTTGACTCGATCATTGAATCCATTTACTTGACTCGAAACCCTTGAGATGAGTGATCGCTTATAAGTACGCATGTCCTTAATAAGGTTATGGTTGACCTCATGTCTTGAGGAGTTCATGTATTTCCTTCGATTGTGAATCGAATGTTCACATCTCATTATGATGTTGAATCATTCTTGTCCTTGATTTTGCCTTCCTGATTTAAATTATTCAAGATTTGAACACCATCATAACAAAATCTGCTATCTCGAACTTTGATCTTAAGCTTGTAAGCATGATTTTTCCTTTTGTTACATTGATGTAACTTGAAATTTTCCGAATTTCTAATTGATATTATTTTCCTTTCGTCGTTAAGTCAAACTCTGTACCGTCTGCACAGTGAGAGATGCAAGTGTTTGCAAGCCAACCTATGACTAAGAACACTCGTATCTCCTAAATGATTCTAACTCATCAAAACAGGGGTGATTCCCTTACTTTGATGATTTTCTATCGATAAATGGTTTCCAATTGTGATTTATAAAATTTCATCCTCTGGATCGGGGTGATTTCCTTATCCCGAGGATTGACCTCAATTATTTTCTTTGGGATGGCATTTCACAAATGACGTGATCTTACCAAAATAGGATTGAAACCCGTACTTTGGTGACAAATGTCAATCTTTGATTGTTTTCTTGCTATTATGAAATTCAGTCATCAAGATAGGCATGAATTCCATACCTTGATGATAATATCATCTTTATGAATTGTATTTGTTCAAATGAGACGACTTCATCAAAGTAGGAGTGAATTATGGATTTTGATGAAGAAGTTCATCTCGTTATATTTTGTTTTTGCAAAACTTCCCCGTTAAGATAGGAGTGACTTCCCTTACCTTAATGGTGAGTTACCTCGTTTTATTTCTGTGGATCCTCAACAAGGAGTTGGGATCGAACTTTTTTAATTGGTAAGTTAGTGGTCATACCTTGGGGATACACCATCAAGTTAGGAGTGAAAACCACATCTTGATGACTATTCTCATTTCTTGACCGCCAACTTACCAAGGTTTTAATCAAGTAACAAGAAACATGTAGTCACTTGAAGGGTGAACCAATGTCAGTGTTTGGACCTATCAAGCCAAAGCATGATTTCTGAACTTGAAAGGAGACCCGATCACTCTAGGTGGATTTTGATTCCGAGCTTGGAGCATTTGAATTCTTAAATCGATTTTTTTCCCTTTATCTTCATGTTTTGACTCGATCTAGCTACATCGAACCATTTATTCTCTACTTATCAACTTTCATTTTGAGATATCATCAACACATGATTGTGTGATGGTAGTCTTCTTAAACAATCTTTCTACTAAGTAAAGACATTATCAACTTGTAGTTATGTCTTTCTAGTCATGGGTATGCAATCTATATTTGGAAGTTTGTTACCTTGCAAAACATGGTTACAAATGCATGTCATATTGTTTGTGTTACTTCTTGAATCACTTTTGAACCCTTAACCTTGGAAATCTTTAAAACTCTATCTTGAATTCGATCTACGAGACTCGTTGTTGCGACGCGGATATGGAGAATCATAAATTTACGTAATTTGTACTCATGGGTTTGGCATGAAAGAAAAGACATAACTTGGTATGTGTCCAAGTGTCTTACCTTCATATATGACAAAGCCTAACATTCGTGTTCCTATGAATCCCCTGTTTAACTTTTCATCACTAAGTGCCTCTTATCTTAGATGCCATGATGACAAATGGTGCATTATAGACCGATTAACTAATTTCATATTGACTCATGTGGGTTAACGGGTCGAGAAATTGGCTCATATCTATCTCAAATAGTCGTATACCGTGGTATGTCGTTAAACATCGATTGTTATTTTGGATGACTGATTCATTTTCTGCTTTGAAGCTTGCACATCTAGGAATGGACCTAGTTAATTAAATGAAATAAGAATGATTCGTTACATTCTATGTTATGCTTTTAATTTCTTTGAGACTTATGTTTGTAATGATACAATTGAAACTTATGTTTAAATTATATTTGGATTATTAATAGCGTTATGTGGCTGTGAACGATCTTAACTCTCACTCCTCGACGTTTCCGCCGTCAAGGTTGGGGTGTGACACACACCACCGACTCGTGTCTTCATCCAACATTAGATGAAAGAGAGAGAGAGATTAGAGAGAAGATAAGGGTTTCATGGTGGTGGCCGGTGGGTGTCAGGCGGCGGCGGCGATTGTTATTGGTGGTCAGGTCGACGCCGTTGGAGGGAATGGTTGCTAGGGTGGTGGTGGTGGTCCTGGTGGAGGTGGCGGCCGGGGAGGGTGGTGCAGATAGCGGTTGAGGAGGGTGGTGCAGGCGGCGGTCTGGGAGGGTGCTGCAGACGGCGGTTGGGGAGGGTGGTCGGTGGGTTATAGGTGGTGACGGTGCAAGATGGCGGTGGATGTAGTCACCGGAGGTGATGGTGGTCTAGGGGTGCACCTTTGTGTGTGTGAGAAAGAGAAGAGAGAAGATAGAGAGAAAGAGAGAGGAGGGAAATGGGTTGGGTGGGGATGGGGATGGGTGTTTATTAAATTCAGGGGCAAAAATATCTTTTTACATCATTTAACAGAATAAACACTAACGGTGTTAGTGACTTGGGTGAAATTGAAACAAAACTTGAAACCATTGGACCGTCAGTGTAATAAATGAACTATTGGACTGAACCCGTGATTTTCGTTAAACCTCAGGGACGAAAATAGTAATTTACTCTAAAATCTTTTATTAATCTAGGTTCGAGTTCTTAATGAGCATGAAGAAGTCCTTTAAACATCATCATGAAACATGTTAAAACTACGGTCAACATATGATATTGGTGAGTTCTCATGAATTTGTACATACATATATAAACAACTATTAAGAGGCAATTCAAGTCATAAGTTAACAAATAATGCAAGTATATATAGATATCATAATGATACAATCAAACCTTGACAAATATATACACAATGAAATATACGATTAACTAAGTGTATTTGGTTCCCATGATGAACAAGAATAAGTCATTAGGAGACGGCAATTACCTCGGCTTTAGCACCAAATAGGCTTGTCAAGCCCATAGATCTATGACGTCGCTAGGCTAGCAATAGTTAATGATTGCTTTTACAAGATGACTATCATATAATGCTCACCATTATCTAAAATAATCATGACAAGATTTATAAGATGAATTGCACATGCATTACAAGTATCAAGATATTTTACAAGTGTATTTATACGGTGTCACACCCCCGCTAAAAGCGGAAACACGGGGATGTAACGAGACCGGGATCGTCATAACACATGGTAAGCGATAGAGAGCAATATAAATAAATGATGACATGCGTGTCATGACGACACCCGATGACAAGGGGACTTGTGTCGTGTTTAGTCAATGTCTACAACACATAGCCATAAGCATCATGATAATGATAACACACATACACATATGATGAAAATGTAAATGTTAATTCCCACAACCCGGGAACAAGTTCAAATGTTGATAATTGTTTACATGCGATAACATTGTTCAAAAAGATTGTTTATCAAACATGAGCTAAGTCCCAAAAATGCATCCTAGGGTCTCCACTAAGGCAGCACACCTAGATTCCTGGACTTGCATGATCACCTGAAAAGATATGCTTAAAACGGTCAACAAAATTGTTGGTGAGCTCGCAGGTTTATGTAATAAAATGTAAGTGATGCTGTAATAAATAAGCGCGTCGGAATACCGTGAATACAGTTATTACACAAGTAAATATCACATGACATGAGCTTTGCAACCAAACCTAGCGACGTACACAAAGAAATTGTCGGCATATATTCACCCAAGGGCCCGTTCCTGGCCACTGATGGTACCAACTAGTATACCATCGAACGAGGGTGGGGGTGTCAACCCAGTAGTACTACCAATACCTAACCGTCGGTTCCCACACTGGAATTAAATAGTTGCAAAGATAGAACCACACAGCAGACCCAAGCATGTATCAAATAGTACTTGCAACACAGTATCACGTTGATTCCTTGTATGTAAAATGTATGTAAGTTGTACAGCATAAAAATTGTGTAAGCATACTTTTCCCCCAATTTGTAAATGATTGAAATAGTGTATAAGCGTAAAAAGGGGCCACGAAACTCACATGTTAAGTGGTAAGTATGTATGAGCGATGTATCCCAAATGTTGAATGCAAATAAACAGTCAAACACCTATTGACAGTTATTGTATAGCATTAATGATATGATATATGTATAAGCGCGCAATAATGATGGGTCGGTTCGGGTCGTATCGGATGGGTCGCGTACAACACACACAGTCTGACACACGTACTAGACCTTATGTAGATCCAAGTACAGGACATTGTTGCCACTAATGATGATATTTAAGTAAAAGTATCGTTGTTAATCGAAGGAATATTGAATAAGTGTCAATAGTTATAAGTCAATTTAGTCGTTCGTAAAGCGTTAGTTAAATTTGCTCAAAATAGTTTATGTGCCCTTTCTCACGTTGACATTAATCTTTGTGGCCAAACAATGGCATTATTGTGTTAGTGTTACCTCGACACCACACGACATACTCACGCCACGCACAAGGGGTCAAAACACAACAATTTCAGTCGCATACAAGGTCAGACGCACGACTCAACCTCCATTCGTGCGAATCAACCCTCAATCGTGCGAATCAGCTTCATTCGTACGATTGAGCCTTCATTCGTATGATTGGCCTTCAGTCGTACCACACAACACCCAATCGCACGACTCAACTTCCATGCGCACGAATCAACCTTCAATCGTGCGAATTAGCTACTTTCGTACGACTGAACCTTCATTCGTGCGATTGGACCCTAGTCGTGCGAATCACATTCATTCGCACACATTCAGTCGGTCACCTGACTCAATCGCACACAAACACTCAATCGCATGACTCATCCGCATACACTCATTCGCACGCATGACTCAATCGCATACAGACACTCAGTCGCACAACTCAGTCGCACGACATGCCTAGTCGCACAACTCATTCGCGCGATTGACTCAGACGCATGATCCAGTCGCACGACCCACTCAGTCGCACGGCTCAATCGCATAGATGACCCAGTCGCCTGATCTGCAGAATCGCGACTGTGGTCGGGATGAGCAGCCCCCGAGCTGCTCTAAACACGGGTTTTACACCACTGGGACCTCCAGAAACACTCAACAAACATACACAAGCATAAAACACAAGCAAAGAGACCTCACACGCACCCATACGACCTTGTGTGTTCGGGTTGAACCCGAACACCCGAAACCCTAGTTTGGACAGCCGTGAAAAGGCTAAGAAATGGACAACCAAGGACAACTACCTGCTAAGGAGGGGTAGTCTAAGCTGTAGACGGTGTCAAGACGAAGAAAACGAGACCTCTCGGGTCGGATTTGGTGCTAAGATGGTGATTTAGTGTGTGAAGAGGAGATGAAGATGAAGAAGATGATAAAATGGGGGATTAGGGCTGGAAATGGGGTATTTATACCCAGCCCAAGTTTCCAAAATTACAAGTTTAGTCCCTGCACTTAACCCCCGAGTTTTCCCAAATTTTGTTCGGTTGAAAAACGACTTTTAGGTGTTTTATATTAATTGTAAAAGTTCATTTAATGTTATTATGACTTAAGAAATGGTTATATTAAAACATTTATTATATTTATAAAATGATATATTAACGTTTTCAAAATGAAAGTTTTAAAGGTCTTTTTAAGGTTCACACACGGTTTTAAACGAATGCACACACACGATAACATTGCACACATGATATCCACATAATGAGTCAAATAATGATGAGGAATGACCAAATATAGAATAGATGACGGACAAACACGTCAATTGACGGACCTTAAAGTGACGGATGTCACAGTATCCCCCAGTTGAGAGAATTTCGTCCCGAAATTCAGCTGGAGTTAGGTCCAAGAGTGTCATCCTCGAAAAGATGTGGATATTTGAGTTTCATCTGATCTTCACGTTCCCATGTAAACTCTGGCCCTCGTTTTGAATTCCACCTTACGCGAACAATAGGTATCCTACTGCGCTTCAGTTGCTTGACCTTTCGATCCATGATCTCAATGGGTTCTTCAACAAAATGAAGCTTGTCATCAATCTTGATTTCCTCGATTGGCACGTGAAGGGATTCATCGGCCAAACATTTCTTGAGGTTTGACACGTGAAAAGTATCATGTACACCGCTAAGCTCTTGTGGCAACCTTAACGGTAAGCCACTGGACCGATCCTTTCAGTGATCTCAAATGGTCCAACGTATCTTGGGGCTAACTTCCCTTTCTTTCCGAATCGAACGACTCCTTTCCAAGGGGAAACTTTGAGTAACACACGATCCCCAACATTGAATTCTAGAGGCTTCCGACGATTGTCGGCATAGCTCTTTTGGCGATCTCGCGCGGCTTTAAGTCGATCTTTGATTTGAAAAATCTTGTCTGTTGTTTCTTGGATGATCTCTGGGCCTGTCAGTTGACTTTCACCAATTTCGGCCCAACAAACGGGAGATCTGCATTTCCTTCCATACAACGCTTCAAATGGAGCACATCCAATGCTTGTATGGTAGCTGTTGTTGTAGGAGAACTCAATCAACGGCAGATGAGCATCCCAACTACCACCAAAATCGATTACACACGCTCTCAACATGTCTTCTAGCGTCTGTATAGTGCGTTCACTTTGGCCATCTGTTTGAGGGTGATAGGCTGTACTCATGTCTAACCGAGTACCCATCGCTTTCTGTAGCGTCTGCCAAAAACGTGAAGTGAATCTGCTATCACGGTCGGATATGATTGACACCGGCACCCCGTGCCGTGTCACGACCTCTTTGATGTACAATCTCGCCAACTTATCCATCTTGTAATCTTCTCGGATAGGCAAGAAATGTGCTGATTTCGTCATTCGATCAATAATGACCCATATCGAGTCATGACCGCTGTTTGTTCTAGGGAGTTTGGTGATGAAATCCATAGCTATGTTCTCCCATTTCCACTCGGGAATTTCAGGTTGCTGTAATAATCCCGATGGCTTTTGATGTTCAGCTTTGACTTTCGAACACGTCAAGCATCGACTGACGTATAAGGCAATGTCTTTCTTCATGCCTGGCCACCAGTATAGATCCTTAAGATCATGATACATCTTGTCTGCACCAGGATGAATAGAATATCGCGTCTTGTGGGCTTCATCCATGACTAAGGTTCGAACACCTCCCCATTTGGGTACCCATATGCGATCCATGAAGTACTGAATACCGTCATCCTTGCGAATCATCTGTTTATCTAACCCCCGGAATTCTTCTCCCGCAAGGTTTTCTTCTTTTAATGCCTCACTCTGTGCAATTTGAATCTGAGCTTTCAAGTTGGTTTGGATGGTCAAACCCAACGCTCGTGCACGTAGTGGTTTCACACGTTCTTTACGGCTCGTTAGCTTTCCCCGGATGATACCGGATTTCACAATCGTAGTCGCTAAGAAGCTCTACCCAACGTCGTTGGCGCATGTTGAGTTCCTTCTGATCCAGATATGTTGAAGGCTCTTATGATCGGTGAAAATGATGCATTTGGTGCCATACAAGTAATGCCTCCAAATTTTGAGTGCAAATACTACAGCGCCCAACTCAAGATCATGAGTGGTGTAGTTCTTTTCGTGCACTTTAAGTTGTCGCGAAGCGTAGGCAATCACCTTGTCCTTCTGCATCAATACACATCCCAATCCTTGATGTGACGCATCGCAGTAAACCACAAAATCATCTGTTCCGTCTGGGAGAGACAGTATCGGCGCGTTGCACAACTTCTCTTTCAACGTTTGGAACGCTTGCTCTTGTGCATATCCCCAGTCAAACTTCTTGTCTTTCTGAGTAAGCAGGGTTAACGGTTGCGCGATCTTTGAAAAATTCGCGATGAAGCGACGATAATAACCGGCCAATCCTAAGAATTGCCGTATCTCTGATGGTGTCTGGGGCGTATCCCACTTCTTCACCGCTTCGATCTTGCCGGGATCTACGTGAATCCCGTCCTCATTGACCACATGACCCAAAAACTTCACTTCCCGCAGCCAAAACTCACACTTTGAGAACTTGGCGAAAAGTTTCTCTTCGCGTAGCAGCTCCAGAATAGCCCGAAGATGTTCTACATGATCCTCTTTTGATCGGGAATAGATAAGTATATCGTCTATGAACACGATCACGAACTTATCCAAGTAAGGTTTGCACACCCGATTCATTAGATCCATGAACACAGCTGGTGCGTTAGTCAACCCGAACGGCATGACCAAGAACTCATAATGCCCATAACGAGTTCTGAACGCAGTCTTCGGTATGTCGTCCTCGAAAACCCTTAGCTGATGATAACCAGAACGAAGATCGATCTTTGAAAAATACGAAGCTCCTTGCAGCTGATCAAATAAATCGTCGATCCTGGGGAGAGGATATCGGTTCTTCACCGTCAACTTGTTCAGTTCACGGTAATCGATGCACATACGGAACGATCCGTCCTTCTTCTTGACAAATAGTACCGGTGCTCCCCACGGTGAATGACTCGGTCGAATAAAACCTTTTCCAGTAGTTCCTGTAACTGACTAGACAACTCTTGCATCTCGGATGGCGCTAGTCGATATGGCGTTTTCGCTACCGGTGTAGCTCCAGGAACCAACTCAATACGGAATTCCACCTGTCGTGAGGAGGTAAACCAGACAAGTCATCTGGAAATACTTCTGGGTAATCCCGTACCACTGGAATATCCACCAGTTTCCTTTCCTCGTCTTTCTTCTCAACTACATGAGCCAGAAAAGCGTAGCACTGCTTTCGTAAACTCTGGCGTGCTTTCATGCAGGAAATCAACTTTAAGCTCTTACCCGGGCGTTCTCCCTGAACCTTGAGTACTTCCCCGTTTGGCATAGGGATACGTACTACCTTGTCTCGACAGACAATCTCTGCTCCATTCTGCGACAACCAATCCATACCCACAATCACATCGAAGCTCCCTAACTCGAAGGGTATCAAATCTATGTCGAATGTATGATCCTCCAACGTCAACGAACACTTCCTAATAATCTCATCGGCCTGAGCAACCCTACCATTGGCCATTTCTACGGAGTAGCTAGTTTCTAGCCTACTGGGACTCAAATCAAGTAATTGCACAAACTCAGAAGATATGAAACTATTATCTGCCCCAGTATCAAATAATATAGATGCGAAGTGATGATTGAGTAAGTGCGTACCCGTGACAACATTCGGGTCCTGACGAGCATCATTAGCTCCAATGACGAATGCACGTCCCCGAGCTACGTTTCCCTGAGTAGCCGGGCCTTGATTCCCAGCGATAGCCAACACCTGCTGCTGGTTGTTCCCCTGTTGACCCGGTGCCCGATTCAGCCTGGGGCACATATTCCTGTAGTGATCGGGGCTCCCACATTCAAAGCAAGCCCTTGCATTCCCGGCGGGGTTAACCGCGTTGACGGGTGCTACAAGATTCGGCGCAGTTCTGCAATCTCTTGCCAAATGACCCGGGCGCTTACAGTTAGCGCACACCCGGCACTGCGTCCTTGGGGGATGATGATAATTGCACCTGTCACATTTGGGGTGCGGCCCCACATACTCTCTTCTGGCCTGAGACACGGCCACAAAATTCCTGGTCGGCTTAGACCTCTTCTCAAACCTTCCGGCACTCGACCGGCTCGATTCCCCAACATCCTTCCTCTTCTCGGCCCCTCGGCCCAAAACCCCTGTTCTAACCATCTCGTCAGTCAGAGCGCCAGCTTTCAGAATTGCGCCCTGAATAGTAGGAGGAGCGGCTGCTGTGACCATCGCTCTAATTTGAGGCGCGAGTCCCCAAATGTACCTCTCGATCCTCTTTGATTCCGGCGTAACCAGATGCGGAACCAATCTCGCCAGCTCATGAAAGCGATCAGTATAAGCTGCATGCCCTGCCCCCACCATAGCATGATTCCAGAACTCATGCTCCAGTTTCTGCATCTCGTTGAGAGGGCAGTATTCCTCGGTGATCAAGGCTTTGAATTCATCCCATGACATCTGCATCGCAGACTCTCTTCCTCGAGCTTGAATCTGGGTGTTCCACCAGGTTAGGGCTTTACCCTGTAGAGAACAAGTAGCGTACTTGATCCTCTGGCTGTCGAGGCACTCACTGATGTCGATCACTGCCTCCATCTTTTCCAACCACCTGGTCAGGGCTATCGCCCCACCTTTCCCATCGAATTCCCTTGGCTTACAAGCCACAAACTCTTTGTACGAGCATCCCCGACGAGCATTGACCACTCCAGTCTCGATACCGGCAGTACCACCATTCCCGGTTTCCTGGTTGCTCTCGTTTCCAGTCGGGTTCCCGTTTCCCGTTTCAGTTTCTATCCCACCTTGGGCTCCTTCATCGTTGCCACCATCCCCGTGAGGGTGGTGTTGTTGAAGTGCGTCGCTCACTTGGGCCACTATAGTAGGAATCAGCGCGGCCAATTGCTGAGCGATCAGGGCTGCCATGTCGGCGTTCCCTGTTCCTTGACTGTTGCCGGCAGGGGCATCGTTTGTTCTTGGTGCTCTGCCTCTGCCTCGGCCTCTGCCCCTTGGGGCTTCACTCCCGCCACTACTGCTACGGGTGACTCTTCGAGGCGGCATGTTCTAATCATAAAAGAGGTAACATATAAACTTTAGTCGCCATATGATACAAATGTATTCCACTTATCAAATTCCAATGTTCATGTTCAGGTCAGTCAAGACCACCATGCAGCCCATTTCAAGCATATTCTTGGTATACCGGTGATGTTTATATATAGGGTTCCCCGCAGCGTTCCCACCACACCCACGATGTACCGAGAATGATGCCTGATCCGGTTACATGACATCCGACTTTCCTTTACATCACATCCATCAAGTCCATGTATTTCATGTCAATATCATGCTTATTGTCATCACACATCACAACAGTTGTAAGTCCATGTATACAATCACGTTTAGTCTAACGGAGGTTGTCCATTTCCCCATCCTTCGAGGTTTCAGACATATACCTCCTCAGAGTTAATCTCAATGTCCAAGGTCAAGCACAATAACATGATCTGTGATGATCTCTTCGGGTTCAATACCCGGATCTGATAAACTAACTCGGCGCGCAGAGGGAACGGAAGATCCAATAGAGGCATCCCCATAAAAGAGTGAGCACAAGGGCTCTCTCGCAGGGTAGAAAGATCACATAACAAATAGATGAACAAATCAAGCAGCGATGAACACATACACGAGATATAATATGCATACAGAGTCCTAGCATGCAAATCTACATGAAGGTTCCTAGGTTATAGTCTAGGTCAAGCGTATTGCCTAATTCTCTATAACCAATGGCTCTGATACCAATCTGTCACACCCCCGCTAAAAGCGGAAACACGGGGATGTAACGAGACCGGGATCGTCATAACACATGGTAAGCGATAGAGAGCAATATAAATAAATGATGACATGCGTGTCATGACGACACCCGATGACAAGGGGACTTGTGTCGTGTTTAGTCAATGTCTACAACACATAGCCATAAGCATCATGATAATGATAACACACATACACATATGATGAAAATGTAAATGTTAATTCCCACAACCCGGGAACAAGTTCAAATGTTGATAATTGTTTACATGCGATAACATTGTTCAAAAAGATTGTTTATCAAACATGAGCTAAGTCCCAAAAATGCATCCTAGGGTCTCCACTAAGGCAGCACACCTAGATTCCTGGACTTGCATGATCACCTGAAAAGATATGCTTAAAACGGTCAACAAAATTGTTGGTGAGCTCGCAGGTTTATGTAATAAAATGTAAGTGATGCTGTAATAAATAAGCGCGTCGGAATACCGTGAATGCAGTTATTACACAAGTAAATATCACATGACATGAGCTTTGCAACCAAACCTAGCGACGTACACAAAGAAATTGTCGGCATATATTCACCCAAGGGCCCGTTCCTGGCCACTGATGGTACCAACTAGTATACCATCGAACGAGGGTGGGGGTGTCAACCCAGTAGTACTACCAATACCTAACCGTCAGTTCCCACACTGGAATTAAATAGTTGCAAAGATAGAACCACACAGCAGACCCAAGCATGTATCAAATAGTACTTGCAACACAGTATCACGTTGATTCCTTGTATGTAAAATGTATGTAAGTTGTACAGCATAAAAATTGTGTAAGCATACTTTTCCCCCAATTTGTAAATGATTGAAATAGTGTATAAGCGTAAAAAGGGGCCACGAAACTCACATGTTAAGTGGTAAGTATGTATGAGCGATGTATCCCAAATGTTGAATGCAAATAAACAGTCAAACACCTATTGACAGTTATTGTATAGCATTAATGATATGATATATGTATAAGCGCGCAATAATGATGGGTCGGTTCGGGTCGTATTGGATGGGTCGCGTACAACACACACAGTCTGACACACGTACTAGACCTTATGTAGATCCAAGTACAGGACATTGTTGCCACTAATGATGATATTTAAGTAAAAGTATCGTTGTTAATCGAAGGAATATTGAATAAGTGTCAATAGTTATAAGTCAATTTAGTCGTTCGTAAAGCGTTAGTTAAATTTGCTCAAAATAGTTTCTGTGCCCTTTCTCACGTTGACATTAATCTTTGTGGCCAAACAATGGCATTATTGTGTTAGTGTTACCTCGATACCACACGACATACTCACGCCACGCACAAGGGGTCAAAACACAACAATTTCAGTCGCATACAAGGTCAGACGCACGACTCAACCTCCATTCGTGCGAATCAACCCTCAATCGTGCGAATCAGCTTCATTCGTACGATTGAGCCTTCATTCGTATGATTGGCCTTCAGTCGTACCACACAACACCCAATCGCACGACTCAACTTCCATGCGCACGAATCAACCTTCAATCGTGCGAATTAGCTACTTTCGTACGACTGAACCTTCATTCGTGCGATTGGACCCTAGTCGTGCGAATCACATTCATTCGCACACATTCAGTCGGTCACCTGACTCAATCGCACACAAACACTCAATCGCATGACTCATCCGCATACACTCATTCGCACGCATGACTCAATCGCATACAGACACTCAGTCGCACAACTCAGTCGCACGACATGCCTAGTCGCACAACTCATTCGCGCGATTGACTCAGACGCATGATCCAGTCGCACGACCCACTCAGTCGCACGGCTCAATCGCATAGATGACCCAGTCGCCTGATCTGCAGAATCGCGACTGTGGTCGGGATGAGCAGCCCCCGAGCTGCTCTAAACACGGGTTTTACACCACTGGGACCTCCAGAAACACTCAACAAACATACACAAGCATAAAACACAAGCAAAGAGACCTCACACGCACCCATACGACCTTGTGTGTTCGGGTTGAACCCGAACACCCGAAACCCTAGTTTGGACAGCCGTGAAAAGGCTAAGAAATGGACAACCAAGGACAACTACCTGCTAAGGAGGGGTAGTCTAAGCTGTAGACGGTGTCAAGACGAAGAAAACGAGACCTCTCGGGTCGGATTTGGTGCTAAGATGGTGATTTAGTGTGTGAAGAGGAGATGAAGATGAAGAAGATGATAAAATGGGGGATTAGGGCTGGAAATGGGGTATTTATACCCAGCCCAAGTTTCCAAAATTACAAGTTTAGTCCCTGCACTTAACCCCCGAGTTTTCCCAAATTTTGTTCGGTTGAAAAACGACTTTATTAGGTGTTTTATATTAATTGTAAAAGTTCATTTAATGTTATTATGACTTAAGAAATGGTTATATTAAAACATTTATTATATTTATAAAATGATATACTTAACGTTTTTCTGAAAATGAAAGTTTTAAAGGTCTTTTTAAGGTTCACACACGGTTTTAAACGAATGCACACGCACGATAATATTGCGCACATGATATCCACATAATGAGTCAAATAATGATGAGGAATGACCAAATATAGAATAGATGACGGACAAACACGTCGATTGACGGACCTTAAAGTGACGGATGTCACATACGGTTAACATGCTTCACCCCTAAAGATGTGAAATAAAAATGAAAACGGACTATGGAAAACTCACATTGTATAATGATGGTTGTAGGGTTCATAAGAAAGATTGGATGTTCAAGAGTCAAGGGTGATGTCCTAAAAGATAAAAACAATAACTTGAGATCAGAATTTATTACAAGAAGTTAGGACGTTTAGAGATTGGCAGAAGGCGAAAGCTAGATTGAAAAGGGATTATTGCACAATTTTCAGATTCTGGATAAAATGCTTGGTACGTGTTTGAAAAAGTTTTAAAAATATCAAACTCATAAAATTATAAAATTTAACTAGTTCAGAGTCTCCTGGACAACTTTTGTTTAGAAAAGTTTTTATGAAAAGACCCGAAAATAGGTCAAAACAACAGCACAAGACAGGAGGTGCTGAAATGTGCACTTATCTTGTCAAGACTATTGTTAAGTCATCCATTTATGAGTTTGAAGATATATAAACTATCATTAAAAAGTTAATTTCGATAAAATTAATATTGGAGTCTGATTTTACTTAAATTTAGTTTGTTATGCCAAGTTATGGTTAGTTGAAGTCAGACTATATTCTGCCAAAATTATAGTAAGACACTTATGTGCACTTTTAAAATTGTTAAAGCATGAAACATGTTAGAATAAATTTTAATATGTCTATATATGGTATATTAGACTTCATCGAGTTATAAAAAAATATTCCAAGACTTCAGTATAGCCATCATTTAGAGAAATAATCTTGTGGAATAATCGAATGCGGCGGCATAGCCGTCCATGGGCAAACTGGATTATTTGTTTACGTTAGTGTGTTGTTAGCTTGATTTAGGAATGTTAGTGATTGTTATAAGGTTAGTGAATGTTAGAATGTTAATGATCAAATGATAATGATTGAAATTAAAAGAGATTTAGTAGAAGAAATAATAAAAGTAAGAACATAAAGTCATGAGAACAATTGGATGTTAGGATGATTGAAACAATATAGAAATGCATAATATAAAAGCAATATAAGATTACCTTAGTATTAGAAAATTATTAAAATTACTTGTAAAAGAAAATTCTTGAATTGATCAAAACCAAAAGATAAGAGAAACGTTTGTGAGTGAGATTTTTAAAGAACGAACAAATAAAAAGTGAGTCCTAAAGCTTGCTTTTATAGTAGAGGTTAGGATGAGGTTATAAATGGTGTTAATGGTGAGTTACAAGTCTTTCAAAAGGGGTTATGATTGGAATTTGAAATAAGTATAAACTTAATTAAATAAATAAATAAAAGAATAATTACAATGCAATCTCTAAATATATTTGAAACACTAATTTTAATTTGATCAACTTATATTTTATAAAATCTTTATAGACTTTATAAATCTCATAAAAACTTTACAATTTGATTATTTATTTTAATTGAATATTTAAAATCTTATAAATATTAATAACTTTTTAAAATTTATAAAATTTATTTTATAAATTATAGAATTTAAGTTAAATTGATTAAGTGACACATTTATTGTTTTTGAAACACAAAAATAAATAAAATAACTAAATAATGAATTTGATTTACAAGATTGACTCAAACGGGTTTGGGTTTATAGTTTGAAAATGGGCCGGATGTTACAATCTTGCACGTATAAACTATTTCTGGGAGAGTATAACATTATATGTTGTTGCTTATCTTTTCTTGGACGACCCCGTGTATGCGTTTGCACTTTCGAAGCTTTTTAATTTGTTTTAGCAGGATTGATGTACGATTTTATCATATTTATCATAAAATTTTTCACCCTTTCTGGTTGGACCAGTAAATGTTTTGTCATCATCTTTATTTCTTTATGCACATCTACTTTTTCCTCCCGTATAATATACGCAAGTCAAGCTTCTTTAAAAAAATATTAATGTCATCAAATGAGATATTTTGATCTATAAATAATGGGTTAAAATATAACATATATAAGTCTCATGATAAATATTAAACATGAAATAAACATTCACCTAATTGAAAGTAATTGTTTAATCTATAGGCGCATGGGAGACCATAACTCGTAAAAATATAACACGCACACGATGCTTTGGATGTCAATAGATGATATCATCAACTAAAAGATTCAAAATCGTAATAGAAACTTTACCTGGTAACAATTGAATCCATTTTTTATTGTGTTGAACCATAAGCATGATTTTGATTTTGGTTAAACTTTGTTTTATAGAAATTTCATGGGTAACTAAAATGTTATTGATAAATAGAATAAATTTATTCAATGTACTATTATTTACTTTAAGGTAACTTTTAACAAAGAATGTTGGCTCTCCACTCGATTCGTTGTGTGTTGACCAAAGTTACGGTCTCTGTCCATCCGTACGGACACAAACCTCTCTTTATAAAGGTTCAACTAGTTATTTTTCAGGTATATCAAAACTCATAATTAATATAAGATTATATTATTTAGCCTGTAAAAATATAAATAAGAATAACAATGGGAAACTTACTTGAATGTTTGGATATCAATCGCTGGTTAAGGTGGTAACAATTGTACGAGTATATGTAGTATGGCAGAGTTAATCAATACCGGCCACAAATGCTTGAAAGCATCCCACTCATCATTTAGAGAGCTCACCTTGCAATGTTTAATAATATTTTTTGATATATATCATCTGCAAAGTAGTAGCATGACATTCGGAAAAAAAACTTCTTCACACGCTTTCATCAGAGCAAGTTTTTGTCGGTAAGTATAACATGAGGTTGTATACACTTCTGCTCCAAAATTTTTTTTACTTGTTCTAACACTAATCTAAAATTGTTTTCACGCTCAAGATCAATATATGCATGAGCAATAAAAAATGATTTCAGAGTTAATGTCACACCGACCATTTGCGCAAATGACATTTTGCACATGTTGGTTTTATACGTCGTGTCTATATTTAATACATGTGGGTAGGCATGTCATAAATTGTGAGGTGTGGGATGTATAAAAAAAGCTCCATATACAGTATTTTAAGGTTCATATATATGAGGTTTGTAAATATGTATATGTTCTTGTAGTATAGAAAAAAAGCATGTATTGGGGTTTTGCCAATTCTGCTTGACTTTTTAATTTTCGTGCGAGCATTATATATAGTTCTTAGGACTGACACGTTGTTAGGATTATGTTCTCTCAATGTGCCCAGAATGTAACGAGCCTTAATATTTTAGTCTGTTAGTTGCTTTATCATACCAAGCTCTTTTTCGATGAGTCTCATTAATTATGCACACCCTTTGAGATGTTCATCAGGTTCATAGTTATGAGTATTAGCTACAACAACAATTATCCATCCACCTTTTCTTTATTTCGTACTTCTCGTGTAATTCAAACTGACAAATTTTTTGTACAAGCCTTTATAAGAGTGGGTGCACCTTTGTATACACCTCGTCGATCACATTTCAATCATATTTAATTGGACAAATCACGTGTGTTTCTTTTGGATCGTTTTGTGACTATAACATAGCCATTTTCTCGAACTAAATTAGTTGTCCAATCAATAAATTAGTCCCGAGATGAAAAAACTTGACGGTTTTAAATATTATAATTAGTTATTACTAAATGTCAGAACAAGTAATGACTTATGTAATAACCTGATTCGTGTCGTATAACCCTCTTTTTTCAGAACTATCACCGTCGTTATATCCGCTACTATCGCGCCGTCATCGTCGCCACCATCATTCCCACCGCCATTCTCACCATCATTCCCACCATCATCGCCGTAGTTGGACGCATATTGTTCATAATTGTTACAACCCTCGTCATTGTAATAGTTATAACCCTCGTCGGCATGAAAATTAGAATCGATGCCGACTAAATATTTGTTATCTCGGATTGACATCGTTAACGTAGAATTTATCACGTAAAAAATGAAACGAATATAGAATTTATCGATGGAATGAGTTAACAAATAACGGTTTATGTAATATTTGATAAAGAATATTACGTCGAGTCATATAATTAATACGAATATCAAGGAATATAATATCGTATCAAATTATATAAAAGCTACAAAAATTACACCGTAATCAAGTAACATCATATGTTAAATGACTCATGCGATTTGTTGCAATTTCCCCTTATGGGCGTCCAATGTCTCTTTGGTCCCTTTCAATATTCATTGAATCACCCCTATGTTCAAATATTCCAGCCTTCGTCGTCTCTGTTTCAACACAACAAACCTTCATCAAAATTCATTCACCATTTCCCCCTGATTTCAAGCTTTTCAACCAACCTCTAACAATGGCGATTGCACCTTCATCCACCTAAAATCACCACACTTACAACCACAAAAACAACGGACCTCCGTTCCATTATCCACCGGCGATCATTACATGGCCGATACGCCGCCGTTGTTCCTTCTGCCATCGGCTAGGGTTTTCACGTTTCTCGTTCTTCAATCTCGCATCTCTCCGGCACCTTCCTGAAACAATAATCACCAGAATTCGAGATAAAATTGAGAGGTTTTGACAATCATGGCTGCCGGAAAGGGTTGGTTGTGTGAGAAGATACGGAGATGTGTACGGACGATTCATTTCTTGATAATGATGGTGGCGTCGTTGTTGATCCTGTGGCTTCCGGTTTTGGTAGCGATTGGTGATGTTATGGTTCCTTGTTTGTTGATTTCGAGCTTTGTTTGCGTTAGATGCTACAGTTTTGAGGAACATTTGCGTCGATATGATTTTAGAAGCTCGTTGACGGACGTCCCCGTGGTTTCTGCGATAAGATCATTCATAATCACCTGTACTTAAATCTATTTATTCGTGCATATTTATTAATATTTTGAATATGAATATGAACATCTGTCTATGTACCTACATTGTCTCTTTGTTTGCTTATTTAAGATGCATAAGCATGAATACGGTAGATGATAATGTGTGGCTATGAAATGTGCAGTAACTCATGTAGTTTTTGCTCCATTTTGAACTTCAAGCTATACTTTAGGAACTGTTTGGCTTTGGCATTGTGTTATGGAAGTGATTATCTGGTATGAAGTAGACAGATTACAGGTTACAGGGATAGTGTTTGGATGTGTTTTTCTTAATTGCAGTTGTGATGATCAGCTGTTTAAGTATTTGTAAAATGAATTATAGCACTAACAAGTCATTCATTATTCATCAATGAAGCTAACTGCCTCAGCTTTGAATATAGTTTCTATTTGATCTAGATAAATGTTATAAGATATAATTCATGTAGCCTGGTTCTTGAGATTGTCAGATTTTATATCTTTTTGATTGTGATTGCAGGTGTTTATATGATATATGATGGGCAATATCTTGGAACAGTGACATTATGCTCCATTATTTCACTTCTTGTTTTATCAGTTAAAGCATGTGTTTTCACTGTAAATTCTCAGTTTGAGGCTGAAAATTCATCCTCTCTTTCAAAGCAAAGGCTTCATTTGAAGAAATCATGGGGGATGAATGTATTATACCTATCATCTGTGGTTTTTGCTCTTGGCCATACTGTTATTGCTTACAGAACAAGTTGTAGAGCACGGAGGAAGCTTATGTTTCATCGAGTTGATCCTGATTCGGTATGTGTTATATTATAGAAAAATCATTTCGAGAGGGGCAATTTCGACCTGTTTACTTATGAATTGCCTATTTGGGTTATGATATATCTATATGGTTCAAACAGGTACAATAAAACTTTAGCTTAAGGGAAGCAGGTCAAATGGTGTCAAAGATGGCAACGTGTTTTCTTATACATTAAAACTCTTAAATCATATTTTTCAGAAAACCAGATTGTTATCAAACTAAATGGAATTTTGGTAGTTTGACATGCTAGTTTTTCATAAAAAGCTTTACTTTCTGGACAAAAGTGTACTGAGTCAACATGACTGACCCAAACAAAACTTGCCAATTATGACTTGTTACCGAGTTACTCAACCCCACACATCGATTTTGCCACCTCTACATGCATAAGCTTCTATGCTAACTGATGCACATATAATAAGTATTGAGTATGGAGTAAGCTTAATGAGGGATTGTTTATTTAGGGAACTGAAATATGATTTTAAAATCTGAAGTAGTGATAACTCATTTTGTTCTTTAAGCCCCACAAAAAAAAAACTACATATGTAAATGGTTGTTCTGATTGAAAACACCCCATGCCCAAAGTAGCAAACTAACACAATCACATCTGACTCGAGTTAAACCATGATGAGAGTTATTAATAGCAGGTAGCTTAAGGCTTACTAGATGTTCAGGTTTATATTTCTATGCATGTAGGATCAATTAATATAAAAGATTTGCTTTTACTTTCTAGAATTCGCTTTATTGAGTGTTGAAAGCAATCATAACCATTTTTTTAACATATAATTTGTTACAACTTTCCAGGCTTTTTTGAGCAAAACTTTATCTTCAATTGGCTGCTCTAAACTCCCGCGATCTTCAACTCCTGCTGACATGGCACGGAAAAGTGATAATAAAACCAGACAAAAACCATTGGTTGTAGGTCACGATCACCGGGAACTTCCGATCAGATTACTAGCTGATGCGGACAGTTTATTCATGGCTTGGAATAATCTCACAATTCATTACAAACTTCACATACCAAATCCACCATCTCGTACACTATCCTCAACAACTTTACTCGATAATCCATCTTTAAATTCTTGTCCAAAGACTCAACATCATCTCAGGAGGAGTTTTAGTATTCAATTTCAAGATTCTTCTCTATATGCTCCATTATTGGATGGCACGGATTCCCATGAAGAAATGTCGGTTCTTAATGTAGATGAAGGAAATAACGGGTATTGTTCAAGTAAATCTGTACAAAAAGTTCTGGATATAAGTGGAAAGTTTGGGATTGTTTTAGTACATGGTTTTGGCGGTGGAGTGTTCTCCTGGCGCCATGTAATGGCAGTGATGTCTCGGCAGGTAAATTGTGTTGTCGCTTCGTTTGACCGTCCTGGTTGGGGGCTGACTTCCAGACCGAGGAGAGATGATTGGGAGGCTAACAAATTGCCTAATCCTTACATGCTTGATACACAGGTTATGTTTTTATATTGATATAACTTATAAGAGAGTTACAAACATATTAGAGGTGGCAGATGTGCGGGCATGATTGCAATAATGAGTTCAGATTGAAACAAATTTAGTTTGCGTTGAAACAGTTGGCGTTGAATCAACCTAAACACACTTTCTTCTTCATGTTTTATTTTTTTAGATTTAATTAACTTGTTACTTATGATTACAAAACAAGATTATTGCAACGGTATTATAAAACGTTGAACTCTAAAAGTTTAGGAGGTCGTATACTTAAAGCTAATACTTTGGGAGAGTTTCAGCTCGTTTGACACATTCCCTTTTAGCTAGTTTTGTGATTGTTGACTTCCATTATTTAGGGTCAGTTAGTAAGCTAGGTAATGATGATACTTTCTAAATTAAATTAGTTAATGGTGCACATCCATAATTAAAGTAGATAACCAATATTATTTTATTTTATATGAATCAGCTTTATTGAAGGAGAAGTCAAGTATTAAGCTTGATTTGATTATGGATTATTGAAAGCTAGGTAAATTTTGGTTTTCGTCATTATTTCCTTGTTATTAATTAAAATGTTAATTATAGGTTGACATGCTGATTTCTTTCTGTAAAGAAATGGGGCTTTCTTCTGTGGTGCTTGTCGCTCACGATGATGGAGGTCTTCTTGCATTAAAGGCTGCACAAAGAGTCCGGACATCACCAAATACTGTTGATGTAAGTTAATTGTATTTGTGCATGCTAATAAATATCATTTTGTATATTTAGAACATAGTAGACCCTTCTGAAATATTATTTGTTTGAAACTATTCCTCTCTTATACATGAAATAGAGGAGGTATTTATTTATTTATTTTCTTCAAAAGAAATTACTTTGTTTATTCTGGATCAAGGGGTGTTTGTATTTGCATTTGGAATTGATTGTCTGAATATTCAGTTATGTATGGTTGGATAAACAAATTCTGCTTCTGATTATTTGGTTACTTTAAAGCTGAGGCAAAATAGAATTTATTTACCCCATCTTTTAACCTAATCTGAGACTTAATAGTTAGTACTCTCATTTCACATAACTCTCTTTTTCCACAAATGTGCCTGTTTGGTCATTTTATCTAAGATTTTGCTAAGAATAGCCCTTAGGGTTATGGTTAACATCTGCATCTTTAAAACATAACCATCTAACAATAGATACGAGTAATCTGTTATTAACCATAGTCCGGGATATGATTGAAATATTCCTTGTATCTTTAAACAATAATAAATCGCCAAACTCTCAAACACCTTTAATTATCCTAACTTCAAATATCAGAAACACTTACAAACACTATTTTCAACAACCTGTTTTATTATGACTAATTATCTGATTCTACGTAAACAATATCACATAGCCACCTTCAAAACGCACATCCAAACACCAAAGTGCTTTCCAATTTCCAGAAATTAGTCACTTCAAAATGTTGCATTTTTTCTAGGTTTCACTTGGATATAAAAGTCAGGTTATAAATTACAAAATTTTAAATTAGATTCTTTTTTCAGGTCAAAATTAAGGGGATAGTCTTGCTTACAGTAAGCTTATCAAGAGAAGTGGTTCCTGGGTTGGCTAGAATACTCATGCGCACATCTCTTGGGAAGAAAAACTTAGTTCATTCTTTACTCAGGACAGAAATTTGTCAAGTTGTTAACCGGAGGGCATGGTATGATGCCAACAAACTAACAACTGATGTTTTGAGCCTCTACAAGGTAATGAACATACAGATGGTTAATAAATTTAAGCATATTTTCTTTTCAGTGAAGGTGGCAATTTCAACCCATTTACTTACTAATGAGTTGATTTAGGCTGGGGCAAACCACATGAAATAGAAACAGAGTTTACTTTTTCCCCTATTTTAGCAACAAACTTGCAATACATTATTTTAACTGCTGTAAATTGCTGATGTGTCACTTGTTGATGCCATGCTAACTGTCGCATTAAATGCATATACACTAAAGTGACAAATAACATGCTGGGTCATCATATTTGACACAATAACTATTTAATAAGTTTAAGTATATGGACAAAAAGTGTTCTCGATCATCCCTATCCAGCAAGCTTCAACCAGTGCAAATTATTATTATTTTGACGCGTAAAACCACTTTGATCCTCAAAGGGTAAATAAAACTTTTCAAAAACAGGCCAAACTGTATTTTTACTTCACAACCTTATTAGTTATATAAAAAATAGTTTATTACTAACATAATATAAGTTTGTGTGATCATTTAAAAAGTTTTTTAGGTCAGGTCGTCCAGGCCTGTTTCGACCCATACAAATTATCATCCATTTTGACTCAAACATGTTTTGATTTTCCACCTCTACTTTTTATGGTCATCTGATAGGCAGTTATGATTTATGAAAAAAAATCATATAACTACTTGTGCATGATGTAGGCCCCACTATATGTTGAAGGTTGGGATGAATCATTGTATGAAATTGGTAAATTATCATCTGATACGGTCCTCACAGAGGAAAACGCATCCTCATTGGTGAAAGCAGTTGAAGACACCCCAGTTATGGTTATTGCAGGAGCTGAAGATGCCCTTGTTCCTCTTAAATCTGTTCAAGCCATGGCATCTAAATTTGTTAATTCTGTGAGTACATTTGATCCCTGTTCTTTTTGTTAATATAAACGAGAATTTAGGGTTTAAGATGTCATTTGGGTTTGCTGTTTTGGTCTGTTTTTATTTTGTCTTTTGGGTCACTCCTTAGAAGTGAATGAAACTACAATGTAAGGGTGTGCATGGCTCGCGACAGTCTTTGACAAAAACCAAAACCAGTCCTAAAATGTTTGGGTTTTTGTTTGTTGAAACTGTTTGGGTTTTTTTAATGGTTTGGTTCCGGTTTATTTTGTGTTTTTACACAAAAATATGATCCGAAATCGAAAGTTTTGGGTTTTAGACTTTTAGAAATCCAAAAACCTCAGCCTGTGCTTTTTTCAGTTTTGGGTTAAGTTTCTGCACACACCTATAGTATTATCACATCTTCATTCTTTTCATATCATATTTACTGGCGGGAATGTCCACACACTTGATTTTAGTTAATCATAAGGTGATAAGGGTCAAACTTGATTTCAAAAGGATTAGATTATTATTGTGAAAAGTTGATTTTGCAATCAGGGCTAATGCATTAATTGTTTATAGAAAGTTGTAAAAACGACGAGAGAAGTTTTTGCGAGGCAGCTCACCCCTTACGAAAAATGACATGTTTTGACCCGTTACCTGACCCGCTCATCTTGCAACCTCTAATCACATTAGTGGGACACATTGAAATGGTTTAAAGGCCTGCACAACTAGAATCCACATCACAAATAAACTTTTATAATATTGTCAGCTCGCTCCTTACTAAAAATGACTTGTTTTGCACGTTACCTAACCCGCTCATCTTGCCACCTCCAATCATATTACTTGGACACATTGAAATGATTTAAAGGCGTACACAACTAGGATCCACATCAAAAATAAACTTTCCTAATATTGTTTGACGATGAACAAATACAATTGAAACTTAAACTTGATAACCCGTGCCGGTTCTGACCTGTCAAAATATATAACTATGCAGAGACTAGTTGCAATATCAGGTTGCGGTCATCTTCCTCATGAGGAGTGCCCCAAGGTGTTGCTTGCAGCAATATTACCCTTCATCAGTAAACTATCAAGTAAGGCAGATAAATAGTTTTTTCCTTCTTTTTAGTGAAATTTTGTAGTAGGGTTTGTATTGTGGCGTTCAACTGAAATCACCTGAAAAGGTTCTCTCTCACTATCTCTCTCCTGTTAATTACTTTTAAGCTAGTTTGGAGAGGAGACATCTGTGCATACTTTATAGATTTTTAGGCTAATCATACCATTAATTTTTAGGATACTATGGATTTATGGTTTTTTTACATATAACTGTAGGACTGTAAATGAATTTAACATTTGGTACATGTTTGGTAGGGTGATTGTATATATAAGTGTTTGTGTATATATATTTAACAAAATGATATGAGTATTTTTTTTTTAATTTTTTGTTCGTTTAAGTTAATGAGCGAATGCAAGCAGGTTCATTGATTTATGTTCATAGACATCTGTTTATATTCACTCGTTAAGGTTTGTTTATGCCAGCATGTGTGTTTGTTTATGCGTGTTTGAATGCTTTCAATTGTTCAACTTTGTTTATCGTATACATGAAGGAAAATAAAGACGTACACTAATAAGGAAGTATGTTTTATTTTGTTTGTGTTCGTATTCAACTAATTGAAGGTAAACAAACGAAACGGAACAAAACTTGAAGCCCTATGTGCACGTTTTGAAAGTGCTATTTAGTTATTAATATTAAGATAATATGAGTCTTTATACGTGCTTTAGTCATAAGTAATAAAATAATACTTTATTTAACAGATTAGATTATTTTTTACACAATCCATACAAAATGTCAAAATAAAATAGAGCATCTTGTGATATCATAGTAAAAGTCAAACAAACTTACCTATCAAATCTCACTTACCAAGTTGTATAATCTATGAATCTGTACATTATAAAATGATTATTGCAATACAGCCCATAATTACTACCCGTGATAGCAGGTCTAACCGCATACAAAACCAAAAGATTCATGATGCTCTTCTACAAACATAAATGAACCATGGTTTTACAAATTTTAGCCATTTAGAGATACATATAGAACAACACTTAGGTCTTTAAAAAGATAAGGGCGAAAAAACAGGTGTATAAAATATAAACCATAAACACTTTTACTCTTTAGTAGACTTGTTGATGAGTGACTTGTGAATGTGAGGAATAACACCACCACCAGCAATGGTACCTTTTATAAGAGTGTCAAGTTCTTCATCTCCTCTAATAGCAAGCTGCAGATGACGTGGCGTTATACGTTTCACCTTCAAATCCTTGCTGGCATTGCCAGCTAATTCCAGCACTTCGGCGGTTAGGTATTCTAGTATGGCTGCTGTATACACCGCAGCTGTTGCTCCAACTCTTCCGCTAGCAGACACCCTTGTTTTTAAAAGACGGTGAACTCGACCCACTGGAAACTGCACACACCGATAGCATCATTGATATTAGGTGCTAGTTCAAGTTAAAACAGGTCGTTTTAATATGGGTTGTAACGGGCCTAGTCTAGTTAGCATACTTTTTCTACCCAAATTAAAAAGTTGTGTGTTAGTTATGATTAGAAACTATCTTCTGAAATAAAAACGATTTCCAAGGTCCAAATTAAAAAGTTGTGTGTTAGTTATGATTAGAAACTATCTTCTGAAATAAAAACGATTTCCAAGGTTGTATGGATTAAAAATAGACTTTGGGAAACTTTTAACCCGTTTAAACTTTAAACAGTAATAGACTGGCCCCAAAATCATAGCATCTAAACAATATTTGGTCAAATTAATCCATCATCATTGTTCTTAAAGATCCCTCATTGATCTATGAATGTCATATGAAATCAATTGATATGGTGATACCCAAAGCTCAATTACTCGTTCAGGTTAAAACGGGTCATTTTAAAAAGGTTAGTATCTGGTCTAGTCTAGCTAGGTTGACGCTCAACACACTTTTCTACCCAATTGAAAAATCGTACATAATTAATGCGTTAGCTATAATTGCAAAAACAATATTTTGTTGTAAAAAGGACGTTTAAAAAGGTGTTTCAAGTAAAAAATACACCAAGTTCAAACCTTCCTAGTTAAACATCTTGAACGACCACTGCTGTTAAAAAAAGAGGAAGTAAAAACTAGACCGAGTCACTTTCGATCCGTTTGACCTGTTTTAACAGAAATCAAACCATTCACCACTACCAAAAACCATATCAACCAACTTTTATTATCAATTGCCTGAAAATTGTAACATCTAAACAATGTTTGGTCAAACTAGTCAATGTTCATCCTTGTTCTTAGAGTTAAGTTTAATTTTACTCCTTAAGGTTTGTTAAAAATAACTATTTTCCTCCAAAAAATTAAAAACATCAATTTACCTCCAAAAGTTTCATAAGTTGTTTCAATTTCAGTCCAAAAGTTTCATCAGTTGTTTTAACTTTATCCAAGATGATGAAAACTTTGGAGTGAAATTGAAACAAAATATGAAACTTTTAGAGTAAATTGATGTTTTTAATCTTTTGAAGGAAAATAGTTACTTTAGTCAAATCTTAGGAAGCAAAATTGAAATTAACTCTTGTTCTTAATATCCCAATTCTTATTGATCTTTGAAAGTCATATGAAATCAGCTAATATGGTGACACTCAAAGCTTCAATTGATCTTAAAATTGGTAAATGCAACATAAAAGAAGTATACTTACATGTTTGACATTTGAAAGCACAGGATCCTATAACTATGTTCGTAAAAACTTAACAGAAGCTATATTTTGCAACAATCTGACAACCTTGTAGATGAAGTTCATACACTTTTCTTCAAAATCATTCTCTCATACAAATATCACGATCGTGTTCTTCGTGCCTTTTGGAACCTACGAATCAAAGTTTTCTATAACCTACAATGCTATATTCAACCTCATCGAGAAGATAATCTAGCGAATCCTAAATCAACACTCAACACAACAACTTTCACTAACAATTACCGATTCATCGGATGATCCATTGATCGATGAACAGTAAACACACACAGGTGAAGAAGGAGATGAGATGTGATCACCTGAAGACCAGCGCGTGAAGATCGAGTGACGGATTTCTTCTTGTCTTTATCTTTGCTTGTAGATCCGTTTAAAGCAGGTGATTTCCCCATGATCAGACCTTTTGCTCCTTTTCCAGACATTTTCCCGCCAATTGGTTGCAGAATTGTTGTTGAATTAGGGTTTTCGTTCGCAGGGATGATAGATTTTTGGTAGAGAGGAGTGAGATATTTTATAAGAGGGATGGTCTCCAAGTGTCGGAACACCATCGGGACTCCATCGATGATAATTATTGATCATGTCAATAAAAAAATGATAATGTTTGGATTAACGGTAAGAATGTTGTCATGTAACCGAGGTTTAATTTATGTAAGTGTGATGTTTTTTGGGTAAACCGGGAGAGTATGTGTGTAGTAAAAAGTGTGTTTGAACTAGAGGTTAAGATTTAATTTGTGGAAACATTGTCAAGTAAAAATACTGAGTAAAGTTACGTTCATCTCCTCTAACTTTTTCTTATGAGAGTTGGTGTTTGATTTGCTAATTCCACAATCAAGGAGTGTCATGTGCGTGGGGCTGGTCACTAGGATCCTTTCCCACGCTTCATTTATTAAGGATAGGGTGTTGCTCACCCGTTGTACTGCTGTGACACCTAGGGGATGCAACCAAACCCGAATCCGATGAAAATACTCGAAACACGAGACATTTGAGATGATTAGGGTCGGATAAGCACGTATAAGACTGTGTATGGGATTACTATTTTTTTACGCGTATGAGACAAGTATGAGATTACATGATATATCTGTTTACCCAACAATATTACTCGATAGGCCGATAATGTATACCTTTGGGAGAAAATAACAATCGTGCAGCTTGACATGGGTGAGTTAAACCTTTGGATCCTTTGTAATATTAAAAGACACCAGACATTAAATGTGACAATATAAACTTTAGCTTATTCATAGCCTAGACTTAATAATATTTTTAGTGAACCGATCCTAAATAACTCAAGAGTAGCTTAGCTGTGATTTGAAAAGTTATACACCCCAATTTATAGACGAGTAGAAGAAAGTATTTAACGATATGAAACAAGAAGATAACTAATAGAACATAAAAACTCAAAAAACACAAGGGGATAAAATCACAATACCACAAAACATGAGGGACCATCATCGAGAAAGAAACACCAACACATGAACACTATAAAAGCCAATTAACCCCTCAACGACAGCCTCGCGCCTAGCCCTACACACACAAATCTTACTATCAATTTTGTTCATTTGATCTTCAATTTCAACTTCTGATAATTAGTTTGATCTGTTCTTCATTGATGTTAGGGTTAGGAGGTGTGGATTCATCCTACATAATCGATCACATTTTCAAAAATTAGGTTTCCCACCTGTGTTATTGCCGCCATTTGTTCGTGTTCTACACGTACACTATAATCTGTTGGAGTAAGATTTTGCTATCGATACGAGAATCAGTCATTTTGTTAGGGATTGATTGATTGATTTATAGAATTAGGATTGAGGACGGTGATTTGTGTTTGAGATTAGATAGATCGTGGTTTTAGGTTTTGTTTTGTGAAATTTGAAGTGTTTATAAGAGGTGTTTGATGGATAAAAAGAAAGTGGCGGTGCCTCTTGTGTGCCATGGGCATTCTCGTCCGGTGGTGGATTTGTTTTACAGTCCGGTTACTCCAGATGGATTTTTTCTCATCAGTGCTAGCAAAGGTATGTTTTATATACGAATCATGTCTATAGTTTGATGATTTTAGCATTTTTATGCTTTATGAAATCGATATTATGATTGATTAGTTAAACAACTTATCTGAGTGTTTGAACGACAAAAAATGCTGATGCTTATGTGCTTATTTAAAGGTGTAATAAGTTGTTTTCAACAATCAGTTTGATTGGTTAGTTCAAACTGATTATTCTTGATGTATTTGAAATTACAGTTACCCTTAGGATGGAGTATGCTGATTAGTTGATTTTTGCTTATGAGCATAGGTCTTTATCGTGGGTAGCTTTGTGTATAAGTGCCTACGTGTTTTCCTTGGTGAATGATCCTGACTATCTGAGTATGATTGTGAAACAAATGTGAGGATTTGTCGATGGTGTAAGTTGGTAGCTGGGTGGCTAACATAAGCATAAGGTTGAGTACATGTATGAGTGTTGGTCTGAGCTCAATTGTTTTGAATATTTATCTCTATGACATTTCTGTAATTACTCATAACAATGTGATGAGATTGAGTAGAAAAGTCTGAGGAGAACGTATATGAAGAGAAAATATCAGAGAAGAAAGGTGTTTCTCATAGGTCTACAATACTCGTTATGGATTTATCTATATTGATACTTGGACATGGGTTAACAATTAGGATTTATCTATATTGGTACTTGGACATGGGTCTACAATAACAGCCTTGGTGAGTATTCAGACTTGGTAATAAACTGAAATATTTTTGTTTTTTAAAAAGGAAAGCCTTACAGCTTAATGCTGATTGCTTGGTCCGATTACCAACTAGACCATTTAAGATTAAAAAGTGTAAGATCTTCATATTAATCTGATTTCGCTATATCGGTGCACCTGGCATTTTGGCAATCACTTGCATGTTGAATGTGAGAGTGAAATCCAAGTCTTTCTAACTATTTTTTTACGGGCGGTTTAACATACCTGCATACAAGGGAGGCGTAAGTGTAATGTCCGTATCACTGATCCATATCCAAGTCTAAATGCTGCTAGTTGGCATTTGCCAGGTTTGCTGCAGCATGTGTATGTTGTACACAAAATCATAAATGTTTTATGATTATCGCAGATTGAAAAACTTCATTTAGAAACATGAGAATCGTTTGTCGAATTGGTTGTTTAGGTGAATGTTACATGGAGCTGCATTCTTTATCCAGATTTTGTTGCAGGCTCTACCATGTCATCTGTGTATCATACATCAAGATCCTGCCTTTATCTTGTCTACATATTATTAATGGGATTTCCTTTTAATAAAAGTCAGCATTTAAGTGAAGTTTTCAGATTAATGACAATATATCTATTTTGCTTACATCTCTTATGAGAGTCATTTTACCGGAACTACATTGCTGTGTTTTTCTCTTGACAATCAGGATGGATGAACAGAACTTAATGAACCACTTTCCCAACCTGAAGTTCAATTTCATGAGTATCTTTTATATAATTTATTACAAAATCATAGATTTATTTTTCAGATTCCACTCCTATGCTTAGAAACGGAGAAACTGGGGATTGGATTGGTACCTTTGAGGGGCACAAAGGTGCTGTTTGGAGTTGCTGTTTGGATACTAATGCACTACGTGCTGCATCTGCATCTGCCGATTTTTCTGCGTATGTATTAAATCATTTTCTTTACTAATGATGCATGATAAAATGATTTTGTTGCCAAGTCTCTTAAGGGGTATTTTATGACTTTTATGTTTCCTTTTAAAAGCTCAAAGTTTCATATGTATAGTTATAACTTCCATAGTTCCATAATATCATATGTACTCATTCGTACCACTAAAATATCATAGTCTTCCATTTAATGGTAAATACTAAATAATAAACCAGTTGCTTGTAACTGCTTGTTTCATTGAATAATTGAAGAGGACATTATGGGCTGAGATGATTAATAATGTTTTTCTCATATTTGTTCATTCTGGAGTTATAAATAGCTGATTTTGTTTTATATACTGTGGAATAGGTAAGCATCAAATTATTAGTGTTTTGAATATGTTGCAATTTAGAAGGATAAATATGACATTTTGAACTTCTGAAAGATATTTGAAATTAATTCTTATTTTAAAGATTGTATCACAAGCTTTCTTATTCTACAATCGTTGATTTTGTCTATTCCAAGATGGTTATTTATGTGACATTGAATTTTATTTCGCTAAAATGTATGTTTTAGACAGGTTTTGTGTGGTCCTGTAAATGGAATAATGGTACTTTATATAAAATACTGGTAATTATGTTGCAATTCATCTTTGTGTTGGCAGGAAGTTATGGGATGCTTTAACTGGGGATGAATTACACTCATTTGACCACAAACATATTGTTCGAGCATGCGCCTTTTCTGAGGTAATTTTATACTTTGTGTTTAAGGGGACTAATTTACCAATTTACTTATTGTGAATGCTTGTTTGTTTTTTTGAACGGCTAACACACACACCCTTAAAATCTACTCCTAAAATCCACTTATTGCTCAATTTGTGGGACTTGAACCCGCATCACTTTGGTGGGAATAAACACTAGATGCCATTAGGCCAAGATGCTTGATTTGTAAATACCATGGCTTGATTTATTTTAAAATAAAGATTCCATAATCATAGGTTGCGAATGCAAATGGTTTTTTGAACAATGATTTGACCTCAGTTTAGTGGTCAAAAATTATCAATGCTCAAATGCTGGAAAAAATACATCTTTTACATTGCTCATAGTCTGAAAAATGAATGAGTCCGGGGGGTTAGGTAACATGTCAAAACATATATATTTTTGGAATCCCATGAACTGGCACACTTTTGTTCAAATTTATTTTATAACTATTAGTATGTTTGATATGATTACAAAATTTATAAGTTTTCACTAATAGTCTTAATCTCTAATAAAATGATTTATGAGGTTTTATGCATTAGACATACACTTTGGATGGCTTTTTGTACTGTTTATAACCCATTTGGTTTCTACCTAACCCTTTCTGTTTTACCAATTTTATTTGTTAGAGGCATGACTAAATTGACGCATCCTCAAGTAAACGGGTCGATATTGTGAGTGGCAGTGAGTAACGGCCCAGAATCGGACCAGACGAATTGGAACCAAAGTTTGGAAAAAAAAACTACTGAATGGAGCCTAATTTCTTGTTTAAACATTGTTGACTGTCAATGTTTCAAATAAGAAAGCATCTGGTTGGACCGTTCTGAACTGGACAGGCAGCGGACCAAGAACCGAAATTTTTATACTATGGACCGAGAATCGGACTATATAGGTTCAGGTGTCCAGTCTGGTCTGATTCTGGTTTTGGTTTTGGGCCACCGTTTGCAGACTCTTGATATTTGTCAAGTGTCCTCACACACGCATATTTCCTTGTCGTAATGAATAACGTAAGCAATAAAATTTTGTATAATATACAGGATACACATCTTCTGCTGACCGGTGGTTTTGAAAAAATACTTCGCATATTTGATTTAAATCGACCAGAGGCACCTCCAAGGGAAGTTGAGAAATCTCCAGGTTCTATCAGGACTGTTGCATGGCTCCACAGTGACCAAACTATACTAAGTTCCTGCTCTGATTCTGGTGGAGTAAGGTATGGAATAAATAAATAAATAAACAAACACTACAAGTTTACTTTCATATGTTGCTTCATTTTTCTATTTCCTACTTGCAAATTTGCAACTTGAAATTGCTATATATTTATAGGGTGTAGCTAAAATATAGCAACAGCCATTGGATTTTGGTCTGGTTCATTTTAGTTAGTAAGTTATTATAAGTGTGATCCATTTTGGTCATTTTCGTTAAAAAAATTGACCATAATGCCCTAAAATGATGATACTTGCAATTTTCTAATTTCTTGGTGAAGCATCAGGGATATTGCAGTCTGATTTAAAAAAAAACATTCTGTGTGATTTTCTAAAACCAAACCAGTAAAATGGTACAATTTTATGCAATGGTGAAGTTTGTTTGAGAGTATGCGTGTTGTAGTGTTATTTGATTTAGGGGTATGGGTTGATACATATCAAATGGTGTCCTCTATACCCACATGAAGGGTTGGATGCGGAAGACCATATCTGTTCTCATATCCATACCCATAGTGATAACTGATTGCAAACCAGACACCCACCTTATATATTCTTAGGTCATAAGAAAGGTACATCGGTGGACGTATGTTTCCTAACTAAGGTATTCACTATTACAGAAAAAGTTCATGGGTATCCACTATAATAATAAAGTTTTCTTTTGTGATGTAAGATCTTGACCACCTATAAATCTTTTCTGTTTTGAGATCGTCATAATTTAGTGTAAGGCAATAAATTGGCATGCAGTAATGCAAAATATAAATTTCGTTAGTCTATGATGATTTAATGGCAGACTCTGGGATGTGAGAAGTGGCAAAATTGTAAATACACTTGAAACGAAATCACCTGTGACAAGTGCTGAAGTTAGTAAAGATGGTCGTTACATTACAACAGCAGATGGATCAAGTGTCAAGTTTTGGGATGCAAATCAGTAAGTTACTATTATACTCTATATGATTTTACCAATTAATTTGGAAGTCTGGATTAGGTTTGAAGCAGAAACCAACCTACAAAATATTATCGATTTTAGCAGTTGTATTCTTTTTAACCTTTATTGCTTGTAATTAATTTGGCACTGACTGATATCCCACATGTGCAAAATGTGAATTAAAAATGTAAGTTTATGTAAAGGTTTAAAATGGGTTTTTGTTAAAATTTGTTAAAAAATTAACTAACTGCTGTCAAATTAGATGCCATGTGTCATACTGATATACAAGCTATTTGGTAGTAGTCTTGGTTTTAAAAATAGCGCCTGAGGCGCGCTTAAAGCGCGCTTAAGGCGTGAGGCTTTAGAGGCGATCAAGAAAACGCCTCAGGGCTTTGAGGCGGCGCCTCATGCACATCTAGGCCAAATTTGGTCAACATTGGTCAAGATTGGGGTCCGTAAAAGGATGATAAGTATAAAAACCAAAGGGATGATGAGATTATGAATGATTTACATGGTAAAAAATGGTAATATGTAAAAAGCTTAGACAAATTTAACTTTTGGCTGTATGTATATCTTATTTTGTTGTACATAGAACAACGCCTCGCATACGTGAGGCTCTCGCCTCATGCCTCACACATAGCGCCTCGTCTTTTCAAACTTAAACGCCTCGGAGCGCCTAACGCTTTTTAAAACCAAGGTAGTAGTGTAAGTTGGTTTTCTGCTATGCGTCTAATATAAAGTTGGTTGCTACAATTGGAAAAAGTGTGAAGTAAATATACAAGCTCTTGTCTCATGTCATATTTTGAAAAAATTCTTTATACTTTCACGTGTTGCTTGATTAGGTCCTTAAACTTTGTTTTTGCATGATTACCCTTAACTTATAAAACTGAATGAAAAGGTTTTTATTTAACAAGTAAAAGGATGTGATCATGCATAAAAACATCTTTTTGTTAATCTCTACACAAGTGAAAATATTAAATTATGCAAGATAAGGTTTTTGTTCAGTTTTATAAGTTCAGGGACTTAAAGTGTAACTCCGTATTCCCTCTTCATGAATTTTAAATCCGTTTTCTCCTTCAGTTCTGATTTTCACTTTTTGCATGATTGAGTCCCTAAAAGTTGTTTTCATATGATAAAACCCTTTAACGTGTAAACTTGAACAAAAGAGGTCTTTTAATAAGTAAACATATATAATCATGCAAAAAGACCTTGAATTAAGTTCTAACAAGTTAAAGGATTTAAATGCAAAAAAAGGCTTCTGTTTATTTTTATAAGTTAACGAATTTAATCATGCAAAACTATAAGTTTAGAGACTTAACATGCGAGTCCTTATCTTTTTGTTTCATGATCATTTAATATGCTTTTTCTTTTTCAGTTTTGGACTTGTGAAGAGTTATGATATGCCTTGTATCGTGGAATCTGCATCACTGGAACCAAAGTATGGCAATAAGTTTATTGCTGGAGGGGAGGACATGTGGATTCGTCTCTATGATTTTAATAGCGGAGAAGAGATTGGTAAGTAACATGAGTAATAATACCAGAGGCGGTAGTTATGACCCGTTTGCCAAAAAACGCGTCTATTTAGGTTGTATCTTATCTTAACAAGGGGACCCGGTCAGAAGTGTCAAAAGTCAATTAAAGTATTTTAAATGTCTGAAAACCTCATAAGCTGCTTTCTTAACTCTTAAGTGTATATTATTACTTGGTAATAATTTTTTGGAATATTGTTTAATACATCTGTTATTTTTAAAGAAAAATGGGCAAGAAGTTCAGTCTATATTTATTCTTTTTTTATATTCAATGGGCCACATGGGTAAAATCAAACCTAGCTCAAATGAAATCTGGTAACAAAGGTTAAAAGTCACCCAAAGTGTACTCATATATACTTAAAACTTCTTAAATCACTTTATTAGAAGAATTTATACGATTATTGCACACTAAACAATTTTACTATCTTATTTAATGTCTGTGTGTGTGCATAAAGTTAAATAAGAACTAAATCCACTCACTTCAGATTTTGACTTGTGCATCTGAAACGAAAAGTCAGAAATAGTTCTTACACTTTTTGCCAAATAGCCAAATATTCAGTTGTTACTAGAACACTTCTATATATATAAGTGTATATATCAAAATACAATATATTAATATTGTAATTATAACTTAAAAGAAGTGGACAAGAAGTGTTGGTGGATCTATTTGGGTTGTGGTTCATATCTGTTGACATTAAACTTGGGTCTGGAATGTTTTTAAAAGCTTAAAATCAGACTTTTTTGTTTTTGTTTAATAAATTGATTTTAATATAATTAGAAAAGGCCAACAAAAAATGTGTGGTCTCATTATGCCATCTCTATGCTCATTGTGTATTTATATTCAAACAACTCTCAAGAAAACGGGCCCGCCCTCTCTTAACCTTTCAATGGTTTGTGGTTGTAGGGTGCAACAAGGGTCACCATGGTCCAGTTCATTGTGTTAGGTTTTCACCTGGAGGTGAGTCATATGCATCCGGATCCGAAGATGGAACCGTACGAATATGGCAGACATTGACGGGTCCCACGAGTCAAAAAGACAGCAATTCTCCTGTTGTAAATGGGCCAAACAAGCAGTTTTCAGCAGTTGAAGTTGGCTCAAAAATGGAGGATTTACATGTTAAAGAGTAAGTTATTAACTAGTAAACATATGTCTTTTGAATCCTGGTTGCTTTTACTTTGACCAATTATCCTCCTTGCATAACATGGTTCGATATTTGTGTTATGTTTCATTGTAATTTTCATATGTAAAATCAGGTTATTTTAAATCAAGTGAATATTAGACATCTTTAACTTTCATTGGTTATGCTTGACCAGGTGTGTAACTAACACTCCAGATCAGGTTGTTTTGAGCTCTATCTTTGAGTTAAGCTCTGAATAGTTTTTCAAGCTTATCATTAGTTAATCCTTTAATTATTTTATTATAAACATATACAATTATATTTTTTTATACATGAGATGATATATATTATAAATAAAATTATATACATATGAGTAGGATAGGATTATATTTTTATATTAATATTTAGCTTTCATGGGACAAAATTAGGGGTAACTTTGTAAAATGATAACCAACTTTTAAAAGTGTTCCAATTAGGTAACTCAAGTTTTATAAGTGTTTTAATTAGGTCACTCAGTTTTTATATTTTATATAAATTAAAAGTCTTAAGATGTTTTTTAGCATGTTATACTTTTGGTTTCAATTTGAAAATATTTTTTTTCTATCTTTTGATGCTGATAAGGAACATTGACGTAAATTTTAGGTATTGTTTTATTTTTTTCATAATTAACATGTTTTTTATTTTATTTTTTAATATAATTTTATATATTGAAAATTCTGACCCCCACGTCTTCTCTATCGTTACTTTTTTGACATAAGAAAATTTAACGATGACTTGATTTCGTTTGGTGGTTCAATTTGAGAAAAATATGCATGAGTGACTAAATTAGAACACTTTTGAAACTTGTTACTATTCTGTGACATTTTCTCGGCAAAATTATTATTATTTATTTATAAATTTAACTAACTTAATTTTTACACATTGGCACGCACATACAAAATATAAGAAAAACATAAGAAAAAGAGTAGTTGAATAATAATAAATATAATTAGGATAAATTAGTTATATTACAACTTCAATTTTGTACTTGTAACAATAAACAATTGCTTTAAAAACCTAATTATGTAGATAATCAATTTCCTATTTAACTAAATTCTTAAAATCGTTTTTGTTTTAAATGAGTTCATATTTACTTTATTTTTGCATATTTTTATTAAACCTTTGATTCATATGATACTTCATCAATGAATTGTTCAAGCACTTTACCAGGATTTGTGTTAGTACGTTGTGTCCTCCGCTACATCGTGTAGGCACCCCTCAAGTTATATAAATATGTATTTAATGTTTAAATAAAAATGATATAGATAATAGGTTTGTTTAGCCTTTGGATTTAGCAAGTCAAGCTTAATATATGAAACTCAAGCATGTGTTTGTTTATTAAATGAACTCTAATATATGTTCGAGCTTCTTTAAACTCAGCTTGATCCGAGTATTTAACAAGCCGATCTCAAGTAACTCATGAGCAATTCATTTACACCTCTACGCTTAACCTTGCAATTGTTTGGTAAATGTGAAAATATGTATCTTTATATATTGAAATGAGTACATTCCAGCTCTATTTCATTTGATAAATTACAAAATTGTCTAGAAATGAAATGTGTAATGGGTCACCGGTCACAAAACACATGAGGGGTGGGTTTTGTATTATTGTAGCTGATGAAATTCTAAGTTGGCAAACTTACTTTCTAGTTGAATTATTTCGTGTAATATCACATGTAACTTCTGCCTGAAATGTAAATTTTATTAGCAGTTGAAATTTATTATGTCAAATTCCAACTAACAAGAAACTAGCTAGAAAAAAACCAATTACAAATAGAAAAAAAAATTGTAATTTTCAATCACTCCTCTTAAAAAAACATTTATCTTCCAATTAACTTTTGAGAGCCGAGTTTTCAAAACTTGTTTGGCGCAATCAATTTACATGCAAATTGTTAGTATGTAACTTTTGAAAATTAGTAGCCAACTCCTTAAAAAACATAATGAAATTCAAAACACTACTAGAATAATAAACATAAATGACGATGATTCAATGACAGATCCCATCAAGACTTTAAAATGAAAATAGAAAAGAAAAATTATGTTGTTTGTTGATAATCCATTGTTGATTACCGATGGATACCATGAGTCCATGAAGTTTAGATGGTCACAATGGACCACGGACACCAGTAAACCATCATTTGGTTGTGGTCTGTGGGAAAGCTTTCTGACGCTCTAATCGTTGGTAATCCGATAGTGACGTTAAGATAACATTAAGGATAAGGTTCTCGCATAGGCTGGCTTTTCAGCCGACGTTGGTGTGACAGGTTTTGACGTGCATATCTGTCTCTTATTCATTTATAAAAATTTTTATATATAGTTACCATGAGCTTATCGACATCTTTCAAACGTCCCACTGTCAACACTCTCAAGGTTCTCAGTGAAGGATGTGGAAGATGGTGTTCTTGGATTCATCGACAAAAGTTTCTACATATAGTAATCAAGAGCTTAGTAAGTGGCAACCTCTTCGATATATAGTAACTACAATTGGTTCCTACATCAATCTCCCTACCGAGCCTATCTATTTTATACCCTCTTTTTTATCTGATGGTAGCTAAAACGTTAAAATTAGTGTCATTGGAATTTAAATGTTGTTTTGGTGATCTATGGTGATCTAGGAATTCACCTCACTTATGTAGTGTCACCATTAATGTATGGTAGATCATCTATGTTAAATATCTATGCGATCTATAAATTTAGTGTGTCCAAAAATGGAGAGTGTGTGACGAGGCATCTATTACATAATGTTAGAGGTCATTCAATTAATCTTCCACTCTCTCTTTAAATCAAGACAGTGTAATAATACTAGCGATTTATTTCTAGTTGCATAGTGTTAGTGGTCATCCCGTAATTTTAAATTGTCAACTGTTCTATATGAACAATACTGTTGTAACATTTGACCCATTCTGAAAATCCAAAACCAAACTCGTTTGAGTCAATGATGTAAATCAGATTCATTATTTCATTTTGTTATGGTTTCAAGCATAATAACTATGTTGTTTATTCTATTATAACAATTTAAATTAAATTTATTATTTATAAAATAATTTTTATAAGTTTATAAAGTTAAATGTTAATTATGAGATTTTGACTATTAAATTAAAATGAATAATTAAAAATACAAAGTGTTTTTTTCAAAAAATATGAAGTTTGTAAAGTTTTATTAAAACGATAATTTGATTAATTTAGAAAATTGAGTTTAATAAGTCCAGGGTTTAATTTGTAATTTTCTAAACTTAAAAAGTTTCTTACATAAAATAATAACCCTTATTAACTATAGGGACCAATATGTAACTTTAATAACCCAGCCTTCCTTCCTGTCGCCCCTATTCTCCGGCCGACCTCCGACAGTGCTCCGGCGATCATCAAATCACCTCAACCAACCTATATCAAACCAATTAAACCACCACCCCTATGTCGTGAATCCGTTTCGCATCAAAGACCCATATTAATTCAAACTATCGACTGTTACATCATATTCAAAACCGAAACCAAAGATAATTCGGCATATCAAACTATTTCAACTCGAAATTCTATAAATTGATTCAAATAATCTATATGAAACACAGATACAATCATTATCATAATGATATCAGTAGCATTTGGTCAATAAACATTCAATTTGTTTCTGATTCAAACCCGAAACTCCCGAATGCAACATTGAACTCGATTGACATGAAATTGTTGAATTGAGATTATACAATAAAGGGTAAATGTTCTAACCGATCTCTTAAATCAATCTGTAACCTCAATTGCATTCGAAATACTCGCCAACACCATATTCGACCACCCTGATCCTCTCGAACCTGCAATTGTGTCGTTTGATACCCTCAGAGCTTTATTAATCAAAATTTCTTGTAAGAAGCTAACAAGGTCATTAATTAGGGTTATCTGTATCAACATTTCTCGAATTATGATACTTATACAATCAATTGTTATTAATCAAGATTTCTTAAGGGCTTTTACTCATGTGACACTTATACAATTAATTGTTATTCATCATTATTTTATTAAAAAAGTTAATTATATAAATGTTATGTTATTACTTGCAATTAAGTGTACATAGTTAGATAAACTAAGATGATAACAAAATCATTAATTTATGTAACTACATTAACAATAATAGGTCTATGGGTTTGACAAACCCACCCCATTTGTTTATTCACGTGGTGATCGAAACAATAATCATACATTCTATAAGGCTTGTCTGCGACCAAGTCAATTAAGTCATTAGGTTTGATTGTGTTGGTTTGTCTTTTATGCTACACTATTGCACTTATAAGTCTTGACATTGTCATATGAATTAAATTGTTTTTAATCATTTTTAATCAATTTATATATGTATTCAAACCTGTGTTTACTCACCGGCTAATTCGTTAGCTAACTCGTTACCTTTTCACATGATTTCATGAATGCAGATTAGTGAACTTCTATATGCAAATTTAGGACTTGGACTTGGTTAAAGTTAAAGAGAATTTCATTATGTTTACCTAAATTTCTATTTAAATGTATTATTTGATTAGTATTATATTTAATATTATTTCAACGTAATTACTACCATGTGCTATAAGCAATCGATTAATATTTTTCCGCCCCGATGATTTCGCCATTGGTCGGGGTGTGACAACTGTAAAGGGAAGCACCCAATTCCAAGTCATTCATCTCACCAACTCGTTCCAACCTATCATAGGTTGTAGCTTTGAAACACTTATGATTATTATTTTTTTATTTTTTGGTTTCATATGTTGTATATAAATGGATTATTAGGAGAGGTTTTAAATTTTGATGTGTGTTTTATCCCTATAAAGACATAATACCCCAAACAGTACAAGAACTCATTACTCAAATGTAACAAAAATATACACACACTAAAAACAAAAAGAACATAAAAGTAGCTTCATGTACATTTAATGCAGAAAAAAACTCATAACTGACTGACAACTCTTATTTTATCTTCTTGCAACTTGATCCACATATATACGAACCTCATGCACATCAATAACTATCGTTACAACATACCACTAGTTATACAATTCACTATATCTATTTATTACACGAGATATTATTGTTGTAATCAGATTAATATATACGTCATGTATTTTTCCACAATAAATACGAATTGTGTAATCATGTAAGAAAAAAACATGGATGGTAATGCCTATAGATGTGTACGAATTATGTCCTCTTGTTTGATGCTAATACGTTGTGTTCGCGGTTTATCTTATATATTTTGTTCTTAAAAATCATAAAAAAATTAATACAACATCGTTATATAAAACGATAAACACAAAACGTATATTGTTTTTTTCACCGTGTATAATCATGGATGGTTAGTTTTTCTTTTACTTGATAATAGTATAGCTATTGCAATCAATGCATATCGCGTTTTAATCAAATAGTGGAAGTACAAATGTTAAAGCGTGAGGTTGTGATTGACAAGAGATAAAGTATTATACGCTAGTTTGTGTTCATTTTCATTAGTCTGAACGAGAACAAAAGATATTAAACTTACATGTTTGTAATAAGGGATTATACGCTTGTTTGTGTTCATTTTCATTAGCCTGAACGAGAACAAAAGATATTAAACTTACATGTTTGTAATAAGGGGTAGGGCGTTCGGGCTAGCGGTAATAAGTGAGACCCACAACCTTCCGTCTAGAAAAATTCCACTTGTAACGGGTAAAAAAAATATGTTTGTGATTGTCTTTATAAATATAATAATATGTGACAATTTTAATATATTTTGTTTCATGCAAACTAAATAATTGAATCTTGACGTGACAATGATGATTCTATATATTAAAAATATATTCGAAGTCCACATTTATAGCGAGGACTAAATTGACGGGACATGAATCATTTATGTTTCATAAAGGCAATTTAAAATAGGTCAAAATATTCTTAAAAATACGACCACATGTTACAAAAACCAAATAATGAGAGCACATATAAAGCTTATTTGCATTTAAAGGATAAATTAAAATGGTGTTTTTTGAGTGATTTGTTAAATTTAAAACTAGAAATGGAAAACAAAACTTTTTCCAAAGAATTGCAAACCTTTTTAAGTTGGATGGTAAAACAAATTGGAAAAAAAGAAAAAAAAACAAATTGGAACTTGGGATATGAACTTATGGAATCAATCTAATAATTTGAACTTAAAGAACAAGCTCATCATAAATACACTTTCGGGACCAAATATCAACATCCCAACAATACAATTATAAAAGAGAAGTAGGGGCAGAGATTTGGTTGGTTGTAGGTAACGGACATGTCAATATGTCAATTACACTTTTATGTAGACCTCATATGTTTATTAATTTAGAATACTTTATATTTATAATTTCGGTTAGTTTGAAAATAAAAACAAAAAAAAACCAAACTATTCAACATCGGGTTTTAATATGTTATTCGAACCATACAACTCTTAAACCAGCCGACCTATTTGACAAGATATTATAACTAGATGGAGATATGTATAGTCTTAGGAGTTGGCATAAAAGGAATGACTTGTGAGTCGAGAACGTACATGTTAAAACAACCAACCTCATTTTACAAAATATCGTTTGTGACTTTATAAAGTTAAAGATAATGTTTCGATCATGCTAACAAGGGGTTTGATAAGATGTTGTGTTATGAAAGAGATTAAGACCATAAAAAGGAATATTCAGAAAACCTAACCTGACTAGAGGTTTCAAGATCTAGTTTCAATAAAACAATCAACTCATATAACTTAAGAATAAACATTGCCTGACATGACTAATATACAAGTTGATATATCGTTTAAACTAAGAGGGTTAATAGAGTTTCTAGTCAATTTTTAGCAATTAGTATAGCACATTTAATATTGATTTGTAAAAATTATTTATTTAACATAGAAATGTGGTTGTTTTGGATGGATAATTGTGTGGGTGGGTGGGGTGGGGTGAGGGATCCTAGGCTGTGTTTGGTTGGAATGAATGGAATGAAATTAAGAAATTAGTATAATTTTCAAGTAAAATTATGTTTGAGTGGGTAATGAAATGTAAAATCCAATAGAATGTTTCACCTCAAATTCCTTTGGTTGTGGGATATCAAATTCCCTCTCTAGGTGGAAGGATTTTGAAATCCCACAACCAATGGAATTTGAGGTGAAACATTCCCTTGGGTTTTACATTTCATTACCCACTAAAATATAATTTTACTTGAAAATTATACTAGTTTCTCAATTCCATTATATTTCATTTCATTCCTTCCAACCAAACGCAACCTTAGAGTTCTTGTTAAACCATAATAGTTTTTAGGATCATAATACACATAACCATAAGGAGTTGACTAGATCAAAGAGAGTGATATGTTCGACCTTTATTTAGTAAAAATAATGATTTTTCACTAGCTTTACACACAAATAGTATATATCGTTTATATTAATATAATTATTAACTAATAGGTTTGTGTTTCCGATGATGAGATCATAATGAGATGTGACCAAAACAAAGCTAAAACTAATTAGATAGCAATGCTCAAAGTATATGTTTGAAATATTATGAGAAATAGGTGAAAATTTTGCAACATAAGTGCAATATGAAACCTCATAAAACCTCATAAGTGGGACACTTCCTTGGATGTTGTTTCCTTAGCAATAAAAAACAAGTTAGGAGCCAAAAAGGTTTGAAGAACCCTTACACGCATGCACATCTAAAATAATAAAAGGACTGAATTCATATATATAATTGAATAGTTAGGTTGCAATTTATGTATATGTATATATATCACAAAGTCACCCTATAAATCTAAATGATCATAACCTCATAGTAATAAACCCTATTGGTGCAGAAGAAACAGGAGGCTTGGATTGAAAAAAATACATATAATCTAACAATAAAAAGATAAACATGTTTTGATTGACTTGAAAATCCAAACTTTTTAGCCAACAATTCATATTGGTGCTTGATATTGTCATTCATATTTTATTTGTTTGTGTTATCCATACTTTTTTATTGTGCATCCATAGTCTTTGAGAAAATTGCATAGCAATAGACTGTAGTCCTAGTCTTCAAAAGCAGGTGACAGTCCGTTAAACCTATAAATCAAGAGATGAAAGCTGTAGATCTAAAAAGAAAAAGAAAGTGAGGCCCGTGACCTTGACCTAACATGAGTATTTTGGATCCGTAGATCAAGAGATGAGATTCGTAGATCTAAAAAAAATTATTAAATTAGACCGCAGTTTGAGATTGGTGATCTTGGACCGTTGTCCTTGGTACGGCTAAAAACCAACAAAAAAATAGAATAAAAGTGGCAGCTTTCATAAACAGGCTAATAGAGCTATGACGGTTCTGATTGTGGCATGGTGGGACTTAAAAATACATCCAATATATATTTTGATAAGTAGCTTGAGTGTTCAATCGAGAACGAAACTTTATTTTATGAAAACTAGAACAGAGAATAGGGGTGAGACAAGATGCGTTGATGGCACTCCTGTCATTAATTCATATTTTTCAAGTTTTTAATATACAGTTTTGTATGTTTATGTATATAAAAACATCAAAGTAAGTCTTAACGTGTTCTTAAATTGTTTTACGTTTTTACCTACACATGTGTAGGTAGTATAATCTACACACATGACTTACGTATGAGTAGTTTATACATAAAAATAAAAGTTGTTCATTATTTGTTTATACTTCATGAGAGAAGAATAAACATTATAATTCTATCATTTCTTAATAAAACATACAAAATGTGTAATTTATCAAAGTTAACTAATTTAGAAGATATTTATAAGTTTTCAAATAATTTTAACCTTATATACGTATAACTAATTTAGAAGAAAATAAATATTTGGTGTGAATTTGTAGTTCTAACAAATTATAAAGACTTAAATAAATAAAAAAAAGTTTAAAGTAGTAAAAAAATTAATCAAAGAAAATTTAAAGATCAAAAGAATACCAAGATGTATATAAAAACCGAAATCTAGTCCAATCAGTGCGTTCGGTTCACTAGTGCAATAGGTGTGATCGATTAAAATACAATTAATTGAACCAATTATATAGCTGGTTCCGGTCCAATCTCTCTAAGCGGCTGTTCTGATATGGAATTTAAAAATATTAAAAAAACATTTGGCACAGATAAAACTGAATAATATTATGGCATATTATAACCGGCTTTTAGTGCACTTCTAGCTAAGTTTGTTAGAAGTAAAACTCAAATCAATTCTCTAAGTCTCACTTTAAGCAAAATGCTCAGAGTTAAGCCAGTTGTTTTCTCAGCAATGATTTTCCTCTTGAGGGGGTTGGAGGTGCGGTCCTGACTGGAAAACGGATAGATGGACCCGATTAAAATAACACCTATTATCCGATGCAGCGTTGCACATTTGCCGTTCAAAAAAATCAGTTCCCAAGTCCACAATTACTAATTATTGCTCTACTTACTTCATTTAACATACTTAATAATACAAGTGCAAATACCAATTAATTCACTATAATTCATTTCACTTTTATATACCAAAAGTGATAACAAGAGTAGTTTATAAACAAACGGTTCGAAAGGTTCTTCTTACATCAAAAAGCAATGAATATTGAATGTTGAAGATGAAAGAAAACCCCTCTTCACCCAAGTTATTGAATATTAAATGTTGTGGGCCGGGTCATTTGTTATGGCTCTTACCTACCCGAACCGGATGTATGCTATAAAAACCACTCTTCTTGCATTGCAGTTACGACCAAAACTATAAAACTCACTCTTTCTCTCGTTAACATCATCGATCAACGACGTACCTCACACTCGATTCCTAAAGGTTTGTAAGTCTCGGTTTATCGTGAGATTCGTTAGTTATATGCGTTCAAAATTATCAATGATAGTAGTGTGCTTGTATATTTTACGTGTTATAGCAACATGATCGAGTTGATAAACGTTGGCACGTTGCAAGTGTGAATATATTTATGTAAATTATGTTACTATGATTGGTAACATGCTAACATGTGTGTTACTATGTTTTTGAAGTTTGTTGATTAATGATCTTAGTTCTAGGACTGAACCTTAAATCACTCAAGAGAAATGTTTTCTGTGCTTTGGTGTCTCTAAACGACATGTTATTTGTTGCTTGATGACAACACAAGCTTTTTTTGGTCGATTAATAGTTTCTATCGTATAAACTTTTTTGAATTAAATGATTTTGTTTCATAAGAACTAAAAACTACAACGAAAACTAATTATAAACCGATGAGAGTGTTAGATGATACTCGGGAGAACAATTTACTATTTACACCCTTTAAATTACCAAATACTCCCTGGATAGAACCTTTTTTTTTTTAAATATCGAAAATATAGTTTATATATATTTTTTATAATTTTGATATAGGAATTTGATTGCATCGTTCTGTTTTGGTTATCTTTAATCCAAATTTCAGTATTAAGTATTTTAAAAATTAAGACGAATGAAATATAACTTTTTTTATTGTTTTTATTTATATTATATTTCGTACAGATCAATTTTTTTTAAAGAATATATGAAAGTGTAGATAAAAATAAAACTATGAATTTTACATAAAATATTATTTATTAACTAACTGAAAAAATATTATAAGGCTTAATAAAAAGTAGTAAAAAGTAAAAGAGAAATCACAACAACATGTGTAATTGATTATTTGATTACATAATATATTCTCTTAATAACATTTTCTTTTATTTACTTATAAATACCATCTAACCTTACACTTATAAAGATTTTTAACTCACATTGTTTTTATAAAAGACAATTAACAATATTAAACTTCAAAGATATAAACAATAATTTTATTTTAAGGAGCGTTAATAAATATTAACTCGTCGTTCTCAAACCCATTCTCTTTAGAGTATTTTAAACTGAATGATCCTTGTAATTGAGAAAAATAATAAAACATATCACGCTAGGTATTCCTAATTGCATAGTGATCTTTATTTTGAGATCTATTATGGTTTTGGTCCTTAAAATTTAGCCAAAGTTAAAAGTTAAAAGGCACTATGGCACCATTCATATTTTGAAATCTAAAATCAAACACCTGCATGTTCACTTGACAAATCATAAGGACTATATTTGTAACTTTTGACAAACCATGAGGACTATTTCTATAACCTTTATAAACCATAAGGATCATTGCGTAACTTTTCTATACTTATGTGTTTAAACCCTTGTATCATTTCATATAAGCTTATTAAGTTTATTTTATACCAAGCTGTTTATCACTTACTACTTTGTAAATAAAAAAAATTAAAATATACAACTTCAAGTTGCCTATTTAAAACATTCTATTTCACTCGTAGATAATTAGATAGTTTGGATTATTAATTAAAAACAACCTCAAATGCTCGCGTGTATCAAAGCATGATAAGTAGATAAACCGTTTTAATAAACAAACACGTTAATAAACTGATTGGATTTGTTTTATATGACATCAGGGATTGAGAATATGAAATATCCTTTTAGAGGGATTGTAGAGGACATTAAGGGCAGGGCATCATGTTACAAACAAGATTGGATTGCTGGTATTAGGCCTGGAATCAGGTAAAGTTATATGAAATCTTATTAAGAAGCATGTTTTAATCCTATTATTTGTGAAAATATAGGATATAATGTTTTAAGCAATAGTTACTTATATTATATGTACGTTTTCTTGTTTTAATGGTATCATAGGATATTAGCTCCAACGATGTACATCTTCTTTGCTTCCGCACTACCTGTCATTGCTTTTGGAGAGCAACTCAGCAGAGACACAGGTACCCTCTTAAATTTTCATATACAAGCAAGATAAAACTTGTCTTTGGAATAATTGCTTACCAAAATCTAGTAGTTTGGAGTAAACAACTTCAAACTGGTTATTCAAAACGCTTAAATCAAGGCTTAATCTTGATCGATACTCTCAAAACTACTTAATTAACTCCTGTATAAAAACATAAGAAACGAATTCATCTAACAGTTTTAATAAGCAACTTATATGTGGTTCTTTGACATTGTCCCTTCTCAAAGGTATGCTTACTTTTATATGTGCTAGACTTATAACTTATCTTTTTTGTGACCAATTTTCAAACCTTTATGCATGGAGATGTTACCAACTTGCATCAAAATATATTAAACTTGTCACATGTTTAAAAGTATTGTGTCGCGATTCGCGAACTTTAAAAGTTTTAGTTTAACCATCAAACTTTTAACTTTTACATGTTGATACTTTCACTTTTCAACCATTAATGTGACCAACTACACTATTCTTTACCATTTGAAGTAGCCAAACAACCATCAAAATGCCCCCAAATACATCAAAAGGCAAGTTTTGATGTTGCATGTGATTCAGATTGGTCGATACATCTTGATGCAGTTAACCATAAAGTCTATTACATATAACAATAGGTGTAAAGTTTGATACATTTCTATGCAAACTGCCATGTTATAAACTATGGTAGCGCGCCATGCATGAGCTTATTTTTCTAACCTATTGTCTTCTTAGATGGAAGATTGAGCACTGTGGAGACATTGGCTTCTACTGCTATATGTGGCATCATACACTCTATCATTGGTGGACAACCTCTTATGATTGTGGGAGTTGCAGAACCTACAATTATTATGTACACATATTTGTATAATTTTGCCAAAGGGAGACAAGATTTGGGGTCACAACTGTACTTAGCTTGGGCTGGATGGTAATACATTTATAAAGTTTATATCCTATAACTTTGTTTAAAACAAACATAGTGAATAGTCACATGCTTTATTGAGAAAACTTTTAATTCAAAAAAGTATAAGAAAAAATAAACTAGAAACTAGAAATTGAAATATAATTTTGTTGGGGGTGAAACTCGTGTTGGGTTGTCAGGTTGATCAACTGATGAATCAGAACATGACCCGTATATTAATTCATTTTAAAAACATCAACTCTAACTTGGATATATTTCGTGTAACCCGAACATGGGTTGGGGAGCGGCAAATGAGTCATAGTTAAGTTGTAAAGGGGTTATAATGATCATAAACGGGTTGGTGAGTGGTAATAAATGGGTTAAACGGGTTAACTAGTAGAACTTTTAAGTTAACAATAGAAAATGTATCTTTTAAGTTTATTCTAATTATAAATAGGTTGACTAGTCGAACTTTTAATTAAACAAGTTAAACATGTCAACTACAATACTACTCATTAAATTAAATGAGTTAAAATGCCAACTAAAAAGCTGATTATTTTCATATTGTGCCAAAGATTTACACCCATAGTTGTTGTATTTACACTTTAAAACTTACCTTTTATGTAACCAACTTTTAAAACTTAACTTATATATGATGCAAAATGTGTTAAACAAGGATAGAATTCCATGTACTAAGTTTAAAACATTGGTTACATGAGAAGATAAGTTTTTTTAAAGTTGGTTACATCAAAAGATAAATTTTAAAGTCCAATTCATACAATAGTAATACATGTAAAGTTGAATACATTTTCATGCAATTTGCCCTAAAATAAAAATAAACTGAACTTTCTATGAAAAAAAACCAAAATGTTGAATAGGGAGTCCTAGATGAGAAAATTTCTTGTTTGCCGCAACATCTGACCCGTTTAGACTGTTTGCTCGCCGTGTAACTTCTCACGGTTTGCAAATTATTGTTGTCGTTTGAGGTTGGACTTCATTCTGGCACGTTTTTTATACGCTTTGTGTCTTTACAAATTTGGATAGTTTCTTAATATGCTTTGATCGCTTTTGCAGGGTATGCGTATGGACAGCCCTACTGTTGTTTCTTATGGCAATTTTCAATACTTGTGATATTATCAGTAGATTTACAAGGATTGCAGGGGAAACTTTTGGGATGTTGATTTCTGTTCTTTTCATTCAAGAGGCCATCAAGGTACTTAGCCATTTACCAATAAGTTCCAAGAGTAAATTACATTTTCATCCTTGTTATACGTCTATCGTGTCCCTATGGTTCATCGTGGTTCTTGTTTTTATTATTTGCATTCATTTTTGTCCCGCTTCTATTTGAAATGACCCATATATGATATACCCCGTAAGTCACAAGAATAGTCATTGGATCAAACTAGTTAGCGAAATAGACATTGACTTCTTTTCAAATAAAAGTTAATTTGACTGTTATAAATGATTACATCCGATCAAAAGAGGCCAATTGTCTCAAGATTATGAAAGTTTATGCATATTATTACTACTTTTGCACCAATGAATACATTGTAATCAATTAGATAAACACACATAAGCATATCATGCAAAGTCTTGAAGTTTTGTGCTGATGATGCAGACCAAAACCTTAATTACACGTGTCAAGTTTCTATAGCTTGACTGGTGTAATCAGCCCAAAACCTTCCTTTACACCAAATTTACATGTTAATGAAAGGTGTGTGATGGTCAAATTGATAATTGAATAAAAAAGAGTCAATAACTATTTTAATAAACAACTTTTGTTAGACTGATATGTACTTTATAAAAAAAATATTAATGTCCGTTTCGGTAATATATTTAGTCAAAATAGCTATTCACGTTATTTCCCTTTTGAAAATCCTCTGAAGTGTTTTTTTTTTTGTTTTGTTTTGCTAGGGACTTGTGAGTGAGTTTGCCATTCCGAAATCTGAGGATCCGAATTTAGTTCAGTATCAATTTCAATGGCTTTACACTAACGGCCTGTTAGCGGTTATATTCTCGTTTGGGCTTCTATACACTGCGTTAAAAAGCCGAAATGCTAGATCATGGTTGTATGGGACAGGTGAATATTAATTATTATTTATTTTTTGAACATTTTTGCACTTATATATCAAGTTTATTGCAACCCTAATGACTATAACAATCTGTTAATTAATCATTTTTAACATGTTATTAGGTTGGCTTAGAAGTTTCATAGCAGACTATGGGGTTCCATTGATGGTTGTAGTGTGGACAGCACTCTCTTTTTGTGTACCAAACAAAGTCCCATATGATGTTCCCAGAAGACTTTATAGTCCACTCTTATGGGATTATGAATCTTTATACCATTGGACTGTTATCAAGGTAGATCATTGCAAAAATTTTATTAGTTTACTTTTAAGTTTTAGAAGTTGTAAAATGGACGGGTCAGATGGGGATGGGTCGAGTGATGTGTTAGACGGGTAATTATTTTGGTTCACGTTGAATAGGTTTTTCGGTTGATTCAGAACACATTTTTCTAAATTATTTAGATTTGTTATAAATGATATGATTAGTGTTTTCAATATGATACTACAAAATTTCTATTATGAGTGAACGAGTCTAGATTGTCATGCATACGCGTACATGCATACTTACTTTCTTACAATTTACTTATAGGACATGGGTAAGGTTCCTTTGGTGTATATCATGGCTGCCTTCATCCCTGGCGTGATGATCGCCGCGCTTTATTTCTTCGACCACAGCGTTGCATCACAATTGGCTCAACAAAAAGAGTTCAATCTCAAGAACCCATCGGCCTATCACTACGACATCTTACTGCTTGGATTTATGGTATCATCAATTCTTGTTAATTAGGCAACTTGTTTGGTAAATTCCTATTTCAAGTAACCAACTTTTGTTAACGCTAGGGATAGCGATGAAAATAGGTCGGGCTTTGGTAATCCTGACTCATGCAAGATTATAAACTTGTGTCCTATACATAACGCTAGGGATAGCGAGTTTTTCTGAGTTCTAATCTAAGAAAAATACTTACCTATAATAGATCGAATTTAACAAAAGTTGGTTACATTTCTATGCAATTAGCTGTTATTGTTATAGTTAGCCTCTTTTTCTTATATTACTAAATGTTCTTCAAGACATTGCTTTGTGGATTAATTGGACTACCTCCTGCAAATGGTGTTTTGCCTCAGTCTCCTATGCACACTAAAAGTCTAGCTATTCTTGAAAAACAGGCAAGTCGAAAATTCTTCTTTTCAATTAAAAAAAAGATCACATTTCTGCTTCATCAATTGAATTCAAATCGGTTTGTAACAATCGAATTACTCGACCAGTTTATCAAGAAGAAGATGATGGAGAGTGTCAATGAAAGCATAGAACAAGAAGCCAGTGTTTCCGAGGTCTACAACAAGATGCAGAAAGTCTTTGCAGATCTCGACAATCCCCTAATCGTAAATCTTCTATCTATTATTCATACACGTAGTAATCGATTTTTTTAATTTTAGACAATGATAGTCGGTTTATTTGATTATATAGGGGTTGAATAACGAATCTAGTACTAGTTTTAACAATGTCAGTTTTATATAAAGGTATGCATCAAAATGTATCGAAGTTGACACACATTTATATTGTGTGTACTGAACTTCAAAAGTTCAGTACACACAATTGATGATCTGATATCGTGTATTTACTTTAAAACTGATTAAACCGCCCCATTATGATTTATTCCAACAATTTTCAACTAATTGTGATCCATTGCAGACTAATGTAATCGTTGGAGAACTAAAAGACTTGGAGGAAGCAATAATGGGTGCAGAAGACATGGGTGGAAACACAAAGGATCAGAAGTTTGATGCTGAGAAACACATCGATGCTTACTTACCCGTTCGAGTCAACGAGCAAAGAGTTAGCAATTTTCTACAGTCGATTCTTTTAGCCGCGTCTATGTGTGCCATGCCCGTAATCAAATTGATTCCCACATCGGTTTTATGGGGTTATTTTGCCTATATGGCCATTGACAGCCTTCCAGGAAATCAGTTCTACGAAAGAGTCTTGCTTTTTTTCGTTCCCCCTGGACAAAGATACAAGTAAGTTATTTTACAAAGGTTTATTATCAATTTTTATATACATTCTATTTAGTTTTATTATATTATAATCTATATATAATATATGTTATTTTGTTATCATATATTAAATATTTTAAATAGAAGTCATTAAACCAAAATCTGTCATTGTGGGACTAGCTAGCCTACTTGGTAGAGGTTTTGCCTCTTCAAGTGAAGGTCATGAGTTCAAACCCAACAATAGTGTAATATGGACTAATTTAGTAGTAGGATAGGTTTGTCGTTCCAAAAAAAAATTAAACCAAAATCTACCCTGTTTGGACCAAATATTGTCTTGTAATATTAATATTTCATGATCGAAATTTGGCAGGTTTCTTGAAAAGGTTAATATGTTATTTGTCAAGACAGTGCCATATAGTACCATCACCATATTCACTATCTTCCAGATTTTCTACTTCCTAGCATGTTTCGGTGTGACATGGATCCCGATTGCAGGCATCCTCTTTCCTATCTTGTTTTTCATCCTCATCGTTATAAGACAATACATTCTACCAAAGATGTTGCTACCTCGTCATTTGAACGAATTAGATATAGCTGAGTTTCAGGAAATTGAAGGTGGTGCATCACAACCTCTGTTGCAATGAGAATATAGATGTGTAACACATAATCAATTTTAAGTTAAAATAAATGAGAAACCGCTTAAAAGCTTGTACTTATTACTTTAGTTGTGATACATATCGATAATGTAATATGTATGAACATGCATACGGTTCTCATAAATTTCTACTTAAAACCGATTATGTATCTATAGAACCTCAAATATTGTGGGTTTTAAACAATGTATGTTATTATTAAGGTAGTGGAAATGTCCTATCTAGCCATGCCATCATAAAAGGTTGTATTTTTCGTATTGGCAAGATAATGTAACATTATATATACGGGAGACACTCTCTTTTCTATTTTCTATTTTTATTACCGTTTGCATTGTATTAACTTTATATTTATCGAATAAATATTTGTATCTATGTTGTTTGTTGTAATGGTATTATTTATTAAATGGTTGAGTATAGTCATTTCAAGTAAAGTTGGGTGGTATAGACTCTCGATAATTATCTCGAGCGAGCTATTTTTATACAAGCTTGAAACCAGACACGAGCCACATTCTTTTTCAAAAACAAAATTGATTTTCAAATTGTGTGAAAACCGGTGTTTTCTGAGTTGGATGGGACCGTCCTGTTAAAGATGGTCAACACCCATTTTTAACTATCATTGTATGAGTGCATGGTCTGGTCTACTGTTACCTTTTGCTTCTATCTTTTGTGTATTTGGTCTACCCACTAAATAGAAGATATTTTTAATTTAATGTAATAGAGTAATTGGGTATGGTAGCATGATGTAGTAGGTAAATTTCTTTCCCTTTATGTACTGCTTTTCTATGTATTCTCTGAACTAAGAGTGAGAAACAACAAAGAAGGAACTCTTCACTGCAATATAGTTTCTTTGTTTTTCATCCAAAAATATAGTGTTCTTGATCTTGATACTCGTCTTGTTTAACAAGTGGTATCAGAGCCCTTCAAAAGATGACCGACCTACAGCTAATTGGTGGTGTGAAGAAACTCAATGCTCAGAACTATAAGGTCTGGGTTACATGTTTGTCTTCCTATTTGCAGGGGCAGGACCTATGGGAAGTGGTCCAAGGGAACGATACTGTTCAACCCGCAAGAGAGAACCAAGAAGGTATGCTGAGGAAATGGAAGGTCAAGGCTGGAAAGGCCCTATTTATTTTGAAGACGACGGTGGAAGAAGAATTACTTGAACACATAAAAGACTCCACAAGCCCTAAGGCGGCTTGGGACACTCTGGCTGAAGTTTTGTTGAAGAAGAACGATGCTCGCTTGCAGTTCCTAGAGAACGAGTTACTAGCTATAACCCAAAAAGACCTAACGATTGCTCAATACTTCCACAAGGTTAAGACGTTGTGCAGAGAAATTGGCGATTTGGATCAACAAGCGGTTATAGGAGAAGCAAGGATGAAACGCATCATCATACATGGGTTGAAGCCTGAATATCGAAGTTTTGTTGCTGCAATTCAGGGCTGGCCTACACAACCCACGATGGGCGAATTTGAAAATCTGCTAGCGAGTCAAGAGGCTCTCACAAAGCAGATGGGCTCGATCTCCTTGAGTTCATCCACTGCAGCAGAAGCAGAAGCACTATATGCAAGCAAAAGCAAGGTTAGGTCTCGCAAACCGTATGCAACTAAACATAAGTTCGATAAAGGCCGGGATCGAGAATCGTTTGAGAACAAAGCTAGTGATCGTATGAAGCAGTCAAACGAGAAGAAGTTTTTTGGTGGTAAAAGATTCCCCTATAAGTGTTATGTATGTGGTAGGAGAGGGCACATGGCAAAGGATTGTCGGTCTAAGCAACCGGAAGAAGGAAATGTTGCTAATGTTGAAGTTGAAGAAGGTTGGGACGCAGAAGCATTTGTGGCTCAAACCGATGAAGTTACAGCCCTCACTGCAACCACAGAACACCAGTCGAATACCTTAGATAACTGGATCGTAGACTCGGGATGTTCGAATCATATGACAGGCGACAAGAGTCGGCTACACAATGTTATCAAGTATGGTGGTAGCAAGGTTGTTGTCATTGCTGACAATTCTAAACATCAAATTGCTCACATGGGGGACGTGAAATTCCCATCAGATAAGCAAAGATCCGATCTAACCCTTAAGGATGTGTATCATGTTCCAGGAATGAAGAAGAACTTAATTTCAGTTCCCCGGATCACAGAAGATAATCATTATGTGGTGTTCGGTCCACAAGATGTGAAGATTTACAAAGATTTCAAGACCACCTCCACACCAATTCTACAGGGTATAAAGAAGGAAACTGTGTATGTGTTGGCGGCCGAATCAGCATATGTAGAAAAGACGAGAAGCAACCATACAGCCGACTTGTGGCATCAAAGGCTAGGCCACGTGAGCTACCATAAGTTGGGTCTTATGATGGACCGAAGTCTTGTGAATGGGCTGCCTAAGGTGCTAGTTGATAAAGAAACAGTGTGTTGTGGATGCCAGTATGGAAAAGCAACACAACAACCCTATGAGAAGTCAGGGTACCGCGCACAGAAAACTCTTGAACTTGTGCACTCAGATGTGCTTGGTCCTGTGAAGCAACCCTCGATCAAAGGCTTACAATATATGGTGACTTTCATTGATGATTACTCCAGATACACTTGGGTCTATTTCATGAAAGAGAAGTCTGAGGTATTTTCAAAGTTTAAGGAGTTTGAAGTTGATTCAGAGAGGATGACTCAAAGAAATATAAAGTGTCTTCGATCAGATAATGGAGGCGAGTACCTAGCTGCCGACTTCAGTGAGTATCTAAAGCGAAAGAGAATAAGAAGACAATTTTCTTGTCCTAACACGCCTCAACAGAACGGGATTGCGGAGCGTAAGAATCGGCATCTAGGAGATGTTTCAAGAAGTATGTTGCACGACAAGAACATGCCCGGTCGTTTCTGGGCAGAGGCGATGAATACTGCAGCATATGTAATCAACAGATTACCGTCACAAACCATGGAGTATGTTTCACCACTCGAGAGGTTAGTGCAAACCAAACCGTCCGTGAGTTATTTTCGTGTTTTTGGGTGCATTTGCTATGTATTTATACCTCATCATTTACGACATAAGATGGATAAAAGGGTTGTACGATGTGTGTTTGTGGGGTATGATCCGGAAAGAAAAGGTTGGAGATGTTGTGATCCAAACACGGGAAAAGTTCACGTTTCAAGGAATGTAATTTTTGATGAGAACTCAGCTTGGTGGTCTAGCGATAACAAGTTGTTACCAGATTCTGAAGAACTTAAGAGTGAACTTAGAAACTCACAAGTGGCACTTAATTTTGAAGATGGTGATCAGGTGGTTGATAACTTAAACCCAGCTGATGAGGCTGCTGAATTAAACCCTGATATGCAAGTCACTGGAGCGGTACATGAACCGAGAACCAATCTGAGAAGGTCGACTAGAGAAAGACACCCAAACCCAAAATATGCTAATGTAGCTCTTGTAGTGGACGAAGTTGCTGAACCCAAAAGTTATGAAGAAGCATGTGTTCAAAGCGAGTGGGTCGACGCAATGAAGGCTGAGATGACAGCTTTAGTTTCAAATGAAACATGGCAACTAACACCCAAGCCAGCAGGTGTAAGTCCAATTTCATGCAAATGGGTGTTCAAATTAAAACAACGACCAGATGGCACGATCGAGAGATATAAAGCTCGTCTCGTCGCTCGTGGATTCTCACAAACATATGGGGTAGATTATGAAGATACATTCAGCCCGGTGGCAAAACTAACAACAATACGGGTTGTGTTAGCAGTGGCTGTTAGCAAAGGATGGGAAATGTGGCAAATGGATGTTAATAATGCATTCCTTTATGGCGATCTTGATCACGTGATATACATGGACCAGCCTATGGGTTTTGTAGACAAAGAACATCCACATTATGTTTGCAAATTGAGGAAGGCGATCTACGGTCTGAAACAATCGCCTCGAGCATGGTTCGGTAAAATAGGTGAATTTCTTGAACAAAATGACTTCAAACTAACATGTGCAGATCCAAGTCTATTTGTCAAAGAAACTGGTGACAATGTGGCGATAGTGCTTGTCTATGTGGATGACTTGATTATTACTGGTGGTGCTCTCGAAGAGATCAAGCAACTCAAAGAGAATTTGTGTATTAGATTCAAAATGAAGGATCTTGGTAAACTTGTTCATTTTTTGGGTTTGGAACTGGACTACAGGTGTGATGAGGTAACTCTACACCAAACCAAGTATTCCTTTGATTTACTACATAAATTTGGTATGCTTATGTGCAAGGGAGCTGCAAATCCTATTGAGCCAGGTACCCGATTAACTTCCGACCAAGGCAGAGAACTTCAGGATCCAACAGAGTATCGACAGCTTGTTGGAAGTTTGATTTACCTTACTTTGACTCGACCCGACATTTCATACGTTGTTGGAGTCTTGAGTCGGTATATGCAATGTCCAAGAAAACAACATTGGATTGCTATGCGTAGAGTTCTCAAGTATGTTAAAACGACAATCGGTCAGGGAGTTCTGTTCAAGAGGGAGATTGATCCACAGTTGTATGGCTTTTGTGATGCGGATTACGGTGGTGACTTAGATACAAGAAGGTGCACCACCGGGTATGTGTTCATGTACGGGTCGAGCGCGATCTCATGGTGTAGCAAGCGACAACCTACTGTATCGTTGTCGACCACAGAGGCCGAATATCGTGCAGCTGCTGTTTCGACTCAAGAATGTGTGTGGCTTGTTCGATTATTAAGAGAATTGGGGCAGAAAATATCATATCCTATCACACTTCATTGTGACAATGTGTCTGCTATTAAACTTGCAGAAAACCCAATCTTCCACGCACGAACCAAGCACATCGAAGTTCACTACCATTTCGTTCGAGAGAAGGTCTTAACTGGTGAAGTTTATCTGAAGCAGATTGACACTAAAGAGCAGGTTGCAGATGCATTCACTAAAGGTTTATCTGGGCCAAAATTATCAACTTTCTGCAAGTTAATGGGTTTAGTCAAATTGGGTGTTGAGAGGGAGTGTTAAAGATGGTCAACACCCATTTTTAACTATCATTGTACGAGTGCATGGTCTGGTCTACTGTTACCTTTTGCTTCTATCTTTTGTGTATTTGGTCTACCCACTAAGTAGAAGATATTTTTAATTTAATGTAATAGAGTAATTGGGTATGGTAGCATGATGTAGTAGGTAAATTTCTTTCCCTTTATGTATTGCTTTTCTATGTATTCTCTGAACTAAGAGTGAGAAACAACAAAGAATGAACTCTTCACTGCAATATAGTTTTTTTGCTTTTCATCCAAAAATATAGTGTTCTTGATCTTGATACTCATCAAGTTTAACACGTCCGGCCGGACCGGTCAAATCCACACTAATTTATTTTGTATTTAAAGAACAAACTGGTTCTGACCGGTTGCGTGGTCGGACCAGATTTCTTTTATACATTTTTTATTGTTTGGACTTTAATGAGTTTAAAAGATGGTTTAAATTATGAATTCAAGTGTCAGAAAAATACCTCTGTCACGACGTCAGCCTCCAGCAGGTGGTGGACGACGATCTTCCGTTGGTCATCGGATCCGGCCTACATTCAGAATCCGACGGATATGTAACTCAAGTTTCAGATCCGGATAAAGGTGATCAGTGCAGATCTCGGGATGCTTTACGGAGAAACAGTTGCGGACGAAGGCTGTTGAAATGGTGAATTTTCATGATGTTATGTTATGTACCACTCGATGATCGCATCGAGACTTGCTTCTAATGTTTCCTCATGTTACGATCGGTAATAATAGTAATACTCCGACTCTTGATGCTTTTAGCAGTTTTTGTTTCGTTTATCGCTTTGTGTTTGTTTATGATTGATTGGTGATGCATCTTGCAATGTGTATTTGAATCTATGGTGTATACTGTAAACTGAATTGCACGATAATGATGAACGAAATTTGAAGTGGAATCTTCAATTTTGGAGTGCCAACATACTAATTTAGATGCATGATAATGGAATGTTATGAATAAAATCAAAAATTTAACACGTAGAGTTGTTGTTTTCATGGTAAAAGAACAATCAAAGATTTCTGTGTTTCACTCTTAATCAAAACGATTACATCAAGATCCCTTTTATAAGGGTACAAACTAGAGAATAAAAGGAAAATAATAATCACCCCTAACAAACATATCTTAATACTGCAGTTGATTTCATTAATTATGGGAGTATAATATTTGAAATATTTCAACACTCCCCCTCAAGTTTTGTAGTGGGATCTGCAATACTCAATTTGCACAAAATAGAATTAAAAACCTTCCCGGGAACGGCCTTGGTCAGGATATCAGCAAGTTGATCCTCAGATGTTATATAGGGAAGGTTCACAGCCCCGTCTTCAATTTTTCTCTTATATGAAATGCCGATCTACCTCCACATGTTTTGTTATGTCGTGTTGAACTGGATTCTCTAAAATGCTTAGGGCAACCGTATTATCAAAGAACAACTGAGTTGGAAGTTTTATAGGAAAACCAATTTCCTTCATCAGTTTCTTTAACCATAAAATCTTTGTAATCCCTTTAACAATTCCTCTAAATTCTGATTCTGCACTGGACAATGAGACCACCTTTTGTTTCTTACTCCTCCAACTGACTAGGTTGCCTCCTAGCAAGGTAAAATATCTAGAAGTTGACCGCCTTCTATTCATCTTACTCGCCCAATCTGCATCAGTAAACACCTCCACATTTAGATGTCCACCCTTCTTAAAAACAATGCCCCTACCAGGGGTGCCTTTAAGATATTGGATTATCCTCATGACCACTTCCATATGCTCCTTTTGTGGTCAATTCCATTCAAATTGACCGCCTTCTATTCATGTTTCTCAATTTCATTCCATTCCATTCCTTCCAACCAAACGCATAGTAGCTCTAGAATTGTGACAAGTGGCATACAAAAATCTTCTTTTATTAATATTGATAGATTTGATCTTATGTAAAATTAAATGTCTAATTTATCAGTTTAAAGAATCCCCGATGCTTGAATACATTCATATCATCATTGACTCGACATGGTATAACTAGTCATGCTAATAAAATACTCAAATCAGGGGCGGCTCAACAGCTTAAAAAAATAAGCTAGGCCTTTAGGCCCACCCATTCTAATAGGCCACCAAAAATTAAATCGTATTATATAGTCTATTCTCAGTCTAAGCCTAAAATTAATTAAATTAAAAAAATTAAAGAAAGAACGAAACCTAGATCGGTAAGTCGTAGATCTTCAACATAGGCTATTGCTCAATTCCTAATTGGAGGGTTGGGATGGGGGGGAGTTGAAACGAAGAGACGTACAAAACCGGAAGGTTAAGATAAACAACCGCGCACCTTCGATTTCATCATTCCCCTATGATATTGCTTGCCCCAAGCGAACCCAGTCACCAAGAACTTCGATTTCTTCACTTGAGTCACGAATAAGAACCCCCCTAACCTTCGTTTGCTTCTCTGATTGCATCCGGTGGAGTCAAAATTTGCTTCTTTGATTTCGTTGAAATTAAGAAGCCTTTAGATACTAGGCTGAACAGGTTCTTTTATTGATTGATTGTTTCCCTAAATAAGGTAAATTGCTTAACGTGTTGCTAATTGTTTTTTTTTAATTCTTTGTTCTAGAGGCAAGTTGTTAATTGCTAATTGTTCTAAATTTGTTTTAGTTTTGCATATACTTTTTTTTATTTGATTTGCAAATTGCTAATTGTTTATTTATTTTAACGGTTTACTTGTTATAGTTTATTAGAATATAAAATCATTGAATCAAGTAGGATTCGCTTTGAATAAACTGATTTAGGAATCATGAATCAACTAGTGCTTGTGCTTCAAAACATGAGAGTTTTTAAAGATAAAGTTTTAAAAGGCCTCTAATTTTATTTACGTTTTAGGCCTCTAAAAACGTTGAGACGCCCCTGACTCAAATCATAAACTTCAGGTTTATGATCATATCTTTCTCGTGCTTGTTTGATGTCAACATGAAATACGAGAGAGTAGTGTATTATCATTCAAACATTCACGTTTAAACACATTTTACACATTATATTTACTTATAATCAATCCTTTAATGTTCTATTTTCTGTGATCAATTTTATTATTTTATTTACCCTTTGATTATAAATAATATTATCATCACATAATATCAATTTAAGTAATTGTGATCAAGTCATTTAGATTTATAATTGATCTAAAATCTCACAACTTACGACATTTTACATGTCAGACATGTTTAAATTTATAAGCCTTTTATTTTAATTTAAGTGATAACAAACACCAATTATATGTTTTAATTCTAAAACCTCGATATAATCATACACAAAACATAGACAATAGCGTTTAATTATACCATTCAAGGCTATAAGGTACCTTCTATAAAACAAATTATACAAATATATGACGTTGTCATTAATAAACTTGTAATGATGATAATCTAGCAATAAAAATCACTATACTTGATTTTCTGGATTAAAATATATTTTATTTGTTTATACGTTTTGTATCCATCAAATGTCAGCTATCATATTATGTGTAATTGGAACAATAAGAAAAATTGTACTATATACATATTTTAGAAAACATGAATTAGAAAACCAAACAATTGACATAGTATTAGCTATAGAATATTATAGTGAATAAATAAATCATAAATTGGATACAGAACCAATAATACTCTAACAATATTAATTATTACATATTTATACTCCATGGAAACCAAAAGAGAAACTTATTTCTTTCATTAGCAAAATTGAATGGTAATTGAATAATCATTTATTACTAATCATACATACGCTACAAGATGAATTGGTATTATAAGTGTGTATTAAACTATTAACTGTCCGACTACAAATTATTCGTATTTAAATTTTCATTCAATATTGGCATTGGTTTTTATAACACGATCTTGAAGTGCTATACAAATCTCAATATATAATAAAAGAAATGGGTTAAGTCACGTGTCAAAATTTTAAGCAATACATTGTCACGTGACATCTTCACAATATGTGGTTGTCATGTGGCATTTTATTAGTAATGTGATTTATAAAATGAATCTCATAATCACATTTAAATAGTATTTAATGTCTAATTAAATAATATTCTAAAATTAGATTTTAAGTTTTACTGAAATGGAAATTTAAAAACTTTAAATTTTAAATTCATTATGCAATTAATTTGATATTTTATCTAAAAATTACTAATTAATTAGCCAAAATTTAAAATTTAAAACTAACAATTTGAATATTCAAAGTAATTTATGTAGTTCACAAATTTTACATTTCAATAATAACAATCAATCTGAGTATTTTGGGTTAATAATTTAAATTTTAAAAATCTTCTATATTTTAACAATATCATATAATATATTTACTTGCATTATATAATATTATATTATTATTTTATTATATGTATATAATATTATTTTTCTATTTACTCTTTTTCACTGTCAAAGATATTTGACAAATATACTTAATAACTTCTCTTATGATTAAAGAGTCCATGTATTTTCCATGAAGATCTTCTCTTACTTCTCCATTATTCACACAGTCATTATTTTCAACTCATTTCGTATTGCATTCAATTACAATATTACGTACACTTTGATTTAAAAGACAAGTTTTTAAAGATAAACCTTAACACTGATACTTTTTTGTCTTACGAGCATAACCTTCACTTTGTTTATTTTTTATTTATGTATACTGGTTTATACGTTTTAATAAACCATCAAATTACCTTGCACAACATGATATTATTAACTTTTTAAAAAGATCTCAACATATCATATGATTCGTTTATAGAGGTATTCAATGTATAATAATATGATAGAAAGTTACTCTGTTGAGTTTACTGTGATTGAGGAGGAGGTATTGTTCAACTAATAGAATTGTTATCTTATTCTTAAATATTTATCTTAAAAAAATATGCTATATATCCTTAATTTTTTACATATTTAATTATAGTATACTACAATATTAGGGATATTCTAAAAAGATGATTTTTTTAAGTTTGAGAAGTTGTTGACTGAATCTTGTCAAATATTTTAATACAAATAAGTTAATAGATATTGATAAAAATTAATATTGTTTATTATTTATCTAATCAGTTTATTTAATTTATATGTATACACATTTATTTAATCGATCTTTACATGTTTTCATATTACAAACTTATTAATAGTCACTGATAATATATATTTTTATTTATTTTAGATTTATTTCTTTTAACCCGTGTAACACACGAGTGGTTATGCTAGTCCTTGGATATATTAAGGATGTTTAACAATTTAATTGTAGATAGTTATTAATTAATAAATAGCTATTATAGCATTCACAATTAATAGTAGAGAGAAGCAGGAAAAAAAATTATTAGATGGCCTAGAAAGACAAGTGTCCGGATATATTTTTATTTATTAGTATATAGATTAATAGGATTATTATACATGTTATTGCTATGGATTAATATTAACATATATAAGTTTAGTTATATTAGGATACTATCCTAACGACTCGTGTTTTACACGGATTGAAAAAATTAAGTTAGAAATAAATAAAATTAGAAAATATCAGTTACTATTATTAAGTCAGTAATATATAAACATGGGAAAATCTTACCATATTAATATACAAAAATCCAATGTGGCACATGCCACCTCCTAAGACTTTTTTGCCACATGGTAGCTTTTAAGGACTCCTCTCATTTTGACCTGTTTCATTGTACTCACGGATCTTATGACCCGATCTTTTAGATACCTTATAACCCGATTAGAAAACCCTAATTCTTAGAAACATACACGACGACTTTGAAATCTTCATCCATCTTCTCTTTTTCGCTTCGAAAACCTGTTGTTGTTGCATAAAGATCCAATTTTTTGTTCCTCATTATTTGATTTTTGCTTTACTTCATTTGTGTGTTCACGGTATGAACGGGAACAATGAGTTTGGATCTTAGGATTCATATTGATAACAACAACATTTGAATGATTCGATGCTAAAAATATAATAATGATGATGAAGAACATGATGAACACAATGTGTTTAATGTTTGATGTTTATTGCTATGATGTAGAAATCATCATACATGGAGGATGATGATATAATGATATTGTTGATGGAATTAATTCCCACCCTTGTTGGAGAATTATTCACCTTTACATGGATGATATATGTTGCTATTTATACTAATTTAACAATTACAATAATTACAAAATAAACCCTAGACTAATATTTTTGTTGCTTTTGTTCTTCAAGTCTTCAACTTCAATAATATTGGAAATCTTCAATTTCTTCTTAGATAGAATACCCAACATATTCTACTTTCGATTTTATGTGATTCTGATTGGGATCTTGTTTGGCTGCTTTTTGGTTTTGATTTGGGATTTATTTCTTCTCCATAATCAATTTTGATTCTTTGAACTTTTTGTGTTGCGAGGGAAAGAGGAAGATGACGACCATGACAGATTCAAGCCATTCCATTGCAATTGGTATGGGAACCATTAATGTTGGTCGAAAGGTATGGTTTTCTCAACTCTCTAATTGGATTTCATTTTTATTTTTGTGGTATAATGTGTGCATATGTTTCTATAACCACAGATTTCTTTGTTATTATGGATTTTTGTTCGATTTCTATAATACATTGTGTGTGTATTTATATATGTTAAAAGTGCTTTCGTTTCGATTGTGGTTTTTTATTTTCAAGGATTGATGGCAATAATTAGTAATCAGGTGTAGTTATTTGTGTGAAAACATTACGTTTGGGGTTTTAGGGTTTGTTTTCTCTACTTTTAGGTTTGCTTCCCTTCTACAAGAAGATAATTAAGCTTCAATTCCTCTTCATCTTTCCTCTGTAGTGCTATCTCCGTCAATTTCTAAACCTTTTAAGCGTTCTTCGGTTTCTTTCTTCTGGAAACTTTGTTGTTTGTTTCATTCATGCTTCGTCACTAGCTGACAAGATGAAAAATCAATAGGAGCCACTATTTTGGTTTCCCGCTTATTGTTAAGGAAATGATATCCAATGAAAACTCTCATATATTACTCTAACGTTGTTCATCCACCTGTATGAGACAAGGTTTTACTAATTCTCTCACTTCAAATTTCATATCAATCTTATTTCTTTGAGTATTGATTTCTTAACATCTTAGCTTCACTTTGGAAACACTTTCTTTTGGAGTTAACTACGCAAATAGTCCTTGTGTTTTATTGAAATTAACAGGTTTGGGTACTAAGAGTTTTTGTAACAGGTAGGGGTATTGTGTTTTTAGTTTGTAACAAGTTAATGTATTAATACTAACAGACGTTAACTTTTCTGTTAAATCTAAGGGCATTTTCGTCTTTTTACCTTAGAGGGACTGTTTATGTCATTTTATACATAAAAAGGATATATATATATATATATATATATATATATATATATATATATATATATATATATATATATATATATATAATGCACAAAACACCCACCCACACACACCCCTTACTTTTCAGAAGCAATCTCACCTCCACTACCCAGCTCCCACCGAAGGCCACCACCACCCCAGCTCCCACCGCAGCCCACCACCACTCCAAGCCCCTACCGCCGGCCGCCACCCCCCAAACCCCACCACCGGCCACCAGCACCCCCACCCCCTCCTAACCAACAGCCCTAGCACCCATCGCTGGCGACCACCCCCGACAGCCCTCATCACCGGCTACCACGCCGTCATATCATCCTCGCTGACACCATCTTCTTCAACTCTTTAAATGAAACAACAAGATCCTCAACGCCATCATCATTCGACCATCACCGTCCGACCATCACCACCACCATCTCACCATCACTATCATCGCATCATCATCACTGTCACACCATCCATTATGTTTTCATCTCCATTGAAACAAGGACCATCAACGCCATCATCATCTGCTGTTGTATACAAGCCCTAAAATCAAGAATCCCCCATTAGGTAAAGCTTGATTTAGGGTTTAGGATTTTGAGAAATAACCAGAGGTAATGATCAACTACCCAATACCCTGATTGAGATCAAAACCAGCCGCCTCACGGCTACCAAACATCCCAGATTTGGGTTTTTATACAAATTTTAGGGTTAACAAAAGAAAGGGAATGAGGATTTGATGAAATGATAATGATGGTCAATGGTGGAGGTGGGGTTGATGATGATAGTGATGTTGCGATGTTGGTGTGCTACGGTGACTGTGATGATGCGGTGATGATGGTGGGTAGATGGTGGTGGTGGGGGGTAGGTGGTGGTGGTGGTGGCTGACGGGAAAAGGGGGTGGGATTTTTTAAAAGTTATATGTAATTACAATAATGACCCCTGGATAAAAGAAATATATAGAGTTACAAAAGTAGTCCCTCAAAGGGTATTTTAGTCATTTTACTTAAATGTAACGGAAAAACTAACGTCTGTTAGTGTTAGTACCTTAACTCGTTACAAAAATTAAAACACAATATCCTAACCTGTTACAAAAAAGTCTTAGTACCCAAACCTGTTATTTTATATAAACTACAGGGACCATTTATGTAATTAACTTCTTTCTTTTGTTATAAAGCTGTTTTCAAGGAGATTGCTAACTAATCAATTCATAATTACACATTATTATTTGTGTGTTAAAGTTAGTGGAAAACACAGTTTTCACTATTTTTTCCATTCCATTATTTATTTGTTTCGTATCATGCATAGTCTATTAGCATGTAACTAAACTGACGTTCCTAGCCGATCATTAAAACTTGTGGTTTAAACATTAAAGAATCTTATCTAATTTACAGGTGATTATGTGATGACTTTTCTAATTCAATAATTACAATATATTTTAGCAGAAAAATCAAAACAAGATACATTAATTATAACATTAGTGACTTGTTCATAAAAAGCCAACGCAAATAAAGGGGGAAAAAGTTGCTAAAAGCCAAAATCCACGAATACTTTAGCAAGCATTAAGCATGTTAATTTATTAACATCAACAAAAGTCAAAATTGACATTCTTCTCCCACGATTAGAGCGATTTAAGTTTTTTATTATTATAGGATGAACCGAAAGACACTTCGGGTCTATGAACAAAAATAAAAATTGACATTCGTCTCCCACAATTGAACTCACTTGGTTGGAAATTATGATCATGAAAAGTGGTGTTTGGTGACGACAAAAGGAGAGAGAAAAAAAGATGCATGACGAGAAAGATAATCAAATATAATATAGAGCGCGGGATAGCATCTAGCATTTTAGCAAAGAATAAGTTGAGTTTGTTATATGAAAGGACATTTTTGTTCTCATTTGTGTTGTTTATGGTATTGTTAAATGGTAACTTTAAATGACATCAAATTAAAGGATTATTAGTGTCACACGTTTTAGATATGATCAGCATATCCATTAAATAAAAAGATTAAAACATTCCACTAGGCCAATCGATAATTTACTCTAGCGGTAATATAACAACTACTTTTTACAATAACTTTATTTATACAACACGTCTTTCTCATTTTAAGGCATCATTTTATTATTTGTTTGAATAAGAAACAAAAAATGATTAAACACTTGAAGTTTTGCATCAAGGAGGTTGTTAAGAATGAATATTGGTTACTAATAAGAAAGATTTTATTTTCAGTTAACTTGAAGTTTGAGGTAACAGTAAAGAAAACTTACTAAACCATAATCAAGTTTCATACACGTTAAATCAAGTCTAATCGAAAAAAAAAGTTAATGACCAAATTATAATCATAATTCATATATGTTTCCTTGCTTCAATAAATTTTGTATAATTTAAACATTTATAAAATAGTAGATAAGACAAAACAGCTGGTGGAATTTAAGTGACTTTAAAGGGACAAAAAAAATTAAATAAATTTAGATAAGATATTTAAGAAACTTGATTATCATTGTTATGTGAATTTATTAAACTCATTACAAATTTTTATCACGAAACAAATTAAAAAAAAAAAGAAAAATTCCTCTGATCGGAATTGAGGGGTTATGTAGTCACTTTAATTATATGTTTTTTGTTCCAATGTTTGTGGACAACAATATTTTGAAGAGGAGATTTTTACTGTTTCTTGTTTCAAAGTGTTTGCTAGATAGGATAGATGGAGTTATCTCTTGGGCACCAAATAAGTGGAATTCTAAGTTGTAAATCCCAATAGTAGGGGATGAGTTTATTTAAAAGGAGGTTCATGATATATAAAGGAAGTAGATAATGATGTGATGTGTATTTAGTCAAGATCGATGTTTAGCAACCAAATGATCGATTCCAAATTGGCTTAAAAAATATTTCACAATTTTCTTTTAAGTTTAATATGTAAAATAAATTTAATATTTAAAGTTGTTAAGAGACTTTTATAACGAAAAAAGTAAATTGTATTTTATGTTTAAAACATTATTGAGAGATTTTTGTAAGAAAAGAATACAATTTGTTTTTTTGTGGTATTGCTATATAGTATATTATTAAATGTAATATGGAAAATAATATTAGTGTTACAATAAGAAACGATACACATTAAAAGAAATGATAATAAAAAACATAAAGCATACAAACCATAAAACTAAAAAAAAACTAAAAAAACTCATATATGTTACTAATCTCTTATTTTATTTTTTTCTGTCAACTAGCAATCCAAACTAGTTAAACAAACGATGCTTGGATTGTTTGGGGCATTTACAGTTGACCTTAAAACATTGGTAACTTGACCCAAGAGTTTGTTCCACACGTAAAAATTATGTAGGTTGTTTAAGTTTATGATTGACTGTGTGTAAATACTTGAGGTTTTGTGTAACTATGAAATATGATTGTGGGTAATAACTTATATAAATTATAACTATTTATAATGGTAAAAAAATAAAATATTATTTTTTTAATGGTAAACAGTTTTGGTTGTCTTCCCCCGTGGTCACCTCCAACATTCATCCATGCTTGTTAAGGCATCGGCGTTCCCTCATTAACGTTGCTAATGCTCCCAGGAGCGGTGTTAACTCCCTTCACGAGCGACATTGACGATAAAGTCCGTAAACAGTAAGTATACCAGATAGCCTTAGGAACAACTTTCTGTATCATTTTCATTAATATTTGAATGACTAATTAGATCACTAATAGACTACTGATCTATTCAATCATCTCCGTTACTCAGTATGAAACCTTAGAGCATTAGACTGACACGTACCCGAATAGAAGCTCATACATTAACCTTAAACCTAAGATAACCAATAAGAGAAAACCAATTGACCCAATCAGAATATTTCTTATATTGTCACAGGTGAAACTTAAACCTGAGAATGCTTTTTATTTTAACAAAGTCTTAGCATATCTCGATTTAACCGACTTAGTTAAGAATCAATTGATAACTTTTTATATTACTAGACTAGGGTTTTACAATGGCTCTAGTAGGTCCCCAATATGGGCACGGGGAATGCACCCAAAACCATGGTGTCTGGCTCATGGGTGTGAAATCAATCGAAATTTGAAATAGAAACAGTGATTTGCAGGTGCAATTGAGGTCGATTCATGGATTCCTGATTCCACATAAAACAAACAAGAACCCTAATTATGATCCTCGAGACTTTACAACAACCTTCGGATGCAAGTGGCCAGCAACAAAAGCGATTTGCAGATTTAGAGAGAGAAACAGATTTCATCGATTAATAAAAGTCCACATACTTTTTGTAATCATGATGCCTCTTCTCCACCCACGAATTCAGGTTGGTGCTCCATACATTTTATCCTCAAAAAGGAATAGTAATTGATTGCATATGTAGTTTAAGTTTTAACTTTTAATACCCAATTTTATAAGTTCTTGTTGCTTGAAAGATTGTAATGACTAATAAATGACAATGGTGGTGATTAAGGGTGTTTTGGGATTGGACAACAAATGACATTGTTATGAAAATTAACTTTTTAGCTCCCATTAACTATTAATGTGTACTTTTCGACAAATGTTATGGGTTCTCGTTCTAGTCTTCAAGGCTTTAGGTGGTGGTGTTAAAAAAAGATTCTTTTAACACCACCAAGATTTAACAGTCACTGATTGATAAAAGGAATACACCGTATACTATCAGGATTTCCTCTCAGGGACTATGCTATATTTCATAAACGGTTAAACCTAGGATATATGAAACAGTAACACACTTTATATATTGTTATGTTGTTATGAAATATTTCATTAGCGGTTAAACTTAGTGATCTAAATGAAGCAATTATGTAATTTGCGTACTTTTGATTAATTTTTTTGTTCACATTTGTGCGTTACTTTAGGTTAAATTTGAAAAAAAAAATAATCACTATATAATAAAAAGTCTCTTGACTGTTCTAGTTATCTGAAACACATCACCACAACTGAAAACTATTGACATATTGTTATATTGAAATTTGAGTAGTTTTTATAATTAAAACTGATCTCGAAAGCTAACTGCGAATTGCAAATCATGGTGTAGTTTCAATATGAAGTTGTAGAGCATTCACAGCCCGTTCCTCATTTTTATGTGAGTGGGTGCTCTATATTATAGGGGATGGTTGTGAGTAGTTATGAGTGAAAGAGATAGAAAATTTATGAGGATTGTACTGTGTTTCCCCGTATTTGAGGAAACACTGTACAATCCTCATAACATTTTTAATATTTTTGAAAGTGGTTGTGAGCGGATGAGAGAGAAAAAGTAATCATAAATGTATAAAAAATATTTTTAATTAAAAATGAGAGAGAAAAATTAGTGATGTTTAGTATAATTATAAGAACGGGGATGGAAATGAAGGATGAATTATGAATGCTCTAATATCCCTTTATCATTGGTGTATGTACTTGTTCCTAGCTTTTTGCTAGTATTAATAATATCCCATCTAGTTGTTTAAAAAGAATATTTAAAAACAGTTTAAGTCACTATAGTGAAATTATTATTAGATGATATATTTTCAAAAAGTTGATTATTCCGTGATCAGATATAGATTTAACTTATTCAAAATATGATTTGATTATTTACCGATCATTAATAAGTTGTTAAATAATTATTTACCGATGCTTAATGAGTCAGTTAAATAATCAGAATGTCTAAACACTCCTACTCCTACAAGTGATTATTTTATTTTTTATTTTATAACGTGAATCCAAACACCATCACTGTCTCTTGGATTACATTTTTACAGTTGATTATCTGATTTTGATTAATAAAAAAGGCATAAGCATTTTTAATAAGCAACCCTGAACACTAGAAAGTTAAATTTCATATTTTGTTTGAAACTATGCATACATGATACATTCTTCTTAGACCCAATATTGCAGGTTCTTGATTGTTCATGTTATTGAGAGATTGTCACCAGTGGCAATGATGATGAGCCAGAAAGTTCAAGTTCACATTTTTAAGATAATGGGTACCCATATATCATCATGAAATGCATAAACAAATGATTGAAGAAGAGAAAATAGAGCCAAACAGGATGTTGGTTGTCATTTTTCAGTAATATTCTTTCTTGTAGGGTTTATATGGATCCTGCTTATTATTTTTATCTTTTATGTCAACTGCACTACCAAAAGCATAAATTCACTCTGTAAATTCATTAGGACCCTTAGTTTTAGTTTTGTGCTCTGTATGTTTCTGCATATGATTCTCTCTCTCTCTCTGTAAATTCATTAGGACCCTTAGTATTAGTTTTGTGCTCTGTATGTTTCTGCATATGATTCTCTCTCTCTCTCTACATTTCTTTGATAATGAATAAGATTTATTGCTTTTAATGGATGCCCTTATTTCTTATTGGATTCTGGGCACATTGTCTAGCTGGTTTACAGTTGAATCTTCACATGTTATATTCCTTTTCTGAGTACCCAGTCTGCCTATAAATTGCAGAAACAGCTTCTCACTGGTACAAAGTGAAAGTGGTGACTTTTCATTATTACTTTTTCCTCAAAAATGAGCTACACAAATGCTTGCAGTGGTTCTGGTTAGTTCAAACACTTTATTGCATTCAATATTTCTATTAAAACTGTTTATTTTCTAATTGTGTTCATACATGATACATCAATAACCTGTTTTGAGGGTGTTTCTCGAATCGCTTTTCCAAACTATTTAACTAATTATTTCAGTGAAATAGATTGTTTTGAGTAAGCATTTTGAAGTTGATGCTTATTATTGCAAGTTACACACTGATCATATCAAAAGAAGCCATAAGGAAATGTTAATTTTAATAAGAAATCCAAAAACCTCTTAAAATGATGTTTAGTTGTGGATTGGGTGTCTTATGTTTTGTGCATTGGTTGCAAATTTTAGGTAGCAGAACTGCTAGGAGAACGGTGGAGTTTGGTAGGACATATGTGGTGAGGCCAAAAGGGAAGCACCAAGCAACGGTAGTTTGGTTGCATGGTCTCGGTGATAATGGCTCCAGGTAGATTAAATGATTGATGATTTTTGAGTGCTAATATACCTTTGTGCATTTTATTATATATCTTGTTTTTCTTATGCATATCCCTATAGCATTATAACTAGAGGTGATTGTTCTAACCCATTTTATTTCTGAATGGGTCGATTTGGGCAAACCCGGTGCACATGAGTACATGACTCCTGCATGCGTGGGGTGCGGAGGATTTCGGGCCACTTTGGGCCTGATGCACGCATCCTTATCCTGAATGGTCAATTTCAACATTGTCTATTTTGACCTGTTACCCAACCTGCTAGCTAGCCAACACAGCCGTTCTCGTTTTTTTAGTTAGTATAAGTGTTATAAAATTTTGATACATAAAATCATAAATAAAAGAGCTCCTAAAAACAAAAGTTATTAATTTATATATATAACACCTTCTTATTATATGGATTTGCTATTTATAAGCAGGACATAATAAATTGCTTATATGTACAAATCAAATTATTGCTTAAATCAGTTGCAGGGAACATGGGAAAGCGATATATATGTTCCTACTATTTGTGTTAGACATTTAGATAATTCAAAATGATAAATTTGTCTACTCATAATTATGTTGGTTATGGTAATTTTGGGACCAAAATTTAATAAACAAACTAAACCATCTATTTCCTGGTAAGAATTTTAAGTCTTTGTGTTTCTTTAATGGTTGTTTTTATCATTTTTTATTTTCAACAGTTGCAATGAGTATAATTTTTCATCATCAAGAACAAGAATTTTGGAGATTCTTATTCTGATTTACATTTTCCTTCCGTAAAAGAGTTGCAAAGTATTTGGTGATGTGAAATCATTTAGAAAGTAAATATATTTTTGTCTTTGTTGTACGTTTGTCTTTTCTTATCTTATTCCATTACACAAAAAACAAATAATTTTATTTATCAAAAAGAACAAAGTAGTGTATGATTATGTTTAATTAGGGACACGGGCCACTAGCTCATGAGATTCTTTAGCCATTATAGCAATGTGAAGTTAGCTTCCTTAGATTACAAAGTTGGCATTTTGACTCATTTACTTATGAATGGGTCAATTTGGGTTATAATATATCTCCAAGGGATCAGTTTTAAAAACAACTTATAAAGAAACAAGTCCAATGGGTCGAAAGTTCCCCAACGTGCATTTCAATGCATAAAACCTCGACGATCATTTCATTTAAAGATAAGATTATTCTTGGACCTCATAATAACTGTATAAATGATCATTAGCATTAGAGGGGTAAATTTTTACTTATCAATGAGTTGTTATGTTATATCTTAAGCGGTCAATTAATAAAAGTTAGCTTAAAAACATGTCAAATGTGTCGAAAGTCAATGAAAGAGTTTTTACTTGAATGATATAATTCTGTAATCCTATTTGTGCTAGTATCATGATTAACAAATACACAAAGTCCCAGTTAAGGAGTATAATTTCTTATTTCATTTTGTGCTTCTTGTTGCAGCTGGTCTCAACTCTTGGACAACCTTCCTCTCCCGAACGTATGCATATGCCTTTATACTAACATTTTTGTTTATCCTTTAAAATCTCTCTTTTTTAAACATGTATTGTGTATTTTATCATATAATTATTACGTGTTGCAGATTAAGTGGATATGCCCAACTGCTCCTACTCGTCCAGTGACCGTACTTGGTGGATTTCCATGCACTGCTTGTAAGATATCAAGATTGAAACATAAATTCACATTTCTTTTAGATATTTCTGCGATCGCTTGATTATAAAGATGTATTTGGTAAAAAATTTGGTTCATAACAGGGTTTGATGAGGGAGAGCTCTCAGAAGATGGTCCAAAGGATGTTGAAGGTTTAGATACTTCAGCTTCACACATAGCAAACTTGTTATCAACAGAGCCCTCTGATGGTAAATTGTCTACCTTTTTTAGTTTCGCTGATACAAATTTAATACGTGGTGAAAATCATTTTGGTTTCACTACATATTTTAAATAGAGGAATTGGACCAACGTTGGTTACCTTTTCTAAAAAAAATTACCTTTGTAGAAGGATTGGAGTTTTTTGCATGTTTACCTTTTGTTTCGCTCATATTTCCTTTGATTTTTATGCAACTCAGATACAGTTAGCTACTTGTATTATGGTGTTTGATAGATTAATTTATCATAAAATCAATGCATATGTTGAATTGACGTTTTTGTAGTCATAATTTGAAATATTTTTTTTAACAGTTAAACTTGGTATCGGGGGGTTCAGTATGGGTGCTGCATGTGCACTTTATTCTGCAACTTGTTTTGCCCATGGAAGATATGGAAATGGCAGCCCATACCCAGTTAACTTAAAGGCTATTGTTGGATTGAGTGGCTGGCTTCCTGTTGGACGGTAAAATGTCTATAATATCCTTCCAATTTCCTTTTTTTTTGTCAAATTACCATTCCAAGATTCTCACTTTGCCCATCTGCAAGCACTACAAAATATTAGGGGTTTTACTACACCAAAATGTAACTTACTTTCATCTTTTTTTCACTGTATATAAGGAGAAACATCTTTGTTTGTGTTGTATGTAATGTACTTTCAACCTTCTTCCTTTGTATGCAAGTAATCTTCTTTATCATGTGTCATTAAAAAACTAGTGCCACTACATCATTCTACCTGTTATAGAAGGTTACCTGCGCACAATGATTTAAAAAATTGGAAGTATGTCGCATAAACTGCAAAGGAAAAACAATTTTTTTTGTATGCATTGATGAAAGGTGAAAGTAAGTTGCATTTTTGTGTAATAAACCAATTTTGCTTCACAAAGTTCCTTGTTTGTCATTGTTGACTAAGAGTCAAGTACTGTACTAAACTGCACCAATTTATTCAGATGAAAAGTTTATGCCATTGAGATGCATGAGGTTGAATATTAAGATTTAGTAGATGTTTTGCAGGAATTTAAGAAACGTGATAGAAGGATCACATGACGCTATTAGACGTGCTGCCTCATTACCCATCTTGCTCTGCCATGGACTCGGTGTGTAATTCAAACTTGTGGCAATTTTGACCTGTTTATGGATAAATGAATCAATTTGAATTTTTTTCTGTAACAGGTCAATTTGATTTATATTTGACGTCTGATGGGTTAAATGGCAATCTTAAAAATTAGCTAAATGAAAACGGTTTGAACAGGTTAAACGGGTCAGCCACTCAACATGTATTCCTAATGCATAAACTTCCAAAGTCATGTATTCTAGAAACAAAGTAGTTCTTAAACCATTTTAACCCCGCTCTAAGAATTACCTATTTTGACCCGTTACATAGCCCATCCTACTCACGACTTCTATGCATTATTAATTATTTAACGAGGTAATTTACAGGTGATGAAGTTGTCCCATACAACTTCGGAGAGAGGTCCTCTCAAATCTTAAGCTCAGCTGGATTTAGATATGTTACGTTCAAAACATACGAAGGGTATTACATATAATGAATCTTTTGACCTTATTACTACTGTGATCATCAACAACTTCTTAAATGTTTTACATTATGATCCCTTCTGATTTGTAGGCTTGGTCATTACACTGTCCCTAAAGAAATGGAAGAGGTCTGTCAATGGCTGAATGCAAGGCTTGGAGCTTAAATAATCGCCACAACGTTAATGTTTTCTTGCAGCTAGAACGGAGAAGCGTAAAATGGTAATTGAATAAGAGAAGGAAATCATACACATTTTGAGTTGGGGAAAAATTAGCAGGGTTTTATTGAAAGTATGTATGGTATTATTGTATTTGAGTTTGTTGGTGTAAAATAAAGATTTTGGGAGGGTTTGTTCTTGTGATATTTGTGTTATTGGGTGTTTATAACAGTGAAGCATGGGATACATGGTTTTTCACTCATGATGGAATGAAAAAGAACACCTCATATCCATTAATTATAAATGGAAGGAGTTGCGTTTTATTGAAGAACTAGTATTAGTACTGCTCGCTATGTTGCAGGTAGCTTTTTTTTTTCTTTCTATATCTATAGTCGTAAATTGATGTTGTATATTTTAGAACATGGATACGGTGAGAAAGTTAACATTTGTAAACGATGGTGATAGGCTAATGTAAATCCTATAGTTAATTATAGGAAAAAGAATAAAGGAAAAACAAATCAAAAAATTATTAGAGTTAAATAATCGGTGGTTGTTTACATGTTGGTGATGAGTGATTGAAAATGGTTAGGGTGGTGGTGAGACGCTAATGGTAACTTAATTAGGTCATGTTATAATAAATGAAGTTGAAACTAATGTCATTCAAAATCTTGCTTAATCGACAAAGTTGGTCAATGAATGAATAGAAAAACTTTCCCTTGTCTAACAGACCTTGATATTCATTCATTAGTATGAGTGAATTCTATGCATTTGAATGAAATGTAGAAAGATTGCAAAGAAAATCTCTCACATTACTACATTTTTATAGACGAATTTTATGTAATCCAATGAAATATAGAAAGATTATAGAAAAAAAAAACCCACTTACAATGTTTCTTCTTCTTTGCTAACAATTGCTTCAAAAATAAAACATGTAACGGAAGTGCATTGAATTTTTAACAATAAAGTTGATAGATTGATAGATAGATCAAAATAAACAAACCAAAAATAAATTTCCGTCTGCAAATGAAGTTTCATGATAGACATCTCACCATCCAAGTTTCCAAATCAAGACAAGGCGAGCAAGGAGCCGATGATGAACAACTAGTGCTAATGATGAAAAATAAATGACAATATCAACATTAACAATACAACATGACTTTTAACACTAGTTGTATGTTTACATGAATCGAATTTCTTACATTAAAACGTATCAACAGAAAAATCAAACATATAAAAATAATTACTCGAGACAACATCCAAACAACAACAAAAGAATTTTAATACATATTTTCCCGTACTTAGGCCGGAAACTTTGAACATGCATGTGCCATCATGGTTCGTGACGCACAAGGGGAATCAGGTGGATGTGAGCACCACGAGTCACGAGAGAGACAATAGGGGTGCGAGTACAATAGTTGTGACATATTGGAGAAGTCAAATAGAATTAACGTCAGAGCCAGAAATTTTATCCTCTAAAAATAAACTTTAAAAACTTTATAAAACAAGATAAATAATAAAAATTAATATAATCAACCCAATTGAGTTCCTTTTATAATGACAATTCAACACACCAATCTGTCATGCTTCTGAACTACACTAACTATTACTCTACCAAATACACCGACTACAACCAAATGACAATTAACCCAAATACTAATGCTATTAGGGGTCGTTTGGTAAATTCTGAATGATTAAGTGCTGAACCAATAAGATGTTTGAATCATTAAGTGCTGAACTATTAAGATGTCTGAATCATTAAGAGTTAGTATATCGTTTAACTATTCAAAGATAAATGCTGACCATTTCAGATAAGATCTCTTAACCATTTAGCTTTAATATAATGTTTAATTATTCAAAGGTAAATGTGTGAACTATTCAGACATTTGCTTACGAAACAATCAGTTTAAACCATTAAATGCTGAACCATTAAGGTACTGTAATAAACATGCCTCCGATTTGCTGATATCAGCAACTCTTGAAACCTACCGTTAACTAGGGTTTAAGAAACAAAACCCTTCACTTCCGTCGTCTTCAACCTCTCGACACTAAACTCCACCATGAACTATCGTTTCCAAAACCTCCTCGGAGCTCCGTACAGAGGCGGAAACACCATCGTCGTCAACAACACTCTCCTCATATCCCCCGTCGGAAACCGCATCTCTGTCACCGATCTCGTCAAATCCGAAACCACTACCCTACCTTTTCAAGCCTCCGCCAACATCTCCCGAATCGCCGCCTCTCCCGACGGAATATTCCTCCTCGCCGTCGACGACAACTCCCGCTGCCTGTTTGTCAACCTCCGCCGCCGCGCCGTCCTCCACCGCATCACGTTTAAGAACACCGTCTCGTGTTTGAAGTTTAGTCCTGATGGTTTGTTGATTGCTGTTGGTGTGGGGAAATTGGTGCAGATTTGGAGGTCGCCAGGGTTTAAGAAGGAGTTTTTTCCGTTTGAGTTGGTGAGAACTTTTGCGAATTGTAATGATAAGGTAACATCGCTTGATTGGAGTCCTGATTCGGGGTATTTGCTTGTTGGATCGAAGGATTTGACTGTTAGGTTGTTTTGTTTGAGGAAGTTGAGTGGTGTGAGTAAGCCTTTTGTGTTTTTAGGGCATAGGGATGTGATTGTTGGTGCGTTTTTTGGCGTTGAGAAGAAGACGAAACGAGTGTCTAGGGTTTATACGCTGTCGCGTGACGGTGCGATTTTTGGGTGGAGTTATGGAGGAAGTGATGAGAGGCTTGATGAGCCTGAATCACCTGGGACTCCTGAACAGAGTATGGAAGTGGATGAGGATGTTAATGTGAAGAAAAGGAAGAATGGTGATGGTGGTGATTTTGAGGAAGAAAGTGGTGCATCTTTGTTGCATAAGGGGAAGTGGGAATTGGCTAAAAAGGATTACTTTATGCAAGCTCCTGCTAAGTTGAGTTCTTGTGACTATCATAGGGGTTTGGAGATTGTGGTGGTTGGGTTTTCGAATGGTGTGTTTGGTTTGTATCAGATGCCTGATTTTGTTTGTATACACTTGTTGTCTATATCGAGGGAGAAGATTACGACAGCTACTTTTAATGAGCTTGGGAATTGGTTGACGTTTGGGTGTGCGAAACTTGGGCAGTTGCTTGTTTGGGAGTGGAAGTCGGAGAGTTATATATTGAAGCAACAGGGGCATTACTTTGATGTGAATACGATTGCGTATTCACCTGATTCACAGCTCTTGGCTACTGGTTCAGATGATAATAAAATCAAGGTGAGTATGCAATTTGATTTAGATTAGAAGAAGACGTTGTATCATTTGCTATAGTATTGATATTCATATCTTAACAAAATGATTTTTTGTATAGGTTTGGACAGTGTCATCGGGGTTCTGTTTTGTGACATTTTCTGAGCATACAAATGCAGTTACTGCACTTCATTTCATGGCTAGCAACCACTGTTTACTGAGTGCATCTTTGGATGGCACTGTTCGTGCATGGGATCTGTTTCGCTATCGAAATTTTAGGACATTTACAACCCCTTCATCTAGACAGTTTGTTTCTTTAGCATCAGATCAAAGTGGTGAAGTGATTTGTGCTGGAACTCTTGATTCATTTGAGGTATTGGTTGTATTATGTATTTTATTACATATTTTAGCTCTATCTAGAAACTTGTCTTAGTAGTTCCTTTTCTTTTCTAGATTTTTGTTTGGTCGATGAAGACAGGTCGATTGTTGGACGTTCTTAGTGGCCATGAAGGTCCAGTACATGGATTGATGTTTTCTCCTACAAATGTAAGTAATTTCTGTTTGATTGTTATATTTAACTTTGCATATAGGTCACTGTTTCTATCTATACTTGTCTTGAGTGTTGTTTGGATGTGCGTTCGAAAGTGATTATCTGATATTGAAAATTAGATTCATATAATTATCTACAATAAAGCGGGCGGTGGAACCGTAGAAGAGAGTGTCTGCTGTTGAAGTTGTAATTGGCAAATTCTGAGAATTTATGGCAATAGTATACAGATCGACTAAAACTGATATAGCATTAAATCTTTTAACTCAAACTATGAAAAATTTGTTTTCTATCATATATAATAATTTTTTTAACTACATACCAAAAGTTTTTTTTATGAAAGCTTGTTTTTCATAATGATGACATCTTTTTCTTGTTAGTATAGTTAACAATGAAAATGGATGAAAAGTCTTTAGATTGGGTTGAAAAGAAGGGTATACAAGTAAATTTTAGCTGCTCCTCAAATAATCAGTTTTGTTGGGGTAGCAATGAAGTGATGATCCAAAAACTGAATGTTTGGCAACTGTTTGACCAATTAATACATCTGAAAACTAAATATTGCAGCTTCAAGTAAATTTGGGTGCTTTTGTCTATAGTTTATGAACTCATTATTATTATTTTTTTGTATTACTGCAGGCAATTCTGGCTTCATCTTCCTGGGACAGGACCGTTCGATTATGGGATGTTTTTGATGGAAAAGGTTCGGTTGAAACATTTCCACACACTCATGATGTTCTTACAGTTGTTTATCGTCCAGATGGCAAGCAATTGGCTTGTAGCACATTAGATGGGCAAATTCATTTCTGGGATCCAATCGATGGGTTGTTAATGTACACCATTGAGGGGCGGCGAGACATTGCTGGAGGGCGGTTGATGACTGACCGTAGAACAGCTGCCAATTCTACTTCTGGAAAATGTTTCACAACCTTGTCATATTCTGCTGATGGGAATTATATATTAGCTGGTGGAAGTAGTAGATACATCTGTATGTATGATGTTGCTGATCAGGTTAGTTTTGTTTATTCTCTTTCTTGGAATTTATTTTAAGTAGCAATCTCAAAAGTTCGCCCCATTTACTCTAGCCTTTTTCATTCCTTTGGCATTATCCAAGACGCCTCTTTTGCAACTTTTAATGTGAAATGTAGGCTAAGTATGTTTTGATAAGCTCTTATATAGCAGAATTAAAGCTTCCTTTGAAATTACTTCCCTTTATATCCAATAAGCCAATAATTACTGACAAACATTACATCCCATATTATCAACATTTTAGCACCACTGAAACATTTCTCTTTAATTTACAGGTATTGCTTCGCAGATTCCAAATAACCCTAAATCTATCATTAGACGGAGTTCTTGATGTATTAAACTCCAAGAACATGACTGATGCTGGTCCTTTAAATCTGATTGATGATGATAGTAGTGACAGAGATGATGGTGTTGATAAACAAACACGGGTCAACTCAACTTATGATCTACCAGGGTCAATGCCTAACCGTGGAAGGCCCATTGCTAGAACCAAATGTTTAAGAATTGCACCTACGGGCCGTAGTTGGGCTGCTGCAACAACTGAAGGGGTTTTGGTTTATTCAATGGATGATAATTTCATATTTGACCCCACAGATCTTGATATTGATGTTACCCCTGAGGTACGGAAGTTATTTATCGAATCATTTGGTAATCAGAGTTTGTGTTTTGAAATTGACTATCTGATTATTGGGATTTCAAGTCGTATTGATTGGTCCGTAGTATTTTGATAAATACATTCTGCTTCTGGTTATGTGATTATATAGGGGTCAAATAATCTGTTTTGGTGATGAGTTTCATCTTTGATAAGATTCTGCTTAATAGTCAGCTTTGGATATTCTGTTTCTTATGAATCGCAAAAAACTGATTATCGATGTGTTAAATGAAATGACCTAGTCAAACCTAATTATGACATTTCTACTCCCATTTTACAAGGAATTTCTTAATTTTTTACAAAATATGTCCTTCCTGGTTATTCTATCTTTTGGTTAACTGATCATAATTTGCCAAACCCAAATAACTAATTATCATATTATTCCAGCATAAAATAGCATAAACACTGTTTCCATCAATCCATTTTATCACAGCTGATTATATGATTCTACTATTTCAATATTTTATCACTTTCAAAACACAACATCCAAACACACCTAAAACATGTTATTTGATGGTGATAAGAGTTTGCTAATTACAAATTCACCATCTTTCATACAGGCAATTGAAGCAGCTCTTAGTGAAGATCAACCAAGCAGAGCTTTAATCCTTAGTTTACGGTTAAATGAAGATAACTTGATAAAAAAATGCATCATTGCTGTAGCTCCCGCCGACATTAAAGCTGTTGTTGCATCAATCCCTTTTAAATATTTAAATAGATTGATTCAGACTTTTGCTGAGCTCCTGGAAAACTGCCCTCATTTGGAATTCATTCTTCGATGGTGTCAGGTATGGTTATATTGTATGCATATTGCATTCTATAGCATCACTTACCACATGCATACTAATATTACTATATCATATGCATATGCATGCTCTAGTATCACTATATTATTATGCATAATCTAGAGTAGAGGTGTAAAGTAGGTGGGTCGGGTGGTAGTTTACATGTCAAATCAGACCAGGTCAAACACTTTGCTTTCAATTTTTTTATTCATAATTGGCCTTATATATATAATTGCAAAAAAGTTAATCATTAAAGTAATATTTTAATTGTCTGAGTAAAGCCCGTTTTGGCTGACTTTTGAACCGTTTAGATTTTTAGCTATTTCTTCTTTTATCTCACATATTTAACTTGTTAGAAATAAAAATGTATATGCGCAAGTCAGGGCGATATGTCGAAATGGGTTGGTTTGGGGTTGACGTGTAACACTTCTGCTCAGTAAAAAAAAGGGCATTTAAATGATTTTTGTGTCCATATGATTACAAGTAAAATATGTTTAACCATAAATTCTAATTGTTTGTTTGTTACGTCTGACTTGTTTCTCTTTAGCTCTCTTTATTATATTTTTGCCAATTTGACCCATTAGTTAAACATAGTTGCAATCGACCAGTTCATAAGTAAATTGTTTGAAATTTCCGTTTTCTTTTCCACTCTAGTTTGTATACTTTTGATGGTTGATACATGAAAATAAAATAAATTTTATTTGTATTATTTTTCAGGAGCTTTCTAAATGCCACGGTCATTCAATTCAGCAAAACTCGAGGAATTTACTTCCTTCTCTGAAGTCATTGCAGAAAGCGATTACAAGATTACATCAAGATTTAAGCGATACATGTTCTTCCAACGAGTATATGCTTCGATATCTATGCTCTACAACCTCTAAACCATGACAACATGTGAACACACTTTATAGAGCAATTTTGTTACGAATGTGTGTAGGTTATGGGCACTGCTATAATCATCACTAATGCGGAATTTTGTTTTTTTTAATCATATGGTAGGCATTTTTGAACACGAATGTGAAATGACAACTTTGTTATACATATGTGTAGGTTATTTAGTTCAAGGATAATCACCAAAATAGTGGGTTTGATCAACATTATCTACCATTTTAACCAAACTTATTCTCATTAAAAAGAAAGCGAACCTCCTAGATAAATTTTTGAGTTTGCACTCTTGCAATGTTTATGAATAGATTTCATAATTCATTTTAGGGGTTTGTTAGACATGATCATCCTATTTGATATTTTAGTTGAATTTACACAATTGAATATTATATTCTTTTTGCGCTCATTATCTTATTTATCAGAAAACATGATAATTTATATTCTTTTTTAAAATTTTATGATGGTTGTTACATCATTGATAAATAAGGATAGGAATATAATTGCACTCATTATCTGATTAATCAGGTTCGTTAAATCTGAATGTGATGCTCATGGTTGTTGCTGTCTATTTATATGGAATGACCAACATGCTACTTAGATTAAGTTGACTAGCCTTCCAAAAAAAATAATTAAGTTGACTAAATACCTACCACTTAAATTAAGTTGACTAAATTAGCAATCGGTTTAAATGTAAATGCAAAGTAAAGCATTCAAATTTCAAAGTCGTTGCCTTGATCTCCTTTCTTCTCCGTCAAAGATTAAACCCATAAGCCGCCGCTCCTCCACCGGAAGTTTCAGGTTCCACACTTCCACCACCAATTACCACCGCTGCTGCCACTCGACCACCGGAGCTACTTACCACAGGTGTTGACTACAGATGAATAATTCTTATTCTCATGATCTATGGTAAGAAAAGTTGCCATCACAATGTTAACATAAAACTTTGACAAAGTTATTTGAAATTGGGATTGGAGAGTTTTGGGAAAGTTTACTGTTAAAGTAAATATTTACACTTCCATTTCATCAATATGGCTGAACCCTCAACCTCCATACAACTGCCACAACCATGCCGTAAATTTAAACTTAATGAAATTCTGAAAGCAACAAAAAACTTTCACAAAACAAAAGAAATCGGGATTGGAGGTTTTGGAAAAGTTTACATAGGCGAAGTATACGATGGAGCACGTCGTGTGCATGCTGCTATTAAACGTTTGGATTCGTTTTCGAATCAAGGGGCAACAGAGTTTTGGGCGGAAATTGAGAATCTTTCTAAGTTACGCCATTATAATCTTGTGTCTTTGATTGGATACTGTAATTATGAAAGAAAGGGCTACTTAAATCTTGCGTCTTTGATTGGCTCTCATAGTTATACAAAAGAAATGATACTTGTGTACGAGTACATACCCAATAAAACTTTGAAGGATCATCTTCATAAGCTACGTACCCCTCTTTCATGGGAAATGCGACTCCAAATATCCATAGGTGTATGTCGTGGGTTACATTACCTTCACACTTGTAATGGTACTCCTACTGGTGTGATACATCGTGATGTTAAGCCTTCTAATATTTTATTAAGTGAAAGATGGGCGGCAAAAATATCAGATTTTGGGTTGTCGAAAATAGGCCCAGCGAATCAACTAACTTCTTCTGTCCTGACAGATGTTAAAGGCACTTTCGGATATTTGGATCCTAATTATTTCTATACTAGAAGGCTCACAAGGAAGTCTGATGTGTATTCTTTGGGAGTAGTGTTGTTTGAAGTGCTATGTAGGAAGCCAGCAGTGGAGCAACTTCCTAACGGGGAAGCAAGGGATTTGGTGACACGGGTTAAAGATTCTTTCAAAGACGGGAGTTTTGCGCTTTTAATTGATTCGGAAATAAGGGGTGCAATATCCGAAGAGTGTTTAAAGGAGTTTGTTGATATTGCAAATACATGTTTGCACGACAATCCAGAACAAAGACCTACCATGGTTGAAGTTGTGGTCCGTCTTGAGCATATACTAGCATTACAAAAGAAATCCACTAGTTCATCACCGTTTGTAGGTAGAGCTGTATCCGATGGAATGGTTAATGAGTTTTCCGTCCCCTCCAATGGAGAGAACTCTGATATCTTGTCGCAATATGTACGCAGAACAGTATCCGATAGAATGGTTAATAAATTTCCCGTCCCCCCTAATGGAGAAAACTCCGGTATCTCGTCACAATTTGTAGGCGGAGTAGTAACCAATAGAATGGCTAATGAGTTTCCTGTCTCCTCCAATGGAGAAAACTCAGGTACCTCTATTTCCTCTTAAATTGTGTTGACCTATTCTTTATATTTATGTATATTCTTATATATCTATATATACATACACACACATATATTTCCTCTTAAATTGTGTTGACCTATTCTTTATATTTATGCATGTTCCTTTATATCTATATATACATACATACATATATATGTACCTATATATGATGAAAATTTGGTATCTCCAGGTCCTATCGCATTGTGTGGACATATTCTTTATATTTATGGGCCTCTCTCTTTGCATACACACATGTGTATATATAGAAGTGTGTTAATACATAACCAATTTTAAGTGCGAGAACTGCAAAATACAATTGTACGAAATACCTTGCTAATATATAGTGGGAGAAAGAAAGAGAGCGGGGTAAGATCAAGATAGTACACGAGTCCATTAGCAGATGGCGCCAATGTAAGATCAAGATAGTACACGAGCATGAAATAACCTCTATCACTAGAATGTAGATAGTAAATACAATTGAAAGAATCATAGTATTATTGTATTGAAACTGTGATTGAATACAAATGATTTCTAAACATACATATTCATACAATATCATGTGGTTTGGATCCGCACCAATGATGTGGCTTATGGTCCCCTATCTATGTGTAAACAAAGTTAATTCCATTTAATTTTTGTGCTTGTAAACAGGCGATTAGGTTTTTCATGATTAATTTGATGAGTAGGTAATGTGGTTCTGTAACTTATGTTGCTGACGTGCAGGGTGGATAAAGGCCCCGATACTGCTCCATGGCACTCTTCATGTAACGATCTATGAAGTCGATAAAATTCATACCTATGGTGGCGGCAACATATCCTCTAAGGTATACCATATGTTCTTTTATGGAGGTCAACTTTGTCCTGAACAATACTCTTTTTAGAGCTGATACCAGATTTTTTATTGCTTGCAAACTTTTATGCGGCATGACTACACCTGAAATTAAACGGATTGGATTTGGGTTTACAGGTTTTGGGTCATAAACGGGTCGAAACATTAATGAAATGATTGAAAACATGTCTCAATAAGTTCAACTCGTCTAACCTATTTATGACAGAAATAACACGCTTAACTAATCATGTCAAATGGGCTAATAGGTAGATACAACACTTTTAAGATCCATTCATTAAAACCATGTAGTTTCATAATTAAATTCTTCCCTTAGGCTAACCTTAATATAAAACCTTTACCTTCTTTGGGTTTTTATAATCTTAATATTTGTTAACCATGTTGAGTCGTGTCAATAGTCGTGTTAAGTACACGACGTCTCATTTGTGTTATTGAATTGATTTTAGTTAATTGTGTTAATGGGTTGTCTTGTGTCATTTGTTTTATTGAATTGGTTATATTCAATCGTGATAAATGTGGCGTGTAATGTAACATGACTCTTGTTTGACACGACACAACACGTTTTGTAAGGTCTGCTCTTTGTCCTTGTTATTTGTCTTGAAGTAAAATTTTGTTATGCTGAGTCTACAACTGTCAACCCTCTTGAGTAACATAATATACAATATTTTTACATACGAAGTTCTCATAATGTGTCGATATTTCTTCCAGATTGTGGCTAACAAAGAAAAGATTGTTGGATTTGGAAAAAGAACTCGCAAAATTTATGCAACAATCAATCTTGAGAAGGCACAAGTCGGGCGGACTAGAATGATTGAAGAGCCTGGAAACCCGAGGTGGTATGAGTCTTTCCACATTTACTGTGCTCACTCAGCTTCTAATGTCATCTTCACAATCAAAGATGATAACCCCATCGGTGCAACCTTAATTGGGCGGGCTTATATTCCCGTTGAAGAACTCTTAGATGGTGAAGAAACAGACAGATGGGTCGAGATTTTAGACGAAGATAAGAATCCTATTAAAGCAGATTCTAAAATCCATGTGAAACTGCAATATTTTGATGTTACACAAGACCGTAATTGGGCTCGTGGAGTTAAAAGTGCTAAGTATCCTGGAGTCCCGTACACCTTCTTTGCTCAGAGACGTGGATGTCGGGTTTCTTTATATCAAGACGCTCATGTCCCCAACAATTTCATTCCCAGGATACCCCTTGCTAATGGGGAATATTACGAACCACATAGATGTTGGGAGGATATACTTGATGCAATAACGAATGCGAAACACTTCATTTATATCACAGGGTGGTCAGTTTACACGGAGATAACTTTGATCAGAGATTCAAAACGGCCAAAGCCAGGAGGTGATGCTACACTTGGTGAGCTTTTGAAACAAAAAGCAAGTGAAGGTGTTCGGGTTCTTATGCTAGTTTGGGATGATAGAACATCTGTGGACGTACAAAAACAAGATGGATTAATGGCTACACACAATGAAGATACCGAAAACTATTTCAGAGATACTGAGGTTCATTGTGTTTTATGCCCCCGCAACCCTGATGATGGCGGGAGTTTCATTCAAGACCATCAAATCTCCACCATGTTCACTCACCACCAGAAAACTGTAGTGGTGGACGCTGCAATGCCAAGTGGTGATTCCACACACCGTCGTGTGGTGAGCTTTGTTGGCGGTATCGATCTCTGTGATGGGAGGTATGATTCCCCATTTCATTCGCTTTTCAGAACACTCGATTCGGCCCACCATGATGATTTCCACCAGCCAAACTACACGGGTGCTTCCATAACCAAAGGCGGGCCAAGGGAACCATGGCATGACATACATAGTCGGCTTGAAGGACCAGTTGCTTGGGACGTTTTGTTCAATTTTGAACAAAGGTGGAGAAAACAAGGTGGGAAAGACATTCTTCTTAACTTAAGAGAACTTGGTGACTTCATAATACCGCCATCTCCCGTTATGTTTTTGGATGACCAAGAAAGCTGGAACGTTCAAGTGTTCCGGTCAATTGACAGTAGGGCCGCATTTGGGTTCCCGGATAATCCTGAAGATGCGGCTAAAGCAGGTCTAGTCAGCGAGAAAGATACCATAATTGATAGAGGCATACAAGATGCGTATATTCATGCTATACGAAGAGCTAAACATTTTATTTATATTGAAAATCAGTATTTTCTTGGTAGCTCGTATGCATGGGACTTCGATGATGTTAAAGGCGAAGATGTCGGTGCTTTGCATCTTATCCCAAAAGAACTTTCTCTAAAGATTGTTAGTAAAATTAAGGCCCAAGAAAAGTTCACTGTTTATGTTGTGGTGCCAATGTGGCCCGAAGGGATACCCGAGAGTGCATCAGTTCAAGCAATATTGGATTGGCAAAGGAGGACTATGGAGATGATGTATAAGGACATTGTTCAGGCTCTTCAGGCCGAGGGGCTTGAGGAAAGCCCGGAAGATTATCTCACATTCTTTTGCCTTGGGAACCGTGAGGTGAAGAAGAGCGGAGAATATGAACCTTCTGAGCGACCCGACCCTGATTCGGATTATATGAAAGCACAAGAGGCTCGACGATTCATGATCTATGTGAATGCCAAAATGATGATCGGTAAGTATATTGGATCTTATTATGATGAGTAAAAATAGCTCAATTAGTTTTAATGGAAGCATGTCAATGGTTCTAACGGGTACAATTGTATTTAAATGCTTACACATTTGACCCTAAGTCCCTAACCCATTTCGCCTCCAACTTATTTTGACCTTGACTCATTTTGACTTGTTACTTATTCAAGACCCGCTTTTGTTTGCACCTATACCTTTTCTTATTTTCTAGTCTGATATATTATGACCCCTTTGGATTGCATGATGGAACTGATTATTTGTTTATTGTGATTTCATGCCACAAGAGTCAGTTTTATTCTATGTTCACATAAGCAGATTTTATCATGTAAATATTCAATTTCATAGTAGATCCAACAAAACTAATTATTTACTATATTACCCTTTACTTAACCTAATTTTTCCTCTAATAAAAATCACATTGTTGGTCATTTTATGTATTGAATTTTACTAATTGATCTAAATTTGTTAAATACAGTTGATGATGAATACATAATAGTCGGATCAGCAAACATCAACCAACGATCCATGGATGGTGCAAGAGACTCAGAGTTGGCCATGGGTGCCTACCAACCATACCATCTATCAACCCGCAATGGGCCCGCGAGGGGTCAGGTCTACGGGTTCCGTATGGCGCTATGGTATGAACATTTAGGCATGCTAGATGACGCTTTCAATCATCCAGAAAGCACAGAATGCGTCCGTAAAGTTAATCGTATTGCCGACAAATACTGGGAGCTTTACGCTAGTGAGAATCTTGAACACGATATGCCTGGTCACTTGCTTCGTTACCCGATCAGGGTTGCTAGTGAAGGTAAAGTGACAGCACTGCCAGGAACCGAGTATTTCCCTGATACAAAAGCTCAGGTTCTTGGTGCTAAATCTGATTACCTTCCTCCAATTCTTACATCATAAGAAGGTAAAATGGTTTAAATCTGTATGTTTGTTTTTTATTCAAGTTGTGTTTATGGTTGGTATAATTCGATATGTTCAATGTTATTGTTGGGTTTTGGCAGGCTATCATGTGTAAGAGTTGAAGTTTTTAAGATTTTATTGGTAATCTTATGTATGTGTAATGGAGACTTGATTACTTATATGGCATTTTATCAAGTTATTTTCTTTATTGCTATAATTTTATTTTAGTACTTAGTAAAAATAAGGATAAAATCATAAAATAAGAATTAGTTTTTAACATTGTTTCACTAAAATCGTTATATATCTATTAAAAAGTTATGACGGTGGCTACAATGCCACCGATCATTGTAGATTATTATAGGTTGGTTTAATGGAACAAGCTTCATTGCATGATGTGCTATCTTCTTTGCATATGCTACACACGTGTACAAGCATAAAGCATAAGGTACAAGTCTTGACAACATGCGTTTTTTTCAAAAATTATACTTTTGTCCTTTCTTTTTACATAAAATTTCTAGTTTTGTCCTTAAACTAAGTTAATATCATAAATTGTCCTATGTGTTCTTATTTTAAGAGTTCCATGGACTAATAGACATTGATTTTTTATGTTAAATACTTACTCTCCCTACCTCCACCACCAGTCCACCACGATCAAAGTACTCTTATGGGCCACTGTTACATTCCCCTCCGGCCATCTCATCATCTTCGTGCACCCCATTGTAACTCTTAGTAAGGGATCAAGAGGCCATTTTCTCCAAATCCACTCAATTGAAGCTCTAACCATACTTTTCATCCATTAATGTATCCAATTTTAACACTCAAAACTTAAATATTAACAAGGTTAGACTCATTTCTGGCTGCGATCAAATAGCCGACCAATTCTATCACCAAGGTGTAACATCGCCTATAAGTTTTAACCAAACATCGTTTAAGAACAATACAGTTGATATCAAACATTAGAATCAACCCTAGAAGCAAACCCTAATTCAACTTTAATTGCAAATTGCAAATTAATGTTTAGTTGTGCACTAATGTTAGATTTTTATATTAGTTTTCTTTTATGTTTATTTAGTTGTATTACTTTTACTAAAAAAGTAAAAATGACTATCCTCGTCTACGAGGCATAACACTAGACTTGCCATAAAAACTACCTAAAAAATTAACGTCTGCTCGTGGAAAGAGCTGTTAATTAAAAATACAAACATAAAAGATAATTTCTGATATTACTTTAATTTTAGCACCAAATCTGAAATTTTATGTAAACCAGATAGATATAGGGTTTGAAGACGATGGTAGATCTGAGATTGTCAGTGAGGAGATGAGATGAGCGACGACAGAAGGTTGTTATCGATTTAATCTTGTAAATCGAGTCGTTAAGAAAGAAAGAAAGAAAAAGAGCACAGGGTGTCGAGAAATAAACAACAAATATTTGTTTATGAGAGTGCGAAAAGAAAAGGATTGGTAGCCTTATAGGTAATGATGTTAGGGTTGGAGAACTAAGATGGGTTAGGCTTACTTTGGGTATAAGTTGGGCCTAAGTCATGAACTAAAAAAATTATAAATTAAAAATCAAAATTGAATAATAGCAAAATTAACCAATAAATGAAATACATAGAAATGATGGGATTTGTAAGTTTTAGTTGATTTTGATAACTTTATTTAAATTTTGACTTTTTCCCTTTATTTTACCACATTTTTAATTTGTTGATTTGGCTTTTTATATCACACGGGTTGAACATATAATCTTTATATACAATTAGATATCTAGTGAAGGTACCTCAGCTAAATTAGGTCTTCTATTAATTTGATCCATGAATAAATTAACCAAATAGTTCTACCTGATATTTCTGCACTATAACGTTCGAAAGAAATGTTCGATTGACTAACTTCTTTTCTTGTTGACAATTGAACTTTAATTTCTTGATTTTGAAATTATGAAACTTCACCATCTATCCAAGCAACATCGCGATCTACCAGCCAAACTTGATATTAAACAACTACTTTAGATAACCGGCCTATACTAAAAGGAAAGAAATTGATCACCAAATTAAATTATTTTCACTTAAGTGAATTGAGCATCCAAGTGCTATATAAACATATAATATTATAGCATATACTACAGAATAATCTTGGAAGCATTACACTTAAAGAGAGTAAGGTATCATGGTTGTAGTATGGTTATCAAAAGGTTATGAGTGATAAATGGAATATGCATAACTATCATATACCAATACAACAATGAGTATGCAGATTGTTTCCTTTTTTAAGTAAAAAGTAAAAATGTATTATGAAATTTCAGTCTAAAAACTCATGCAGATACTGACCTTGCCTATCATAGCTTCCATGATGATGTACATGACATGATGACACTTCATGTTTAATGGATTACAGTATGAGATGCTGACCATCAGCTGCCTGAAACAATCAAAGAAACAGAGGAAGGTATTAGTGTTATTAGTTATTACATTTCAAGTAATCATAAGGTAATAAATTATGATTACTATTCCATATTATATATTCTTCTTCATCTAAAATGCATTAGTTAGAAGGAGATAAACTTGTAAAAGCCAAGTTACCTGATAAAAATCATATGATCCTGTCATCTTCTTATCTGTAGAAGGAGGGCAGTTGCATACCCTTGCTATCATCATAAGTAAAATACATAATTTCACCTGCCCATCATCGGGTTCATCCACAGCGGCAGTTTGATTCAACAAAGATTCATCAACATTAATTGACTTCGAGCCACTCACAAGAAATGATTCATCTTTGACAAGAAGTTATCCTGACGTAATGAAACCATTAATATACCAAAACTCAAATTTGGTGGAGAGCCCTTGTGAAAGTAATCATTCTTATGAGAGAGTTGACTCCATCAACAGTCCTACTTTCCTTCCAGTATTTCTTTCTTTCTGCTAGTTGTTTCATTGCAGTACAAACATATGGAAGCCTTTCCAAGTCATCAATAAGATCTGATTCTGCTCTAGCAAACCAACTATTTACATCTGACATGGCTTTCCTAACTGCCAACTCAGCATCTGCTGTAAAAGTGAACTTTGAAAAGGCGCCGTGGACTTCCTCATGTTCATCGACCCTTTCTTTCTGCTTTACAGTGAGAGCTAATGAATCTTTATCACGTGTTAGGAGCATAAACTCAATGACATCACCAACACAATGCTTCTTCACATTCTCAATATAGATGGTATACAAATCTTTTGATGATATCATCATGAAACATAAGAGCCATTTTCTCCATTACTCGCTTTTATGATCATCTTTATCAATAAGAAAAGGATGATTATCTGCACACGTAAATGGAAGTCCATGATATGATGAATATATGATGAACCAAAGACGGGTAAATGGATAATAAAATACAATGAGTACAGGGTTTGATCTAGTTAAGTGTATCTTCAACCTCAACAACATCATAATTTAAATTCTTACTATTTTTCCTTATATAATAATCAAATACAATGAACACAAAAGATTTTTCACCCAAATTCAGTTCAAAAAAATTCCCATGTCTCATGAAAGTAGCCATTTAACCCAGAATAGAGCGAAGATGAAAACGCGAAACATGACAGGATCGGGGGATTAAAACCCATAATCAACGACTTAGTGTAATTACATTACAAACGTATCTTGCATCAAGCAAATAAAGCAACTAACGATTCTGAAATTGAACAGCTAGGGTTTGTGAAGATTACCTTCCACTAGAGGAGGAAGCATATCAGCATTCCAAGATATTATCGTCCCCATTTGCTCCTATAAAATCCTAAATTTCTGAATTCATTCACCCAAAGCTATTTTCTTTTTAGCAACATAGATTTAGCTCATGTTTGGAATTGTTTATTTTATTTGAAAATCACCTTTAAATCTTTCTAATTTATGATTTTTATAAGTTGTTTTTTAAAAATATGTTTGAATTAGCTTATAAATTAAAAGTTTGTAAAATAGTCAAAAAGAACATATTTTACTGAGAAATTGCATAAATGGTTCTTGTAGTTTGATCAAATTACATGTTTGGTTCTCAAACTTTGAAATTATAAAATTAGTCCAAAGTTTTGTGTACTTGTTGCAAGTTTAATCCTCATATTTTTACAAAATGCAAAGTTAGTCCAAACTTTTATGCGGCTATTACGCTTTTGGTCCCTAAAATTAAATTTAGGAGTTAGTTCAAACTTTATAAAATGCATAAAAATTAAATGAATTTAATTCGAGAGACTAAAAGTGCAATAAGTACACAAAAGTTTGAACTAATTTTGTAATTTTTAAAGTTTGAGCATTAAACATGCAATTTTGTTAAACCACATGGACCATTTATGCAATTTTCTCTTTTAAAAATGATGAAAATTAATATGTAGTAGTAAGGAGATAGAATATATTATTGGATTAAAACAAGTTTTTTAAAAGTTAATAAGTAACTATCTCGTTACTTTTTAAAACATCTTTCTTAGCATATATGAAAATTCAGTTTAAAAAATCATTTTGAGAATGTCAAATATTTTCTTAACTTATCAACATAAAAAGTTTCTTTTTGTTGAATTATTTTGTAGCACGGTAATATGATGCAAAAACGACTTTTACATTATGATTTACTGGTATTTTTGTACCAATAAATTTTTATTTATTTACTTGTGCATTTTAATACTCAAAATAATTTTTGTATCAGCTAGATTCTTGCTTATACGTATTAGGTTATTTTCCTTTATAATTATTTAATGTTTTTAATATTTAAAATTAGTTTTTATATATTATTTCTTCATCTTATAACTTCTAAAAAAAAGTGTATTCATAGGTTTTGAATATATAGTTGTGATATCTTTTAGTTTACCTATGTTCATTATAAACTAAGTTAGATACATGTGTATTACACGGGTTAAAATAACGAACATCATATTCGAAACACATGGAATTATGAATAATTTGATTGTAAGATTGTAAAACAAAAGGCACAAGTGTCTCGCCCAACAATTGTAACTAACCAGACAACAACAAAATAGATAATGTTGGTCCAAATACTTTTAACTAACCTGCCCACAAAATAGACCCTTGAGCTTAAACCCTTCTTTATCGTTTTCACACAACGATATTCTAGGGTTCTTCTTCTGGTGATGGCGAACGAGAGGGCAGAAGCTTCTGGTTATAAGTGAAGTAGAGAGAAAAAGTAACGACGAATGTATAATAAGTATTATTTAATTGAAAAAATAGAAAAAAAACATTCTTTTTAATGTAATTATATAGATGATGATGAGTAATGAATTGTAAATGTTCTAACAGACACAACATAATAATCAAATATTTACGTTTGATTTGCACTCCCCGGTTCTAACTTAAATAAGGAAAAAAAAAGTTTTAATGGTGCTTAAATTCGAGGAAATAAAAGGCAATACATGGAATGACCAACATGCCACTTAAGTCTTAAATTAAGTTGACTTGCTTTCCAAAAAGAAATAAATTAAGTTGACTGAATTAACATACCTACCACTTAAATTAAGTGGACTAATTAGCAATCAGTTTAGATGTAAATGACAAGTAAAGCATTCAAAGTCGTTATCTTAATCTCCTTTCTTCTCCGTCAAAGATTAAACCCATACTCCGCCGCTCCTCCACCGGAACTTTCAGGTTCCACCACCGGTCACCACCGCAGCTGCCGCCCGACCACCGCCGCTAGTCACACCGCTGGTGTTGAGACGTTGACCACTGATCTATAATCCTTAATCTCATGATCTATGGTAAGATAGAAAACTTGAGCAACATAAAACTTTGACAATATTATTACAAATTGGGATTTTAAGGATGTTTTGGGAAAGTTTACTGTTACATTAATATTTAATATATACATTCCGTTTCATCAATATGCCTGAATCCTCAACCTCCATACAACCGCCACAAGCATGCCGTAAATTTGAACTTAATGAAATTCTGAAAGCAACAAAAAACTTTCACAAATCAAAAGAAATCGGGATTGGAGGTTTTGGAAAAGTTTACATAGGCGAAGTATTCGACGGAGAACGTCGTGTAGATGCTGCTATCAAACGTTTGGATATGAGTTCACGTCAAGGGGCACCGGAGTTTTGGGCGGAAGTTGAGAATCTTTCTAAGTTGTGCCATTATAATCTTGTGTCTTTGATTGGTTACTGTGTTTACGAAAGAAAGCGCTCCTTAAATCTTGCGTCTATGATTCGCTCTCATAATTATGAAAAAGAGATGATACTTGTGTACGAATACATACCCAATAAAACCTTAAATGATCATCTTCATAAACTAAGTACCCCTCTTTCGTGGGAACTGCGACTCCAAATCTGCATAGGTGTATGTCGTGGATTAAATTACATTCACACTTGTAACGGTATTCCTACTGGTGTGATACATCGTGACGTTAAGTCTTCTAATATTTTGTTAACTGAAAGATGGGCGGCTAAAATTTCAGATTTTGGGTTGTCAAAAGTAGGCCTACCGGATCAATCATCATCTTACGTATTGACAAATGTTAAAGGCAGTTTCGGGTATATGGATCCTAATTATTACAAGACTATGATGCTCACAAGGAAGTCTGATGTGTATTCTTTGGGAGTGGTGTTGTTCGAAGTGTTATGTAGGAAGCCAGCAGTGGAGCGGCTACCTAACGGGGAAGCGAGGGATTTGGTGACACGGGTTAAAAATTCTTTCAAAGACGGGATTTTTGCGCTTTTAATTGATTCGGATATAAGGGATGAAATATCCCAAGAATGTTTAAATGAGTTTGTTGATATTGCAAATGCATGTTTGCATGACATTCCAGAACAAAGACCAACCATGGTTCTAGTTGTGGCCCGTCTTGAGCATGTACTAGCATTACAACAAAGATCCACGAGCTCTTCGCAATTTGTAGGCAGAGCGGTATCCGATGGAATGGTCAATGAGCTTTCTGTTGCATCCAGTGGAGAAAACTCCGATATCTCGTCAAAATTTGTAGCCAGAGCAGTATTCGATGAAATGGTTAATGAGTTTCAAGTCCTCTCCAATGGAGGAAACTCCGGTATCTCGTCACAATTTGCAGGTAGAGCTGTATCCGACGGAATGATTAATGAGTTTCCTATCCACTCCAATGGAGAAAACTCCGGTATCACTATCTCCTCTTGAATTGTATTGACATATTCTTCATATTTATGCATATTCTTTTATATCTATATATGCATACACACATATATGTATGTATATATGATGATAAGTACAAACTAAATGTGTTGGAATAATCTTTTTAGCTAATAATAAAACTAAAAACAACTCACAAAATTTTTAATCATTACCAGGTTGTTATATAGCTTTTGAAATCATAGTATTATTGTATTGAAACTGTGATTGAATACAAATGATATCTGATTGAATACAAATAATATTTAAACATACAAGATTATACTATATCATGATGTGGTTTGGATCCGCACCGATGATGCAGCTTGTGCTCCCGATCTCTCTGTAAACAAAGTTAATTCCATTCAATCTGTGTGTTTGATAAACAAGCGGTTAGGTTGTTCATGACTAATATGATGAGAGAGTAATGTGTTTCTGCAACTTATATTATTGACTTGCAGGGCGTATAAATGCTCCGATACTGCTTCATGGCACTCTTCATGTAACGATTTATGAAGTCGGTAAAATTCATACCAATGGTGGCGACAACATATCCTCTAAGGTATACCATATGTTCTTTTATAGAGATCAACTTCCAAAATTTGGTTGTTTTGCTGGTGCACTGATTTGTCCTGATTTGGTACTCTTTTTAGAGCTGATACTCTTTTTATAGCTTGCAAGTTTTTATACCATATGTTCATTTACAGAGATCAACTTCCAATATACCAGAATTTACCAACAAACTATTTATGTCAAATGGGCTAACAGGTCGATACCACAAATTTAAGATCCATTCATTTCAGGCTATCCTTAATTTAAACTTCAACCTTCTTCGCTTCTTATAATCTTGTTATTTGTCAACCATGTTAAGTGAGTCGTGTCAAAGATATCGCGTGTCATTTGTGTTATTGAACTAAGTACAGTTAGTTGTGTTTATGTGTTTTCTCGTGTCATTCATGTTATTGAAATAGTTATGTTTAATAGACTTATTTGTATTAGTGCTTAAGTAAATGACGCGTTTATTTACACATAATATACAGTATTTTTACATGCGAAGTTTTCATAATTTCATTTTTTCTTCCAGATTGTGGCTAACAAAGAGAAAACTGTTGGATTTGGAAAAGGAACTCACAAAATTTATGCAACAGTCAATCTTGAGAAAGCACAAGTCGGGCGGACGAGAATGATTAACGATGAGCCTGGAAACCTGTGGTGGAATGAGTCTTTCCATATTTATTGTGCTCACTCAACTTCTAATGTCATCTTCACAGTCAAAGATGATAACCCCGTCGGTGCAACCTTAATCGGGCGGGCCTATATCCCCGTTGAAGAACTCTTAGAATGCGAAGAAATGGACAGATGGGTCGAGATTTTAGACGAAGATAAGAATCCTATAAAAGCAGGTTCTACAATACATGTGAAACTGCAATATATTGATGTTACACAAGACCTTAATTGGGCTCGTGGAGTTGATAGTGCTAACTATCCTGGAGTCCCATACACATTCTACGCTCAGAGACGTGGATGTCGGGTTTCTTTATATCAAGACGCTCATGTCCCCGACAATTTCATTCCCAGGATACCCCTTGCTAACGGAGAATATTACAAGCCACATAGATGTTGGGAGGATATATTTGATGCGATAACTAACGCGAAACACTTCATTTATATCACAGGGTGGCCAGTTTACACTAAGATAACTTTGATCAGAGATTCAAGACGGTGGAAGCCGGGAGGTGATGCTACACTTGGTGAGCTTTTGAAACAGAAAGCAAGTGAAGGTGTTCAGGTTCTTATGCTTGTTTGGGATGATAGAACCTCTGTGGCGACACATGGAATGATGGCTACACATGATGAAGATATCGAAAACTATTTTAGAGATACTGACGTCTATTGCGTTTTATGCCCCCGCAACCCCGATGATGGCGGAAGTTTCATTCAAGACTTTCAAATCTGCAGCATGTTCACTCACCACCAGAAAATGGTGGTGGTGGATGCTGCAACACCAAGTGGCGAATCAGCAAACTGTCATGTGGTGAGCTTTGTTGGTGGGATTGATCTTTGTGATGGGAGTTATGATTCCCCATTTCATTCATTTTTCAGAACACTCGATACCGCCCAAGATGATGATTTCCACCAGCCAAACTTCACGGGTGCTACCATAACCAAAGGCGAGCCAAGGGAACCATGGCACGACGTACATAGCCGGCTCGAAGGAACTGCTGCTTGGGACGTTCTATCTAGTTTTGAACAGAGGTGGACAAAACAAGGTGGAAAAGACATTCTTCTTAACTTTAGAAAATTCCTAAAACCACACTATCTTGTCATGTCACCGAATGACACAGAGTCGTGGAACGTTCAAGTGTTTAGGTCAATTGATGATGGGGCCACGTTTGGGTTCCCAGATAATCCCGAACATGCGGCTGAGATTGGTCTAGTTAGCGGGAAAGATAACAAAGTTGATAGAGGCATTCAAGATGCTTATATTCATGCTATAAGGAGAGCTAAACATTTTATTTATATCGAAAATCAACGTTTCATTGGAAGCTCATATGCATGGGAGTTCGATGATGTTATCGGCGAAGATATTGGTGCTTTGCATCTTATTCCAAAAGAACTTTCTCTAAAGATTGCTAGTATGATTAAGGCCCGCAAAAAGTTCACTGTTTATGTTGTGCTCCCCATGTGGCCCGGAAAGAAACCCGAGAGTGCAATAGTTCAAGCGATATTGGATTGGCAAAGGAGGACTATGGAGATGATGTATAAAGATATAGTTCGGGCTCTTCAAGCCGAGGGGCTTAAGGAAAACCCAAGAGACTATCTCATGTTCTTTTGCCTTGGGAACCGTGAGGTGAAGACGCGCAGAGAATATGAACCTTCTAAACGACTCGGCTCGGATTCTGATAATTTGAAAGCACAAGAGGTTCGACGGTTCATGATCAATGTACATGCAAAAATGATGATTGGTAAGTGTATTGAATCTTATTGATGACGAGTAAAAAATAACTCTATAAGGGAAACATGCCAAACGGTTGAATGGTTCTAACGGGTCATAATGTATTTAAATGCTTATAACATCTTATGTTGTTTTGTTATAAAGCTAGATTATTACCTTTACAATATAGTTATTAGACCTACTAAATACACCAAGTGTTTTGGGTCAATCCAACCCCACCTACCCTTTTGACCCTAACCCGTTTTGACCCCAACCCGTTTTAACCACAACCCATTTTGACATGTTATTTGATTTTTGCTTGTATTTTCACCCATACCTTTATTTATTTCTAGTCTGAAATATAATATATGTGACCCGTTTGGATTTGCATTATGAAAATGATTATCTGATTATTATGACTTCAAGCCACAAGATGATAGGGACGATACCCTAGCAAAGTTAACAAATAGTAGGGTTTTAATGTTCACATAAACAGATATTTGTTGTTATTTGAAATATTCAGGGGTAGATCCAACAAACCAGATTTTTTACTATATGACCATTTTCTTAACCTAATATCTCCTTATATAATCTTATTATTTTTATCATTATATGTATTGATTTACTGATTGATCTAAATTTACTAAATACAGTTGATGATGAATACATAATAGTCGGATCTGCAAATATCAACCAACGATCCATGGATGGTGGCAGAGACTCAGAGTTAGCCATGGGTGCCTACCAACCAAACCATCTAGCAACTCCCAATAAACCCGCAAGGGGTCAGGTTCACGGGTTTCGTATGGCTCTATGGTACGAACACTTAGGCATGCTAGATGACACTTTCCAGCACCCAGAAAGAACTGAATGTGTCCGTAAAGTTAACCAGATTGCCGAAAAAAACTGGGATATTTATGCTAGTGGGAATCTTGAACAAGACATGCTCGGTCACTTGCTTCGTTACCCGATTGAGGTTACTAGTAAAGGTAATGTGATCGAACTGCCTGGAACCGAGTTTTTCCCTGATACGCAAGCTCGAGTTATTGGTGCTAAATCTGATCACCTTCCCCCAATTTTTACATCATAAGAATGTTAAATGGTTTAAAATTTGTATGTTTGTTTGTTTTAATTAAGTTGTGTTTATTGTGGGCATGTTTAATAAGGTATGTTCAATGTTATTTGTGAATTATGGCAGGCTATCATGTGTGATAATTGGAGTTTTTAAGATTTTATTGGCAACTTATTTATGTGTAATGCAGACTTGTTTTTAACTCTGTGGCATTTTATTAAGTTATTTTCTTTACTGCTATAATTTATTTTTATTTCGAGTGAATTGTAATTTTCATCCCTATAGTTTGATTACATTTGTTAGTTTCTTAGTGTTGGTAACAGGTAAGACACGACACGATAAAACACGATAACCTGACATGCAAAACACGAACACAATAACTTATCGACTGCCATTTTTCAAACACGAACATGTTAAGAAACATATTTCACGATATGACCTGTGTAGAAACCTATTTAGAAACACATGTTTAGGAACCTGTTTAATGAAACAAATCTTACGTGATGACCGACAATGAAGACGGCTAGACGAAGATGACGATGATGGCTGAAGATGGAGATAGATGTACGAACGACGATGATGGCAGGATGGTGATGGCCGGATGATGATGTCGGGATGATGATGATGGCTGGAAGATGACGACCGGATGACGACAACCGGATGAGTGGATGACAACGGCTGGATAAGTGGATGACAACAACCGGATGAGTGGATGACGGCGTCCGGATAAGTGGAAGACGACAGCCGAATGAGTGGATGACGATGGTTGGATGACGCGATCGGATGATGTGGCCGGATGATGACGATGGCCAGATGACGATAGGCCGAGGAAAATGGCCGGAGATCGGGACTGAGTGATAAGTAGTGACTAATGAGAAAAATGAGCGGCGGTTTCCAAGGGGCAGGGTATATATTAGGGTTTTGTTTGAAATAATAATAGAATATGTATATTTATATATTTTTAAAAATTAAAAATTATAAACATATTTTTGAGCAGATCTTATCAGGTTAACATGTATTTAACATGTTTAGACATGAATGTTATTGTGTTTTAACATGTCGATCTGTTTAAGACACGAAACCTATTAAGCTCAAACACGAAACATGTTGATTTTGTCGTGTTACCATGTTCGAGTCAGAAATTTTCAGTCCTAAGTTTCATCTATTTTTTTTGGTTGCATCCCACAAATTTAAAAAAATTATCATTTTCATCCAAAACATTGTGACAACCCTAAAACTTAGGATTTCATAAGTTTCATCTATGATGTACGTATGCATGCTTGCATGCATGCATAAAATTTACGTATGCATTAGTTCGTATGTATAAGTTTTTGTTATCAAACATTATATGATCAAGAATCTCAACCTTTTAGCATCAAACATGCATCAAAACATACACCAAATGATTAAACTACAACCCAACCAAACACCACCATACAATACAACATCAAAGAAAACTTGGCATCAAAACAAAACTAAGCAAAACCTAAACACTTAAACACCTAAACACTAACTAAAGCATCAAGTCTCGGCTCATTAGGAATTAAACCAACCGATTTAAAGGGTGATTAACACCCTAATCGGTCAAGACACCTCACTACTCCATAAGGCCGCCACCTTGCACATATGTTTCAAGAATTGGACACATAGCTAACCTACATGTAGCTTACTCACTTAAGCTAGTATAGCTTCATGATTACTTCTCATGAATGGGTCGGCCGCAAGACCCATATAAGCACCATCCTTTGATCAAATTAAAACACAAACACTACTACAACCATCAAACCTTGTCCTCTCGGTTACTACTTCCAAACACAACACCACCATCTCCTACACACTCACTCGGTCACCTCTCAATCGCACACCACCACCAACTCAACTCTCGGTTACCATCACCACTCCATCACCTCTCGGTTAACACCATAACCGAACACCACCAACATCACTACTCTCGGTCACCACTATAACATCACCACAATCGAACACCATCACCTTCCAAATCAACTTTTGCAAGGAAATCACGACTTGGGAAGCTCAAGACAACCACACAAGTTGGATTATCGGAGAAAGAAGCTACCATCAGCTACCCTCACCCCCTCCCTTTGTCAAAATCAAGGTTTCACTCCCTAAAACATAACTAGTTGAGCTTACTAAAGTATATATGTGTTTAAACAACACATATAACCAACCCTTATGATTAAAAATACAAGTTCTTCACAAAATCTTACAAACATGTTAATCTTATCAAAAGACATTAAGAAAAGTTTTATGAATCTGAAAGAAATAAATAAATATTGATAACCAAAAGTTATATAAAGGAAATTATCAATAAAGGGTTGAAAATTTATGTGCAACTTGTTAAATTCAATTTATTATATAAATGACTGTGATTGTGGGAACAAACATTGTAAATATGTTTAGAATATTAAGAAATATCATTCTGCAAATTTTGATGCCATTATTATAAGTGAAATAATTTATATAAATTATCTAAGTATTTGGAAGAAAATTTCATGCTGGAAGAACCGAACCTGGCAAATGATTGGAAAAATTATATGTTGATTATTACGATTTATAAGACTTGCAGAGAAAGTTTGTGGCCAAATTCAAAGTTATGAATAAGTTATGAATTTTAGAAGTTTCTGCTATATGAAAATTTGGAAAAATACTTAAACTTTGAGATAAATTATGAAAAATTTACAGAAAGATTGATAACTAGATTAAAACAGTTTTTATAAAGATTAGAATTTTTGGACATATCTTGCTATTTTTACCGAATATTGTTAAAATAATAAAAATCATAAAAATAGGCTCTGCTATGATTTAGAACCTGAGAAAATTTTGAGGAAATATAAATTTTGTGGCATATAATATGACAAAGTTTGATGAATTTTAGAGGCCGAAAGGTATTTTGATAATTTATTCAAATAATATAAAAATTCTAGAAAATAAACTGTAAATAATTGTTATATGAAATTTTGATATATTATGCATGATTTTAAGACCCACCTGCTATAAAAATTTTGTGATATATATCTTATTATAATTTCTGAAATAAATTTTATAATTTGAGGTGCTAAAAATGTTAAAGAAAAGACATTTTTCTAAACTATAAATATTTTTGTTTATAGGTTATCATTGGAGTAAGAGGTGAGACTCATAGCCCAATTTGTTCTTTTAAGCTTTTTGGGGGAAAAAACATACTGTTTTTTATGATTGATGCATTTATAAGATTTTTGAGATATACTGTCATTTATGTTACAACCATTAATTCGGACGTGGAACCGTTGGATAATGTAGGTAGCGCTACTTAGAAAATATTTGTTGCACCAACATGATGAGTGTTGTGATGCTATATTATCTGATTTTATGAATTATGTTATGACAGTTATGAATCACATGATTATTAAGTAAGGTTTGGTTGTATCTGATGCATCATGAATATTTTGTTTAAGATAAACCTATGATCTCACCAACTTTATGTTGACCATTTTGAGTATGCTTTTTCGGGAAATCATCATGACTAACAGCTTAATGTTCTCTTTTGATGTGTATAACGGCTGGGGAGAAATAATGGGGAAAGTCTGTGTTAATCTAACTGTGAACATGTATGATCTCAGCTTATCGGTGGACGCGCACTTCCATCGTTACTGAAGATATAGCAGTTAAATAATATGTTTGTAATAGGATTATGTTAGATCAAATTTTGACTATCTATGATGTGATGTAATCCTAACCTTATAATTATCTTTAATTATGCAATGAAGTATATTATGTCATGTTTTGCTGTGCTAATCTATTTACTCTTTTAATCAATGAGTTCTGAACAAACAAGTCACATCCAAAGTATCTCACGCTTCCGCTGGGATGTGACAAACATTAACCCGGTCAATTTAAAATGTTAAACATCCATTAAAAATGGGTAATTATGTAATTTTGCATAGAAAAACAAAATCTTAATTTATGTTTACGTATTGCTATAAAAATTTCATTCATGTTTATTGTTTCATTCAGGAAACCTACATCGGATCTTTCATCTTTTAATATTTGAACATTTTATCATTGTCTCGATCACAATATTTTCGACTTCATCGGTGGGGGAAGAGGAATGAGTTGGTTTCTAGTGGCGCTCTCGAACCGTTGCAAAATGGTTGTACAATGGAGGCCATCGTCTTTAGTCGTCCTCTTTCATATATTATGATTCTATTCCACTTGATTAGTGTTATGTAATTACGGTCCCTATTTAGTTTTTTAAAGGCTAATTTTGTAATTTATATGTTTAACATTTTAAAATAACAGAGTTTAATGTTTTCTAATGAAAAAGACAATTTTTTTTAAAACCTTAGAGACCTAGATGCAAAAAAATGGTTGAAAATGACATATATGATTAAAACATAGGAAGGAAAATGACATAACTCTTTTATTTTAGTACTTATTAAATGTAGGGCATTGCTTCACTAAAATCATTATATATCTATTAAAATGTTACGTTGATGGCTATAGAGCCACCAACCTTAGTAGATTATTATTGGTTGGTTTGATGGTACAAGCTTCATTGCATGATGTACTATCTACTTTTGCATATGCTACACACGTCTACAAGCATAAAACACAAGGTGTACAAGTCTTTAGCCTTGACAACATGCTTTTTTCACAATTAATATTTTTCATCCTTTATGTTTACATGGAATTTTAAGTCTTGTCCTTTAACTAAGGTAATATCATAAATTTGTGTGTGTTCTTATTTTATAATAGTTTTCATCATTTCTACTAACGGACATTAATTTTGTAAGTTAAACACATGTACAAAAATAATCATTTGTACTTCTAGAAACTAGAAATGTTAAATACTTACTCTCTCTGCCTCCACCACCAGTCCACCACCATCAAAGTACTCCTCTAGGCCATTGTCACATTCCCCTCCGGTAATCCCATCGTCTCTGTGCACCAGTTAGAGCATTCACATCCTATTCCTTATCATCGTCCGTATAATTACATTAAAAATCAGAACTTTTTCTTATCTTTCCAGTTAAATATTATTTGATATCTATATCATTATATTTATCTCTCCTATACTTACAACCATATATAATTCCAAATATGAATAACTAAACTACACTCTCGGAATATTATTTTAGGGAACAGCTTGTGAATGCTCTAAAGGATCAAGAGGCCATATTCCCTAAATATACTCATTAAAACCCTAACCATACTTTTCATCCATTAATGTATCAAATTGAACATTCAAAACTTGAATTATGACAAGGCCAGACTCATCTCTGGATGTGATCCTACAAGTTTTAACCAAACATCGTTTAAGAGCAATATAGTTAAAATCAAATAGTGGAATTAACCCTAGAAGCAAACCCTAATTCAACTTCAATTGCAAATTCAAGAAGATTTATGTATAAGAAATGGAGAAGAAGAAGAAGATTTGTATATTACTAGAAAGCTTGATAATCCTTAGCAGTGGTAGCTCGCTTTTATCCAACTCTTTGAAGTAGGTGCAATGGCAAGCAGCATAAGTTGCTTTTTGTTATTATTAGCAGTAGTGAAATCGACCATCTGTTGTTATCAGATGACGATTGCGTCAGGTGTGGTATCGACCCTTATAGGGTTTCTCAATCAGAGTAATCATCCTAATCGATCAATGATATAGAAGCAACCGTTGATGTTATTGTTGACGGTGGGTGGGGGTATCGTTGATAAGCGATTTGGTCTGCAACGGGTGAAGCAGTGAATGCGAGAGGGTGTAGATCGACGATTTGGTCAATGTTGTGTTTGATTGCGCACTAATGTTTAATTTTGATATTAGTTTTCTTTTATTCTTTTTGGTTGTATGATTTCTATTTTTATTAAAAAGGTAACAATGACTATATTGTTCTCATGGCAGGAAAGAACGAAATTGTTATAAATACGGACATAAAGGATAATTTTGATATTATCTTAATTTAAAAACAAAGTCTAAAATTCTAATTTATACATAAAAATGTTAAAAGTATGATTTGTTCATTTGGCTTCCATAGCTCGGCCGATCATCATTGCAGCGCTGTGATGATGTAATCTGACAAATAAAAACAAAGAGATGACGTTGTTGGCCACCACTGCCTAAACTAACACCACCGCACACCATCATGTACACTACCACCCTATCAGATCCAGGGTTGTGATGCAAGAAACCCTAATCTAATTAGAGGACTATGAAACCGCATCTAGGGTTTAATGATGATGGTAGATCTGAGATTGGCTGTAAGCAAATATCACACCCCACCTAAACAAGCCTAAGGTGACCGATTGACATATACTTACAGCGAAAAGCTTATAAATATATTAATAAAGTTCTTCTACTGATACAAAGTAAAGACTAAATTTACTTAACACAAAAGTAAACTTCAAACTAAACTAAGATTTAGTCTTAATGTTAAGTCTTTTAAAACACCTTCAAAATATCACGAACAACAAAGACTTCAAAATTATTCACACTTTTCTCTACTTTTCTCACACGTGCTTAGACGTTTACTTGTTCCTTTAGCGTCTTGGCGGTTTAGGATGTCAAGAAATAAACAAAAGATAGTTGTTCATGAGAGTTAGAAAAGAAAAGGATCGGTGGCCTTGTAGGTAAGGATGTTAAGGTTGAAGAACTAAGATAGGTTGGCCTTACTATGGGTAGAAGTTGGGCTAAGTCATGGACTAAAAAATTATAAATGAAAAATCAAAATTGAAGAATAACAAAATTAACCAATAAATGAAATAAATGGGATTTGTAAGTTTTAGTTAATTTTAATAATTTTATTTGATTTTAGACTTCTTTTTTATTTTATCACATCATATTTTTTATCTGTTGTTTTGGTCTTTGGCTTTTTATTTATTTACTAGCCTATTTATCCATGTATCACACATGTTAAACATATAATCATCTATATATAATTAGATATCTAGTTAAAGGTACCATAGCTAAGTTAGATGTCTTCTATTGATTTAATCCATGAATAAATTAACCAAATAGTTCTACCTATTTCTACAATGTCATGTTAAATTAAAAATCCTCCATTGATTTTATCCATCAATAATTATTTATGTGAAGACATTCATATATGGTGTTAAAAATTACTCAGCTCTCAAGTTTAAGTATGAGTTGGCCACCATCGTTTAATGTTCTTGACAACGGTGCTCATATGTTTTTTTTTGGAAAGCAAAAATTTTATTCAGCAAAAGAGGCCCAGGCCAGCAAGAGATTAGCAAGAGCAAATTACAACAGAAAAGCAACGGAGAGCATACAACTAATGTATATTACAATTGAACACCAACTATCCCAATTTAAGTTAAAAGGTCTTGATCTGGTTTTCACCTATAAGTAACAGGAACTTTTCACGTCCTCACAAAGAATCGAGAGGGATTGTCGAGAGTTCTGGAAAACCTTTATGTTCCGCATCCTCCAAATGCACCATATAGCCGTGTGTACGATTGCTTCAAGGGCATCTTTCTGACTTGGAACCACTGCACATGTATTTGACAATCCTAACAAATCGCGGATAGAGAACGAATAAATCAGAGGAAGATGACACCACATACTTATGTAACTCCAAAGCATAGTAGCAAAGTAGCAAGATATAAAGAGATGATCGACGGTTTCATCACATTGCTCACACAAAGGACATAATAGAGAACTCACATTAACATTTATTTTCAAGAAACCAAGTTTGGTTGGAATTCTATCAAGCTCCGCTTGCCAAATAAAGATATTAACCTTTATGGGCACCAACTTACACCAATTAAATACAAAACATTAAGAAGGGTATCTTGAAACATTGAGCATTCCTCTCAAGGATTTGACTGAGAAAACACCCTGACTATCCTCAAGCCATATCCATGCACCATCTTTATTAGAAATAAGACATCTTAAGTCCAGATTCTTTATTTGAAGAGAGTTACTTACCTTACTCATGCACTTCCATACACTAGCATAATTACCTTTAGCTGGAATGAACAAGTTGTCTTTCTTTGAAATGTGGAGACTATGTATGACCCTTTTCCAAATTGGTTGTGATTCTGTTTTAAAGCGCCACTACCATTTAGATAAGATGCTCAATTTTGGCTTTTTAATGTACCTAAGCCGAGGCCTCTATCCTCCTTTTTAGCACACACCTTATCCCAACAGACCCAATTAAACATTTTCTCGTTGCCCCCTCCCCAGAAGAAACTTCGTCTAATTTTTTTCCAGATTTTCAATAATTATATCAGGATCTTTGTAGAGAGAAAAGAAACAGACTGGAAGACTATTCATAACCGATCTGATAAGGGTCAAACGACCCCCCAGTGGAAAGGTGTTTAGCCTTCCATAATGATAATTGGGCTTTAAATTTTTAGATGATTGATGTAACATCCGCTATTTTTCAAGTTAAAACCTAAACCCAAACCCATTTTGAACTTCCATTATTAAATTATTTTAATAATTTTAATGAATCAAATACGTTAAATGTGTAATTTAACCAATATTAACTATTGTTTTATTCAATTTCTATATATTAAATCATTTGAACAACTTATAATAATTTTTATAATTTATAAAATAAATTATAAAAGGTTATTAATATTTATAAGATTTTAAATATTCAATTAAAATAAATAATCAAATTACAAGTTCTTATGAGATTTATAAAGTCTACAAAGATTTAATAAAGAAAGAAGTTGTTAAATTAAAATTAGATTTTTAATAAAATTTAGAGTTTAAATTATAATTATTCTTTTATTTATTTAAATAATTTAATTTTATATTTATTTCAAATTTTAATCGTAACCCCCTTTTGAAAGACTTGTAAGTCACCATTAACACCATTCATAACCCCCTCCTAACCTCAACTATAAAAGAAAACTTTAGGCCACACTTTTTATTTGCTCATTCTTCAAAAATTTCACTCTCGTATCTTTCTTTCATCCATTGGTTATGATTAATTTCAAGAATTTTATTTTACAAGTAATTTCAAGAAGTTTCTAATACTAAGGTAACCTTATAATTGTTTTTATATTATGTATATCTATATTATTCTAATCATCCTAACATTCAATTGTTCTCATGTTCTTATTTTTATTCTTTCTTCTACTAAATCTCTTTTAATTTTAATCATTATCATTTGATCATTAACTTTCTAACTTTCACTAACCTTATAACAATCACTAATATTCCTAAATCAAACTAAGAACACGCTAACGTAAACAAAGAATCACGTTTGCATATGGACGGCTATGCCGCCGCATTCGGTTATTCCACAAGATTATTTCTCTAAATGATGACTATGCTAAAGTCTTGGAATATTTTTTTTATAACTCAAATGAAGTCTAATATACCATATATCGACATAATAAATTTGTTCTAACCCGTTTCATGCTTTAGCAATTTTAAAAGTACACATAAGTGTCTTACGACATATTTGGCAGAATATAGTCTGACTTCAACTAACCATAACTTGGTCATAACAAACTTAATTTGAGTAAACTTAGACTCCAATATTAAGTTCATTGAATTACCTTTTTAACGATAGTTTATACGTCTTCAAACTCAATTGGACAACTCAAAAATAGCCTTCACAAGATAAGTGCGCATTTCAGCACCTTCTGTCTTGTGCTGCTGTTTTAACCTATTTACGGATTTTTTCATAACAATGTTTCTGAACGAAAGTTGTCCGGAAGACTCTGAACTAGTCAACTGTAAATTTTTATAATTTTATGAAACCGTTTGCTATTTTTAAAACCTGTTCAAACACGCACCAAACATTCTGTCTAGAATCTAAAATTGGTACAATAATCCTTTTCCAATCTACCTTTCGCTTTTTGACATTCTCTAAACGTCCTAACTTCTTGTAATGAATTCCGACCTCAAGTTATTGTTTCTTTTTTTTTATCCTTAGGACATCACCTTTGACTCTTGAACATCTAAGCTTCTTTATGTATTCTACGACCATCATTATACAATGTGAGTCATCCATGCCCCCTTTTTACTTTATTTCACACCTTTTGGGGTGAAACATGTTAATCTTATAAACTTACACTTGTAAACATCTTGATACTTGTAAATGCACATGCAATTCATCTTTACTTTTTGTCATGGTTATTTGTAATATTATGAGTCTTATATGATGAACATTATATGTTGACAATTATTAACTATTGCTAGCCTGGCGACGCCATAGATCTATGTGCCTGACAAGCCTATTTGATGCTAAAGCCGAGGTTATTGCCAGCTCCTGATGACGTATGCTTGTTCATCATGGAAACCAAGTACACTTAGCTAATCGTTATATACTTGTAAATTTATTCTTGGTCAAGGTTTGATTGTAGCTATATGTATTCTATAGACTTGCATAATTCGTAACCATTGACATGAATTGCTACTTGTAAACTTTTATATATATATATATATATATATATATATATATATATATATATATATATATATATATATATATATATATATATATATATATATATATATATATATGTATGCTTAATCATGGAAACTCACCAACTTTCATAGTTGACCTCTTTATTTTTAACATGTTTCAGGATTGCTACTTGAGGAATTCTTCTTGCTCATATAAGACTTGGACTTGGTTTAATTAAACATCTTATGTTGTTGTTTATATCTTTGTTGTATTGTAATGACTTAATTGTCTAGTATTATTCAATGAAAAATGACATTTAATGTTATTTCAACTTATTTAATTCCATGAGCTATGAACAGCCGTTTCACATTCGTCCGCCCCGATGATTCCGCCATCAGTCGGGGTGTGACAATTGATAGCCAATTATTTGCTAGATTCATATTTGCACCAATCATTAGGCCAAGATACGAAAAAGGTAACTCACCAGCCTTACAATTGAATAGGGCAGCCATCTCATAAACTCAGAACTTGGTGAGTTTATACCAAACAAAGTACATTTTGATGAATTTATTTCCAAGCCGGAGGCTAAGTAAAAGCACCGTAACATCCTAATTAAATTCTTGAAATTCGACTTGCACCATTCGCCTAATATAGTAACTCATCTGCAAATATAATGGGAAAGTGTAGGACTATAGGTCCATTATTCGGTAAACAAATACCTCAAAAAATGCCTGTGCTCCTGTCTTTGTTAAACATCCAATTAAAGGCTTCCATAACGATAATGAAAATGAATGGTGAAAGTGGATCTCCTTGCCTAACTCCTCTGGTGAAATGAAATTCTTTAGAGGGGGATCCACTGATGAGCACCGAAGCTTTAGCTGACCCCAAAATACCTTTGACCCATATACGCCATAAGTAATGTGTTCATATGTTAGTGTTATCTTATTACTTTGCTTCCCAACACACCACACACTTGAATTTCATTTGGGTGCAACTTTATAATTTTTTAAACATTGCATGTTTAGCATGCACACAGGATGCATCTGCCATATAAGTTCATGTGGTCAATTTTATAGCTAGAAATACTTTTCCAATCAGTATTATAAAACAATAGAACATAAAACATGAAACACTATAACGTTCGAAAGAAATGTTCAATCAGACTTGCTTCTTTTCCTGTTTGTTAAATAGTTTTGTGTAATTGGATTAACTAATGACAAATGTGATCATAATATCCATCAAACAAGCTAGGAGGTGTGAAGTGCAAGCTTGCTAGAGTGTATTATGATCTTCGAAACTGAAAACCTTCTTAGAGGTGAAACCCCTAAGCAATGGGGGTTCCAAGGGGACAACACCGCCTTGGCGGAGGTCCGGGGGAAGCGCTTGGGAGGGGTCCATGGGGCAGAGCCCCTGGCTGAGGTCGAGTTGCTATGTCGGCTTGGAATTTTTTTATCTTGGTAAACATTGCATTATTAAAAATGCACTAAAATTTGATTTTCCCGAAATTTTACACGTGAAATTAGAGGGTAAAAAATATAAATTTCGATATGAACCCTTCCCTGCAAATGTTAATTTCGAATCAATTTTGGTCTCTCTTAATTTTTCACTGTTCACGAATTCTTACACTCAGATCAAACTTGTTCTTGGAATTGAGTTTTATCCGATTAAAAATTTGGTGTGAACCCAAATAGTTTCAATATGATAGCGTTTCACGACTCTCAATTTATCATGGTAATTCTCAACACCGTTGATAATTGAGCTTTGATTTCTTGATTTTGAAATTATGAAACTTCACCATCTATCCAAGCAACATCAAATCTTCCAGCCAAACTTGATATTTAACCACTACTTTAGATAACCAGTCTATATGACCAAAAGGAAAGAAATTCAACACTATATTAAATTATTTTCACATAAGTGAATTGAGCATCCAAGTGGCAAGTGCTATATAAACATATAATATTATAGCATATACTACAGAACAATCTTGAAAACATTACACTTAGGAGAGTGAGGTATCATGGTTGTAGTATGGCTATCAAAAGGTTATGGGTAATAAATGGAATATGCATAACTCTGATATACCAATGACAAACAACAATGAGTATGCATAACTAGCATATACCAATGACAAACAACTATGAGTATGCATAACCATCACAAACAACAACTCCAGTTTTAATATACAAATACACGTGACGATAATTTAGCAATGATCACATAAGAGACACATCAGCTGTAGTTTTTCTTTTGAACAGTTTCAACTTAATACATTAGTGGAAAGTAGTTTTGGCGCAATAAAGGATTTGCGACAACAATTGAACATTAACAACAACAAATTTTGAATTACAATTTACACAACAGTAGCAACATGAAATTACACTGATCTCGTAGAGTCAGTTTTATCAAACTTTAATAGGGGTGTGTGGATGGATGTTACAAATCCTAAATAATAAGTTACAATTATTTACTTCAATATCTTAACTCAGATTCAAGTCCAGAATCGATATAAAAAACAAGATCAATTGGCTAACTTCCAATGATTTATCATAACCAAGAAAAAACTAACTCAAAAAAACTTAGTTACAACTCATGCATAACCCTTAACCTTGGTTGTGTATTTTTAGGTTAAAACCAAACCTATTTGAATATAATTAGGATTGCTAAACTTTAGGATCTAACCAACTTATCAAAGTCCTACTTGACTACCATACTAATTACTAAATAATAAGAATTAAATCTAACTTGGCAAACTTGATCTATTAGATCCCCCAACTTCACCGACTTGTGAATCGAGTTAGAAATTATTGCCAACAATCACTCCCCTAATTTCTAAACAATATTAGGGGTGTCCACCTTGTATTGTTACACCAACAGAAAACGTGTTGTGTCCATCGCCATTCAATCAGAAAGGAACAACAGTTACCAAGATCCAAAGTCGTGAAATCTTAGATGCATTGTTAAACTCGTCTATTTACTATTTTTGATACCGAGAAAAAAAAGATAGTGTTTAATAGAACAACACTTAAGTTCAAGCAACCAACCATAGTTGTTTTGGCACTACTTTAACTCTTGACTTGATTAGTAAAGAAAGCGAAAAACTTCAGATTGAGAAGTTTAATGGAAAAACCTTTTGGTTTTTGGAAAATGCAAATAGAGGATTTGGACGTAATGGGTGTGGATGAGAGGAAAACTCTATAGTTAAGTGTGCTAAGGTGGTAGCAATATAGGGATGGGTGACCTCCCTTGGAAGTTTTCACCCGGACAACCAAAAGCAAATCCGTGATCTCCTCGTGGCCAAAGCGGATAATATTGGTTGTATGAGAGGCCGAGTGTTAAAGAATGGTATCAAAGCCACTTCTGCGCTGTTTGAGATGGTGGGGCAAACCTCATCAAGGATGGTGAGTTCCTTGGGTTGTTCAGAGTGACATCTTAGGCAAATCCCACATTCATAGATGGGATGGTGGGGCAAACCTTATTGAGTACGATGAGTCCAAGGGGGGGTGTTTGTAACACTCTAGACAAATCGCAGATCGGCTTTGGACAGGAGAGAGTCCTGGTTGATAGGCAATGTCTGATCTGTAATATCACCAACGCATTTTAAATGTATTGGCTATGGATGAAAAGGGAACTCCATAGTTAAGTGTGCTCAGGTGACAATAATCCATGGATGGGTGACCTCCATAGGAAGTTTTCACCCGGACCATCAAAAGCAAATCTGTGAGCTCCTAATGGGTGAAGCAAACAATATTGGTGGTACGAGAGGACGAGTGTTACAAAACGATTACTAGTTCCACTATAACTAACCACAATAAAAAAATGATAAAAAGTACGGTAAAATCATCCTATTTTATATTGTCATATTAATAGACTGGCACCAAAATTGTATAAATTTTTTCTTCACTTTTCATGTACTTCTTTCTCTACTTCTTCATCTTCTTATTTCACTATTTCTTCTTCTTTCATTGTTTATAAACATTAACTACATAGGTTGGTTTAAAGATGCTTTAGGAAGCCTTTTTGCATGTTAAAACATGTTTTAACTGGACGTTTGCCAGAATTTTCATGGCCGGAATCCGACCGGAAACTTGCGGGAACCGCGTTTAGAATATATTTTCTAACTATTTGAAAAAATATTAAAACAAACATTTTTTTAACCAATACCTGTTAACTGGTTCAATTATTAACCTAATCAGTTAGGCTGGCTAGGTTTTTTAAAAATCCAAAATCTATTATTAACCTAAGTAGTTAATTAATAAACAGTTTTTAACCCTAGGTTCGGTTAAAAACCGAGACCGCTTTTTGGAAGAAAAAAAACCTATATGCGCACCTCCAAAATTCCCATCTTTCGACATTAGGCTTGCTTTATGTTAGATTTTGTTTTATTAGATTAGATTGATTATCCGGCCCACAACAAAAGGCATTGGTATCTAGCCCAAAGAATTTCAACTAACCGGACAGCTGCAAAAGAGATTGTGTTTGGCCCAAATACTTTTAACTAACAAGCCCACAAAATAAACCCTTGAGCTTAAACCCTTCTTCTTCATCGTTTTCTCACAACGGTATTCTAGGGTTCTTCTTCTGGTAAATGGTAATGGCGAACCAGAAGGCAGAAGCTTCGATGTCATCTTTCACTTCTAAAGGTGAACTATTTGCTCATCTGAACCCTAAAGGAGTCCTCAAAGTAAGTTATATATCTGTTTTTTCCTCTAATGTAATTCGATATCGATTTAGCGGATTTGGTTATTGTTTTCTGTATGACGTTTACTTGAAGAACACGCTGCTGTACTGATTGTATGTTGGAATTGTACTGATTGTTATCAAATGACTAGACGATTGTTGCTTGCTTCTAGTTTTTAATTTTCTGTGTTATTCGAGCTTTGAAAAGATAGAGTTTGATTTGAATTGATGTAAGTATCAGTTTGTAAGTAGTATTCTGTAAAGAATATAGGTTTGTAACTTTGTACTTAGGTTATTTCTCGGAGCCTTAAGCGTTGAAAGGATGCAAATAAAACTCCTTTCTTATAAGAAGTTTAATGGTGTTTGGATGTTGATTTTTAACTTGTATTGGGATATGAGGTGTTTCAGCCAACTGATTATTGTTCAGATTTATCTAGACATATATTTTGGAAATGCACATCCAAACACGCTGAACGTGTATCTTTTTTGGAACGAGGAGTCTTGTATGCTCTTCTTCTTTACTCCTAAATTCTGGCTTCTTTTGGGCGAACTCTTAGATTAGTTGTTATATGTTGTGTTATATGCAAAGCTGATAGTCTTTATGAATTTCAATTAAGGAGCTCTATATATTTATATAATTTCATGGACTTTAAGAACTAAAGGTTTCATGAATCTTGAAGGTTTGGAACACAAGTGATGGAAATCTTTTATCTGAGTGGAAGCATCCAAGCAGACATGATGGTGTTGAGTATACTTGTATTGCATGTAGCTTTGTTGGAAAGAAGGTAATATAGTGTATCACAGTTACTATTTTGCTCGATCTATTTCTTTCAGTTAGAGGAGGCGATTATGATTTGTATACCAATGAACGGGTCGATTTGGGTTGTCTTATCCCTAACCTCAAACGAGTGAAATAAAAAGGGTTCAATAGGAAGTGAGTCAAACAGTTTTTTTAGTTTTTAAAACTGCAAAGAGTAATTTCGAAGCTTAAAAGTTCTAAATCAAGTTATTTAATTGATACCTCTTATACTACCGTTGTAGTCTTTTTGTTTGCATACTTAACAATAACTATTCTAAACAAAATTAGTTTTTAAGCAGAAAGTGTTTTCTGGTCAAACCAACTTGGCATGTGATGACGCAGGCCAAATTTACCTCTTTGATCTGTTACCCAATCTTGAATCATGAGTGTATAATTAATTGGAATTCTTTTAATTCTCAGCGAAGAAAAGAAAATGGTACTTGTTTGGTGGCATACGCAACAAATGAAAGTGATGTTTACGCTATCAATGCTACTGATGCTAAGATGCAGTGGAAATTATCTAGATCTGAGCTTGGGTATGCTATTAATGTTTTTTTCTTTTGCACTTTAGTTTTGTTTTCAACTAGAAGTCCCAATCACCAACTTCATTGTTTGGGTAAAACTTGATTCTGATTAATGGTTTCTTCTTATTGTACATGGACAAAATAACTAAATTGATTTAGCCAATTTAGGTAGATTTTTGCAGACCAAAATGTATAATTGAAACAAGTGTAAAATGACCTGAATCTGATTTTTAGGTCTGAATAATCACTTTTAGAATGAATACACAGAAAATAGTAAACAGTAAGCATTTAGCCATTTACTATGATCATCCAACATTTTGCAGTGGTCGGAATATGAGGGCTTAGGTAACATGTCAAAATGATTAAGCTTTTGTTATTTGATGAAATGGGTTGGTTTGACCTAAAACACTTTTTGACCATTTTTTTTGTCAGTTACAAACTTTTTGTCATTCAATAGTTACCTATTAATCTATTATCTTGAATTACGATTTAGGAAACTTTTGGGCAACTTTCGACCTATTTGCCTGCTTTCTTTTTAGCAAATTATCTTGAACTGAATTTGTTAAGAGATAAAACATTGCTTGAAACAACCAATTCACTCGTATACGGGTGAAATCTGTCACCTGTAAAGTTTTGCCAAAACATTAACGTTTTCTCGAGAAAACAAACTTTATAGGGTTGCAAGCTCGTGTAGCCAGATCCATTCTTGAGTTATTAATTATTACTGGTAGTGGTTTTCATGTGAAACACAGTTTCTTTTGTAATGTTACAATTTCTTTTTATGAGTTGGATTTAAAGTTTTGGACTTCTGTTTATGCAGTGAAATTGCTGCTCTCTCTTTTACAAATAAAGGACGTCAACTTTTTGTTATTAGCACTGAAGGCACAATATGTGAAATGAACTCAGAAACTGGAGAAATTTTAAAAGAAATAAACATTCCAAAGAAGTATATTTCTACATTAGTATATATTTTTGGTGAGTGTTTAATACTTGGTGCCTGGATGGCTGGATCATCACAATGTTTGAATATTTTTATTTTGTTATTTGACGCTTGTTTTTTTTTGGTATGATAGATGATAAAATATTAGCTGCATCAGATTCCCATATAAGAGTCCTCAGTTTGGAAGATGGGAACGTACTAGTGAAGTTTTCTTCAGTTGTGGTATGCTACTACTTTTCTATCACCAGAATTTCTTTAGAGGTAGACTGGTAGAGTTGATGCAACTTGTTCCTCATTATCCAAATCTGAGCGTCAGCGTTGGTGCTTTGATTGCATTTATGAAGCTGATCATCTGTTTTTTATGATTGATTGCATTTATAAAGCTAATTATCTGGTTATTACGATTTGAAGCTGTAATAGTTAGTTTCTAATGTTTGGAGGAAGTGATTCTAATTATTTTTTGTAATCAATTCAATACTAGCTTTACAAATACTAAATAGTAAGTATTCTGACGTGTTATTGAATTCTTGTGTAAGATTATTTGAATTATACATGATAGTTTTAAAGAAAATTTGTTTATCGACTAGTTAATAAAAAGTATATGATTGTTGATAAAAAATAATTTGTCATACATTAAATTCAAATACTTCAACAATATATAAGAATGTCTGCTTTTGTTATTTTGTCTATTGGTTGCTTAGATTATTAGAATTTACCTACCACTCACACAAACTGTTATATTACGGCTGGATATCTTATTCAGATGATCCATTATCACATAATCACTTTCAAAATGCACATCCAAGCGATCTATACTGAAACTTCAAATTATAGTGATCAATATAAATGCAGGTTAAAACTGACTAGTTTAACTGCAATTGGTTTTGTTCTATCTTACAGGGCCCAGTGCTTCATTTGTCTAGTTTGGAGGGCACAAACGTCATCATTACATCCAGTTCTGACAATTTAAGTGTGCACATAAATGAATCAGGCAACAAAAAAGTAACCGATGGGCCTGTTTTATTGATGAAAGATCATCCTTTAACCATTGAATGCAAGAATGGCTCCAATGGAGAGAATTTATTTGTACTATCGGTTTCAGAATCGGGTATAGCCTATATTTGGAACATGAAGACTAATTCACAAGTAAATATAAATCCAACTAAGATTATAGTTGAAGCTAATGATAGTGGTGGAGAAACCAAGAAAAAACAGGATGCCATACTAGCTGCTAGATTACTCTCAATCAATGGTGACAATCAAGCTACAATTCTTGTTGTTTATGGTTCGATAAAGTCCCCAAGATTTGCTATTGTGGATGTCAATAGTCCTGGGGAGGATATTGTTGTAGATTCAAGTGGCAATATTCATGAAAATGGAGTAAATGATGAAAAAGGTATGTTGCATTTTTTAAGGGTCCTATATCATTTTTTTAAAACTAGAGTTGCCAAAATAAGTTGTAATTTTCTTGGTACATGTCGAAACCGACTGGGTCTGGGTGAAGAAAAACAGTTACTCCTCTATAATTAATAGTCTGTGTTGGATATGATTACCAAAAATTTATTCCAATAGAAGTTCATGAGTATGATGGAAATTTCAACCCATGTACCCAAAAATTGGTTGTTAATTGTTATGCGTTATACTTAATACTATAATATACGGTTGGTCCACCCGAATGTTCAAAATGTTACAATTGTTTGAATTGGTTTATCCTCAAAGTTTTTCATTTACATTAAAAAATGATATCTAATATGCAAAGATTTATGAATATAATAAAGAGACAACAGATCTTAATGGCCAACCCAACCCACCTTTTTAAATCAGTATTGCAAATTACTCGTTTTGACCTGTAACCTTTTACCCACCCCACCTGAGCTGTCCATTTTTCCACTTCTGTTCTTGTGTAATTTCAGTTTGATTTTGTTGTTAATTACTTTGTTCTTCCTTCTTAGTTATATTCTCTTATGGTCTAACAATGCTAACTTCTTCACAGACAAAAAAGCACGAGGCAAGAAAAGACCTGCATCTGATGCAGACTCTGAAAATGCAGAAGTAATTCATGACGATGGTAAGCAATAATATATTTTTTTGATCCATTTTTGTAGAGGTGGCATTTCTGACCCATATACTTATGAATGGGAGGGTCAAATACAAAAAACCTGAAAAGCATATACGTTATTAATTGACATAAAATAGTTTCTGTTATCTAATATGACACTCATATAAGATTATATATGTTTTTGACCTGTTACCCATCACTCGTATAAGGTTAATTGTTCTTGACTTGTTACTCGCACCCCAATTTGACCCCCCACATTTCCAGCATCTTGGCCTCCATATTGTTTATGTTTTTTTTCTCTGTTACATTACATTCTTGATCTCGAATACAATTAGCTATAAGTTTCTAGATATATTTAAATTTTAAGTGTGTGATGAACGTGAGAAATTGGCTAGCTTCAATGTAATGAACAATGATGGAATGCTTTAACGTAGATCTGATTTTTGTAGAGGTGGCATTGACCCATTTTAAGGTCATGTTGTATCTCATATCCAAAACAGTTAAAGAAATGCAAAAAGTTTAAATATCCAAAAGGCTCTAAAGGGAACATGTCAGATGGGTGGAATTGGCCAAAAATCGGAGTTTTATTTATCGCAGTCATGTTATCAAAATGTTTTCTTTATTATATGAACAAAGTAATATTTATGCTCATATATGACACACTTAAGTTTTTGTATTTTTTTTATGAACCATGGACAAAAGGTGTTTTTGGTCAACCCGTTCCATTTAAAAACTAAGCATTGTGATTTGTGATCCATTTTGGCACCTCTACAATTGGGACATCTCGTTGTGTCTTCTTTTGTTCTGTTTCTGTTTTCTATATTCAATTATGTTCTTGAAGCCAAAATTAATCAGATAGTTTTCAAAAAAACTCTATTTCAATGTTGATATAGATCATGGAGATCCAAATGACCAGATTCAAATTGATAATGATGAACCAACAATTGGTGAGAAGTTGGCAAGCTTAAATATAATCAACAATAACAATGAAATCCAGGAAAAAGCAGAAATGTCTCCTGCCAAGCCTCCCAGTGCGGACTCAGTTCATGTACTGCTTAAACAAGCTCTTCATGCGGACGACCGATCCCTTTTGCTTGATTGCTTATATAGACAAAATGAAAAGGTCACATTTGAAGGATAGAACTGTCAAATAACATTTATCAATTTGAAAAGATCTACTCACAAGTGTTTTTATTTTGGGTCACAGGTTATTGCAAACTCAGTTTCTCTCTTGAATCCATCTGATGTATTCAAGCTTCTTGAATCCCTCATATCTATGATCCAATCCAGGTTGGGCTTACAGTTGCGCCTTTCAGAATATTGCAAATTATAGTTGGCAGAAATGGGTGGGTTGTGTAACGGATAAAATTGGATAACTTTTTTAGCATGACTAAATACGAGATAGGTTGCATGATACATCAAAATAGGTTTCGTGTGGCTCAAAACGGGTCAGGTTAAAGTTGGTAAACATCGTCTGTTTTTTAATGTAATGAATAGTTTAAACATTTTAACAATTCTTATGTTTACAGAAGCATAACTTATTCGTTAAGTTAAATGCTTTCAGAAGTTATACCTTATAAGCATGTAAATACACTTTAGGTGACTTTTGATCTCTTTGTCCTGTTTTTTACCTAATGTGTACATTGGGCCATGTACTTTGCTTTTGTCCAATATAGGGCAACTAACTTCTTAAAATGTCTAAAAAGGATGATATTGAATGTTACACCTTTTGTGTTTAGATGTCAAAGTTACTCTTTCTCTATATATTTTGACGGATGGTTATAATTTTATTGGGCAAAAGTGAAGTACCTGCCCAAAGTAAACATTAGCTTATAACAATAAATTACCTGTTTCCATTCCCCCCCTTTTATTTAGCCTTTTTGAGTCGGATTGCTGTTTTATTTGTTTAAAGACATCTAATCTTGCAACAAGGTATTGACTGTATGTTTTAACATTGTGACAACAGGGGTGCAGTTGTAGCTTGTACACTGCCATGGCTTAAAAGCTTACTTCTTCAACATGCAAGCAGTATTATGTCTCAAGAATCATCTCTCATTGCTCTCAACTCATTATATCAGGTAACAGTTTTAGTCTATGTCAAATCTTTCAAACTCAGGTGAACTGATTTGAGTTGATATGCACTGGCCTAGAGTCAAAACTAGATTTTTATTTTATTTTTAAATTTTACTAATTATAAATAAAATGTGACTGCTATTTACTTCTGTGAACGGTTCAATAGGGGTTATGTTATGTTTTTAACTTTCTCAAATGGGTGAAATCATAAAAAGGGAGATTAAAAAGCAGTTGCCTAGGTCTATTTTTAATGCACACAACCTACCAAATTGCTTTATTCAAAAACTTTAATTTTTTGTTGTAATACTATTTTTGATTTTGTTAGAAACTAGAGTAAATTACAAATTTTGTCCTTTAAGTATGCTCAAAATTACGGATCTTGTGAAAAGGACGGAAAGTGTGACAAATTTTCAAATAAAGGATATCTAGTGTAATTATCAAAGTTAAAGGATAGGATCCGTAAATTTAGTAATACTTAAAGGACAATATATGTAATTTACTCTTGAAACTATAAAGTTTTAACATAAAGTGCTTTAGGTCAACCCGTATTAGAAGTTACCCATCATCCAACCCGACCATTTTCCCATTATTGGTGTTGATAATACATTCTTAATTTAATTCTTTTGTAGCTTATCGAATCTCGAATTTCAACTTTCAATTCTGCGGTCCAACTGTCAAGTTGTCTAGACTTGCTATACGCCAAGGTAAGCAAACCAGACTGTAATATGAGACCATAAACATATCAATGTTGTCATTTGTTATTTACAAATTTTGTTTTATGCAGACTGTTGAAGATGGAGTTGATGAAGGAGAAGAGCCACTGGAGCCTATTATTTTTGAAGATGTGAGTGATGATGATCAGTCTGAAGAAGAGGGTGATGCCATGGAAACCGATGAAGATGACAACGAAGAACTTGAAGCAATCAGTAATGTTAGTGACAATGATCTTGAAGGAAGTGATGGCATGGTTGATTATTAGTAGCTGGTCAACGGGTTTCACCTTTGACCTGATTACAGTTGCGGGCCTATCTCGAACTGTCGATATACCTTTTCATGCACATGGTTGACCATTAGTATCGGGTCAAAGGGTTTGACCTTTGACGTGATTATAGTCACGGGTTAAGCCCAGACCATTGATATACCTTTTCGTGCACGAATGGAACCGAGTTAACATCAAACTATTTTGCATGATTAGAGCTCAATATTTGCGTTAGGGAAAGATCTAGAGGTTGTCAATGTCAATTGAGTGTATTTTTCATCACTTATAATTTACCAGAGCGTTTTATTAAAAGAATTGGTAATCTTACAGTATTGTCACCTAACTTATAGTGTTACGTTTTCTATATTAACCTTTTGCTCTATTATATATATCTTTATCATGCTCTACTCGATTCTTATGTATTTAATACTAGTTTTAGTAAACCCGTGTATTACACGGGTTGAATAAATAAAATATTAAATAAAATAAAATTTTATTAATTATAAAATGATATTTTAAAATATACGATTAAAATTACGTATGAGTAAAAATTATAAGTAATAAACAATGATATCAAATTTTTATCAAAGTTTTGTATGAGAAAACAATTGATATGTACATGAGTTTAAAATTTTAATTAAATAACGTAATGTGACAATTTAGAAAAAGGTAAAATATTGACTAATCTCGTATCGAACAATTGTAAATGACAAAAAAAGCCTCATAGAAAGAAGGGTTCGTGATGCTTTTTCGTACTAATTATAACATATAATCATGCACATATTTAGTTGAGTTTACTATTAAACTTACGCTCACATGATAATACAACTAAGCATGGACAATGCAAAAATCAATCAAAAAAACCTTTTAAATTCCACAATAAAAATGATTATTCTATATCTTAATAGACTTGATTAAAGAGTTCTACCTTAATAAAAAAATATTATAATATACTGGATAAAAAGAAAACAAAAAAAAAATATTATCTAATAAATTAAAGAAACCACTTATAAAATAAAATAAAATACTTTTAACGAAATAAGAACACGTTTCAAAAATTAGTTAAAAAATCTTAAATTTTGGAAAATAATGATCTTGTTGATGGTAACATATAAAAAAAAAGAAAAAGAGACGGTAATGAAATAAAATACAATTGAAAATATTGATGTCTAATTTAAATACCTTTTTTAATAGTATTTTATTTTAATTTCTAAAACCAATTCTTTGTTTTTACTAATAGTAGTTTCTACAGAAAAAACATATAAACGATTATAATTGGTGTGCCTTTAAGTGGTACTATACAATCTTAAAGTAAACATTTATTTTTAGAATGATTACTTATTTCGTCTTTTAAAAAATAAAGATTTGATAAGAAGATAATTTTAAAAATTAACCAATAGAGTTTGCTAGGAGTAAAAGTAAAGATATATGTTTTTTGGTTTAAAATGGAAGAGTTTTAATTTATACCCCGTTAATTTTGGAAACAAAATGTGTATTTAAAAAAATTAATGCAAAAATGGTAGATTTAATTCTTTTGGGCGGGAAAAATGTTTATTATTAAATGTTAAGATGACATGTGACATTAGTTGAGTTTAAAAAGTGACATGTTGCAACCTTAGTTACCATTTTATTAGAATACTAGGACTAGGATATACTAATTAGCAACTTAATGTTGCATAAAAGGTTGTACCATGAGCATTAAAGGTTGTACACATTCTTTTCTTTAATTTCTTATTTTAAATCCAATAAATTTACATGTTATGCAATTTATCCCATAAAGATTTTCGTTTTCAACTTTAGTCCCCTAATTTTTTCTATCTTTTACAATTTTTTCTTTTTATATTTCGGTCTAAATTTCGAGAGTTAACATGATGTTACGTGCGAGTGTAGTTCAACGTTGTTATGCCTATTATTTCACGTTTAACGGCCACGTTGCAACTTGCGACTCCTAGATCGACTTAGTTATTATTTTAGTGCTTTACGTTTCACGTGAACATTTTAACGTTTTTACGTCTCTTTCTGTTTGATTTTATTTTATTTTGTTTTTATTTCTTTTTTAAAAATACGAGTTTTTCAAATGTTGATGGTCACTGACGATGGTGTGACATGGTACTACTTGACATGGTTTTACGCACCCCACGACAACACCGAGAGCTTAATACTAGTTTTACCTAAAACCAAAAACACATCTATCATGTCACTTCATTGTAGCCCTTAGGGGGTAAATTTAAACATAAGTGTTGGTGTTAAATACTAAGTGGGTGGGTCTTTAAGCATAGATGACGATATTAGATACTTAGATTTAGATATTTTTTATGTTGTCTTTCATATAGTATACCTCTGGTGATAGTGGTACGTTTTGGTGCTGTTTGTTTTTTTAGCAACAAAATGTCTGCAGTCTGCGGATCACATCTGCAGACATCTGCAGAAAAATATGTGGATCAAATCTTTACAGTCTGCAACAAAAAGTGTTTATTTTTTTAACGTCTGCATACTGTTATAATTAAATGGTGGTAGTATATGACGATGCTGGACGGTGGTGGTGATGGTAGATGGTAAGTGGTGGTGGTGGTGGACGGTGGGTGGTGGCGGACGGTGGTGGTGGACATGGGTGGTGGTGGGTGATGGTGTTTAATCCTCTGCAGACTTTAGAAGACCTTAGAATTGATTGTGTCAAGTCTGCACCATGCAGACCTCGCGCAGACCTTTATTTAATGAAAAGTCTTCCAAAAAACAAACACTCTGCAGACCAGAACGTCTGCGCGTGGTCTGCGCGGCGTAGACAAAAAATGTTCGGAAGAACTTTTCTGAAAAAACAAACAACCCCTTAGTCTTAGATATGTCTATTTTCTTAGACGTGTTTTTGATCTTAGCTATTTTAGTATTACATATGTTTATCACTTTCTTTTGTATGTCTTTACTAATAACTTTAAGGGATAATTTTGTCAAATAATAATCAAATTTTAGTATTGTTATAATTAAGTTACTTATAAATTTACATATTTTGCAATTTACATAAATTTAGAAGGTTGCACATTATATTTAGTGGGTTGTACCCACTTTTGTCTTTTTCTTAATCCTTAATTTTTTATTTTAATTCAATAATTTTACATATTTTGCAATTTAACCCCAACATTATTTTTACTTTCAACTTTAGTCCCTTATACTTTTCATATTATCTAAATTTTTTGTTTTAGGTATCAGTCTAAATTTTGCGAGTTAACTCACGGCAGCGTGCGTGTGTGGTTAAATGTTTTACTCTTATTTTTTCCCGTTTAACAACCATTCGCAACACACTGGTTCTATATCAACGTAGTTATTGTTTTATATGTTTTACGTTTTGCCTACGTGGTTCAATGTTTTTACGCCTACGTTTCGTTCGTTTTTATTTCCTTTTTTAATACGAGTTTTTTTTGCTTAAGTGGTCACTAACGATGGTGTGTAATTAGTGATACTTGACAGGTTTTACGCCCCCGCAAAACGAAGGGCTTAATACTAGTTATGTCTAAAAACAATGGAAGAGAGGGTGTGGGTTTACCGAGTCGGTGTCTCTTTGGATACAGCCTATTGTTCTATTAGATAGATGTAATTATGTTTATTTTATTCTTCTCAAACCCAACTTATCAAGTGAGATTTCACTGGTAGGTTGGTTTATATGTTTATTTTTAATGCCTGCATGTATTACTATTACTAAATAGGTGTTTATAATTCCTTAATTTAAATGACGAAGTTTTATACTTAAGTATTCGAGCAATTTGAAAATTTTTAAATCAATTTACAATAAAGCTCGTTAATTATAATAAAGTCATCATTTACGCATTTGCTATTTTTTCTCTGTTTTAAGGTATTTATTTTTTATAATATTTTTTCTATTATACATTTTTATCAGCGTTTTGCACGTAATAATTTTTTTAGGTGGTTTGTACCCGGCCAATGTATACATGATCAAAATCAAATCTTTCAACTTTTATAACACCTGCTGCATAGCGCGAGTCACACCTACTAGTTTACATACACGTATAACCTTTTTAGAAATACTAATTCACACAACCACTAAATGTTCTTTATAAATCTACACATTTTTTTACTGTACTTATACCCAGTGTTGTTAAGACCGGATCGGACCGGCCGGTCCGACCGGTTCGGCCGGGATTCGGTGCCTGGTCCGGTCCGGTCAAGGGTGATTCGTTTTTGTTAGGTTGAACCGGCCGGTTCGTCCCGAGCCGGTGGTCGGACCGGGAAAACCGGACCGGTTCGGACCGGATATGTTTTTTTTTTTAGTTTTAATGGGTAAAAACGGGGTGTTAAACCATAAATTAAGAGCAAAAAAAACAAAAAACCGGCTTCACGCGGACCCGGTTTATTTCGAACGGCATTCGTGTGTGGGCGACCCAAATTTTCCAGCCAGAAACCCGTTTTTGCACCCCCCCCTGCGCGCGGGTAGGTCATGGTGTAAAAGGTATCATAAAGACATTCAATACCTTTCACCTTGTTATCACATATAAACACATAATATTTCATTTGTCACACCAATGTGGGACAAGGGTGTTAGAGTCTTAGAGAGACTCCCTTTCACACCCTTATTTCCAACAAATATTTAATTACATATATAAATATAATTAAAATATAGTTAAATCCGGTCCAACCGGTCCGACCACCAAACCAGTAAGGCGTCCGGTTCGACGTCCGATCCGGTTCTGAAAACATTGCTTATACCCTTAACATCTTCAAGAGGTACCCCTAAAGTTTAAGATCAAAATTTTCCACGCGGGTATTTTCAAGTCCATCAGGTGTCACACCCCCGCTAAAAGCGGAAACACGGGGATGTAACGAGATCGGAATCGTCATAACACATGGTAAGCGAAATAGATGCAATATAATAAATGATGACAAGCGTGTCATGACGACACCCGACAACAAGGGGACTTGTGTCGTGTTTAGTCAATGTTCATGACAACATAGCCATAAGCATAAACATGATATTGATTCACATAACCAAATAAAGATGAAATTGTAATATGAATTCCCACAACCCGGGAAACAAGTATCAAAATATTGTAATTGTTTACATAGATCAATATTGTTCAAAATAATTGTTTGCCAAAACATGTTAAGTCCCAAAAATGCATCCTAGGGTTTCCACTAAGGCAGCACACCTAGATTCCTGAACTTGCATGATCACCTGAAAAGATATGCTCAAAACGGTCAACATAATTGTTGGTGAGCTCGCAGGTTTAAGAAATAAATAAGTAAGTGATGCTGTATAAAATAAGCGTTGCAGAATATGGTGAATACAGTTATATACACAAGTAAAATCACATGACAGGAGCTTTGCAACCAAACCTAACGACGTACACAAAGAAATTATCGGCATATATTCACCCAAGGGCCCGTTCCTGGCCACTGATGGTACCAACTAGTATACCATCGAACAAGGGTGGGGGTGTCAACCCAGTAGTACTACCAATACCTAACCGTCGGTTCCCACACTGGAATTAAATAGTTGCAAAGATAGAACCACACAACAGACCCAAACATGTATCAGATAAGTACGTGTAACACAGTATCACGTTGATTCCTTGTATGTAAAATGTAAGTAAGTTGTACAGCATTGAAAATGGGTGAGCATACTTTTCCCCCAAGTTGTAAATGATTGAAATATTGTATTAGCGTAAAAAGGGGCCACGAAACTCACTTGTTAAGTGGTAAGTATGTAAGATCAATGTTCCCAAATGTTGAATGCAAATGAACAGTCAAACACCTATTGACAGTTATTGTTAAGGATTAATGATATGTAAGTAGCGCATAATAATGATCGGTCGGTTCGGGTTGTATCGGCTGGGTCGCGTGTAACACACACAAACAGACACACGTACTAGACCTTATGTAGATCCAAGTACTAGACATTGTCGCCATTGTTAATGATATTTAAGTAAAAGTTTTATTGTTATTGAGAAAATATTAGATAATGTCAATAGTTATAAGTCGGTTGATAGTTGTAAAGCGTTAGTTTAATTTGTTTTGAATAGTATTTGTGCCCTTTTTAGCGTTGACTTTAATATTTGTGGCCGAGCAATGGCAACTGTGTTAATGTTACCTCAACATCACACGACTTACATACACCACGCACAAGAAGGAAATTATACACAACAATTACAGTCGCACGACAAGACCAGACGCACGACTCAACCTCCATACGCATGAATCAACCCTCAATCATGCGAATCAGCTTCATTCGTACGATTGAGCCTTCATTCGTATGACTGGCATTCAGTCGTACCACACAACACCCAATCGCACGACTCAACCTCCATATGCACGAATCAACCTCCAATCGTGCGAATTAGCTACTTTCGTACAATTGAACCTTCATTCTTGCGATTGGACCCCAGTCGTGCGAATCACGCATAATAGCATGCATTTAGTCGGTCACCTGACTTAATCGCACACATTCACTCGTTCGCATGACTCAATCGCATACATTCATTCGCACGCATGACTCAATCGCACACATACACACAGTCGCACGACATACCCAGTCGCACAACTCAGTCGCACGATTGACTCAGACGCATGGTTCAGTCGCACGACTCACCCAGTCGCACGACTCAATCGCATGACAGACCCAGTCGCCTGGACAGCAGAATCGCGACTGTGGTCGGGCTGAGCAGCCCCCCGGCTGCTCTAAACGCGAGTTTTACACTACAAGGACTTCCAGAAACACTCTACAGACATACACAAACATGAAACACAAGCAGAAAGACCTCACATGCACCCATACGACCTCATGTGTTCGGGTTGAACCCGAACACCCGAAACCCTAGTTTGGACAGCCGTGAATAAGCAAGAAAAGGGACAACCAAGGTCGTCCACCTGCTAGAAAGAAGTAGACTAGGCTGTAGATGAAGTCTAGACGACGAAAACGAGACCAAGCGGGTTGGATTTGGGTGCTAGAATGAAGAAGATGAAGGAGATGAAAATGAGAGATTAGGGCTGGGAAATGGGTTTATATACCCAGCCCAAGTTTGTAAAATTACAAGTTTAGTCCCTGCACTTAACCCCCGAGTTTTCCCAAATTTGTTTCGGTTGAAAAACAACTTTATTAGGCGATTTATATTAATTATAAAAATGCATTTAATGATATTTATAACTTGAAAATGGTTTTATTGGTGTCGTTTAATATATATAAAAATGATATGTTGGGCGGTTACGATGTCGAAAGTTTTAAATAGTTTTTAAAGTTAACATATGATTACAACGAATACACAAGCACAACGATGATAAGCACACATGATATCCACATAAAGAGTTAATAAAGATGAGGAATGATCGGTCAAGTAATAGTTAACGGAAAATCACGTTAATTGACGGACCTTAAGGTGACGGATGTCACATCAGGTATCTCCATCATCCTTTGCGTCATGCTTCCTATAAATTATTAATCGACTCTTGATTCTGTTGTAATACCGATTCAAAGAAAGAACGAAATTACCAATGAATCCACTACCGAAATGACTCAAAATGTTATTGAATATTGAGAACAATTGAGAACTAAAGATGTATAAAAAACGAATGAAAAAGATTCATTCTAAAACAGCAACTGATCCTTATATACACGAATCAGGCCTAACAAACTTAACAACCTATTTACAATTTACCCCTTTATGTTTAGGAAACATATCTTCCGAAGGTAAACTTAACTTCCGAAGTTATGGAAATACTTCCGAAGCAAACACTCTTCTTCCGAAGAATAAACCTGCTTCTTCCGAAGCCAACAAGATTTCTTCCGAAGTATTCTTATGTCTCTATGATCAACTCTAACTCCTCACAATCTCCACCTTTAGAGTATGCATCATAGAACACCAATAATAACATCAACCAATACCAAGCTTTGTAACACAAAACTCAAATTTAGAACCTGGCACTACCTTTGTAAGAATATCTACAAGATTCTCATCTGTTCCAACTTGCTTTACCAGAACTTCTTTATTGCTAATCACTCCTCGAATAAAATGAAATCTAACATGAATATGCTTTGTCCATTCATGAAAGACACTTGTCACACCCCCGCTAAAAGCGGAAACACGGGGATGTAACGAGATCGGGATCGTCATAACACATGGTAAGCAATAGAGATGCAATAAAATAAATGATGACAAGCGTGTCATGACGACACCCGACAACAAGGGGACTTGTGTCGTGTTTAGTCAATATTCATGACAACATAGCCATAAGCATAAACATGTTAAATGATTCACATAAACAAAGAAGATAACATTGTAATGTATTTCCTACAACCCGGGACCAAGTATCAAAAGAATAATATTGTTTAAAGCAGACTACAACAATGATTTCAAAATGTATGTTTGTCAAGTATGTTTAGTCTCAAAAATGCATCCTAGGGTCTCCACTAAGGCATCACACCTAGATCTTCAGTTAGCATTGTCATCTGAAAAGATATGCTCAAAATGGTCAACAAAATTGTTGGTGAGCTCGCAGGTTTAAATAGAAAAATAGTAATTGATGTTGTATAGTAAATGATGTGGAATGCCGTGTATACAGTTATAAGTAAGTAAAATCACATGACAATGAGCTTTGCAACCAAACCTAATAACGTACAAAAAGATCTTGTCGGAATATACTCACCCAAGGGCCCGTTCCTGGCCACTGTTGGTACTAACTAGTATACCAACAAACAAGGGTGGGGGTGTCAACCCAGTAGTACTACCAATACCTATCCGTCGGTTCCCACACTGGAATTAAATAGTTGCAAAGAAAGTACCACACAACGAACTCAAGCATGTATCAGATAAGTACTCACAAAACAGTAACACGTTGATTCCAAGTATGTAAATTGTACAGCATTGAAAATGGGTGAGCATACTTTTCCCCCATGTTTGTAAATGATTGAAATATTGTATAAGCGTAAAAAGGGGCCACGAAACTCACTTGTTAGGTGGTAAGTATGTATGATCAAAGTTTCCCAAATGTTGTATGTAATGAACGGTCAAGCACCTATTGACAGTTATTATTAAGCATAATGATATGTATAAAGCATATAGTAACGTTCGGTCGGTTCGGGTTGTATCGGTTCGGTCGCGTGTAACACACACAAACAGACACACGCATTAGATCTTATGTAGATCCAAGTATTAGAAATCGTTGCCATTGTTGATGATATTTGCGTAAAAGTTCCATCGTTAGTTGGGAAGTACTTAGTAAATGTCATTAGTTACAAATCGGTTATTGATACTTGTAAAATGTTAGATTTATTTGATTTGGAATAACATTAGTAAGTTTGATAGCGTTGACTTTAACATTGTCATTAGCAACGACAACCGTGTCGATGTCACCTTAACATCACACGACATACACACACCACACACAAGAAGGAATTTACACACAACAACTTCAGTCGCATGACAGGACCAGACGCACGACTCAACACTCCATTCGCACGAATCAACCCTCATTCGTACGAATCAGCTTCATTCGTACGATTGAACTTTCATTCGTGTGACTGGCATTCAGTCGTACCACACAACACTCAATCGCACGATTCAACATCCATACGCACGAATCAACCTTCATTCGTACGAATCAGCTTCATTCGTACGATTGAACCTTCATTCGTGCGACTGGCTTCCAATCGTGCAATACACGCACAATCGCACACATTTTTTCGATCGCATGACTCAATCGCACACACACACACAGTCGCACGACTCAGTCGCACGACACACCCAGTCGCACGACACACCTAGTCGCACAACTCAGTCGCACGATTGACTCAGACGCATGACTCAGTCGCACAACTCACCCAGTCGCACGGCTCAGTCGCATGACAGACCCAGTCGCCTGCACGGGTTTTACACAACAAGGACTTCCAGAAACACACTACAAACATACACAAACAAGAAGAACACGCAGAAAGACATCACACGCACCCACACGACCTCATGTGTTCGGGTTGAACCCGAACACCCGAAACCCTAAAATGGACAGCAGAAAAACGAGCAAGAAAGGGACAACCAAGGTCGTCTACCTGCAAGAATGGAGTAAACTCGGTTGTAGACGAAGTCTAGACGACGAAAACGAGAGCAAACAGAGCAGTTTTGGTGCAAGGAAGAAGGTGAAAGTGAAGAAGAGAATGAAGAAGAAGAAGATGAAGAATGGGGGCTAAGGCTGGAAAAATGGGGTATATATACCCAGCCCAAGTTTGGAAAATGGCACATTTTAGTCCCTGCACTTAAATCCCCGAATTCCCAAATTTGTTTCGGTTGAAAACGACTTTAATAGGTTAGTTATATTAATGATAAAAATGTATTTAATGATATTTGTAACTTAAAAATGGTTTTATTAATGACGATAATATTATATAAAAATGGTATATTTAGCGGTAACGATGACGAAAGTTTTAAAAGTTTTAAAGATAGCACACGTTTACGATACGAACACAAGAATAAAGACGATAAAACAAGTATAATATCCACACGAATAGTTTATAAAGATGAGGAATGAACGAGCGAAGAAAAGTTAACGGAAATCCATGTTAATTGACGGATCTTTTGGTGACGGATGTCACAACATTGTTCTTAGCAAGTTGTACAGCACCTTGATTGTCACAAAACACCACTGTATCATACAATCTCATACCTAACTTAGCAATCAGTCTTTGTAACCACAATGACTCTTTTATAGCTTCAGCCAGTACCATATACTCTGCTTCGGTAGTAGACAATGCAACCACATGCTGCAATTATGCCTTCCAGCTCACCATATTGCCCATCACTCTAAATACATACCCTGTGATAGATCTTCCCTTGTCAAGATCCTTCGCAAAGTCAGAATCAACATACCCATCAACTCTATCTTGACCTTCACCTTCCTTCAGACCAAAGATCAATCCCCAATCTTTAGTATGCTTAAGATATCTAAGAATCCATTTAACAACATCCCAATGAACTCTCCCAGGTGATGAAATAAACCTGCTAACCAGGCTCACAGCATAAGCCAAATCAGGCCTGGTGCACACCATTAGATACATAAGACTTCCCACTACATTTGCATATGGCACCTTCTCCATATATGACAACTCATCTTCAGTACAAGGACTGTCTTCCATAGACAACTTGAAATGAGCCCCAATAGGAGTTTTAACACCCTTACACTCATGCATACCATAAAGCTTCAAAACTTTATTTACATAAGAAGTCTGTGGAAACTTCAACTGTCCAGAACTCCTATCTCTGGTAATCTCCATTCCCAAAATCTTCCGAGCATTACCAAGTTCCTTCATTTCAAACTCCATCATGAGTAACTTCTTTGTAGCTTCAATCTTATCTTGTATCTTACATGCTATCAGCATATCATCTACATACAACAGCAAATACAGATAATCCCCACTAGAACATCTCCTATGATAAACACAACTATCATAGTCACTCCTAGTGAAACCATGAGTCACTACAAACTCATCAAACCGCTTGTACCACTGCTTGGTGACTGCTTCAGACCATACAACGACCTCTTCAACAAACACACTTTATCCTCCTTGCCTTTAACCTCAAAACCCATAGGTTGCTTCATATAAATCTTTTCATCCAAGAACCCATGTAAAAAAGCTGTCTTAACATCTAGTTGTTCCAACTCTAGATCAAGAGCAGCTGTAATAGACAAAATTATACGAATAGAAGTATGCTTCACTACTGGTGAAAAGATCTCATTATAGTCAATACCTTCCCTCTGAGTAAATCCTTTAGCTACCAACCGAGCTTTGAATCTAGGACCCTCAGCACCAGAAACACCATCCTTGACTTTATACAACCACTTATAAGCTACCAGCTTTTGCTCTACTGGCTTATCAACCAATTCCCATGTTTCATTTTTCTCCAGGGAATTCATCTCCTCAACCATAGCACCATGCCACTTGTCACTTTCATTTGATGACATAGCCTCAGCAAAACTCAAAGGTTCATAGATACTCTCCTCCTCAGCAGCTGTGAAGGCAACAACTGACACATCATGATCCTGCCTGTATCTGATAGGAGCTACAACCTTTCTTCTAGGTCTATCTTTGGCAATACTATGAGTAGTATGGGGCTCATGATTCACTTCACATTCAATCCCACTGCTTGACCCAACAGTCTTGTCTGAATCATCCTCATACTCCACCTCAATCTCAACTTTCTCTAGAGACTGAGACTGGATGTTAACACCTACCATATCCTTATACAACATGCCTTCTTGGAACTCTACATCCTTGCTTACTATTACCCGAGGTCCTTCTCCTTCCAACCTCTATATTCGATACCCGTTGACACCCTTAGGATACCCCAAAAGAACACCCTTTTGATCCCTTGCATCAAGTTTATCCTGACTAACATGAAAGTAGACCACTGACCCAATCACCCTTAAATGGCTACAGTTAGGTTTAACACCTGCCCATATCTCCATAGGAGTCTTCATACCCAAAGCTCTAGATGGAGATCTGTTAATAAGATAAGCTGCAGAGCTAACCAATTCACCCCTAAAATCTTTTGGAAACCTAACATTAATCCACATGCATCTTAGCCTTTCCAACAAGATTTTGTTCATCCTCTCAGCCAACTCATTTTGTTGGGGAATACTGGGTACATTAAGATGTCTGGCTATCCCATGAGTTCTAAAAAACTCATTGAACTCACTATTACAGAATTCCAGCCCATTATCAATTCTCAACTTCTTGACCTTCCTCTCACTTTGAGTTTCTACTAGAGTTTTTCACTCTACAAACTTCTTAAAAGCTTCATTCTTATGCTTAAGAACATACACCCAAACTCTTCGTGAGTAATCATCTATGGTAGACAAGAAATAACTAGCTCTACCTATAGTACTAGTTCTGGCAGGCAACCACAAGTCAGAATGAACATAGTCTAACACATTAGTAGAGGTGTGCCAGTCTTGAACTGAACCCTCTTACTTTTACCCAAAACACATGTCTCACAGAACCCTACATCATTCACCTTAAACTCACTAATGATGCCTTGTTTCCGTAATTCAATGAGACCCTATTCACTAAGATGACCAAATCTCTTATGCCATACCAAAGAGCTATCACTCTTAGCAAGTGCCACACATGCACTTCCATACACTGCAGATCCCTCTAATCTGTATGTATTGCTACTTCTCCTAGTACCAGTTAACAATACTAAGGAACCCTTAATAATGCAGCCTTACCATCCTTTAACCCAACATAATAGCCTGACTTCTCAAAAGTCCCTAGTGATAACAAACTCCATTTCAAACTAGGAATATACCTGATATTACTAATATCAACCTCAGTGCCATTATGTAACTTAAAAGTGATAGTACCTAACCCTAGAATTTTACAAGGCCGATCATCCCCAAGATTTACTTCACCAAGATCTTCCATCTTCAACTCTTTAAAGAACTCTTTGACAGGATTCATATGAAAGGAACACCTTGAGTCAAGTATCCATTCACTCATGTCTTTATCACAAGACACATTCAGAACATCAGAGCTATCATAGCCATCCAAAGATCCTTATAATACATGGCTATTTTGCCCCTTTCCTGAACTTGACTCAGCTCCCTTCTTCCTCCTCTCCGGGCAGTCTTTCTTGAGATGTTTTTCGAAATTGCACACATAGCACCTTCGTTTGGTTCTTGATCTTGATCTAACTTGGCTCTTGCCTTTAGATGACCTTTGTTCTGATCTCCCGCGCACAACCAACCCATCACTTGAATCTTCTTGTACATCACTCCTTTTCTTTAATTTTTAGAATTCATGGCTGCAAGAACCTCTTTCATTGATAATGTCACTCGACCATACATCAATGTGTCAACAAAGTGTTCATATGACTTTGGCAACAAAGTCAAGAAGATGATAACTTGGTCTTCATCTCCCAATTTCGTGTCAGTGTTTTCAAGATCCAAGATAAGTTTGTGAACTCATCTGTGTGATATTCCAAAGTCTTATTTGCCGCCATGTGAAACGTATACATACGTTTCTTTAGGTACAGTCGATTTGCCAATAACTTCGTCATGTACAAGCTTTTAAGTTTCGTCCAGATTCCGGCAGTCGAGTCTTTCTTCGACACTTCTCGAAGCACCCGATCTCCCAAGGACAAAATTATTGCACTGTGCGCCTTCTCCATGATCTCACGCTTCTCTTTCTCTGTCAAATCCGCCGGCAACTTTGCCTGCCCTGCAAGCGCTCCCACCAATCCCTAGTGTACAAGCAGCGCTCACATCTTGACACGCCATAACCCGAAATCATTCTTCCCATCGAACTTTTCAAGATCGAACTTCGTGGACACCATCTTTGATTCTCCAATTTCCCTTCTGATCACAGCCGTGATCTTCTTCTTTCTTCAATTGAGCCGAACTTGGCTCTGATACCAATTGTTGTAAAACCGATTCAAAGAAAGAACGAAATTACCAATGAATCCACTACCGAAATGATTCAAAATGTTATTGAATATAGAGAACAATTGAGAACTAAAGATGTATAAAAAACGAATGAAAAAGATTCATTCTAAAACAACAACTGATCCTTATATACACGAATCAGGCCTAAACTATTTACAATTTACCCCTTTATGTTTAGGAAACATATCTTCCGAAGGTAAACTTAACTTCCGAAGTTATGGAAATACTTCCGAAGCAAACACTCTTCTTCCGAAGAATAAACCTGCTTCTTCCGAAGCCAACAAGATTTCTTCAGAAGTATTCTTATGTCTCTATGATCAACTCTAACTCCTCACAGATTCATATTGAAAAATTTAAAATTAATTACTTGTTAACAACAATTTCTCTATAACACCAAATCATCTAACATTAAATTTGTAAAAATTTAAACTCAAATCAGTTTTACGAGAGGTAAACAACGTACCATTAAAACACTAGATAATGAGTTTTAAATTTTAATTGATTAATCTATAAAAAACCCAATTTCATAAAGTTTCATCTTCTATCTATATCACCGTCTGCTTCCAATATAATATTATTGTTGCCGACTGTAGAAGACATAAATGAATGCTCCTTTATTTGACCGATTTGTATATGTTAACCAGTTGATGCAGTCGGAAACAGAGAGATATATAATTGAACCTGTTGATTCAACAAGAATACCAGGAACAATCCTTCTAACTATCGTTGATTCACAAAGAGTACCGATAATCAGGGTAGATCACTAACACACACAGTGATAGAGAGAAAAAAACAGATTTTTATATAACTTGAATAATATTTCTCCCATATCTTACAATCATATAAAGAAACAAAACCAAATTCGAATGGGCCACAAAACATAAGCGGGCCAAAAACTGGGCCAAAAGCAAAGTCCAACAAAATGTAAAAATAAGACAAAAATTGAAATAACTCCTAAAATAAGCCGTTTTTGGGCCGAAACGATGACCCAAACCGCCTACGGCCGTTTTTGAAAACGTGCTCCTCTTTCCAACGGTCGTTTTGACTGGTCGTGGGCCCAAAACGGAGACTTCTAGCCCAACTTATGGCCATTTTAGTGAAGCCCCATTGGATAAGCGATCTTGGACCTCCAAAAAAGCTAAAGCTTGCTCATCCACACTTAGGCCCGCATCACCAGTGGATTCTCGTACCTTAATGATTCTTATTTTTATTTTAATTCTCATATTTTTGTTTCTTTTAGTTTTATTTCATTCTTCTTATTTACCCTAATATCTGCAAGCGCAGTATAAGAGTTGGGTTTTGGACAACATTTAGAGTTAGACTCATATTCACGAATAGATTGGAATAGTTAAAATTAGGGTTGCAATTTTTATTTAAAATTGGTTCTATGTTTCAGTGGACTAAAGAGAAGCTCATCTACTTAAAAAATTCATGTTCATTCGTCTATTCACGTTCGTGAGCCTTTATTTATGTTCGTTCATTTTATTTTAACAACACCTAGCAATAGTATTTAGGATAAAATGAATAACACTTAAATAATCCATAAAAAATTGTCACTAAACCCATAACTTTTGATTTGGATGTGAACACCACTCTAAATATTTATTCTAATAAGTTGTACTGTTTAACACTCCAACCTGTTTCAAAACCACCTGTAGAGTCCAACCCATGTTCTTTATTTAAAAATATTATTGATGCCGTTTATAATTCAATTTGAATACTCTTCTTTATTATTATTGGTGTCTGTTTGCGTTCCTGTATGTGAGTTTATCGGTTTATGTTTGTTTAAAATATTAACGAAATAACATTAATACAAGTGATCATGTTCATTTTTAATGCGAGACAAAAAAAAACTCTTTTGTTTTAACATTCATGTTCGTTCTTGATTTTTAATTAAAGTTAAAGAAACAAATATGAACAAAAAATTATATTACAATTTAATAGATATATGCATCTCAACGTAATTTCTATGGTGTATAAATCAGTTAAAATATTATATAGCTGGGAGTGTGGTTTTCTTAGCAGTAAAATTGAACCAAGTATAGAATAAAAAGAAATAGCCAATGACATGCTAGGGGTTGGGGCAGGTCTAAATGATTGAGATTAGATACCTTGTGTGCAATCGATGCTACTAAGCATATCGTGAAAGCCATTTCTAGTTGCGCGTGCCTCGTTTAATGCGCGCTTGAATGTCGCCTGACGTTAGTCTTCTTAAATATCTTGTACCAGACCACTTAATTTGTAAATGCATAATCACAAAGTTCGCTTGAACATTTGAAGTATTCATGTAGTATTCATCGAACGAGTCAGCCGCAATTCCGTATCCCATTTCCTGAACAACAGTTGTACATATTTGTAAGGCGCTAAAACCAATTCGACATCTCACATCATACATTGTCGAAATCATGTGTAAGCTCACATCAGTTGAGTAAGAGAACGAAGCCTTCCCATACAAAAGGATGGAAACTTTCTTTATCAAAATGCAATTTGTCTCGGTGAACAATTCATCAGGTGAATACAAAATAGTAAGTTTTAGATGAACAAACCATCAGGTGTAAACCGGACAAATTCTTGAAAATTTAGATGTGCTGTTACAGATGGTTAATAATTTATGAAACCTATCAAAACTATGTCGTTTTAATAGAAGCGAATTAAATGTTCTTTTTTTGGTATTTTATCACCATTGGTCTCCTATTAAATCTTATGATTATAATAAGAATTAAGAACAATAGGTGTAGAAAAGAGTATCATGTTACCTAAGATTACAATAAACAAAAAGTGATATTTTATTGTAAAATAATGAGTGTGTAGGGTGGAATACAAAGTTCTTTTGTTTTTAATGAACTCAAAAGACAGCTTAATTAGGTAGCAATAATTAAGAGGTTCAGGTATGAACGAAGCTACTATGCATCTTCTGAATATAGAATCTGTTGTTTAGATTATTGCATCACGTACCATAAAATCATTATATTAAGGCGCTAGAAGATTTATGGTATACATAATGGAAAGTGAAAAATAGTAGTTTTTGATTATATTAATCAGCCATAAGTATTGTGTTCTTATAATCACGAACCTAACACGTTCATTTGCCTTTTCGCTGGGTTCAAGATTTGCAGATGGATTTGGAGAACGTGAATTACAGGTAGTGAAATTAATGGAGAATTGGAGATCAGTGTTGTATATTTTAACGTAATTAAAATGATTAGATGATCACTGTGTTTATCATATGTATCAACCAAAACATTATTCTAAACATGCTAAAATTAAATTTAATGGTAAATAATTTCACAAGATCTGATTCTCCATGTGAAATAGGCGATTATGGGAAGATGATAAAGTGGAGAGTAGAATTGGGCAATTTAGTTTATAATAATGTATTTAAATTTGAAACGACGTAGTTTTGGGGTAAAATTAACCAAAACGACGACATAGTTTTGATAAATTTCGCATCTAAGCTTAGAAGCGTTGAACACTATATTCTCTTTCACAAACACACATGCTCACACGAAAAATGATAAATAATAACGCAAAAACTTTGTATGCCTCACATAAAATAACCCACTTCGTAGCATAACCACCCCTGGTCCGTATATATTATTACTAATTACATAGATAGTCACTATGCTGTGCTTTGTAACGAGGTTCGGTTCTAACGCTAACGACCCTTAATTTTTCATTTACATTGAAGGACATTTAAGTCATTTCACATGTCTTCAATATGAAAATTTAAAAAAATTGCAACCCCAACCCTCTCACTGAACACCGCCTCCCACCGCCATGTACCCACCACCATGCTCACATGTCTTCAACATGATTATGATTATAATTATGATTATGATTATTATTATAATGATTATTATTATGATGATTACTATTATTATTATTATCATTATAACTTTTTAATTACATTTCTCACCGACAACTGAAAAGTTTGGAGCATAAATACATAATTATTATTATATTATATTATAGTATTATTGAGTCTAAGAGTTGTAATTGTTTGTGTGTGGTATTTTCTTATTTGAAAGCGAATCTTTTATTGTTAAGCTAGCATGTGACACGTTCAACACGGAGAAGAATAATAAATGATCAATAAGTAACCGGCGTGCAGTTAATCTTAAGAGTTTTAATTAGGTTCCAACTTGTTCACTACTTCATAATTTTCAGATCCATCACAGCTAGAGCTGCAGTTACGTACTGGCCGGCCGGCCGGTGCCATTGTAGCAGTTAACGTACACTAAGCTTGTTACCGCCGGCCACCAAACGCCACCGTATAGATCGATCTGTACGTAATCCTTAATTATTATTCTCGATCATAATCTCTGGTGATCCATTCCAGCTAGCTAGTACTTCTTCAGGCATTATGTCCGTTGCGGAATCCTCCACGCAATGGTCACAACCATTCCGTTGCATGGAATATCATGAGATTCTAGAAGCAACGTCAAACTTTGCCAAATCATTAGAAATTGGGGAGGGAAGTTTTGGGAAAGTTTATGTAGGCCACGTAATCAGTGGATCAAGTCTTGTCGCTGCTGCCATTAAACGTCTGGATTTCGAGTTATCAGAGCAAGGGTCAGAAGAGTTCTGGGCGGAAGTTAAAACACTTTCTAAGTTGCGCCACTGTAATATTGTCCCCTTGATTGGTTACTGTATTCATGAACAAGAAAAGATACTTGTGTATGAATATATGCCTATGGGAACGCTTAAGAGCCATCTTCATGAACTTCATACCTCAATTTCTTGGCTTGGGCGACTTCGCTTGTGCATAGATATCGGTCGTGGCCTACATTACCTGCACGAGGATACTGAAATTGACTCTGGTGTCATACATCGAGACCTCAAGAGCTCGAATATTTTGTTACATGAAAAGTGGAGGGCTAGAATTTCAGATTTTGGGTTGTCAAAAACATGCCCAAAGGATCCGTCATCTACTTATGTTAACACTAATGTTAAAGGCAGTTTTGGGTATTTCGACCCAACCTATTTCAAAACTGGAAAGCTAACAAGAAAGTCTGATGTATATTCTTTTGGAGTGTTGTTGTTGGAAATATTATGTAGGAAGCCTGCAGTCTTTCAACTTCATGACAAGGAATGGGAGAATTTAGCGTCATGGGCTAAAAAAATCATCAGTACAGAGGGGAACCCAAAGCCGATAGTTGATTCAGATATAATTAATGAAATATCCCGAGAATGTTTGAATAAATTTGTTAAAATTGTAGATGAATGTTTGCAAGAAGATCGAGAAAAGCGCCCTAAGATGAACAAGGTTGTGGCCAGTCTTGAGTCTGTATACGACCTGCAAGAGAAGTTGAATATGCAACCAACACATAGTAGAACACTATTTGGTAGAATGATTGACATGTTTTCCTTCCGCTCCAAGAAAGAAGACTCAGGTATTTCTAGCTCCTCTTGTATAGTAAATTAAAATGCATGTTTATACTTTTGTGTATCCGACTTTGCACGTATTAGATGCATGTTAGTGAAAACATGAAAACTAATGCTATCTCCTATGTCACAAACAAAGGATTATATATTGATGTTTATTTTTCTCAGGATGTGATAGTTTGTAGATTAGCTTATGCTCTTTCTAGCTCAGGGGTTGCTAGCTAGAATATATAACACGTAATAACAATCACTAGAGACTCATTTACATTCGTTATGACCCCTGACCCAAATTCAATTAATATCTTCAGTGAGGGCCTTATTTGACAAATCCTAATTGCCATGGAATACTTTCTTTTAGTGCTCTAAAATGTGCATAAGCCTTTTACAAACACTAGTTGGTGTAGTAACGGAATTTTAGTGATGTGTTCTGTTTAGTTTCCTAATATATATATATGTGTATATATATATATTAGAGGATACAACTTATGTGCGATAGGGCTTGCCTAGAGTGTATGAGGATGTATGCTAGTATGGAGACTCCATATTACCTAAGAATCTTACATGTTAGTGATTCTTTAAATTGGTTAACAACCAAAGTACCATACCAGATATTGTCCGCTTTGGCAGCGGCACGTCCTTATCCCCCCCCCCCCCCTCATGGTTCTACGCGACTGATAGTGAAGGTATCCAGCCCCGTATAAGGAGACTTTCGTTCCCCTTCTCAACCGATGTGAGATGTTACATCTTCCCCCACTTGGGAGACCAACGTCCTCACTAACACGCTGGTCGATCTGATACCATTTGTAACAACCCAAATACCATACTAGTATTTGGCATGATACTTGGGCTGTAACAGTTGGTATTAGAGCTATGACCGCGCTGGCGTGCTAGCCAGGACGCTGGTCTACCAAGCAGAGGAGGATGTAACATCTCACATCGGTTGGGTAGGGGAACGAAAGCTTCCTTTTATGGAGCTGGATACCTTCCCTATCAGACGCATTTTTAAAACCATGAGGGGTGGGCGCTTACGGGCGTGCCGCTGCTAAAGCGGACAATGGCTAGTATGGTACTTGGGCTGTTACAAACTTAAACGTGCATTAATATCATCTGTTTTTATCTTTTTGTTTCAGCCCAAGGTGTTACAGGTAATAGCAGTGGCAACAATGGAATTGGCAGTAGTACTGTTCGTGCAGACAACAAGAAGTCTGCAACAAAAGAAGTTGGTGCTTCTTCCCGAAGCCCAAGCCCAATCTCAAGCACAAATGTGAAAGAATTTATGTTTGCTGATTTAAATAAGGCCACCGAAGGGTTTGGTCAACATAAGCTTGTGGGAGTGGGACGTTCTGGAAACGTGTTCTACGGTTGCTTTGTCGAGCAGAACACGTTAGCCCCTTCAACACATGGTGTTCAAATTGATATTGCTGTGAAATGGCTCAATCATGAAAGCCGTCAAAGACATAAAGAATGGTTGGTAAGTATCACCAAAATGCACATCAACTTACACCTATAATGAAGGCTAAATATTTGAATTTTGAGGGACGAACGCCATACTCTAAATCTTGATGTTAGCGGTGTAGCATTTTACTTGCAGATCAGTCTCACTAGCTTGATGATAATCATATATAAATACTCTAATCAGTACCTCAAGCAATATTGTATAAGCAATTTATTTGTATCCTGGCCGACTTGAATTATAAGAACCTTGACCTATGGTAGGCACTAGGCAATTGATGTCTGTTTTCTGCCACACGAATGCTAAAACTACGAAAACAATCCTTTTTGGTTGTGTTTGGTAAAGCCAAAATATACAAGTCTCATCAATTTGTTGGTTACGTTTTGCATTTAAAGCCATCATATTTCTGTTAAACAATACTCATGAAACTTGATGGAAAACTTTCTCCTTGAGACACACATAAATATATTTGTAAAACTAAATGGAATAATACATATCATTTGAACTCTATGATAAGAGACCTATTTAAATGAGTGACAGACCAGCACATGTAAACATTGTTATGCATGAGTCAGCTGGTGTTCAGTGTAGGAATCTGCTTATTTCTCTGTCATATATATATATATATATATATATATATATATATATATATATATATTTGTGAATTTAACATATTAATTAGTCTACTGCATGAAGCATAGACCAACACTATACTTTGTGTTATATGAATCCTTTTGCTAAAGGTAGCTCAAAACATTGTGAGTTCAGGCAGAGGTGAGCTTCTTAGGAGAGTTGAATCATCCTAATATCATTAGACTCTTGGGATACTGCAGAGAAGGACCTGAGCTCTTGCTTGTTTACGAGGGCATGTGGAACCTAAGTTTTCATTGCTTATTGTTCGTAGGTAAACTATATTAGGGTCATTCTAAAACCATTATTCATTTATTTTCTTCTGGATAGTTGAATTATTGCAATAAAGTAGCCATGTAAGAAGAATAATTTTGCAGAGGGAAATGATGTACTTACATGGGAAAGACGACTTGAGATAATGATAGGAGTTGCACGAGGACTGGCATATCTGCATTCGAGAAATATCAACCCAAGGACAGGCCTTCAAGTGAATGCGTTGAATAATGAGAAGAAAGCTAGATAGAATAATGGATCCACGTCTTAAACACAAGTACCCCCCACATAGCGCTTTAGAATGCGTTGAACTCGCATTAAGATGCGTCGAATACCAACCCAAGGATAGGCCTTCAAGTGAAGAGGTTTTGCAGTGTTTAGAAAAAATATATAAAGCATCGTTACAAGTAATGGAAGAATAGTCCATCTACATTATGGCTGCAAACAAAATTATTGTTATATATATATGTATTTATATTTTTATTGTGATATCAAAACTTTTAAGATGAGGGCTGGATGTGTCAAAGTGTGAAAGATGCAGCTGGAGTACTATAAAGTTTTCGCATTCTCAGAGCAATGGTCGAAACATCTCACCTAATTAGGCCTTCATCACCGTCTTTGTATATTCAGAGAATGAGTTATCTCCTGTTCATTGATACAACATCTTGCCTCTTTCTATATTTGTTTCTGTATTGTTTAGAGCAAAGAGTCTATCCCGTTTATTCTCCATTGGTTTCTTTCCTCTTCATATTTTTATTTGTCTAAACGAATTCTGATTGTTTTATTCTGGTTTTGTATTCCTATGTTTCTGGATAATAAATGTGGGGATTAAAGCCAATGTCTGCAAGTATAGGGGTTATTTCTGTAACTTGTTTGTATTTGTACTTTTAATAGGAGTTAAAGGATGTAAGATGTCAAGTTGTATAAACTTGTTAACGGTTGTTAACGGTCCAATTTGGGGGATAAAATAGAGTGTTAGGGTTCATTCATAGATGGACTTTTCTTTGTAATCGTATTCGATTCTTTCAATACAATCATTCACGAACTTCTTATTGTTTGTCAATCTTGTGTAATTCCAATTAGTTTACAACAATTGGTATCAGAGCTCAGGCTCGGCTCGATCGATCATCGTGATCAAATCGACGGAACAAGAATTGGAGTGGCAAGATGGTGTCGACCAAGTTTGATTTGGAGAAGTTTGATGGAAGAAATGATTTCGGTCTGTGGAGGTTGAAGATGAGAGCACTGCTGGTTCATCAAGGAGTTGTTGATGCACTGAAAGGGGGCAATGTGGTAATACCAACGGATGCCACAGAGAAAGAAAAGAAAGATGCTGAATTCAAACACAAAGACATAATGGAGAAGACTCATAGTGCAATCATATTGAGTCTTGGTGATCGAGTTCTTAGAGAAGTATCTAAGGAGACCACGACAGTCGGAGTATGGTCTAAACTCGAGTCTTTGTACATGACCAAGTCTCTGGCCAACCGATTGTACTTGAAGAAACGGCTCTACACCTTTGGTATAGGGTCTGGCAAATCATTAGAAGATCATACAAATGAATTCAACAAACTCATTCTTGATCTTGAGAATATTAAGGTGAAAATAAGCAATACCGTTCTTGACCTCATTGCCTCACAGTTATGAACACTTTGTGGAAACACTCATGTATGGGAGAGACACACTTTCGATGGATGAAGTATTGGCTGCTCTCAACTCAAAGGAGTTGAAGCGAATATCAAATTTTAAAGAAGAAGGTGGAGATAGGTTGTTTGTCAAAGGAAGAGTTGAGGTAGGAAGAGGAAGATCAGTGTATCGTACAAACAAGAACATGAAGACTAGAAGATCTAAGTCAAGATACAAGCGGAAGTGCTTTGTCTGCAATTCAGAGAATCATCTCAAAAGAGACTGTCCAGAGTGGAAACAAAGAAGAGGTGAAACCAGTCACTCTAAGTCATCTAGTCAATAGGATGACTCATCAGATGGGTATGATAGTGCAGATGTGATGTGTGTCACCAATGAAGATGAGCTAGAACATTGGATACTAGATTCAGGGTGTTCCTTTCACATGACCCCAATCAAGTCATGTTTAAAGAACTATATGTCATCTGATCTAGGAGAAGTCAAGTTAGGGGACAACAGGCCATGTAGAATCCAAGGAAGTGGCTCACAACAAACCCATCATTGTTAACCACAGCCACCGGACCATCACCACCACCGCTAGTCGAAGCCCAATCACCATCGCCGCCACCACAAAACCCGACACAACCGCCACTGTAGCGCCGACGCCATCACCATCCATCACCATTGCCGCCACCACAAACGACACCACGAGTCACCACCATCATCAGTTATGTCACCACAGGCAATCACTACCACCGGTTACCACCACAGGCTACCAGTACGCAAACACAAGCACACACCCAAATCAAACATTTCTGCCTCACTTTGCCGACTAACCACCACCGCTTGAACAATTACCACCACCACCACTACACCATCATCACTACCACAACATCCTTACCTTTCCCTAACCTAATCGAGGCCCTTATCATCCTTAATCGAACATCAAACAATTCGAATTGTTACTGTAACCCTAGATCTTTTTACGATGATGTTTGCCCCATGGTTTCGATGCATTTTCCCACCTAAGATGAGGTGTGAATAAGATCTCACTGCGATTAAATAGGGGTGGCGGTAGAAGGGATGGCGATGGTGGTTCTGGTCGTAGGGGAGCCACAGGTGGTTCGTGGGGTAGCTAGGGGTGATCGGCCGAGAGATGATAATGGTGAGAGATGAGGATGATGATGATTGTGATGGTGGCGTCAAAGGTGATTTTGATGACAGTGGAAGTGGACAGCCGGCGGTGTAGGCTTCCGGTGGTGGTGGAAATGACGAGGGCGAAATGGGAAGGGAGGGGTGGGTTTTAAGTATATTAATCAGATATTTTTACAAAATTACATAATTGGTCCTTCAATAACTCTAGATAAATTACATAATTAGCCCTTATCACTGGATTGACATAAATACTCTTCCATTTAACAGAAAAATTTGACGACATCAATAGAATGGAGTTAATTGAGACCAAATCAAAACTACAATGAGTAAAATCAAGATTTTGAAACCTTTGGATGAAAAGCGTTATTTGGACCAAACCACAGGGAGCAAAAGCGAAGTTTACTCTTTTGTTAAATAAAGAGTATTTATGTTCTAACTCTTTTTATTAAAACAGTACTTTTGTGTATATATAAATTTTCATACAATTTGTTGTCAAATTCAAACATTTATACAAGTTTTTTTCAACATGTCCCACATTAATTCTAATTATTGAATCTTACAAATTATTTGATAGCACTCCCGACGTAAGGAGGGTGGTGTAACACTAGAGTCGGTCCGTCACGTAATAGAGCTTACCAAAATCCATCGTAACGTGTGGCGTTCAATCCTAGTTAGATTAACAAACACAATTTTCACTAGTGTTGTTTTAAAACGATAAACAATAATCAAGTTCAATCGATAACATGTATATTTCTACATCAAAATAAGACGCGGATGTTAAAGAATGCAACAAATACAATATGTTTCACAACAAAGTGCATCCGCAAGACGTCCATTCGGAGGCATGTGATTTTTGCACACATCAGAACATGAAATTGCTCCACAACGATTTGGAGTAAAATTGTAAATGTATGTATTATAACCAGATCCTGTTAAGCAATCAAAACAATAGGAAATGTTAATCGGCCATTATATAAAATAATTAGAATGATATGTTTGTAACAAATAAAAATTATGACAAATACATATTAAGAAACAAAGCACAAATATAGTATTTTTACCAAATTTTTTACAGAATTCTCCTTTACGCTGAGCATATGCATTGATAAAAAGTACGCAAAAGAAAAGAAAGCACGTAATATTATTAATCTTATTCATCACAAACTCGGGACTTTATGCTTAGATAGTTATGCTTCGTATTTATAGAGAATTTTCCTATATCATATTAGAAAGCTTTTATGATTTAAAAAATGTAGAAAATTTCCTTTTAATTAATAAATATGTTCTTTTCCCGCTTTTTATGCTAAAGAATTGCATACTTTATTGACTATGTAAAGACAAGAGAGAGAACGTACTTGATATGTTGAAACTTTCAAATTATAAATCAAAATCCTAAAAATCTATACGGGTTGTATAACTATTGACTATTTATACATATCGTACGGGGAGGGTCTATATGAGGCGTCTAAACCATCAGACAATCTCTGGATTTTCATTCGTGTTCAACGTCGAATTATATTATACGCGTCTTATAGAGTTATATGTGTCGCATAGGGCTGTACGGGGCGTGTAACCCTCTAACATACCCCTCCTAAACTTTCCTCGCTTTAATGTTGAATCTATATGCTCGTATAGAGCTATACTAGACGTATAAGTGGGTGTTGATTTATTATAGTTGGTGTCTTTATATTAGGAACCTAGAGAGAAACCGATTTATATTAATTTACTAGGTTAGTACCCCGTGTATTACACGAGTTGAATAAATAAAATATTCAACAATTAGTAGTAAAAACTTATTATTTATAAAATCATGCTTGAATATAAAATATGATTATAATTACGTATAAATAACTACTTTAAGTAAATAAACAATAATGTATTTTTTAAACATCTGTTTTATAAAAAAAATATGGTTTTTAATTATTATGTTTTAAGACAAATGATTTTTTTATAAAAAATAGTTCATTTTATTCTATATTTTATAAAATTTTTGTTTTTATAAAGTGTGTTTTTAATAAATAACTAGGTTCTTAATTTAATTAATTATATATAATTTTATTAAAAAATGGTATGAGTAATATTATTAGTATTCAGAATTATTATTAATAATAGAGAGAAATGAGAAAGTTAGTATGATGAGCCTTACCATTGTGTCACGTCTTATCTCAGTTTTTTTTATTATAGATAGATAGATAGGCTAGAAACTTATTCATTAAACAAATTATAGTTAGTAATAAACACGAAAAGTTACAGTACGATATTCCAATATAAGATATGATTAAAATTATATATACGTAATAGTTCAAGAAATAAAACAATTATACTATATTTTTAACTCTTTTATCTAAATAGTTTCATTTTTAAACATTCATTTTAAGATTTTTTTATACTTTATAAATTTTGTTAAAAAGGATTGATTTTTTAGAAAATTCCATATATATTAGTTTTTTTATATTATTACTATTTTAATAAAAAGATGTGATTTTTAATTTTTTTAATAAAATCTATTTTAAAAAAGATAGTTTGTTTTTAAAAAACTTAGATGAAAGAGAGAAATGTAGCAAGTAATAAAATTGATTTTGAATAAGAGAGAGAAATTAGTTTAAGTGTTTAAATTACTATTATACTATTTTTGAGAGAAAATTGATGTAACGATTAGAAAAAGGATAAGTAGCAAAAAAGTAGATTAAGAGGGGCACAAGTAACAAAAGAAATCTTATTTTATTAGATATAATAGAATCATTTTACAATAAAATCCAAATCTTGAGAATCTAAAGGGAAGGTGTTTTAAGTCTCTCTCTTATTACCAATCATTCTTAGTTTACCTAGTTAACTTGAGGTACAAATAACATGTAAATATTAGGAGGTTATATGTTCAATTTTCACTTTGAACAAGTGTTTTCTCCTCAGTGGGTTGGGGGTGCAGTATCGGTTGAGAAACAGATAAATGAACCCGATTAAAGTAACATATATCTTTAGAAAATGATCGTACATTTGCTGTTTTAAAAAGTCTCTCCTATTAACGAGGGAGTTTTAAAATAGAACTAATTACATGGTTGGTATGATAATATATGTTAATTTGTGGGTCCCACTCCCCGTTAAAAACTAGTCCCCATTTTCTCCCCACCAATGTTATTACGACCGGATCTGACTAAGGATCGGCCACCTAGCCGGTCCGGTTTGGGCTGGTTGAACCGGCCGGTTCGTCCCGAACCGGTGATCGGACCGGTTCGAACCGGATTTTTTTTATTTTAATGGGTAAAAACAGAGTGTTGAACCATAAATTAGTGTGTTGGATATATAAATATAGTTAAGTTTTATATATAACTATAAAATACATATATAAATTACTTATATTTAATTATATATATAACTATAAATATAATATACTATATATATAACTATGACGTCATCCGGTTCTTAAATCTGGTTTGACCGGTCTGACCACCAAACCAGTAAGGCGTCCGGTTCGACGTCCGATCCGTTTCTGAAAACATTGCTCCCCACCACCACCATCACCACTCTAAACCCCGACTCCACCAACTCCCGCACCACCGATCTCCACAACATTCCACCATCTCTCCGCCTCCTCCGTTTAGCATCATCATCATTATCATCATCATCATCAAACACAACATCTGTAGAAATCGATGGATGATGATGATGACGTGGAGCTGGCAAGGCTGCCGATGATTACTCCTCCACAGGCAATAGACTCTAGAGAGTAGAGATGCAGACCAAAATCAATTTGTCAAAAAGGAATTACTGGAGTAAAAAACGAATAGACAAACTGGAGTAATGTTGGTGGCCGGTGGTGGCGTTGATGGTGGGTTACAACTTACAATTGAGCAATTAAGGTGGTGGATAATTAAATACTATTAAGGGTTTTTAGAGTTTTAGGGGCTGTTTGATTACACTGACTTAGTAAGATCTAACTGAGTCAGAAGCTGACTCATTTAGAAGTTCTGACTGGGTATGCATCTGACTGAAACTTGACTGTTTGATTTAGTATCTGACTAGAACCAAATCGATTCAGTGCCCAAATTCCAAAAGTGCCCAAATTCACCAACAAATTCTCCAAAATCAATCACAAAAGTACCCAAATTCCATCAAATGGCTGACAGAATCCATCCTTCATCTAAACAATCCACCACCGCTGCTGCTGCCACCACCGGCAACGGCAACCCTGCGTTTCCGGCGAACAAACCTCAACTCTCCTCGCCCAGTCTACCGCCCTCAGCCCCGTCGCACTCGCCGGAGCTGCTGCTGCTCATGTTGCCTCTGGATCACCTTCACCGTCCTCCTCATCATCATCATCGCCGCCGTCGCCGGCGGCGTTTTCTACCTCCTCTACCGCCCACACCGCCCGTCGTTCACCGTCTCATGGTTACAAATCTCTCAATTCAACCTAACGTCATCGAATCAACTCAACACGAGGCTCAATTCAACCACCGCAATCCACCGCCCTTCGCCACCGGTGCCTGCGGGTCGAAGGCCGAAGCCGTAGCCGAAGGCGAAGGCGGTGCCGAAGGCCGAAGGTGCAAGTGAAGGCGGTGCGGGTCAGCCGGTCAACTTTTTTTTTCTAGGTCTGGGTCAGCCATGGAGACCCGGTCAGCTAGCCCTGAAGCCGAAATCAAACGTGCTGACTCGCTGACCGAGTCAGCCGGGTCAACCCGGTCAGCCGGAAACAAACAGCCCCTTAGAAAAGGTTTTTAGAGTTTTAGAAAAAAAACTCAAAAAGAACTTCGGGAAGACTATAAAAAAATTAATTTAAATAAAAAGCATTTTTTAAAATTTAAAGATATAATCCTATTTAATTTGTGGGTATCTTCACGAATCAAACTTGATCCAATTTTGCATCATACGCGTTGTCGTTTGATCCGAATCATGTGTATCTATTTCTGGCATGATCGTACCAACGGTTTGCTCAACGGCTAATGGGTTTAAAATTGCAGATGGGTTGGCTATCAAAACCGGGTTTGTGCCATGGTATTCCACTGATATATACGTTCATTAAACTTGATATTAAAATAGATTTTTGTAGCAAAACAATAAAATATTTAGCAAACCAATAATATTGAACTAAACTCTCAAATGAATAATACAATCGTTTAAATTATTTCGATCATAACCAAACTTAACATTACATGTACGTTCATATATTTATAAGATTTATTGACCTTTTAAAATCTATCCTTGCACTTATTCTTAGTTATCCATCTTTCTTTTGGAGCGGTAAACTCATAACACTTTAACCCTACTTTTCGCTCACAATGAGACTTGAACCCTTTTATCAACAATGTCATTTGAGCTAACTATCAATTAGTTAGTCTGAATATATGCAATTTCTTCTCTTTTTCAATTCCAAATAAGGTTGGATCTTGATCTTTTCATTGCTCGTTGTGAATTATTATTTTTTACAATGTACATTAGCTTGAATTTGTGAGTGATAATGGGCAGATCGGTGGTTTGATGGATATAGTTTATTGATAACAAACTTTTGATTTCATAAATAATTTAAACTATGAAAACCACTTAATCTTAATTTCATGAATAAACGTAAACAAGAACAAAGAAGCAATTTGCCACTGATGGTTTAAAAGTTTGTGAATTATTTTTTGGTTGCTACACCTTCGAACCAATCACTATTGTTGTTGACAATTCATATATGTTAAAACTCAAATTCTTCATTGATGTGGATTGTAATTTGACAATTTTTGTATCCAATGATTTTGGTACCAGACTACAATTATCGAGTAGCAAACCAAATAAGTAAAATAAGAGGAAAACTTGAGAATCAAGATAAAGTATTTTATGCAAAACACATACTCAGTTTTTCCATCTTTACTCTATAGCTTCACCCTCCCATTAAATTTTTTTCCTAACAACGGGAAGGTAGAATAAGCAACAACGAGTGCTACCGATGAAATATAGAGGTTCATTGATCACCTGAAAAACGGGATGGGGATGATGAAGGTGAGGAAGAGATAGAGTCGTATGGTGGCGGTGCAAATGATGATGAAGAAAGAAAAACAAGAAGGGTTTAACTTGATTGTTTTTTTTATCTAATTTTTATATTTATTATATATTAAGGGTAAAATTGTAATTTAACTATTTGTTTTAAATAAAACATAGATTAATAAAAAAACACTATTTTGGTAAGTATTTTCTTAATCACTCATTTTGGTAAATGTTTTCTACCTACACCTTTTTGAAAAAAAAAACTCTTATCTTTAATACCAATCCACTTTGTTTTTTTATAGAATAAATAAATTTTTGATTCTAGAGTAAAAGTACTCAAAAAACTACTCTACATAGTAATCAAACATATAATTACAAAAAGAAAAAAAGAAAAATATAGATATACAAAAAGTTATAGTAGATGCAAGGAAAAGGCATACACATTAATAAAGTAGATGTAAGTACATGGCTAGCTAACTCGATAGAAACTTTGTCTTTTAAATAGGAAGTATTTAGTTCAAATTCAAGCATGATATAAATTAGTTTTGAAGTAATTTAGGAGTAAGAATTGTATGCATTTACTGTTTAAAAACATAAATATGGTAGATGATTAATAGATATGTCATAAAAAGGATATTCTGATGGTATCTTGAAGTAAATGATTCAAATCGAAGTCAATGATTCAAATCATGCATTGTGTAAGTACACATAGATAGGACTAGATTAGTAGTTGTTTATAACAAATAATATAGACTTTTTAACCGGTATTGAATTAACACTCATGATACAGTTGTCATTGACTTGTAAGATGTGTAGAAGAATATATCGTATCATCCAGATAAATTTATTAATTATACAATTTACGTATAGTCTTATAAGTTAATTACACTTAGGGGGTGTTTGGTTCAGTGAATTCATTGGAATTAGAATTGAAATTAGGATTTGAAATGAAATTCAAAGGAATTGTATTTGGAATTCAATATTTTCAAAGGATTTGAAATTTAAAAGAATTGAAATCTATAAAGACAATTTAAATTCCAAATACATTTCTAGTGACAAATTTGAATTTATCACCCGTGGCAAACTGCCATCACCTCAATAACCACCTATCATCGCCGCTACATACCACCGACCGCTGCCCCGGCCCTGCCGACAATCGACCGCGACCACCAACCGCGCCCATTGCCGAAAACGACCGTACCCCACTGCCGTCGCCAACTGATAACGCCCGTCGTTGAGACACGGTTCGACAACGGTGGTCGACGCCAGTTGACGGTAAGGAGTGATGGCAGTAGACGGTCAGGGCAAACAGTAGGCGACAGTGGCCAGCGTTGGGGTTGTGTGGCCGGTGAGCGGCGACGGTCGGGGGGCGACGGTCTGTCGGGGACGCCCGACAGTCGGCAGTCGGGGTGGTGACGGTCGGTGTCGACGACGGACGACGGCTGGTGGCAGGGGTCGTGGTCGGGGTTGGCGGCGAGTGGTGGTGTCGACGGTCGGTTGGCGGTGGGCGGGGTGGTAGGCGGCGGTCAGGGGCGGCGTTCAGCGGTTGGCGGCGGCGATCGGAGATCAGGGTCGGCAGGGGGTGGCGGTCGGGGTCGTTGGTAGTGTCGGTTGACGGTGGGCGGGGTGGTAGGTGGCAGTTGGTGGTGGAGGCGGGGGTCAGTGGAATTTGAAATCCTTCAATATTTGAAAGGATTTTGAAATCCTTCATTTGAAGGAATTTGAGGGAATTAATTTCAATTCCAATCCAATTCTTTTCTCAATAAAAAACGTTAAGAATGAAATTCAAATTCCAATTCCAACGAATTTCTACCAACCAAACACAATGACCAATCGAATTTAAATTCCAATTCCATTAAATTCATGCATACTAAACGCCCCTTTAATTTTTTAGAATTAAACATAGGAAAGTTTGGTTATTTTCCTATTTTTGTTGGGAATTAATCTTTTCCACATACTAACTTCGGTCCTCACATGGGTTTACGTCAATTTCTTTGTGAATAAATACCAACGGACATTTTGTGATATGGTGTGACTACTAGAATCGTTACATGTGTTTTTCTAAAGCGATTTGATCATAAAGGGTTCTAATTCAGTAATTTGTGTCCCTTGCGAGATTGTTCTTACAAAATGTATTATAACTTATAGCTTCCTGTAGATATATTCAAACCATAATATTGTATAACAAAGTATTAAAATAATCTTTAGAGAACATGTGAAACCAAATTTTATAATCTTTTTGAATGAGTAATTCTAACTTCTATAGCTTTTTATATAAGTAATCAACTAATCATGACAACACATTGGCATATTAATTTATTTGTAGGCGACTAATATAATTGTTGATTTGGTACGTGCTGGGGTCCACCTCTGTTTCTCAAGAAGAAGACTCGGTTTTTACAAGTTGACTAAAATCCTTTTGTATCATAAGCATTCTATGTTCATCCATTTCAATTTTTAGTTCTACTTATAATTCATCCATAATCATGGTCCTTGCTACTGCTGATGGCAAGGAGTCTAAACCCTCCACCTCAGTACTTGCTACTTGTGACGACAACGAGTCTAAACCCTCCACCTCCTCGATACTAGCCTCACAACCATGTCGTCACTTTGAATTTTCTGAAATTCTGATAGCGACAAAAAACTTTGATGAATCATTAGTAATTGGGAGTGGAGGTTTTGGGAAAGTTTACAAAGGCAACATAGTAAATGGATCAAGTATTGTCATTGTTGCCATTAAGCGTATGGATTCCATGTCCAATCAAGGGGAAACATCGTTCTGGGCTGAAGTTAAAGTACTTTCTATGTTACGTCATTGCAATCTTGTTTCTTTGATTGGTTACTGTAGTTATGAAACAGAGATGATACTTGTGTATGAATATATGCCTAATGGAACACTTAACGATCACCTTCATAAACTTCGTACCCCTTTATCTTGGCTTCGACGACTCAACATCTGCATAGGTGTCGCTCGTGGGTTACACTACCTCCACACTGGTACTGGAATTGAGTCTGGTGTCATACATCGAGATGTTAAAAGCTCCAATATTTTGTTACATGAAAGTTGGGCGGCTAAACTTTCAGACTTTGGGTTGTCAAAAATAGGCATGATCAACCAACCATCTACTTATGTCAATACATTTGTTAAAGGCACTTTTGGGTACCTTGATCCCAATTATTACGCTACTGGAAAGCTAACAAGGAAGTCTGATGTATATGCTTTTGGGGTGGTGTTGTTGGAAGTCTTGTGTAGAAAGCGTGCAGTTGATGAAAGTCTAGATGAGGACCAATTGAGTTTAGCAACATGGGTTCAAGACTCTATCAAAGAAGGGAATTTAAAAAAGATAATTGATTCAGATATAAGGGGTGAAATATCCCCCAAATGTTTAAAGAAATTTGTTAGAATTGCAGAGAGGTGTTTGCACAACAGTCCAAAACAACGACCAACCATGGATGAGGTTCTATTTAGTCTTAAGTCTGTACTTGTCATACAAGAGAAATTCCATAATTCGTTGCAATCAACTGGTAAAACAATATTTGGTAAAATTTTCGATATGCTTCCTTTCACCTCAAACGAACTAAACTCAGGTATTTCTAGCTCCTCTTCAATTATATAAACATATTCTTTATATGTATGTGAATCCTTCTTTGCATATGAGTACAATCTCAGTAATAACATGGAAATGTCATCTCCCTAACACCAAAAAACAAAAAGATATTGATGTTTATCTTCTTGGGATGGACAGCTCGTAGATTAGCAAATGATAATATGAAATAGCTGATGGTTTTCATGTATTTCCAAGGTTTAAATTTCATGTCATTTGCCTTAGTTTAAGGTGAGTAAGGGTGTAGACCTATAATATTGATGACAAAGATCATTAAACACTCAATAAGATCCTTGTACACCCATAGACAAAGTTCATAGTTTTTTGAGTTTATAGGGCTGAATTTTGCTTTATATTTTAAAGCAATTAGGATACGAGTTTTGTTGTTGTCTATTTGTACTACTGGTAGATTGTAACAGACAGATATCAATCATAGTAACACATCTCTTTTACCTTCATATGCTATCAGAACCAGAGCCTCCACCTTCACCTCCAGAAGCAACATTGGATCTATCAAATTTGGGAGACTCGTTAACTTATCAGCAGATTCTCGCCGTTACTAATGATCTTAGTTCTTCAAATCTTATCAAACATGGTCGTTCGGGTGATCTCTATAGGGGTGTTCTTGAGGGTGGCACGCCCGTGGTTGTAAAAAGCTTTAATATTGGATCTAGGAAAGAGGATGGGTACATGGTGGAATTGAATTTCTTCAGCAAAGTGTCACATTCAAGATTGGTGCCTCTATTGGGACATTGTTTGGAGAACAAAAATGCAAAGTTTCTTATTTATATGTACATGCCAAATGGTGATTTGTCGGGTTCTTTATATAGGATAAACAATCAAGATGATGGTAGTTTACAGTCGTTGGATTGGATTACGAGATTGAAAATTGCAACTGGAGCTGCTGAAGGGCTTTCTTTCCTTCACCATGAATGTAATCCACCAGTTGCTCATGGAGATGTTCAAGCTAGCAGTATACTTCTTGATCATAAGTATGAGGCGCGGTTAGGTAGCTTAAGTGAAGTGTGTTTTCAAGAAGAAGACGATCATTCAAATCGAGTCAGTAGGTTGCTCAGCTTCGCCCAAACATCTGAACAAGGTGCTTCTGGTCTAGTGAATCCCGCATGTGCGTATGATGTGTACTGTTTCGGGAAGGTGTTACTCGAGCTTGTAACTGGTAAAATGGGAATTAGTGCATCAAATGATGCAACGACGAAAGAATTAATAGAAGAAATACTTGCACATATTAACATATACGACAAAGAACTCGTGAAAAATATCATGGACCCCTCGTTAATCGTAGATGCAGATTTGTTAGAAGAAGTTTTGGCCATGGCTATTGTTGCTAGATCTTGTCTCAACCCAAAGCCTGCCAGAAGACCGACGATGAGATACGTTCTTAAATCTTTAGAAAACCCGTTAAAGGTGGTTAGAGATGAAAGTGAAAGCTTACCTTGGCTACGTAGACCTGTCTGATATTGAAATACTGAATTGATCTTGAATACTGTAGGTTGTCTTACAATATATAGTATAAGGGTTCTTGAAATGCTGCTTTGTTTAGTTTCTGATGGGATGTTTTGTATCGTTGACATATATGGAAACGAGAGCGGGAAAGAGTAGTCTTAAGCGGTCAGCGATGAGTGGATCAGAGTCGGGGAGTGGTGGTCATAGTAGCGGTGGAGATCGTTCTTCGATCTTCAAACCGAAAGCAATCGAAGGATGTGGTTCTTGGATGTGCAACATGAAGAAAGATCCACCTGATGTAGTAAAACTAGTTAAATTTCTCATAGCTAGTGTGTGTACTTCATGTCATGTACTTTGATTTTGTTCAATGAAGAAAACTTACTTCTTAAAATGTTTATGAAGGGTCATTTTGATAGCCACCCGTTATCAAACTAACTTTAAAGTCCGATATTACATGTTCTTTTAATGCTTTTACAACGTGTAATCATTCATTTGACAAAAGTTATTCCTCTCTTCCAAAGATCTTAGCGAATTAAAATCTCATATGAGCATCCAGGTTGTTTGGAAAGATTTTTTTTAAGACTAATAAGCTGTACGTTCCACAATTTTTTTAGAATTCTCTTCGTGAGGTCCATAGACTAACCATTATACACAATGCGGCGTAGAGTGGGCGGTGGCAGTGTTACCGCTCGGCGCCCCCACCCCCTAACATTTCTAATATAAAATTAGAACACGATTTCCAAATAAATTATTTAAATGACTAAATAATTTTTTTCAAGAATAAAAAAGTTAAAAATAAAAATAATATATGTAAAATAAGTTTCTTTTGAGTTTTTGGAGCCGCTATTAAAACCCCATTCATCCAAGAGAATAAATGCACCTAAATATATCAGAGATGTTTGTCGTTAAGAGGAGGGACGACCGGTGAAAGAGACAAATGAGATATTATGAATACAAGCATTGATTCGGTCAATGAGGGTTCCCACATCTAGTATAAGTTGACTATAAATCTATAATCCTTATCATCATATTCTGTGTTTATCAACTTCAATTTCCACTTGTTTTTCATTTTAACTATGTTCTTTGATACAGGTAATGGCAAGGTGTCTTAGCCAACCACCACCACCTCCTCCTCCTCCTCTATACAATACTCACAACCATGCCATCACTTTGAATTTCCTGAAATTCTTATGGCAACTGAAAATTTTGATGAATCGTTAGTGATCGGGAGTGGGGGGCTTTGGAAAGGTTTACAAAGGTAGCATGATCATTGGAGAAAGTCGCGTGGTTGTTGCGATTAAGCACTTGGATTCCATGTCCAATCAAGGGGCAACAGAGTTCTAGGCGGAAGTTGAAATGTTTTCTATGTTGCGTCAATGTAATCTTGTGTCTTTGATCAGTTATTGTAATTATGAAAAGGAGATGATACTCGTGTATGAATTTATGCCAAATGGAACACTTGATGATCATCTCCATAAACTTCATACCCCTCTCCCTTGGACTCAACGACTCAACAGCGGCATAGGGGTCGGTCATGGGTTACACTACCTACACACTAGTACAAGGATCACGTCAGGGGCTATTCATCGTGATGTTAAGAGCTCGAATATTTTATTATATAAAAGTTAGGCAGCTAAAATTTCAGACTTTGGGTTGCCGAAAATAGGCCCAACAAACCAGCCATCTACTTATGTCAACATACTTGTTAAAGGTACTTTGGGTATTTAGATCCTAATTATTTTACAACTGGAAAGCTGACAAGAAAATCTGATGTGTATGCTTTTGGGGTGGTCTTCTTAGAAGTTTTGTGTAGAAAATGTGCAGTGGATAGAAGTCTTGATGAGGAGAAGTGGGGTTTAGTGACATGGGTTCAAGATTATATCAAGGAAGAGAATTTCAACAATATAATTGATTCAGAAATAAGGGTTGAAATATCCCCAAAATGTTTGAATGAATTTATTAGAATTGTAGAGAGATGTTTGTATAACAATTCAAAACAACGACCAACCATGGCTGAGGTTCTATTTAATCTTGAGTTTGTACTAGCCTTACAAGAGAAAATCAATAATTTGTTGCAATCTACAGGTAAAACAATATTTGGTAGAGTGGTTGATATGCTTCCTTTCACCTCCAAAGGAGAAAAGTCTGGTATTTCTAGCTCTTCTGGAATTGTGTGGACGTATTCTTTATATTTACATGTATTCATCTTTGCATATCAGTCAAAACATACAAAGGTCATCTCTATTTCGAGAGAAGAAGATTGCTGAGGTTGAACCAAAGGTCAGATGAAATAGCTTATGCCTTACATATCTTAGCCTAGGTTGCGAGGATAACAATTTCTTTCCTTTTGCCTCCTTTTCATGTTAGCAGAATTGTGAACCTATCATATACCCTTAGATGATCATTAAATGCTCTATAAGATCTTGTAACATCAATAAATATATCCAATTATTCGTACATCCTATATGGTTTAGAGTTATTTTTTAGTATCCTTGTTTCTAGTGTCATTTTTCCATAGTTTTTTTTGTTCTTATTCAAGCCAAATTGTATGCATCGTGTACCCCTATTTGTTTCTGTTTTTAGGTTTTGGAACTGAATTATAGATTTTCCATCAATATGTTTCTAGTTTGAAGGTCATTTAACAGTTCACCCTTTACTCGGTACTTTGTCTAAATGCCTCCACCATGGGCCTTTGAGGCTGTCTTATGTTTTATAAACTCATACATGTAGCGATTACTGGAATTTTGGTGTTCATCCACAATAAGATCATTGTGTGAGAAGTTTTAGAGGTGATAGTTTCTTGTAATGTATTATGTTAGTGCATTATTTTCCTACTCTAATAAAAAAGTATCTTGAGATGACATATGTCAACACCACAATTATCCTCACCAAAATTTTCACGCATCTTTCTCCTATTAAATAATTACCTTAATTGCTAATAATATTATTTAACACTTTTTTAAATTTAATAAATTAAGAAATAGATCTATTTACTAATGTTATTTTTTAATTAAGAAAAAAATTTAAAACAAAATTTTAAAACAATGATATAACTGTTTTATTATTTATAGTCATTTCTCATATATAATTTTAGTCATATCATATCTTAGAATATCATTTTATAATTAATAAATTTTATTATATTATTTTTTTATTTATTCAATCTGTGTAACACACGGGTTTACCAAAGCTAGTTATTTAATAAAAAAGAGTGGTGTATATATATATATATGTTAAAACTATGTATATCCGAGGTTTTCAATTATGCTACCCGACATGATAGGACTTGCCTAGAGCCTAGGAGGATGTATGCTAGAATAAAGACCCTATATATATTACCTAAAAGATTTGTATTTGATTGATACATGTAACATACAGTTGGTGGCCTTTTCTTTTTATAGTCATGCATATTGGAAAACTTAAACTTATCTTTTTGTATTCATCTATTTCAGTCCAGGGTGACTCAAACTCATCTAGTAATAACAAGGGTAACAATAAATTGCCAGAAATGAAAGAAGTTCATGCAGAATCCAAAGTCCAAGCACAAGATACCATAGAACGATATTCATGGCGAACACGAGTTTCAATTTTGTTAGGAATTGCCCGTGGACTGACGTATTTAATTGCATTCGGAAAACATCATTTTTCGTGATCTAAAAACCTCTATTATATTCTTGGATGAAGTAGGTACTTAGCTATTTATGATTGATGGTGGTGATCAAACCACTTTGAGATTTAGTTTTTATACAACCAAAGTTAACAACTTATTTTTAATAATTTTGTTTCTATACAACCATAGTTAACAACTTATTTTTAATCTTTCTTATTCTAGGATTTTAATGCAAAACTAAGGGGGTTCGGGTTGGCGAAGTATGGCCCTAAAACTACGGAAACACATGTTAGTACAGGTGTTGTGGGAACCTATGGTTATGCAGCCCTAGAGCATATCACGATGGGTATTTTACTAAACCATATTAGAAAACATTGTATATTTACTCGAATAATAGTTTGTTTTCTTTAGAAAAACCAAGTACACTGTTGCAAAGGTTAGTTCTTCCATTTTTGAACCAGATTAGGCAAAATATGTACAAAAGATATTAATAAAGTTAAAACATCATAATTTTGTAATACGAGCAGGTCATTTGAGTGTGAAGTGTGACATCTATAGTTTCGGTGTGGTGATGTTGGAAAGTATGCGGTCCGAAGGGCATTGGATCGCAATCTTCCTGATGGGAAGCAGAGCTTGGTGGATCGTGCAAGTCAAGTCAAACTAAACAGAAGAAATCTAAAGAAAATAATGAATCCACGTCTTGACCACAATTACCCCATACAAGGTGCTTTATAATGCATTGCACTTGCCAATAAGATGCGTTGTGAAGAAACCCAAGGATAGACCTTCAAGTGAAGAAGTTTTGTAGCGTTTGCAACAATTATACTCTCTTCACAAGTAACCTAGAAAAAGTCTGGTATATGATGGTACAGTCTTGATTTTGAATCCCCTTATCTCTTTTACTCGATTCATACATATTATATGTTTCAAATATTTTATTACAAAATCATAAAACCTTGATTGGAAATCTTAAAACTCCACAGCCATGGATCCCTCCCTCATCTATAGTGTTTGATGCTACTTATCTTTGATTAAAAGTTAAAAACCTTTTAATTTGCAATATTGCATAGCATTTTTGAAAGTAAAATGTAACATTATCATGTCGTTTTGTCACCGTTTGTACATGGCAAACTGCATCCAATCCTGTTCCCAAACAAAGCCCACAAGCTGACATTTATTGTAAATCAGAAACCCACACCAAACAAAACCCCTAACCTCTTTTTTGAATAACTAAAAAGACTTGCTAATCAAGACACCTAATTTGCTCAATAGGAAAACAAATCAAAACAAATCTTTAAATCTTACAAGTAAATAATTAAACCAACTATTTGCTGTTCAAAAAATAAATAAATAAATAAACTAACTCTAAATTTTTTAACGGCAACTAATTCGAATTATCTCCAAATCTTCCAAACCGAATTAAATCCCACAAAGTTTTCTAGCCTACTTTCTTTTTTTTTTTTTTTTTACTTATTTCTCCAAATGATTTTCATGATTTAAGTTTTCACAGGTGAATTGTGATCATTTAGACAGAACGTTGGACTTTTGAGTTTGGGCCGGATAAAATTGGATACACACTAAACATTTGTTGAAAAAGCCCTATTCACATAATATTTATCTTATTTAGTTAAAGTATTATTTGAATAAAACGAACATCTAAATAAACTGAATAACCCAAATTTAAAAATAATTAAATCCAAAAACAGAAAAATTCGAATTCAGATGAGATCCAATCCAAATATTTGCATAAAGATTCTGATCAGTGTTTTTTGGTTTCAAATACGCTTCAAATTACGAAAATATTTAATTTTTGTTTTCTTAACACCCCTGCATCCACAAATAATTGGGCTTAGCATTGGATCCTCTTGTTGGTGGTTCTGAATGGTTTGATTATGAATAATTCTTCACTTGGAATTTTTTAAGAACACCAAAACATATTAAATGAGAAATAACATTGACGAAAAAGAATATGAATAAGTAAATGGAGGGCCGCCGTTTAAAATAAAATAATTTATAAGAAATTGAGGATTTACTTTTCTAACGGTAAATCTACGCTACTTATACTCGTAAATAACTTCAAACTAATTACACAATGATAAGATTTGAATTCAAAACCTTTACTCTAAAAGATAACATCTTAATTAATTGGGAATTTAGAGGTGTACAAACCGGATTTTTTTAAAAATTGGTTTCGGTTTCAAACATAAACCGGTTTGGTCAACTTCGGTCAAAACCGGGTTGGCCTCAAACGGTTCGTGTTCCAAACCGATTTTAGGTTGGGAATCCCAACCCCATACAAACCGGTTTGGGTCGGTTTGGAGACCGGTTCGGATTTTAATTTTTTTAATAATCGTTACAAAGTAATTAAAAATATAAACTATGAAATCATAAAAATAAAATTATGATAGATGATAAATAAATACACAATTATTTGTTTTTATAATCACAATACGCAGTGTTTTTGAGATTTTTGAAAGTAGAGAGTGTTTTAAGTTGTTGTGATTCAACCAAAACATTCAATACATATATATACTAAACTAATAGGGGTATAATGGTAAAAAAAATAAGTTTTCAGTATACAACTTTCATATTATTTTTACTATTATATTTATTATAAGTTATAATCGCAAATTAATTATTTAATAGTAACTACTGTATATTAAACTTTTAATTTATATAACAATTTAACTTTTGTAAAATAAGTTTTCAATATACAACTTTCATAAATTAAAAGAGCTATATATTTTTTTCCATCCTTCTCGCCTAAGTAATTATGCTCCTCGTCTAGAGAATCGGCGAGCGAGGAAACCATCCATCCTCCTCGCCTAGGGAACCGTCAAGCGAGGTAAACATCAAATCTCCTCGCCTCGGGTACCGGGTTCCTCGCCTAAAAGTAAAATTTTACACGTAAGTGAGGTTTATGACATGAGGACGAGGAGGTTTTTGCCACGTTGGCAAGATAATATGAGAATTTAATTTCTCGTCTTCTGCGAGGGTCACCATTGATTTGGTCATTTTTATAAACTTAAAAAAGTCAATGTTTAGTTTCGTAAATTGAATTGATCATATTTTATATCTTTTACGAAGTATGTGAAATCAAATTTTATAATCTTTTTGAATGATTCTAACCTCTATAGTTTATACAAGTAATCAACCAATCATAACACATTCAACACATAGAAGAACATATTTTATTTATTTGTATGTGACTAATAGAAATACAGAATTGTAGATTTGGTACGTGCCGGGTCCACATCTGCTTCTAGAAGAAGACTCAATGTTGTAAGTTGACTAAAATCCTTTTATATCATTAGCATTCTAAGTTCATCCATTTCAATTTTTACTTCTACTTAAAACTTTTGATATGCTTCTCTTCAACTATATAGACATATTCTTTATATTTATGTGAATCTTTCTACGCATATGAGTAGAATCTCAGTGATAATATGGAAATCTCATCTCCTAACATCAAAAAAAAAAAAAAAAAAGATTTTGATGTTTATTTTCTTCTGATGTGATAGATTAACAAAATACAATATGAAATAGCAGATGGTTTTCATGTATTTCTAAGGTTTCAATTTCATGTCATTTGCCTTAGTTTAGGGAGAGTAGGGGTGTAGTCGTGTAGACATATAATATTCATGACAAAGATCATTAAACACTCAACAAGATCCTTGTATACCCATAGATATATCCATAAGCCCGTTATAGTAAGAAACTTTTGAGTATCCATATGTCTAGTTTGAGTAGATTTTTTGTCAATATGTTTATAGTCTAAAGGTTATTTAAAGTTCGGATGAATACCTGCATCGTAGGCCTTGATGGTGCTTGATGTTTTAATAACGTCTTGTTGCTTAATTGAGTATCCATATGTCTAGTTTGAGTAGATTTTTTGTCAATATGTTTATAGTCTAAAGGTTATTTAAAGGTGCGGATGAATACCTGCATCGTAGGCCTTGATGGTGCTTAATGTTTTATAACTCTTGTTGCTTAGGTTGCTCACTAGTGTTTAGATGCAATTATGGATGGAGTTTTGGGTTCATAGGCAATTAGATGCTTGACTGAGAGTGTTAGGATATATTAGAGTTAGTTGTCATGTTAGCGTTGTTCAAAAAGCTCGCTGCTCGAGTGCTCGCTTGAAGCTCGCTCGAAAATAGCTCAAAAAAACAAATAAATTGGCTCACGCTCAGACTTTGAGCTCGTTAAAATAAACGAGACGAGCCCGAGCCCACCCTGGCTCAACTTGGCTCGGCTCGTTTACAGCCTAGATTACCTTGGCCTATTAGCATTTAGGTTTTTTGTCTATTTGTACAACTGGTGGTTTGTAACATACAATCAATCATAATAACACGTATCTTTTACATTCACATGTTATCAGATCCAGACCCGCCACCTCCGGGAGCAGCATTGGATTTATCAAATTTGGGAGACTCGTTCACTTATCATCAGATTTGTTATACCAATTGAGTACAGGAACACAGAATTGAACAATATGAAGAAAATACAAGAAAGAATATTATCAAGAATGATTCGTCAATAATTAATAGTTTTCAGAGAATTTGTGATTTTGTGATAATCTCACCGATTACACAGGATCCCTATTTATAGTAGTACTCGACTAACTAACTATAACAACCACACTCAACAAAATATTGAGAATTTACATAAATGACCCTATACTATTTCTTCCGAACAGAAAGAACCCTTCCGAAGATTTCTATTGGAAGATTTCCAAAGTAAACTATTCCCTTCCGAAGCAAACATAACCTTCAGAAGATTTTAGCCAAGCTTCGGAAGAACCATGTTAAGCTTCGGAAGAAACTTAACTTCGGAAGATATCACTTGTTTTGGCTTTTAATACTTCACAATCTCCACCTTAAAATCCAAAACAAGATTTTAACCAACTCCTAATGCATCCAAGCAACTTAAACTTCACACCAGGTAGAGACTTTGTAAACACATCCGTTGGATTCTCCAAAGTAGACACACTTTCCACTTTCACCTTCCCAGCATTCACCACATCCCTTATGAAGTGCAACTTCATATTAATACACTTTGTTCTCTCATGAAACATGCTATTCTTTGACAACTGGACTGCACCCTGATTATCACAATATACCATTGAGTCTGCAACTTTGATCCCTAACTCAGAAACAAACCATACAACCATATAGCTTACTGTCACTCAGCTTCTGTGGTAGATAATGCCACAACATGTTGCAACTGGGCTTTCCAACTAACTAAGTTACCTAGCACTTGAAATACATACCCTGTAACAGATCTACCTCTATCCTGGTCCTTAGCAAAATCTGAATCAGTATAGCCAACAATCCTATTACTCTCCCCATGTCCATGACAACCAAACACTAAACCATAGTGTTTGGTACCCCTGAGATATCTCAAGATCCACTTCACAGCAACCCAATGATCTCTACCCGGATTTGACAAATACCTGCTGACTAAACTCACAGCATACCCAATATCCGGCCTTGTACATACTATTAAGTACATCAAGCTCCCAACAACATTGGCATAAGGCACTTTCTCAATATACCTAACTTTAGCATCTGACATAGGACAATCAGAACTTGACAATTTAATATGAGTACCTATAGGAACAGTTACTTGTTTAGCATCATCCATCCTATAGTTACTTAGTACCTTCTCCAAGTAAAACCTTTAAGACAACTTCAATGTCACACCCCGACCACGGCGGAATCATTGGGGCGGACGAATGGGAGACGATTGCTCATAGCACATGGAACTAATTAAGTTGAAATAATATTAAATGTAATGAATCATTAAACATTACAAGACAAATAAGTAATTACAAAACAATCAAGATACAACCAATAACATAAAACTTTAAATTTAAACTAGGTCCAAGTCCTATATGAGCACAAGTAGATCTTCAAGCATCAAACCTGAAACATGTTAAAATAAAAGGGTCAACTATAAAGTTGGTGAGTTCCCATGGTTTAAACACACGCATATATGTATATATATAAAAAGGGTTACAAGTAGCAATTCATGTCCATGGTTATAAGTTAGCAAGCTCATAGAATACATACAGTTACAACCAAACCTCGACTTGATTACAAGTATATAAGATTGGCTAAGTGTATTTGGTTCCCATGATGAACAAGCATACGTCATCAGGAGTCGGCAATACATCAACTTTAGCACCAAATAGGCTTGTCAGGCCCAAAGATCTAAGATGTCGCCAGGCTAGCAATAGTTAATGATTGTAAACAAAATATGTATCTCATATAAGACTTACAATAACACAAATAACCATGACAAAAAAGTAAAGATGAATTGCATGTGCATTTACAAGTATCAAGATGTTTACAAGTGTAAGTTTATAGGTTAACATGTTTTACCCAAAAGTGTGAAATAAAGTAAAAAGGGGCATGGAGAACTCATATGGAAAACTCACAAGTATAGTGATGGTTGTAGAGTACATAAGAAAGCTTGGATGTCAAGAGTCAAAGGTGATATCCTAAATGATAAAAAAAACAATAACTTGAGGTTGGAATTCATTACAAGAAGTTAGGACGTTTAGAGAATGCTAAAAAGCGAAAGTTAGATTGAAAAAGGATTATTGTATTAATTTTAGATTCTGGACAGAATGTTTGGTATGTGTTTGAACAGGTTTTAAAAATAGCAAACGGTTTCATAAAATTATAAAATTTTATACTTGACTATTTCAAAGTCTCCCGGACAACTTTCATTCAGAAACATTTATATGAAAACATCTTTAAATAGGTCAAACAAGCAGCACAAGACAGAAGGTGCTGAAATGCGCACTTATCTTGTGAATGCTATTGTTGAGTCGTCCAATTGAGTTTGAAGACGTATAAACTGTTTTTGAAAAGGTAATTCAATGAACTTAACATTGGAGTCTGATTTTACTCAATTTTAGTTTATTCTGCCAGAATTGTAGTAAGCCACTTATGTGCACTTTTAAAATCGTTAAAGCATGAAACGGGTTAGGACATTTTATTATGTCAATATATGGTATATTAGTCTTCATTTGAGTTATAAAAATATTCTAAGACTTTGGCATAGCCATCATTTAGAACAATAATCTTGTGGAATAACCGAATGCGGCGGCATAGCCGTCCATATACAAACGGGATTCTTTGTTTATGTTAGTGTGTTGTTGGCTTGATTTAGGAATGTTAGTGATTGTTATAAGATTAGTGATTATTAAAATATTAATGATCAAATCATAATGATTAAAATAAAAAGAGATTTGGTAGAAGAAAGAATAATAATAATAACATAAAGTCATGAGAACAATTGGATGTTAGGATGATTAAAATATATAATATAAAAGTAATAAAAGCTTACCTTAGTATTAAGAATTCTTGAAATCTCTTGTAAAATAAAATTTTTCAAAGTCATCATAACCAATGGATGAAAGAAATATATGAGAGTGAGGTTTTTAGAGAATGAGCAAATGAAAAGTGAGGCCTAAGCCGTGCTTTTATACTTGAGGTTAGGAGGAGGTTATGAATGGTGTTAATGGTGATTTATAAGTCTTTTAAAAGGGGGTTATGATTGGAATTTGAAATAAATATAAAATTAAATAATTTAAATAAATAAAAGAATAATTATAATTTAAAATTTAAATTCTTGAAGACTCTAATTTTAACAACTTTTTTATAAAATATTTATAGACTTTATAAAATCAATTTGAATAATCAATCAAATTATTTATTTGTTAATTTTTATAACTTTTATAAAACTTGTAAACTTTATAATTTGATTATTTATTTTTAATATTTAAAATTCATAATTACTTATAAAACTTTATAAGTTTAATAAAATTCATTTTAAAACTTTATAAGTTTTAATAAGTCTTTTCCATTTAGTTATTTGTTATGGCATGATTAATAAACTTTATAATTTTATAAAAAAGAATTATTTATAAATCAACAAGTTATTATAAGTTGTTTAAATGATAAATTGAATAAATCAATTTAAACTACACGTCTAATCTATATAATTCATTAATATAAATAAAATAATTTAAATAAAGAAATTCATATCATAAGAAAGTTTGATTTTAGTTCGGGTTTATAACTTAAAAATGACGGATGTTACAGTCTCCCCTACTTTCAGAAATTTCGTCCCGAAATTTAATCACGAGAAGATTGATTTCCAAGATATGAGGAGACTTGAATTTCATTTCATGTTTGCAAGTGAACTTTTGAGAACGTTTAAATTCAATAAGTTTGGTTATGGTGTTTTGTTACGCTTAAGTTTGTTCGATTTCATAATTCACGATTTCGTGTGTTTCTTGATAAAGTGTACAAGATCATTAAGTTAAATATTTAATTAATAAACTTTTGTATTTCAGATGGTTCAAGACGATTAGGAAGATTTTGACATAACACCATGTTTTTAGATCGACACAAGACTCAGCTTAACGAACATGAGTAATGTGTTCAAAACACTTTTTGGATGAGATATGAATTTCATAGAAGCTTCTCAAGTAAGTAACTTTAACAGGGTTCTTAGATGATCGATTCGTATTTACTTATGTCATTGAGGTTTCAAAGGTTCATTAGCGTAATGTTGATACAAGAATCGAGTTTCTTAAGTTTAAAGAATTAATTTAGAACGAAAGCATCATTGTAATGAGTTTTCAGGGTAAGTGCGGTTTTGAGGGAAGACATTCAGAAAGATTATTAAGGGTCGTTAAGAGATTTGAGATAATGAGTTTAAGACTCAAGGGAACAAAATCAATGAAGAAACTAGTCAAAATAACAAGATGTTTCGAGTGTAACGTTCGGTTTACAAACCAAAACATTACGTTGACTTATCAAAGTATTATGTCAACTACAACCTTAATGAAGACATGCGTACCTATAAGCGGACACTCACCCCAAGGGTTCCGAGGTAAGGTAAACAGATCCATCGGTTGATTTGGATTTATATGAATACCTTGCCTAGACAGAACACCTCGAGATACAGGCATCCCACTCTTCCAGCATTACATGTTTCAAATTGTAGGACACAAACTTTGACGAGACTTGAAAACCATGAATAACGATTCAAAGTTCAATTTAAAACGATTTGATTTAGGCACATAATGCCTTAGAATATGATTTAAGGTTCGTGTGTGCATTGATAAGATTCAAGGTATAAGCATAAACACATAAGGCATATAATCACATAATCAAATATAAACACATAAGGCACAAAAATCCTATCTAAGCATATAAATTACATGAGAGGACTCATGTGTAAAGGTACTTAGTTATAGTCTAGGTCATTCCATTTCTAATACCCTAAATCCCTATAACCATGGCTCTGATACCAATCTGTCACACCCCGACCAACGGCGGAATCATCGGGGCGGACGAATGGGAGACGATTGCTCATAGCACATGGAACTAATTAAGTTGAAATAATATTAAATGTAATTAATCATTAAATATTACAAGACAAATAAGTAATTACAAAACAATCAAGATACAACCAATAACATAAAACTTTCAATTTAAACTAGGTCCAAGTCCTATATGAGCACAAGTAGATCTTCAAGCATCAAACCTGAAACATGTTAAAAATAAAAGGGTCAACTATAAAGTTGGTGAGTTCCCATGGTTTAAACACACGCATATATGTATATATATAAAAAGGGTTACAAGTAGCAATTCATGTCCATGGTTATAAGTTAGCAAGCTCATAGAACACATACAGTTACAACCAAACCTCGACTTGATTACAAGTATATAAGATTGGCTAAGTGTATTTGGTTCCCATGATGAACAAGCATACGTCATCAGGAGTCGGCAATACATCAACTTTAGCACCAAATAGGCTTGTCAGGCCCAAAGATCTAAGACGTCGCCAGGCTAGCAATAGTTAATGATTGTAAACAAAATATGTATCTCATATAAGACTTACAATAACACAAATAACCATGACAAAAAAGTAAAGATGAATTGCATGTGCATTTACAAGTATCAAGATGTTTACAAGTGTAAGTTTATAAGGTTAACATGTTTTACCCAAAAGGTGTGAAATAAAGTAAAAAGGGGCATGGAGAACTCACATGGAAAACTCACAAGTATAGTGATGGTTGTAGAGTATATAAGAAAGCTTGGATGTCAAGAGTCAAAGGTGATATCCTAAATGATAAAAAAAACAATAACTTGAGGTTGGAATTCATTACAAGAAGTTAGGACGTTTAGAGAATGCTAAAAAGCGAAAGTTAGATTGAAAAAGGATTATTGTATTAATTTTAGATTCTGGACAGAATGTTTGGTATGTGTTTGAACAGGTTTTAGAAATTGCAAACGGTTTTATACATGACTATTTCAAAGTCTCCCGGACAACTTTCATTCAGAAACATTTGTATGAAAACATCTTTAAATAGGTCAAACAAGCAGCACAAGACAGAAGGTGCTGAAATGCGCACTTATCTTGCGAATGCTATTGTTGAGTCGTCCAATTGAGTTTGAAGACGTATAAACTGTTGTTGAAAAGGTAATTCAATGAACTTAAAATTGGAGTCTGATTTTACTCAATTTTAGTTTGTTATGATCAAGTTATGGTCGGTTGAAGTAAGATTATATTCTGCCAGAATTGTAGTAAGCCACTTATGTGTACTTTTAAAATCGTTAAAGCATGAAACGGGTTAGGACATTTTATTATGTCAATATATGGTATATTAGTCTTCATTTGAGTTATAAAAATATTCTAAGACTTTGGCATAGCCATCATTTAGAATAATAATCTTGTGGAATAACCGAATGCGGCGGCATAGCCGTCCATATACAAACGAGATTCTTTGTTTATGTTAGTGTGTTGTTGGCTTGATTTAGGAATGTTAGTGATTGTTATAAGATTAGTGATTATTAAAATATTAATGATCAAATCATAATGATTAAAATAAAAAGAGATTTGGTAGAAGAAAGAATAATAATAATAACATAAAGTCATGAGAACAATTGGATGTTAAGATGATTAAAATATATAATATAAAAGTAATAAAAGCTTACCTTAGTATTAAGAATTCTTGAATCTCTTGTAAAATAAAATTTTTCAAAGTCATCATAACCAATGGATGAAAGAAAGATATGAGAGTGAGGTTTTTAGAGAATGAGCAAATGAAAAGTGAGGCCTAAGCCGTGCTTTTATACTTGAGGTTAGGAGGAGGTTATGAATGGTGTTAATGGTGATTTATAAGTCTTTTAAAAGGGAGTTATGATTGGAATTTGAAATAAATATAAAATTAAATAATTTAAATAAATAAAAGAATAATTATAATTTAAAATTTAAAAATTCTTGAAGACTCTAATTTTAACAATTTTTTTATAAAATATTTATAGACTTTATAAAATCAATTTGAATAATCAATCAAATTATTTATTTGTTAATTTTTATAACTTTTATAAAACTTGTAAACTTTATAATTTGATTATTTATTTTTAATATTTAAAATTCATAATTACTTATAAAACTTTATAAGTTTAATAAAATTCATTTTAAAACTTTATAAGTTTTAATAAGTCTTTACCATTAGTTATTTGTTGTGGCATGATTAATAAACTTTATAATTTTATAAAAAAGAATTATTTATAAATCAACAAGTTATTATAAGTTGATTAAATGATAAATTGAATAAATCAATTTAAACTACACGTCTAATCTATATAATTCATTAATATAAATAAAATAATTTAAATAAAGAAATTCATATCATAAGAAAGTTCGATTTTAGTTCGGGTTTATAACTTGAAAATGACGGATGTTACATTCAACACCCTGTTTCTCTATCTCTCTTGATATCCATGCCTAATATCTTATTGGCTTCACCTAGATCTTTCATTTTAAATTCTGACATCAACATCTTCTTAGTAGCTTCAACCTCTTCCATGTCTGGACAAGCCACCAACATGTCATCAACATACAGAAACAAATACACAAATTTGTTTACACTGTATTCCTTAAAATAGACACAACTATCATAGCTGCTCCTGTTAAACCCATTAGTCACCATATGTTCATCAAACCTTTTATACCACTGTCGAGGAGATTGCTTCAGCCCATACAAAGACTTTTTAAGGAGACACACTTTATCTTCCTGTCACTTAATCTCAAACCCCTCCTGCTGCTTCATATAGATTGTTTCATCTAACTTCGCATGTAAAAATGCAGTTTTCACATGTAACTGATGTAACTCCATATCCATAGAAGCAGTCAACGACAACATAACCCTGATAGATGAATGTTTCACCACAGGTGAGAATATCTCATTATAATCCACCCCTGGCTTCTGTGTAAACCCCTTAGCTACTAATCTAGCCTTATACCTAGGAGGTTCACCTTCAGACATCCCATCTTTCAGTTTGAACAACCACTTACATGACACAGGCTTGTGACCCTCAGGTTTATCAACCAGCTCCCATGTGCTATTCTTATAAAGAAATTCCATCTCTTCCTCCATGGCCTTACACCACTTTGAGCTTTCTTTCACAGAAATTGCCTTAGTGTATGACAATGGTTCATAGATGCTTTCTTCTTCAGCAGCAACAAAGGCTAATGTTGACAAGTCAATCCCCTCTCTATACCTGAGTGGAGGTACCACTTGTCTCCTCTGTCTATCCCTAGCCAACTAGTAATCATCCATACCATCTCCCTGGCTATTATAAGTGCCATGATCAACCCCTTTATCATTCACACCTTGCTGCTCCACCTCAATCTAAACCCCACTCTGCTCTTCAACTTCTGAACCCTTTTTCCCCTTAATGTCTTTATATAAAATATCCTCTTGGAAAATCACATCTCTACTCACTACCACCCTTGGTCTGTAACCATCTAGTCTCCACAACCTATACCCTTTTACACCCTCAGGGTATCCTAGAAATACACATTTGCAGGCCCTAGGTTCCAACTTCCTGGCTAACATGAGCATAAGCCAATGACCCAAACACCTTAAGCCCCCTATAGTCATTCTTTCTACCTGACCATGCCTCCATAGGTGTTTTCATGTCTAATGCAGCTGATGGAGACCTATTAACCAAATAAGTTGTAGTTGTCACAACTTCAGCCTAGAGCATCTTGGGTAAACCAGAACTAGCCAACATACACCTTACTTTTTCAAGCAAAGTCTTATTCATCCTTTCAGCCAAACCATTCTGCTGTGGATTTCCTGGCACAATTCTATGTCTTGCAATCCCATGAGTTTTACAATACTGATTGAACTCATGATTGCAGAACTCCAACCCATTATCAGTTCTTAGCTTCTTGACTTTTCTTTCAGTTTGAGTTTCCACAAGGACTTTCCATTCCTTGAACTTCCTAAAGGCATCACTCTTATTCTTTAATATAATCACCCAAACTCTTCTTGAAAAATCATCAACCAATGTCATAAATTACCTAGCACCACCTAAAGAATCAACCTTAGCAGGACCCCATAAATCTGAATGAATGTAGTCCAATACATCACTTGTGATATGTTTAGCCCTTGGGAACTTTACCCTCTTGTGTTTCCCAAGAATACAAGTTTCACAAAAACCAAAATCACAATTCTTCAACTCAGTCATTACCTGTTGCTTCTGTAACTCCACCAGTCCTTGATGATTGATATGACCAAGCCTCTTATGCCACAACATGGCCTTTGAACTACTATCACTTGAGGCAGTTGCCACCTGGGACTCTACTACACCAGCACTATCTAGTAAATAGATATTATTCTCCCTTCTACTACCAGACAATACCACCATTGATCCCTTAATCACCTTAGCCTTACCATTTCTAAGACTAACATGGTAACCAAAACTCTCCAACAGCCTTAAAGACAACAAACTCCTTTTAAGACTAGGGATATACCTTACATCATGAAGATCTACTTCCATACCATTCTTCATCTTCAGAGTCACTACACCATGACCCACAATCTTGCAAGGTCTATCATCCCCCAGCTTCACGGATCGAAGATCTTCAAACTTCAAATCTTTAAAGAACTCCTTCACATGTGTCATATGATATGAGCACCCTAAATCCATCACCCACTCATCCTCTTTTCCACTGCTTGTAACAGCCAACACATCTGCACTTTCATACCCATCAGAAGAGTCATCTTATGCATTGTGTCCTGAATGAGATTTTGACCCACTTGATTCATCCTTCTTTCTTTTCCAGTCAGGACAATCTTTCTTGAAGTGCTTTTTTGACCCACACACATAACACTTGCTCATAAACTTGGATATTGACTTAGAGACACTTCTCGACTTGAAGTTTCTTTGTTCAGATCTTCCCCTGACTACCAAGCCCTCTTCACCATCTTCCTTATAATCAGTTCAATTCTTCAATTCTTTTGAATTGAGAGCTGCCAACACTTCCTCCATGGTAAGGGTATCCCTACCATACATCAGCGTATCCACAAAGTGCTCATAGGATGATGGGAGAGATGTCAAGAATATGATTGCTTGGTCTTTATCATTCAATTCAACTTTGATGTTTTCAAGATCTATCACCAACTTGTTGAATTCATCAGTATGATCTTCAATTGACTCCTAGGTGCCATTTGGAACGTGTACAAGCGTTTTTTGAGATACAACCTGTTCGCAAGACACTTTGTCATGTACAAACTTTCCAATTTTGACCAGATCCCTGCAGCCCACATCTCCTTCGATACTTCTCTAAGTACTCGATCCCCCAAGTTCAAGATGATTGACATGTGTGCCTGTTCAAGCATCTCCTTTTTCTCTTTGTCTGACATTGTATTCGGCAACTTGGATTCTCCAGCCAGGCATCCATCACTCGTTGATGAACGAGCAATGCCTTCATCTTCAATCTCCATAACCCAAACTCGTTCTTCCCGTCGAATTGCTCAACCTCGAACTTTGTTGACACCATCGTTGCTGCCGAACGATCTTTGATTTACTCTTGATTCTCAATTGAGCCTCAAACCAGGCTCTGATACCAATTGTTATACCAATTGAGTACAAGAACACGGAATTGAACAATATGAAGAAAATACAAGAAAGAATATTTTCAAAAATGATTCGTCAATGATTAATAGTTTTCAGAGAATTCGTGATATTGTGATAATCTCACCGATTACACATGATCCCTATTTATAATAGTACTTGACTAACTAACTATAACAGACACACTCAACAAATATTAAGAATTTACATAAAGGACCCTATAATATTTCTTCCGAGCAGAAAGAACCCTTCGGAAGATTTCTATCGGAAGATTTCCAAAGTAAACTATAAACCCTTCCGAAGCAAACATAACCTTCGGAAGATTTTAGCCAAGCTTCAGAAGAACCATGTTAAGCTTCGGAAGAAACTTAACTTCGAAAGATATCACTTGTTTTGGCTTTTAATACTTCACAAGATTCTTGCCATTACTAGTGATTTTAGTTCTTCAAATTATATCAAACATGGTCATTACAATGATCTCTATAGGGGTGTTCTTGAGGGTGGCACGCCCGTGGTTGTTAAAAGCTTTGATAGTGTCTAGGAAAGAGGATGGGTACATGATGGAATTGGATTTCTTCAGCAAAGTGTCACATTCCCAATTAGTGCCTCTTTTAGGACATTGTTTGGAGAACAAAAATGCAAAGTTTCTTATTTATATGTACATGCCAAATGGTGATTTGTCAGGTTCTTTGTATAGGATAAACGATCAAGATGATGGTAGTTTACCGTCGTTGGATTGGACTACAAGATTGAAAATTGCAAGAGGAGCTGTTAAAGGGCTTTCTTTCCTTCACCATGAAAGTAATCCACCAGTTGTTCATGGAGATGTTCAAGCTAGCAGTATACTTCTTGATCATAACTATGAGGTGCGGTTAGGGAGCTTAAGTGAAGTATCTTCTCAAGAAGAAGACTATCATTCAAATCGGTTCAGTAGGTTGCTCAAGTTAGCCCAGATATCTGAACAAGGTGCTTCTGGTCTAGCGAATGCGACACGTATGTATGATTTGTACTGTTTCGGGAAGGTGTTACTCGAGCTTATAACGGGTAAAATAGGAATTAGTGCATCAAATGATGCAACGATAAAAGAATCAATAGAAGAAATGCTTGCACATATTAACATATATGACAAAGAACTCGTGAAAAATATCATAGACCCCTCGTTAATCGTAGATGAAGATTTGTTAGAAGAAGTTTGGGCCATGGCTATTGTTGCTAAATCTTGTGTCAACCCAAATCCTGCCAGAAGACCGGCGATGAGATACGTTCTTAAAGCTTTAGAAAACCCGTTAAATGTGTTTAGAGATGAAAGTGAAAGCTCACCTAGGCAGTTAGAGGATCTGTTTAGTAATTCCGAATAGTTTGAAGGGTGTTTTTATACTTTTTCTGTTTGAGTTTGTTTGTTTTGTTTAGTTCAGTACTTAAATGGTTCATGTGTAGTTGTTGAGAATTATCAGAAAATAATACATCTTTGTTTTCCATTTTCGTGTTAATTGATAGACGGTCAATTTTCATGTTTTAGTTATATTTATATACATAAGTTTAAGCCTTTATATATTCTTAAGTAGGTCATATTTAAAGTTTAAAGGTTTTAGAGGCTATAAGCTAAAAATTAAATATGTTAATTTAAATGAAATATATATAAACTAAAAATTGACCCAAAAGTAAATTTAAAACACGAAACTATATAAAATCAAATTTTAGTTCGTTATGAAAATGTTAAATATGAAAGAGTTAAGTTGTGAATTGATATACATTATTGAATCAGTTTATATATTTCATATAAGTTGGTTTCTTTGTTGAATTAAAGCAGACATGTGGAGAAGAATTAAAGTCAACAAAGTATTTGTTGAATCATTTGATGATTTCAAAAGCTAAGGCACTTGAGGTTTGCAGTTCAAAATAAATTTTCAATGTCCAAAAAGCCCAAGTGGAGATCAAACCAAAAGTCCATGAGCGCAAATTAAAAGGGAATTAAAAAGGGTTCAAAAAAAAGGAGGGGAAGACTTTGACCAGTGGCGGAGCTTGAACTATTTCGTAAGAAGGGCGGGGGCGAAATTATTTTTCTTTAAGGGGGGCGAACTCGATATTTATATAAAAATTTACACTATCGGGCTAAAGTTTAACACTACAGACGAAAAAATAGGGCCCCCCGGCCCCTATGATGCTCCGCCTCTGACTTTGACGGCTGTTTTATTAAGAAGCAGCAGCTAGGGCAGCAACCTTTGGCTGTTGCGATCGTGGCTCAAGTGCAAGCATCCAAGGTTTCATTCGAGCGACTTTTGGGATGATCGTTTGTTAATACGTAGTAGTTGAACATAGACACTCAGGGAAGATTTTCTAATTATTTTTAATGAAAGTTTGTATAGTGATAGTATATGAACTCTTTGTTATTATGATTGGCTAATCTATTTAGTAATCATCGTCGGATGAGGGGTTCTTGTAAGAGTCATATTTATCTTGTTTAAACTAGTTTTTACAACATGTTACATGTTATCATATGTTATCAATCATTTGACAAAAGTTCTTCTTCTCTTCCAAAGATCTTGCCGAATCAAAATCTCCTATGAACATCCAGGTTGTTTGGAAAGAAAAATTTTAAGACTAATATATAAGTTGTTCCACAATTGTTTTTTTAGGATTCTCTTCGTGAGGTCCGTAGACATTAACCATTATACAATCCCCTTGACAACCAGCCGAGAAATTGAAACAAATGTGGCGTCGAGGGGGGCGGCGGCGGTGTTGCCGCTTGGCGCCGCCACATGTTGTGAGGGCGCCCCACCCCCTAACATTTCTAAAATAAAATTAGAACAAGATTTCCAAATAAATTATGTAAATGACTAAATATTTTTTTTTCAAGAATTAAAAAATTATAAATAAAAATAAACACATATGAATATGTAAATAAGTTTCTTTCGAGTTTTTGAAGCCGCTATCAAAACCCGATTCAGCCAAGAGAGTAAATGCACCTAATTAAATATTTCATAGATGTTTGTCGTTAAGAGGAGAACGACAGGTGAAAGAGACAAATGAGATATTATGAATACAAGCATTGATTTAGTCAATGATGATGCTCATATCTACTGTAAGTTGACTATAAATCTATAATCCTTATCATCATATTTTGTGTTCATCCATTTCAATTTCCACTTGTTTTTCGTTATTAACTATGTTCTTTGCTACCGGTAATGGCAAGGAGTCGGAGCCCTCCACTTCCTCCTCCATACAACACTCACAACCATGCCGTCACTTTGAATTTCCTGAAATGCTAATGGCAACTGAAAATTTTGATGAATCATTAGTGATCGGGAGTGGGGGCTTTGGAAAGGTTTACAAAGGTAGAATGATCATTGGAGGAAGTCGTGTGGTTGTTGCAATTAAGCGTTTGGATTCCATGTCCAATCAAGGGGCAACGGAGTTTTGGGCAGAAGTTGAAATGCTTTCTGTGTTGCGTCACTGTAATCTTGTGTCTTTGATCGGTTATTGTAATTATGAAAAAGAGATGATACTCGTGTATGAATATATGTCGAACGGAACACTTGATGGTCATCTCCATAAACTTCATACCCCTCTCTCTTGGATTCAACGACTCAAAATCTGCATAGGAGCCGGTCGCGGGTTACACTACCTGCACACTGGTACCGGGATTGACTCTGGTGTTATACATCGCGACTTCAAGAGCTCGAATATTTTATTACATGAAAGTTGGGCAGCTAAAATTTCAGACTTTGGACTGTCGAAAATAGGTCCGACAAACCAACCATCTACTTATGTCAACACAAATGTTAAAGGAACTTTTGGATATTTGGATCCTAATTATTTCACAACTGGAAAGCTAACGAGGAAATCTGATGTATACGCTTTTGGGGTGGTGTTGTTAGAAGTGTTATGTAGGAAGCGTGCAGTGGATAGAAGTCTTGATGAGGAGCAATGGGGTTTAGTGACGTGGGTTCAAGATTCTATCAAAGAAGGAAATTTAAAGAATATAGTTGATTCAGATATAAGAGGTGAAATATCCCCAAAATGTTTAAAAGAATTTATTAGAATTGTAGAGAGATGTTTGCAAAACAGTCCAAAACAGCGACCAACCATGGCAGAGGTTCTATTTAGTCTGGAGTCTGTGTTGGCCATACAAGAGAAAATTAATAATTCGTTGCGATCTACGGGCAAAACAATATTTGGTAGAATGGTTGATATGCTTCCCTCCACCTCCAACAGAGAAAAGTCAGGTATATGTTGATCTTCTTGAATCATGTAGACATATTCTTTATGTTTATGTGCATTTGTTTTGTGTATTAGTCAAAACATACATATGCCATCTCTAAGTTGAAAGGAAAAGATTATTGAGGTGAACCAAAGATATGATGTGAGGACACCGATTTCATTCGTTTGCCTCTTTTACATGTTCTTTTACATTCGTAAACCTATCATATACACTTAGATGATCATTAAACGCTCTATAAGATCCTTTTACATCAATAAATGTATCCAATTATTCATACATCCTATATGGTTTAGAGTTCTTTTTTAGTATATGTGTGTCTAGTGTCATTTTCCATAGTTATTTTGACCTTATTCAAGCCAAATTAACTTAAACTTATCTTTTTGAATTCATCTATTTCAGTCCAAGGTGACTCAAAATCATCAAGTAAAAGCAAAGGCGACAATAGATTGCCAGAGAAAAATGAAGTTCATGTAGATTCCCAAAGTCCAAGCCCAAGCTTGAAAGTATTTAACTTTTCTGATTTAAAAAAGGCTACAAGAAGTTTTAGTCAAGATTCACTATTGGGTGAGGGAGGTTTTGGAAAGGTGTTCTTAGGTTGGGTTGAGCACAACACATTAGCCCCTTCAAAACAAGGTGTTGGAATCGCTGTTGCTGTTAATAGGTTCTATCACACTGAATTTGAAGGACACGCTGAATGGCAGGTAAATTTGGGTTCCAACTAGAGGTGTACAAAAAACCGGTTCGGGAAAAGAACCGGTCAAAAAAATCAAACCGGTTTTAAAAAAACCGCTTTGAGTCAAACCGGTTCCCAGCCTGATCCAAACCCCCGGTTTGGTAGCCCAACACCTAAAACCGGTTAAAAAAAACCCCGATTAAACCAGTAGAAAAAAACCAGTTTTTTTAACTGGGTTCAAAACTGCTCCAAATCAGTTTGAGCCAAACCGGTTTGACCAAATGACAAAAAAATAAATTGGTTCAGTTTAAAACCTGAACTGGTTTGAGGAAAAAAATCTGGTTTGTACACCTCTAGTTCCACCAACATTTATACGGCTCAAGTACCTTAATATTAAACACGTGACGGCCAAACCTATGGTGGGCAATCATTGTGTGTTTTCGGTCTCATAAGTGCTCAAACTATAAAAACCATCAGTTTCTGTTATATTCGGTGTAAATGCAATCTAATTCGTTGTTTAAGTGATGCATTTCCCCATAAATTTGTTAGCCACATTTTCCAATCAAGCAAGTACTCATGAAACTTTATGAACAACTTTTTCTTTGATATATATCTTTATGTAAAAAACAAGTGGAAAAAATTGTATGATATTTAGATTGTGGCTATTAGATGAGTGAGAGACAATATGTAAAAAATGTCATGATCTCGCTGGTATGGTACAAAGGAATATGAATATTTTCTTCGTCTAGATTTTATATTGTGATTTCAACTTTGGAGACTCTTTCATAGAATAATACTAAAAAGTTTTGTTTTATGAATCTTTTTATTAATGTTTTCTCATAATTTGTGAGTTCAGGCAAGAGTAAATTTTTTAGGACAGTTGGCTCATCCTAATATCATTAAACTCCTGGGATACTGCACAGATGAACCTGAGCACTTGCTTGTTTACGAGTACATGCCGAACAAAAGTTTTGAACACTTCTTATTCACGGGTAAGCTATATTACGATCTCTCAAAAACCATTAACCATTTATTTATTTTTCCCCATAGTTGAATTATGTTAATAAAGTAACTGTGATGTGACATGAATTATTTTGCACTTGCACCAGATTCCGCAGAACGACTTTCATGGCGAACACGACTTTTGATAATGTTAGGAATTGCCAGTGGACTGACGTATTTGCATTCGACAAACATCATTTTCCGTGATCTACATAGCCATGTTATATTCTTGGATGAAGTAGGTACTTTCAAGCTCTTTATGATTGATGGTGGTGATCAAACCACTTTGAGATTTAGCTTTTATGTGATCGAAGTTAACAATTTTAGTTTACTCTTTCTTATTCCAGGATTTTAATGTAAAACTAGGGGGGTTCGGGTTGGCGAAGCATGGCCCTAAAACAGGGGAAACACATGTTAGTACACGCGTTATGGGAACCTATGGTTATGCAGCCCCAGAGTATATCGCAACCGGTATGTTACTAACCCATATAAGAAAACATTGTATATTTACTCGAATAATGGTTTGTCTTCCATAGAAAAACCAAGTGCACTGATGCACAAGTCAATGCTTGCATTCTTGAAACAAATTGGGCAAAAGACAATATATTAACGAACTTAGAACATCTAATTTGTGATACTAAACACCTTTTTTTGTTACAGGTCATTTGAGTATGAAATGTGACATATATAGTTTTGGAGCGGTGATGTTGGAAAGCATATCAGGCCGAAGGGCAATCGACATCAATCTGCCTGATGGGAAGCAAAGCTTGGTGGATCGAGTAAGTCAAGTCAAACTTAATAGAAAAAACCTAAAGGAAATAATGGACCCACGTCTTGAACACAATTACCCCTTAAAAGGCGCTTTAGAATGCGTTGCACTCGCATTAAGATGTGTTGCGAACAAACCCAAGGATAGACCTTCAAGTGAAGAAGTTTTGCAACGTTTGCAACAAATATACGATCTTCACTAGTAAACTTAACATTATTATGTCCTCTGTTCACCGTTGGTAAATTGCAAGCTGCATCAGTCCTGTTTTCAAACTTAAACTCAAGTCTTAGAGTTATGGTGTTGCTGCATCATATCTTTTTTTAACTATTCAAGCGGGTCGTTTTGTATTATTGTTTTATTTTGTCTTTGACTAAAGCGACCCGAAAAGTGAAAGTCATGAAATAATATATAACCCAAGGACCGGACCATAATCCGGGCAGGCTTGGCTTGCTATAAGCATATCTTTCTTTTGGTTGTGTCTAGTGTATGTGTATCAACAGTTCGAATCTAAAGTTTTATTGTTAGTTAGAAAACCACACCAAATAACAACCCCTAACCTTTATTCATAATAACTAAAGGACTTGCTAACCAAGATACCTAATTGGCTTAATAAGAATGAAAATGTTCAAATAAAAAGAGCCCTTATTAAATAGTGAAAAATGTAATCTCAACCACCAATATTTTTAAATATCGATTGAGATCAAATTATAGAAAAAAAGTTTGTTAGATATATATTTTAGGCATAGCTACTTTTATTGACTTTTTTTAAGTTCCTCCATTTTTAGGTTAGAATAATTTAATCCAGGATGTAGTTGCATTAGAACACGCCACACTCACGTTAAGATGCATTGCAAACAAACCCATGGATCAGCCCTCGAACCCATCTTGTCCATGTTTGTCTCGTCTCTAGGGGAACTTACAAACATCATGTCGTGAATCCAACGAAGTGAATCAAAACAAACCTTACAAGCTAACATTTATTGTTAATCAGAAAACCACATCAAACAATAACCCCTAACTTCTATTTATATATCAAGTTAATAACTAAAGGACTTGCTAACCAAGATACCTAATTGGCTCAATAAGAAAACAAATTAAACAAATCTGTAGACCTTACAAGTACATAATTAAACTAACTCTAATTTTTTTTAATGGCAACTAATTCGAATTATCTACCAATCTTCCAAACCGAATTAGATCCCACAAAATCTTCCAGCCTACTTTCTTTTTACTTATTTCTCCAAATGACTTTCATGATTTACTTTTTCACATGTGAATTGTGATCTAGGCCAAACATTGTATTAGATAAAATAAGGAATTGATATTAATATTTAATGTAATTGATTTTGATTTACGGAGTGATTGTTGTAATTCTATTCTTTAAATAAGAGCACTACACCTCAAACATAATAGAGGTTGATTTTTACCAACTTTACATGGTATCAGCCATTTCTTTTTCTTTTCTTTGATTTCTTTCTTCTCTAACTCCAATCGAGCTTTTCTTCCTGGGATTATATGATGGCCACAAATTCTTCATCTTCTCTTGATGGTTCTCTCTCTATGAACACTATTCTACATATGATAACTATTAAGTTATCATCATCTAATTATTTGCTTTGGAAAAACCACATGATTCCCTTATTTGCATATCAAAAACTTTCTGGTCATCTTGATGGAACCGCGCCGAAGCCACCGTCCACCATCGTTGTCGATGGTAAGGATGTTTCTAATCCTGTTTTCTCTTCGTGGCAAGAAAACGATCACCGTGCTATCCTTCTTTTAAATGCTTCTCTCACTGAAGAATCATCTGCAGAAGTTATTGGGCTTACAAGTGCTCGAGAAATTTGGCTTGCACTCGAAAAAGCTTATAGTAATTCATCTGTCGAACGCATTCATTCTTTGCGAGACTCACTTCGACAGCTGACCAAAGGTACATCATCGGTCACTGATTTTGGTCGCCGTTTCAAAGCCATCTGTGATCAATTGGCAGCTATCGGGAATCCGGTGGACGACATTGACAAGGTACACTGGTTTTTGTGTGGGTTAGGTGCCTCATTCGAAACTTTCTCCACTGCTATAAGGGCCACCAAACCAACACCACTTTTTCGAGATCTATTATCTCAAGCTGAAAGCCATGAATGTTTTCTCCAATCAATTCATGGTAATCCTACCCCTCCGGCTGCGTTTCATGCTCAACAGGCCCGCAATTCTTCCTCGAACAGAGGTCGATCTCTTGCTTCTGGATATCGTGGTGGTAATGCTCGTGGTTCTCAACGGGGTCGCTACGAAGGACGTCGCCCTCCTCATTGCCAACTCTGTAGAAATAATGGCCATTATGCTTCATCTTGTCCACGTTTGTCTAGCTATGCAACTCAAGCAGCCCCCTCCACTGAAACTTTGGCACAAGCTTTTCATGCCAAATGTCATGTCACTGAGGATAGTCCAGATTGGCATGTCGACTCTGGTGCGACAGCGCACATGAGTCCAGATTCTGAATCTCTTCACCATTCAACTCCATACACAGGTACTACATAGGTTGTTTTTGGAAATGGTAAGACATTACCAATCTCTCATACAGGTTTATCTCATATTTCGAATGACATTTCTTTACATGATGTGCTTGTGATTCCTAATCTTACCAAGAAATTGTTATCTGTTAGCAAACTAACCACGGATTTTCCCGTTGATGTGGTGTTTTCTCAACCGTTCTTTACTATCCAGGATCGCAAAACCAAAAAGGTGCTTGCTAAAGGACGTTGTGAACAGGGGCTTTATGTGCTGAAAAATGAACCTCAAGCTATGGTGGCTATGCATGGTGTCTCAAATCGAGCTTCATACGAGTTGTGGCATACTCGTTTAGGCCATGTTTCTTTTGATGTTATTTCAAATTTAAATAAACTTGGTGCTTTATCTGTTACTTCGGTTTTACCAAAACCTAATATTTGCACACCTTGTCAACTTTCTAAAGGACAACGTTTATCTTTTGAACTTAATCATAAACGTGCTCAACATCCATTAGATTTAATACATTGTGATTTATGGGGTCCTTCACCGGTGAATTCAAAAGACGGTTATTTGTATTACGTAATCTTTGTTGATGATTATTCAAGGTTCACGTGGTTTTATCCACTCAAAACTAAGATGGATTTTTACTCAGTTCTTCCAGTCTTTATTAATCTTGCTCAGACTCAATGTTCAAGGAAAATAAAAGTTTTTCAAAGCGATGGTGGCGGTGAGTTTGTGAATCAAAAGGTTCGCAAAATTTTGGAAGACAACGGCACGTTTCATCGGCTTTCATGTCCGTATACGCCTCAACAAAATGGTCGTGCTGAACGTAAACACAGGCATATTGTGGAGACGGGCTTAGCCATGATGTTTAATGCCAATGTTCCAGCGTGTTATTGGCCCGATGCTTTTAGTTCTGCCACGTTTATAATTAATCGGTTGCCAACAAAAATACTGAACAACATTTCTCCCTTTCAGTTGATTTACTCGCAGGAACCAAGGTATGCACATTTACGCACCTATGGATGTCAAGTCTTCCCATACTTACGAGACTATTCCCGACATAAACTTGAACCACGAAGCATTCCATGTGTTTTCATCGGGTATAGCTCGCAATAATACAGGGCAATGGCAAATACTGCTGCTGAAATCATTTGGATCACCCATTTATTGCGAGAACTACATGCTCTTCCCCCGGATCGTCCAACTTTACTTTGTGACAACAAAAGTGCCTTATTTATGACTCAGAATCCCGTATCACACAAACGTGCTAAGCATATTGATCTGGATTATCACTTTATTAGAGAGCTTGTTGCCTCCGGGAAGCTTTATACCAAGTTTGTTCCAACCAATCTCCAGGTGGCTGATATTTTCACTAAAAGTCTTCCGCGTGCACAGTTTGAAATCCTTCGAGCCAAACTACGTCTTGGTCCACCACCTTTCCGATTGAGGGGGGAT